>OY757316.1:59528111-60163944 GCA_963583905.1 Stenurella melanura | reverse complement strand
CATAAAACTCGACGGTGTTACCAGCAGAATAAGATTTCGGCCATACTTCATATTCGCGAGCTCACATCTCAAGAACCGTTGAAGCTACCAACCTGTTCTTTACACCATTTGATTTGTCTTCGAATTTTATATATGAAAATTCTCTCCTAATGCTGTATCCTGCACGAAAAGAAAATTATCACACATAGAATACGACCATGCCACGGCAAAGTAGGATATCCAACTTAAGAAAACTTTAACTGGATAAATCTTGAGAAATAATGTAGATAGAAGATCGATCCAATACATGCATGGAAAGAAAATTTACTGAATATGAAGAAAGTAGAGTGATTTTTTTATTAAGTTACAGCACGATAAAAGCATAGTTGTCCCAACTTTCAATCGTCGATATGTAGAAAACGGATTCAGATATCGACTTAAAGTCTATACCACTCAATTTGCTTCATCACTTTATATACCCAGGAATTTTTTGATTATTTTGTTTCATTTCCGGAAAAATAATATATTTTCTAATATCGCATTTCAAAAACACGAACAATGTTATCTCCATCCGGTTACTTAAAAATTTGAAAAACTTCACGAATACGTGGGATAAGGAGAAGAATCAAACTGCTTGAATTAAAGTTGGGTATCTCGAATAGTCTTCGACGGGGACGGTAGCTCAGTGGTTTAGCGCGTCTAGCTGGCATACTGGCATACCTAGCGAAGCAGGTTCAATCCCTGCTCACCGCGAAATAATTTTAATTGTAAAATTATCCCCAAGATGTGGTTCGGACTCCGCTATAAACTGTAGGGCCTCGTCTCTCTTTACCCTACACAAAATCATTCTGGATTTTCAAGGAGTTACCTCGATGACTTGAGAAGCAGTTAAGAAAACATTTTAAGAAACATTTAACATTAAGATATTGACGCGAGAGTGGCTGAGAGTATCAAATTCGAAGTTTCGCAATATATAACTCCGAAACGAAGAAGATACGAACTTGCGAATTACACTTATCGGTTTTCCGTTCAATTTGATAGATAAGCAATTTTTCTTAAGTTCAAACCTCAATCAGAACAAAAGTTATAGAACATATAATTCGACTGCGTCACCGATAGAATATGATTTCATCCTTAACTCAACTTCCCAGTTCATATCTCAAGGACGGTTGGAGATATTAACTTACGATTTACAGAAAGCGATTTCACGCTTAATTTTACATCAAGAAAGTTTTTCTCAATATCTCACGATGAACAAAAATTATCGAATAGAAATCACGACCGTGTCACGGCAAAATAGGAAATCGCGCGTAGGTCAAATTCAACTGCACATATCTCAAGAAATAATGTAGACAGAAAAGCGCTTGATGCATCGTTGGAAAGAGCATCCTTATTCGAAGTAACTGAATACTAACAAAGAGAGTTAAATATTATCTTTAGAAAGTTACAGCACGATAATCCAAGTGTCAAAATCCTACGATGTCCCAACTTTCCATATCTCGAAAACAGATCGAGATATTTCGCAGCGTTCCATACTACTCGATTTGTTTCGTCATCTTACTTATCCGTGATTTTTTCAGATTTTTCCTAAAAAGACCTTCGGACATGTGAAATCCGAAGGACCCAAAAAATTCTGAAAAAAATTGTGGATAAGGAGAAGAATCGACCTACGCAGACAAGGATCGATATCTTTTCAGTTCTCGAGATATAGATGCGAGAATGGGAAAGGAGGCTGTGATGAAAATATCGAATCCGACGTCTTACTATCCGTGAATCAGAAATGACTGAATATATGAACTTCCGGTTTGCGCCAATAGATTTCTTGTTCAATTTTGTACTGATATGACTTCTCTTAGTGTCGAACCTCTATCAGAACCAATGTTATAGAATATAGAATTCGACCATGTTACCGCACCGGTAGAATAGGATTTCGTCCTTAATTCAACTTCGTCAGTTTATATCTCAAGAACGGTTGGAGATATGAATTTCCGCGTTTGCAATAGTTTGCTAATTTTAGGGTTTAATCTATATATAATCTATATATAGTCAGTATCTCCTCCTGTATATATATATATATATATATGCCGCTTATAAGTTCCATTTGTTTATTGTCCCTGTATTTACTGGCATGTGATAGTAGTTGTTCCTTAGATCCCTGGTTCTTTGTCTGCATCTCTTCCGCCTCCTGGCATTATCATTATTTTTATTCTTATCATTATTTTTTTCGGTTTATCCGTTGCCGGATAGGCTTTCCGTGCTTTTTCCTACACGATTCCACACGCCAGCCGCGCCGGCGATAATTACAGCCACTCCCTGTGTGTTATTATTATTATTATTATTATTATTATTATTATCAACTAAATGTACAAATATTTGCTGTTTTATGAAATATTATTTTATTGTATGTACTTCTGAGTATCATAATATTCTCTTTACTGTAGTACAATATATGTATAGTATTAATTCTTTGTCAATTTTGACTTTAAATTTGCGCCTAAAATAGCATTACCTATAAGCTCCTGTTATAAAAGTACCATTTTTGGTCTTGAAGATTAAAAAAATGATATAAATAGAAAACATAATAAAACGTATTAATAATGCAGCCATTAGTCATTATTTTCCATTATTTTTATATTTATTTTGGACAATGATTTTGATTTTCGCCAATCTTTGTTTTTGAATAAATCAGGGTCTTTAAAATGAGACAATTACGTTTAGCTTTTTATAGAGATTCTTTTTCTTTTATATGCATTTTGAAGTGTTCTTTTGGTGCTCTATCTATAAAACCAGTAATTTCTTCTGTCTCATTTGATTATATCAAAACTTGTCTTTGCTTTAAACCATCATTTATTTTATCAAATCTATCTCCAAATTCAAATTAATTTCATCTAAATTCTGACAAACCTCGCCCTATTCCATGTGTATAAGAAATTTGGATATTCTAACCATCTGGTAATCATCGTCAGCAAATCTATAAGCTGTTCGATGGATTCCTGAACAGCACCAGCTTTTTCCATATCATTTCTTACCAGACTAAATAATTGAAGTTTGACGCAAGACGCTTTCACTAAAGATAATTTCCTACTGGTACTGCTCTTGTTTATATCAAATATACTTAAATATAATAAATAATGATAATGTAATTTATTTTCCTTAAGACACATAGGAATACTCACTTTTCTCACTTACTAGGTATGTCAAATTGAATATAAAAATGTACCTAAAGTGTAAAGTAATAACATGGTGAACTATTATATTTTCTCTTTCTAGAAAAAAATAAGAAAAGTCACAAAAAGACTTAAAACTTACAAACCAACGCGTACACAAGAAATCCGATATTGAGTAAAAACATTTATTTAGTAATAATTCCATTAGTTTCATTTGCGAAATATGCGAAAGCGGAGAGCTGGGTAAGAAATTATTTTTGTTACATTGCTTGGTCAAGAAACGCTGGCAACGTTGCCGGGCCACCGATCCACCGTGGTTTGTATATTATGTATACAATGGGAGACTGAAAGCTGAGAAATGGTTAACAAAATATATATCCGGATGACGCAAACACTGTGATTTAGTCGGAGGAGGCAAAGATCGCAACTTATATACAAATTTAAAATATTAAATTCGAATTTTTTGGTGGAATTGTTATGAAGGTGACTTAATATACTATATACATGAATTAAATTGTATATATATTCACTATTTCTGGTGGATGACCTATTGCTGCTTCCCATGAGGAGGACTTATCCACTGCAGGATGTAAATATATATATATATATATATATATATATATATATATATATATATATATATATATATATATATATATATATATATATATATATGTATATATATATATTGTTACGATATTTTGTGTTTTGTTTAAAATGAATGTTTTGAAAATAATTCTATTCTTGGGCGCCAGACAAATCGCTTGCACAGCAATATGTCTTTTATTATACTACACAAAACAGTAACTTGGTAGCATGATGTCTAGTCCCTTAATTTGGACAGACAGACTCTCCAGGGCTCAAGTCGGTTCAAATTTGCTCAGGTTAGCATTGGTGCACACAATCTGAAAAGGTAAATGAAAGCCAGAGTTCAAAATAACAAGAAACAAATATTTATTTATAAAACTCCTTCCTGGAAACCTATACTGGAAAAAATACACAAATACATACGTTGTATGACCTAATTACTAAAATAAAATTAATATGGCCTTTTATTTATGAAAATTGCAATTTTTAAGAAAATATTTACCATGGATTTATTGTCGCTGCTCGATTAGTTCGACATTTCACTCGCACTCGTGGCGCTGCCGGCAGTCTTACTTCCTTATATCTGCGATCCCTGGCGAATCGTTGACGTTTGGAGCTTCACTTTAGTGACCTGTGATGTGAATTCTCCGTTCTTGATTAATTTACTGGACGAACACTTATTTTTAATACCGATAACACTTTATTTTAAAAGGTAGGTACTGTTACCTTTCGTAGCACTTAATTTTTTCTTAGGATGTTTAAAACATATGAAATACTTTCAATTATAATTTTGTTTACCTTCTCAAAACATTTAAAAATTTAAATTTCAGGAACTTTGTAAATTGTATATTATTAATTATCACTTCTTGCTAGATATGCATTTAAATTATTTGTCTACTCTTATCTTTGAGTACAAACGGCTCTACTTTAACTTTCTTGGCACTTTTGGTTATTATTTGTTTATTTACCTTTTTTTAAGGTTATAATTTTCTGGATCAACAATTCTAGGTGTTGCCTGAACGAGCTCTAACGGGTGACTGTTTTAAAAATTCAAGCTTTTTAATTGGCCTAATTTGACGTTTTTGACATGATTAGATTGCTTGATTATTAAAATTATTTTATTGAATTCTGTATTTACACTTATTTTTGTGTAGGAGTTCTAAAGCTGGATTTTACTATTGAATTATTAGTCTGCATTAAATTCTGAACATTTCCATATGCCACACTCTATGTTTTATTTAGTATCAATGAAATTTTCAAAATTGCTGAAATTTATACAATATTTTTCTTAAATTCTATTTTACATGCAAAGTTTGGTTTCCAGGTTGTAAACGAGCTTTGTATTACTAATTATACACACAATAAACATTGCTACAAACATTTTAAATTCATATAGATAACATTTTGTGTTCTAGGGGTAGCGGGTACTTTTCAACACCATCTCATACCTCCTAGATGAACAAATTAATGGAACATAATGCAATGTAAATGAAGTATAGTGAGTCCTGTTTCACTGCAACCATATATTTCATTGGTAAAGTTCATTTATACAATGGTTTTTACAATAATCGTTGAGCTACGCTATGGTCATTCTCAAATAACATCGTGGGCCTTACAATAGTCCTTTAAATTATGGGCACACACAATGTAAGTATAGTTTACATGAGTCTTCACATATTTTATACCATTTGGAGCTATTACGATGTGCTTTAGTAATAATATTTTCAATAGACGAGTCTCTATTTTGACATTTGGGTAATACTGTTTTTAAAGTGGAGTACACCTATTGTGTTTGTATTCTAATTATATAATTACTTTTTAAATGATTAAAAGTTCATGTTTACACTAGCTAGGTAGCTTTTAAGTTCTTAATTCAAGATATTTTAACAAAATTTATTTTTATTATAGCCCAGTCGCTGAGCTTTTGCATGGGTCTTCAAGAAGATGAAACTAGAACATGTTTTTGGACACCATGGATGCTTCAGTACTATTCTGGCTGTATATGGGCGTTTTTACAATCACGTTTCTTTATTTAAAAGTCCATTATGATAAGGTAAAATACAATTAATGTTTAAAATCATGTTTTCACAACTTACAATTATACACATATAATTCTAAATACTTGAATCCTGTTACTCTGTTCTCATTTACAGTTCAGGCTTAGTTGTAATTACATTCTGGAGTCTGCTCGATACATCATGCCTCGAGTGCTCGTTTCTAGTATAATAAATTAATTCGCGTATAGCATTATGTTTAAAATTTTTAATTTTAATTTATTTTTGTTGATATTATTTATACAGTGTCTGTCTGTTCGTGTGGCAAATATCATGTCAATATATATATATATATATATATATATATATATATATATATATATATATATATATATATATATATATATATATATATATATATATATATATATATATATATATATATATATAAACACAATAATTTTTAATTTAACTTCAGGGATGCAGTCACTGGGTTCAAAAAAAGAAGACTCTTTTTTAAATTCAAGCTTTCGAAACTTTATTGTTTCTTCCTCAGGAATTCTACAAAATGTTTATACATTGTAATTATATTATTTAAAAAATGTGAAAAGTACTTACTAAATTGAGGTTATAAATAAAATTGGCATGTCCTAAGGACCATAGAAAACATTGCTATTACAATTTAAAACACTACATTTTGATTCAATCTTAGTTAAAAGCAAAATCCTTAATCGAGAAGTTGCATCAGCCACTTCGAAAACTGAACAGATCCCAGTCAACTATGTTTTATGAAAATTCGAAAAAAGCAGCGGAATGTCGACAAAAAACCACGAAATATCAGGACTGGAGCAGAGAGAGAGGGGGTGCCAAGCCCCTCTCTCTCTACTCCAGGCCTGACATAAATGGATGCCAACACAACAGCAAATGAAACCAACTAATTGTTAAAAGTAGTGTACAGGGTATTGTCACTGTTCCTTCTATTAGCGTGTGAATGTAATAAGTACGTATATAAAATACTGAGACCTTCGATATCACTTCTGGCATTCATAGCATCTGATTCGTTAAAGATATGACACATCTCCAGGAAAGTCCTTTTATGAAAGTTTTTTTGAAAGTCCAAAATCTTAACTTCATCGTAGTTAAGATTATGGTTTAACGTTAGAGCATGTTTGGTTAACATCGAAGACTCTTTGTTGAGTCTCACGTCGCTCCTGTGTGAAGTGATTCTATCCTTAACTTTTCTACCAGTTTGACCTATATACTTTTTTCACAATTCATGCAAGAGATGCAATATACCACATTGGAATAATTTTTTAAATCGTCTTTGTCTTTCAATTTAGCAAAAAGATTGTTGATGGTTATTTTGTTTTTAAATGCTAATTTTATGCGAGTGAATCTTGAAAATAATTTCCTTAATTTAAGAGACACCAGTGCTATGTTCGGTACAGAAAAATAAAATACGTTGTTACCCATGTCCTGGTTCTCAACCATACCGTGCACAATCCCGTCACGACGTCTATCATTTGAACTGTCATTAGCCGTTGTTCTGCTGAAAATCAGTTTTTTTGTTAAAGTCGGTGGATAACCACACTTAACAAATAATTCTGACAATTTTTTAAGATTATCTGCTACAAGGGAGGTATGTGAGGTGTTCATAACCCTATTTTTCATTCCCAACAGTACATTGATTTTTTGTCTTTCAGAGTGGAACGATTCATAGTGTAAATATCGTCCAAATGACCCTGGTTTAGTGTACCAAGAAGTGATAACCTTATTGTCTACCCGCCTTATCAGTTGGGTATCCAAGAAGGG
The DNA here is from genome assembly GCA_963583905.1 of Stenurella melanura. Classification (NCBI taxonomy): domain Eukaryota; kingdom Metazoa; phylum Arthropoda; class Insecta; order Coleoptera; family Cerambycidae; genus Stenurella; species Stenurella melanura. Next base: position 60,156,404 of record OY757316.1, on the reverse strand, counting down.
GACTCTATTGTTTTCGTCTTCTTCCTCTATGGTAAATTTCAAACGTTGATTGTAATTATTAAACACCTCTAATAAGCGTTCTTTACAATTGTTGGGAATATTAAGTATGATGTCGTCTACATATTTTTTAAGGAAGGGAACCTCAAAACCTAGTTGCAGCAGACAGTCATTGATCAAGTCGTCCATGACGTATTGTGCCAATATGGGTGAGACCGGACTCCCCATAGGCATGCCTAAGGTTTGTTTGTAAATAATATTGTTGAAACTGAACACAGTGGTGTCAAATAAAAAAGTTATTAGTTCCAAGAATCTTCTTTTTGAAATACTACAATGTAATTGTATTTCCTCCCAGTGGCGTTCGACCGAGCTTTTCTCTAGGTCTACTGTGATGTTATTGAACAAAGATTTAACGTCTAGACTTAATATGACGTAATTGTCTGGCAATTGGAACTCTTGTATGAATGTGCTGAATTGAAAGGAGTCTTTAATGAAAAAGTTGTTATCTGTGCTATAAGCGTTAGTAAGTATATCGGTAACTAATTGGGCGATACCCCTATTAGGGCTATTAACCCCAGAAATGATGGGTCTCAGTGATCGTGTTGGCTTATGTATCCTCGGGAGACCATAAAATTTATTTATTACACCGTTATAACATCTATGTCTTTGACCTTCTCGAGGTGATATCATTCTACTTTTTTCCAATTGAGAGACAATATTGTTAGCTTTACTTTGTATCGTGTGACTGGAATCCCTGTTGAGGATGCAATAGTATTCATCGTCCGCCGACCGTGGGTCGTCGTCTGTTTTCCGTTACGTAACTTACTGACAGTGCGGGCTTCCATGCAGTGGGTAATCTTTGAGTGTCGTCTCGTTTGTTAAGATTTTGAGGTCTTTTTTCAATTTCTATGGCCTCTCTGGTAATCCTTGACCTCCAATGCTCGATATTGGCTATCGTTCTGGTGTTGTCGAAGTCTATCTTGTGTCCTGTGGTTTTTGCGTGTTGTGCTAGGGACGATGTTTTCTCCTCTTTTTGCACTGCATTTCTATGTTCTTCTCTTCTTACACTTATCCGTCTGTTTGTTTGTCCTATGTATGATTTGTTGCAATCTTGGCACGGGATTTCGTATACTCCTTGGTTTTCTAGGGCGATTTTTGATTTCGGGTTACGTAGAACTGCGCTAATTTTTCGGTCTGTTTTGAATATTGTGTCTATGTTGTATCCACGTAGAAGTTTTCCGATTTTATCTGTTGTCCCCTTCACGTAAGGTAAATATGCTTTTGCCACTGGTTTCTCAGATTCTTCCTGGATTCGTGGTCTGGATGGTTCTTGCGACTTCTGTATTGTATACCTTGAAAATCCATTTCTCATAAGTGCTTTCTGGAGTGATGATGAGCAGCAGTAGCAGCAGCAGCAGCAGCAGCAGCAGCAGCAGCAGCAGGCAGCTTTCAGCTAGAACCTGAAGATGGCAGATGAAATTCCGCCGAAACGTCGTTCAGACAAGCGTGGCTCCCACAGGAGCCTACCAACTACACGGGAAAACACCCGGAAGAACACCAACACTTCATTTAACACCCGTGAAAACCTAAGAAACAACATATATATATATATATATATATATATATATATATATATACATATATATATATATATATATATATATATATATATATATATATATATATATATATATATATATATATACATATATATATATATATATATATATATATATATATATATATATATATATATATATATATTATAGCTGTGTATCCAGACTGTGGAACACTACCTAAGTATCGTGTTTGAAATCATAAATAATAAAACAACCATAACAGTTTTACTTTAACGGATCATACAGAAGCAGGGGTATCTGTGGTTTATTTAATTGATTCAAGTTCACTTATTCTCAGCGAGTAGAATGCAGAGAATGAAACTTGATATTGAATGCGAACAAAATATTTAAATAAACATAAAATGAAGTTAATTTAGTTTAACAAGGTTATTCTAAATTGGTATATTACAAAACATGAACTTGTAGAGACTCACAGTCTTATTTAAAATGATTTAGAATGAATTTGGAAAACAATAAAGTAAATTTTATAAAATCGGACATTCATGTCAAAACTTAGGGCTGAAAATCACAAATTGTGTAGAAACACTGTAAATCTACACAAAATGAATATTGAATGAAAGACTATTAACAGTAGTTGCATTGCAGCGTGATTATTTTAGAAATAGTAAGTCCATATATTACAAAACTGAATGACATTTTAAGTTTTCAGATATTTTCAAATATCATTGCAGAAAGGTGTTTTGTAAATGATATTTGACATCATGTAGAAAGAAAGGACTAATAGTATGATGTTAAATGTTGTTGGCGTATCAATTTCTTGTTTTAGTTTATAATATAAGTATTCTGTCAGTATGAAAACTGTAGTATGTTTTTAGCTACTAGCATTTTGTGTTTATCATTGCTATTCATCTTAATGTATGAATTAGTATTTATTTGAGATTGGAATTGTTAATTGTAGTTATAAGTAGATTTTAAGAAAGTATATGTAATATGTCAATATATTTCGAGTAATTACAATTATTCACTTAATCCTGAAAAATGGAATAAGAAATTCATCAGGAAAATTAAAGAATTAAAAACAGTGTTCAATTAATGAAAAGAACAAACAAAACTGAATAGTTTAAAATTTAAATTAAAATTAAATTTTGAAATATTAGATCAAAATAGAAAAAAACAATTGAAATATTGGAAATTAACCCAATGAAACGACTAAAAATAACAAATCAGTTGATCACACACCGCTGAACAGCGAGCTGCGAAATATATTCATCCAAGAATAATTAATAAATTGAAAATAAAAGAAAAGTGGTGAATAATTTGAAGGTTAGAAAATTACAATCCACATATATTGATATCAAGAAAAAATTGTAAAAGTTGATTAAATATAAGAAGTGAGTATACTTTGAAAGTATTACGAAGTAGATTATCCGGAAAGCAGATTTAGAAGAGGGAAGTATTTGTTAATCCAGTTAGCAAATTTACATGGTGAAGAAATTTCAAACGTCAACCAAGTGATAGAAATATTTCAAGGAAATCTTGAAAACAAATTGGAGGTTATAAACAAACGTCAATTCAGTAAAGAAGAAGAAGAAGCCTTGAGAGGTTTAAAAAGTCAGTCAAGTGACATAATATTTCAAGGATTATAATAACCAGTTAGAGGTTATAATTTAACATTACTCTAGTCGAAAGAAAGACAAGGTAAAGCTTTACAATATCAGAAATCCATGGTACATATTTATTTTAAATAAAGGCCATATTTATCATTTTAGTTAAGTTAGATTTTGTTATTTAAATTTGTTAATTACATTCCAAGTTCAAATTTGTTAATAAATTAATACTTTGTTCGTTCAATACTGAGTTTGATTTATTTAGATTGTTATCTTGATCAATGAGCATTTATTGAACCGACTTCGTTGGACCTTGAGTAAGAGTCATTCTATAGATTGTAGATAGTCATGCTAATGGTGTTATATAGTCTATAATATTAACAGCTTTTAAGAAACTGTTTGGCGCCCAGTAAAATCATTTCAATTTACTTTCAAGAAGTAATTTCGAACGTATAAAAATATAAAATAGATATCAGAATATAGAACAATATATATATATATATATATATATATATATATATATATATATATAGGGTGTTTTGAAAAGTCACGTCTGCTATTGGGATTGTGGTAGAGTCATTTGGTTCCGCGAGCTAAGGAGGGTTCATTTACATAATAGGGACACACCTTCGTGCTGTGCTCAACAAAAATAAAAACTCATTTTTAACTTCAATTCAAATTTTTATTTCAAATTTTAAATAGCATTCATTCATGTTCATTTTAAATATAAAGTCCTATATTAACATTAATATCATATTATCATGGTGCCCAACGCGAGGCGAACCATAGTCAAACATTAAATATCAAATTAATATGTATGTAATTTAATTAGGTTTTAAGAAACTGACCTACCAATGAAAATTCTAACTATATTGTTGTGGTTTACAATTGCCCTAAAGTTTTGTCATTATACTGTTCTATTTTCTTCGGTGGGTGTTTGTGGTTGTATCCCGAGAATTGCCGAATTCTGCTTTTGATAGATATATTAATAAATTACTACAGTTTGTAACTATGTTCTATTTCAATATCTATTAGCAAAACCCTTTATCATCATTATTATTACTTTAAATTTATTTATTTTCAACGTTCCTTTATTGATTGGATACAAAGTTTTCATTACATAAATTTAGAGTAGAGCAACATTAGAACTCGCTCCTGAGGTAGGAGGACGCTAGTGTAGTCTATGCACAGCGGTCTTATGTTCAAAAAAAAGAGCTAGTGAGTAAAAAGTAGACGAATATTCAGGTCTTCGGTGTTAAGCGTCCACTTCAAATCTGTTTCAATTTATTTAATAATTCAAATTTCACTTTTCATTTTCTTTCATTTATTATTTCAAATCGTTTTACTTTAAATTTAATTTTCAGTTATTATAAACCACTTTAATGTATATCGTAGGGATGCTCCTTGAATGACCTATACATTCACTAAAAAGGGATTATTTTAGAAATTTAACTACAAAAGGTTAAAATATGGGATTAAAGTTAGGAAAAATGGAACTAAACCGCTAAACCAAGAACCTTATTTGCTTATGTCAAATTAGCCTCTAGAAAGTTCTTTAAACTCAACACAAACTGGATAAAATAGGAGATTAAAATAAACAAAAATTGAAAAATTAATGTAATAACCATGTTCCGATTTTATTTTATTTTATTTCAATGTATCAGTTTGTATGTAACTCTAACAAATGCCCGCTAAATATTAAGAATAGAAAATGTTATCGCATCAATAGGATGTTAACTTGTAACACATGTTGGCTTGTCTCCACCAATACATTATCCTGAAATATCATGAGAAATCGGGACTATCTGAGAAAAATTAACTTTGATGTCAACGCTCTGTTACTAGCGGTCGAGCAAAAAGAAGTTGTACTAACAAGCGAGCTGAAACAGGTATACCTTTGGAAAAGCACTGCTCATGGTAAATTGTTATTTATAGATTTACTTGGGGGGGAAACTTTTCTCTATTTGCTCAAATAGCAGGGAGCTCAATTAAAATTTCGATCGCTGTAGTTTCTTCGTCAATTGCTGCAATATTGTTGAAATGTGGCAGAACTACCACTGTCAATGCTCAGTCAACGTCTAAGTTACATCTCAATTTGAATTTTGTTGAAAATCTTTAAAAAATGTCAAAACAAGTACTATTGCCTGAGTCCTCGGATCTGTATTTTTATTTTTTGCCAAAAATGCATTGTTGTACAAAAAAGTAATTGAAATTCTTGAAGTTTCAATCATATCCATATTAGTGTCTGTTTCAATGAACGATTGTAAAAAATAATACGTTTAATGTTGTGGTCGAGATGAATGGACTGGCTCCTAAATATTGTTATGGCTTGGTTATCCAATATCAATTTTTGCTCGCAAATACTGCTAGACGTATTTTTATTGGTTTAAATCTGGATGCTCAAAAAATGATTAGTAAATCAACAACTTAGTACTTGTTCAGCAGAGATTATATTTGATGTCATTACTTAATATATAATGTTGTTAGCCAAATAATAACATGACTATCGTGTTAGCATTCAGGTAGTTTGAAATATACAGGATGATTCAGAACTTATCCGGAAGAATTTAAGGAGATATGCACCCTTAAAATTAGAGTCGATACCACGAACAAAATATACCAAAATCCTAACAGAACTGCCGTAAAAAATATTGAAGTTATGGTATTATTATACGGTACTTAGCTGGAAGACTGAATGAAATACTGACCTACCCCTGTACGCGCAGATCTCCTGAATTCTAGACTAATACGTATCAAGCAAGTAGAAACCAGGTCGTCAGTTTGTGATTTAATCACGTTGATAGTGGATGTTTTTTGTATTTTAGTGCTGTAAGTGAGTTTCTTTTAAAATACCATATGGTAACGTGGAGTATATGGACGAGGCAAAATTGGATACGACGTTGTCAAAAGGTCAGCAACAAAATTTAGAACATCAGGTATGTACAAAATTTGTAATCATTTAAAGTAAATAAAAAATTGAAAGTAAACTTCTAACTTCAAAGATAAATTACGTTAGGTCAGATTCTTGTCCTTATCAATTTCTTTTATGTGAAGTTTTCGCATTTCACAACTATTCTTTCCATATCAGCTGTTTACCAATTTTTATTGCAGTCGACCAGAATAACAGTAGCGTAGAAGTGATATTTTTAAATTTTTTTAAAGTGCTTCTTTTTCATTCTTTCTTTGCGCTATTCTATTTATCTGAATCCGTTGTATATCCCCTTAAATTTTTTCGGATATATTCTGAATCACCCTGTATAGTCCTAAAAATGTGATAAACGAAAATATTACCTTAACTGAATTGGAAGGCATTTTGCATGCACATACATGCAGTCTTCAGTACAAAACAAATAAAAACCGAAAGTGAGAAACGAAAGTTATTTGATAATCTGCTATTTGCATTAACCAATTATATTTTATGCAAATGTTCCTCCAATTATTACACAATTCTCATTGTAATTTTGCATAAGTCCATCTGCGACACACCTATTTAACAAAACTAGACCTAACAGTATTTAACTAGTTCAATGTCCTTGTTTTATCGAATATGTGAATTGGTAAGTTATTTTTTTTCTACATTCCTATTGAGGTCATGAGATGATTTTAATAACTACTGGAATGCCGCACCAAATCTGAAATAACAAGGAAAGCGACGATTGTTATATAAGATATTAAGTTACTTTCGCTACACTTTCGATAAAGGTTCGTGGCGAAGTTTATTTAAAAACAATTGAAAAGGAATTAGAGGAAGAATTAATAATAGGAACCTGATTGTTTTAGACTAACATTAAAATCATGTTTTGCAACCGATCGATACATATATATATATATATATATATATATATATATATATATTATATATATATATATATATATATATATATATATATATATATATATATATATATATATATATATATATATATATATATATATATATACATATATATATATATATATAATTAAGTACTTATTAGCTAACGACTGGCTAATTAAGAATAAAAAATTCAAATTCAGACGGGTTGGCAGTCTTAGGCAGGAATGAAAGAAGACTCTTTATTACTGTTCTAGCTTTCGTGACTTTATTGTCACTTCTTCAGGAACTCTACAATAACATATTAATGAACATTTGGTTGTAATAAGTGAAGAGGTACTTACGCTAATTTTGAGATTTATAAAAAAGTTTGCACATGTTGAAACAGAATAGAAAAATAATAATGATGAACGGAGTAAAATTAGTTCAACACTATCATGACTATAATAATTGATAACATTACTAAATAAAATTGATTAAAAACTTAAACAACGTCACAAATACATATTAAAAAGTTAGAAATTCATGTCTAGGACATCTTGCGTCGATTTGAATGAAAAAACCTTAGATAGCCATGGATACCAACAAAAAGTCACCAAATTAAATGCCACTGTCAGAGAACAAAAGTAACTGAAACTCCCTGGTAACCGAACCATTTTTCACTAGTTACTCGGTCAGACCGCACCGACGATCGACCAGGGAAGGCAACCGGCAGGGAGAGGGCAAGGACTGTTTGCCTAAAGCAAAAACTATCCTACACTCCCCCAACCAGAGGCCTACCCCGGAGGATCAACGGTCCAGTCCAACCGAGTCAGTGAGTTCTGTCTACTCTCATTATTTGTCTGCGACCGATTGTTGTTATCAAGGTGCAAGAGGTACGTGTAAATAATGCTGAGCCCTTCGATATCTGTCTTGGAATTTACTGTATTCGGTGTCTTGTAGATATTAATCATTTCTAAAAATTCTCTTTTATGTGTGTTAGATTCTTTGTCTAATATGCCAACGTTATCATACGCAAAATTATGATTGTAATCAACCGCATGTTTGGCTAACGTACAAGTTATTTTATTGTGTCTTATGTCACTTTTGTGTGACGTAATACGGTCTTTGAGTCTTCTCCCCGTCTGGCCTATGTACTGTTTGTCGCAACAATCACACGGAATGCAATACACCACATTGGAAAGATTAACAGGATCATCTTTGTCCTTCAACCTCGAGAAGAGATTCGAGATCTTAACCTTATTTTTAAACGCCAGTTTGAAATGCTCGTAACCACCAAAAATTCTTTTAAATTGTGTACTCAGATTGCTGATGTGGGGTAAGGAGTAGTACTTGACCAATGTGTTACCTACTGGGGTGTTCGCGGGGGTGGTGGTGACGTTGTTGCTGGATGCTCTGCCGAACAACAGCCTATGTATCAGCTTGGATGGGTATCCACAATTTTTGAATAACCCAGCAAGTTTTTTTAAGTTCTGCAGTCGTAAGGAGGTATGGCTTGTTTTTATAACCCTGTTCTTCATGCCGAGTACCAAGTTGATTTTCTGTCGTTCTAGGTGGAACGATTCATAGTGGATGTATCTACCAGACGAACCTGGTTTGGTGTACCATGAGGTAATTATGGTATTATCGGCTCTTCTTATGAGCTTAGTGTCTAAAAAAGGAACACTGTGTTGTGAGTCTTCTTCTTCAATGGTAAACTGCAAGAATGGGTCATAGTTATTAAATACCTGTAAGAGTTCATCCTTGCTACCTTGCGGTATGCTAAGAATTAGATCATCGACATATTTTTTGATGAAGGGGACTTGAAATGAGAGTTGCCCCAGGCAGTTGTCGAGCAGATCATCCATAACATATTGTGCTAAAATTGGGGAAACCGGACTACCCATTGGCATTCCAAGAGTTTGTTTGTAATAAGTTGTTGAGAACACAAATACAGTTGTGTCAAACAAAAAGTCAAGCAATTTTAAAATTGAGGTTTTGGTTATTTTACAATGCTGTGTGATTGCTTCCCAGTGATTGTTGATACTCTTTTTGGCTAACTGTAATGAGATGTTATTGAAAAGTGCTTTAGCATCCAGGCTGATGATTACATAACCTTGCGGTAGCTGAAATTCATTAATGAATTCGCTGAATTGGAAAGAGTCTTTGATAAAATAATTGTTGTTTGTGTTGTATGATATCGTTAGAATATTGGTGACAAGATAGGCAACCCCTCTGTTGGGGCTGTCTATACCTGAGATTATGGGCCGTAATGACAAAGTTGGTTTGTGAACCTTCGGTAAACCATAAAATTTACTGATTACACCATTATATACTCTGTACGACTTGCCTTCCTGAGGGGTGAGCAACTTTTTCTTTTCTAATTCCGAAATTAGTTTGTTAGCCTTCTGCTGTATCGTAGAACTAGGGTCCCTATTGATTACTTGGTAATAATCTGTATCGTTCAATATTGCCTCCGCTAGGGATTCATACTGAGTTTTACTGATGATCGTAGTGATGTTCATCTTGTCTGAAGGAATAACTTTGAGTTCTGGGTTGTCCTTAAGGAATCTTTTACATTTGTTGTAGATTGTATGCAACTGATTATTATGTGTATCGCCCTTATTAATAAAGTTTGTGATAAGATTTGTTGTACGTGTTAAAACCAAATTTCTATCCGATACAGGCAGAGTGCTAGTAATGTAATCAATGTCAGACAATAATTGAGGTATTTTGATGTCTTTGAGACTGGGTTCAATACTGAATTTTGGGCCCAGCGAGAGAAAGTCACTAATGTCCTGTGGGATTTCCGTATCCGTTAGGTTTTTGATCCAATTCGGCTGAGTCTTAATTTTCAATGCCTGTGCCTGTACTAGAATATCAAATTTACGTCTGTTAACCTTCTGAACTTGGAAAAAACGTCTATTATAGTTAATCGATTGTTTCCTATAAAAGTCCACTATGATATGATACGGTAATATGTTGGTTAGGCCAACCTTCGTAGTGCTTAGCGTTTTTTCAAAGTTCCCAATGCTATCATGCGTTATGCGAATTTCTAAATTTAAAATTTTTTTCCTTAACTTATAGTTGAATTGTAGTGTTGAGTGTAGTGTGCGTCCCACAGCTGCCCCTGTCAGATTCACTATGTTTTTTACTCCGTTGGTGATGTGTTGGTGATGTGTTGAGGAAAGATGTTGTGTTTTCTGCTGGAATGTAGAAAACACAACATCTTTCCTCAACACATCACCAACGGAGTAAAAAACATAGTGAATCTGACAGGGGCAGCTGTGGGACGCACACTACACTCAACACTACAATTCAACTATAAGTTAAGGAAAAAAATTTTAAATTTAGAAATTCGCATAACGCATGATAGCATTGGGAACTTTGAAAAAACGCTAAGCACTACGAAGGTTGGCCTAACCAACATATTACCGTATCATATCATAGTGGACTTTTATAGGAAACAATCGATTAACTATAATAGACGTTTTTTCCAAGTTCAGAATGTTAACAGACGTAAATTTGATATTCTAGTACAGGCACAGGCATTGAAAATTAAGACTCAGCCGAATTGGATCAAAAACCTAACGGATACGGAAATCCCACAGGACATTAGTGACTTTCTCTCGCTGGGCCCAAAATTCAGTATTGAACCCAGTCTCAAAGACATCAAAATACCTCAATTATTGTCTGACATTGATTACATTACTAGCACTCTGCCTGTATCGGATAGAAATTTGGTTTTAACACGTACAACAAATCTTATCACAAACTTTATTAATAAGGGCGATACACATAATAATCAGTTGCATACAATCTACAACAAATGTAAAAGATTCCTTAAGGACAACCCAGAACTCAAAGTTATTCCTTCAGACAAGATGAACATCACTACGATCATCAGTAAAACTCAATATGAATCCCTAGCGGAGGCAATATTGAACGATACAGATTATTACCAAGTAATCAATAGGGACCCTAGTTCTACGATACAGCAGAAGGCTAACAAACTAATTTCGGAATTAGAAAAGAAAAAGTTGCTCACCCCTCAGGAAGGCAAGTCGTACAGAGTATATAATGGTGTAATCAGTAAATTTTATGGTTTACCGAAGGTTCACAAACCAACTTTGTCATTACGGCCCATAATCTCAGGTATAGACAGCCCCAACAGAGGGGTTGCCTATCTTGTCACCAATATTCTAACGATATCATACAACACAAACAACAATTATTTTATCAAAGACTCTTTCCAATTCAGCGAATTCATTAATGAATTTCAGCTACCGCAAGGTTATGTAATCATCAGCCTGGATGCTAAAGCACTTTTCAATAACATCTCATTACAGTTAGCCAAAAAGAGTATCAACAATCACTGGGAAGCAATCACACAGCATTGTAAAATAACCAAAACCTCAATTTTAAAATTGCTTGACTTTTTGTTTGACACAACTGTATTTGTGTTCTCAACAACTTATTACAAACAAACTCTTGGAATGCCAATGGGTAGTCCGGTTTCCCCAATTTTAGCACAATATGTTATGGATGATCTGCTCGACAACTGCCTGGGGCAACTCTCATTTCAAGTCCCCTTCATCAAAAAATATGTCGATGATCTAATTCTTAGCATACCGCAAGGTAGCAAGGATGAACTCTTACAGGTATTTAATAACTATGACCCATTCTTGCAGTTTACCATTGAAGAAGAAGACTCACAACACAGTGTTCCTTTTTTAGACACTAAGCTCATAAGAAGAGCCGATAATACCATAATTACCTCATGGTACACCAAACCAGGTTCGTCTGGTAGATACATCCACTATGAATCGTTCCACCTAGAACGACAGAAAATCAACTTGGTACTCGGCATGAAGAACAGGGTTATAAAAACAAGCCATACCTCCTTACGACTGCAGAACTTAAAAAAACTTGCTGGGTTATTCAAAAATTGTGGATACCCATCCAAGCTGATACATAGGCTGTTGTTCGGCAGAGCATCCAGCAACAACGTCACCACCACCCCCGCGAACACCCCAGTAGGTAACACATTGGTCAAGTACTACTCCTTACCCCACATCAGCAATCTGAGTACACAATTTAAAAGAATTTTTGGTGGTTACGAGCATTTCAAACTGGCGTTTAAAAATAAGGTTAAGATCTCGAATCTCTTCTCGAGGTTGAAGGACAAAGATGATCCTGTTAATCTTTCCAATGTGGTGTATTGCATTCCGTGTGATTGTTGCGACAAACAGTACATAGGCCAGACGGGGAGAAGACTCAAAGACCGTATTACGTCACACAAAAGTGACATAAGACACAATAAAATAACTTGTACGTTAGCCAAACATGCGGTTGATTACAATCATAATTTTGCGTATGATAACGTTGGCATATTAGACAAAGAATCTAACACACATAAAAGAGAATTTTTAGAAATGATTAATATCTACAAGACACCGAATACAGTAAATTCCAAGACAGATATCGAAGGGCTCAGCATTATTTACACGTACCTCTTGCACCTTGATAACAACAATCGGTCGCAGACAAATAATGAGAGTAGACAGAACTCACTGACTCGGTTGGACTGGACCGTTGATCCTCCGGGGTAGGCCTCTGGTTGGGGGAGTGTAGGATAGTTTTTGCTTTAGGCAAACAGTCCTTGCCCTCTCCCTGCCGGTTGCCTTCCCTGGTCGATCGTCGGTGCGGTCTGACCGAGTAACTAGTGAAAAATGGTTCGGTTACCAGGGAGTTTCAGTTACTTTTGTTCTCTGACAGTGGCATTTAATTTGGTGACTTTTTGTTGGTATCCATGGCTATCTAAGGTTTTTTCATTCAAATCGACGCAAGATGTCCTAGACATGAATTTCTAACTTTTTAATATGTATTTGTGACGTTGTTTAAGTTTTTAATCAATTTTATTTAGTAATGTTATCAATTATTATAGTCATGATAGTGTTGAACTAATTTTACTCCGTTCATCATTATTATTTTTCTATTCTGTTTCAACATGTGCAAACTTTTTTATAAATCTCAAAATTAGCGTAAGTACCTCTTCACTTATTACAACCAAATGTTCATTAATATGTTATTGTAGAGTTCCTGAAGAAGTGACAATAAAGTCACGAAAGCTAGAACAGTAATAAAGAGTCTTCTTTCATTCCTGCCTAAGACTGCCAACCCGTCTGAATTTGAATTTTTTATATATATTGACATGATATAAAAAGGGTCAATGCAAATCAATTTTACAGCTTTACAGTCTATAAAAACCAAAAGTTAAAGTTGTGCATTTTAAAAGAATCAACTGGTGTGATTTCAAGTACTAATAAAGAAAATGAAATTGGGTATAACAAAGAAATAAATAGTTATTAAGAAATTTGTAAATTTAAAATGTATACAAATTTGTAAATCTTACTCTATCTTGAAAAGGTAACCTTCCTTTTGTGCAAGTGCAACAGTTCAAATTAGTGTGGGAAATCCATCGTTGGCAAGTTTCGAGGTGGCACAGAAACAATAATTGCTCAGGAACACTTCACGGTGAAAAGAATTCTGTAAAATGGAAAGTGCGGGTTTCCATACCTTAAAAGACAAAATTGTTAAAAATAAGCCATAGACTTGTAATTAAATGGTGAAAACTTTACAAATTATTAAATTTTAATAGGAAAAACAAACCTTATAACAAAACAAAACATTAAGAGTAGCAAGTTTAAAAGGTTTGAAACAAAGTCAAAGAAAAAAGCAAATAAAAAATGAACCTTTCAACATTACTCAAATTTCAGTGATCGCTTTTAAAATATTTAAATGTAATTACAAAGACACTTACCTAAAGTAACTTAATTAAGAGCCATCCCTGAATTTGATGTCCTAATTTAGTTTTTCATGTGAGAAATACTGGCTGAAGTAAAGTTTGTGTTAAAGCCAGGTACTTTCTAAGTTTTTTTTCAAGTTTAAAGATGTATTGTTATACATATTTTGTTTCACATTTGATACTGGAATCTCTAGGGAGTTTTATGATGTCTTTTCAGGAAGTAAAGCATATTAATAGGGGCTACAAAGGTCCAGAAGTCACATGTAAATTCCTGGAAAGGAAATCATGCATAATTATATTAAATATAAACAAATAACTTTATATTGTATAGGTATAGTTAAAATAAGTAAGATAGAATGTTTAAAAGGGTAAACGAAACAAAAATTGATTGTAAAGTAGGAAATAAGGAAGATTTTAAATAATTGATAATTATCATGAAACAAAATTTCACAGGTCAACTATATGCATGAAAGTCACATATAAATGATCAGTGAGAAAAGGGGAAAACAATTTAATAGCTTAAAAAGAAATAAGAAGCAGTATAAGGAAAATATAAATTTGAAATTTTATAAAAATTAAATAAATTTCAATCAAGTGATATAAAAAATGTCAGATTAAATACTTTTGAGTTGGGGTAACCAAGCAAAATAAAAAAAAAAAAGTAGTAAATAATTTTTGAAAACGACGCTTTTTGAGAAATTTGTCCATTAAAAACGAAAAATTTAATTAAATATTGAAGAAAACTACTCAAAAACCAGTTAAAAGTAAAGAAAAAGGAAATATGCAAAATTAAATTCAAGAAAAGTGACAGTAAAACGTCAAATGAAAATCAGGCAAGTCAAATCTCCATTCATTTCCAATAGCAGTAATTTAAGACAGAAAGCATAGTTGTATGAGAGTTTGTTTCACGAAATTAATCATAATAACAAATATCCAGAAACAATAAAGCAAAAGTAGTATTGAAAATTGAAATTAATATTGGTAGTTGTTTTACCTGATAATAAAGACGTATCCAGAGGAGAAGAGCATTCAAAGGCACTAAAATTTTAATATTTTTGGGAAAGAAGAACACAAATTATAATATTACTGTAAAGGTTAATTTCAAAACGTTAAATTAGCCACGAAAGAACAGCTGAGGAACACAGATAATAGCGCCATCTATTAGTGGAACTTGGAATTGCTAGCGAAGAAAAGAACATCTAGGAAACAGGTACCTTTAATCAAAATAAACATCATTTGAGTTTTATTACTTTATTTTTAAAATTTTCTTTTCATTAACAATAAATAAAAAAATTTCGATTTACAAATAAAAGAAAAGGCCTATAGTATAAGTTATTTAATAAGAATATATGTCAATTATCACAAAGAGTTTACCCTTGTCCAATAAATTTGTTATATTGATTTCATTTTTAATTATTTCATTAATTAAATCACATGATCTTTGAAACGACTGGCTAGTGAGTGAACTCGCACTGGGAGAGTCTTTTAAAAACATGCTCAACTGTTGTGATTGTGTGTTTATCCCTAGACAGTGGCGCCCATAAATAAATTTTTCTGTCTATCAAAAAATTTTATTCTAAAAGAAAAGGTGAGTTAAAGTAGAATAGAAATTAAGAGAAGGGATAAACGAAAAATATAAAAACATAAAAAAATAAAAAAACACAACACATTGTCGCCCAACGCGAGGCAGAGTAAATTATTGACTACGCAACGTAGGACAAAAGTAAAAAGTCAGCTTTGTGAGAAATTTATTAATAAAAATATCAGATTAAAACAAGGGTATAAGGTTTGAAAGGCTTTGGTAATATTTTAGAATTGAATAATAATATAATTGATATTTGCAATATTGGTGTAAGTAAATGAGATTAAGGTCAGGTAAGAAAATGAACACGGAAGACAAACAAACAGCACAGACATCCGCAACAGGAACCGAAACACGGGGACAACAAATAGAAGGACAGGTTGAACCAACAGTAATGGGGGACAACGTACAAACGCCACAGGTGGTTGATAATGCTCAACCACAACTAACAATGGAAGCAAGTATGTTACAGCGAATGATGGAAATGATATCAGGACTAGGTACCAAAATGGAAGAAAACAAAGAAGACATAAACAAGAAAATGGAAGAAAACAAGGAAGACATAAACAAGAAAATGGAAGAAAACAAGGAAGACATAAACAAGAAAATGGAAGAAAACAAGGAAGACATGAACAAGAGGATGGAAGATATAAACAAAAATCTAGAACAAACCAACAGAAAATTAGAGGAATGCATGAACGATATGAAGGGAAGAGTAGCAAATGTGGAAGTAAAGTTAAATAGAATCACAGAAAACATGGTAGAAGAAATAAAAGAAAAAGTTAAGGTCGTCGGAGAAGAAATGAAATTTGAAGTACAACAGAATGTTGAAGGTCTCATTGTAAGAGGTTTAGAAGAAATTGATGGACAAATAAGTAGGCAAAACACAATGTTTGAAAATTATAAAAAAGAACAGGAGAGCATAGTCGATAAGGTCGAAAAGAATACGAAGATATTGCAGGCAAGACAGGGAGCGAATGCTAATCAGATAATAATGAACAACCATCCATGCATCAAGAACACATTCTATTTTTATGGTGATTCAAGGACACATCCGAAGATTTTTGCAACGAGATTACGACAACATATAGAATCATTGCACCCAAGTACCAATATCAAACAAGTCATACAGGCAATGTTAAGAAACGAGGCAGAGATATGGTACAACGTAATCGAACAAAATTTCGAGACGTTGGATGAATTTGAAGAGCTGCTTATGAAACAGTATTGGGGAGTGTACAACCAACAAAAGGTGAGACACAATTTGTTTAATGGGAAATACATAGAAGCAAATGGAGTGTCAAGAGAGAATTATATATTACGAAAAATATATAATATAAAATACCTTGAACCAAAGTTCACCGAAGCTGAAATGGTACGCTATCTAGGAAGACATTTTCCGGATGACATCAACAGTGTTATCATCACTCAAAGGATCATCACATTGGAACAGCTGATAAATTACATCAGAGACATTGACGATCACAGGACTGGATGGAGAAGACCATTCTTACAAAACGAAAACAGAAATGAAGACAGGAACAGAAGGTATGAAATTGAAGCAAATACGAACCATGGTAACCAAAATTATGAAAATAGGTACAGAGAAAATGACAATAAACGGAAATGGAATTATGGAAATAAGCAATATGAAGATACAAATAAAAGGTATGAAGCAGGACAAGATCGGAACTATACGAACAGGAATAACAACTACAGAAACTACAACCAAGAAAATAATGGGAATCAAAACTATCGAACAAGACAACAACAACAATCAAAGGAAGAAAAACCACAGGAAACAAGAACCTATGCACAAGTCACGAATACAAATGTAAGAAAAAGCACTCAACAACCTCAGGACATGAACAGGATAGAAACACAAGCACAAGTTAATCCTCGTCCGCAGGATTTTTAGAAAGGAAGATTTTAACTACAAAATACAGTCATATGCGCGAATTTATAACAATGGACAACGATAAGGATAAAATGCAACAAACAAGAAAGGGTAAGTTACCAATCATAAAGGTAAACATACAAGGTATAAATTTATCATCGTTACTGGATACTGGTTCGGAAGTATCACTGCTCAATGAGGATATATTTGACAAAAACAAAGATAAGTTTGTACAAAATGTCATTAGGATATCAAAGGTAAAATTACTAAATGCGAATGGCCGAAAGTTTTCGGAAAGTAACAAAGTTTTAAATACGAGTTTTAACGTAGAAGGTCAATCTTATAAATGTGAATTATACATAGTACCAGATTTAAATTTTGATATGATATTAGGAGAAGATGTTTTATCTCAATTACGTGCCAATATTAATTTGGGAACAAGATTCCTAGAACTTGAGGGTAAAATAATACCTATATTAAATAAAAGTGAGAATATAATAAATAATGTAATAAAAATAAATAAAGGCAAACGAGCCAATGCGGGACACGAAATAGGGTCAGAGAGTACCTGTGTCAAAAATAATGCGGTAAATATGAGGGAGAAGAATCCTACATATGTAATAAATAATAGTAATTATAAAATGCACGAAAATATTGAAATAAAATGTCCATCTGAATATACAGAAGTTATTTATGAACTATTAAAAAGGTACAATTCACTTATAAACTATGAAGCTAGGGTAGCAACAGGGTATGTTCACAGATTACAAGTTGATGAAACAAAACCATTCAAAAGTAAAAATTATCCTATTCCTTTTAAATACAGAGAGCAAGTACAATATGAAATTCAAGATATGATACATTCTGATATAATAGAGTCAGCTAAAACAAACTACATAAATCCATTGGTTATAGTAAAGAAAAAAGGTAATGATATTAGACTTTGTTTAGATGCACGCACTTTAAATACAATAACTAAATCGCAATTTGATTCGCCACAAACAATTGATTCAATGTTATCTAGGATAGGAAAAAACACGATATTTTCCAAACTTGACTTAAAAAATTCTTTCTGGCTTATTCCACTTCATCCTGACTCACGAAAATATACTGGTTTCAGTGTGGAAGGGCATATTTTTCAATTTAAAGTGGTACCATTTGGACTACAAAGTGCAAGTTCAGCTTTAGTTAGAGCAATGCAGAATATTCTTGATCGTTACGAGAACTTCTGTTTTCATTATATCGATGACATTCTGATTTTCTCTGAAACAACAGAAAAACATTATAAGCACTTAGATACAATTTTAAATGTTTTACATGAAGCAGGATTAAAATTAAATATTGAGAAGTGTGAATTTTATCAAAAATCAGTTAAATATTTGGGATATAAGATAACGCAAACAGGTATTAGCATTGGTAAGGATAGAATAAAAGAAATAAAGGAATATCCTACTCCAATAAATTTAAAAACTCTAAGAGGATTTTTAGGAATTCTAAATTATTACAAAAAATTCGTACCTAAATTATCAGAACTCGAAGTTCCTTTGATTGAACTATTGAGAAAAGATATCAAATGGCAATGGACTGAACGTTAAGAAAATGAGAATAACAAATAAAAAGGAAAACATTTGTGCGAAATTAGCATATCCATATGAAGGACCATATGTTATAAGCAAGATACTCAATCAAAATACATATGAATTGAAATATCCAAAAGAAGACAAATTACGGGGGAAATTTCATATTGAAATGATTTATCCATACGTAACAGATGAAAATCAATTTGCAAACTATCAATATTAGTACAAATATCCTGTCAACTTAGGAAACTAAGAAATTTTTCAAAGTATTTCAAATTTTATTAGTTGGGGGGGGTAAATGACATGATATAAAAAGGGTCAATGCAAATCAATTTTACAGCTTTACAGTCTATAAAAACCAAAAGTTAAAGTTGTGCATTTTAAAAGAATCAACTGGTGTGATTTCAAGTACTAATAAAGAAAATGAAATTGGGTATAACAAAGAAATAAATAGTTATTAAGAAATTTGTAAATTTAAAATGTATACAAATTTGTAAATCTTACTCTATCTTGAAAAGGTAACCTTCCTTTTGTGCAAGTGCAACAGTTCAAATTAGTGTGGGAAATCCATCGTTGGCAAGTTTCGAGGTGGCACAGAAACAATAATTGCTCAGGAACACTTCACGGTGAAAAGAATTCTGTAAAATGGAAAGTGCGGGTTTCCATACCTTAAAAGACAAAATTGTTAAAAATAAGCCATAGACTTGTAATTAAATGGTGAAAACTTTACAAATTATTAAATTTTAATAGGAAAAACAAACCTTATAACAAAACAAAACATTAAGAGTAGCAAGTTTAAAAGGTTTGAAACAAAGTCAAAGAAAAAAGCAAATAAAAAATGAACCTTTCAACATTACTCAAATTTCAGTGATCGCTTTTAAAATATTTAAATGTAATTACAAAGACACTTACCTAAAGTAACTTAATTAAGAGCCATCCCTGAATTTGATGTCCTAATTTAGTTTTTCATGTGAGAAATACTGGCTGAAGTAAAGTTTGTGTTAAAGCCAGGTACTTTCTAAGTTTTTTTTCAAGTTTAAAGATGTATTGTTATACATATTTTGTTTCACATTTGATACTGGAATCTCTAGGGAGTTTTATGATGTCTTTTCAGGAAGTAAAGCATATTAATAGGGGCTACAAAGGTCCAGAAGTCACATGTAAATTCCTGGAAAGGAAATCATGCATAATTATATTAAATATAAACAAATAACTTTATATTGTATAGGTATAGTTAAAATAAGTAAGATAGAATGTTTAAAAGGGTAAACGAAACAAAAATTGATTGTAAAGTAGGAAATAAGGAAGATTTTAAATAATTGATAATTATCATGAAACAAAATTTCACAGGTCAACTATATGCATGAAAGTCACATATAAATGATCAGTGAGAAAAGGGGAAAACAATTTAATAGCTTAAAAAGAAATAAGAAGCAGTATAAGGAAAATATAAATTTGAAATTTTATAAAAATTAAATAAATTTCAATCAAGTGATATAAAAAATGTCAGATTAAATACTTTTGAGTTGGGGTAACCAAGCAAAATAAAAAAAAAAAAGTAGTAAATAATTTTTGAAAACGACGCTTTTTGAGAAATTTGTCCATTAAAAACGAAAAATTTAATTAAATATTGAAGAAAACTACTCAAAAACCAGTTAAAAGTAAAGAAAAAGGAAATATGCAAAATTAAATTCAAGAAAAGTGACAGTAAAACGTCAAATGAAAATCAGGCAAGTCAAATCTCCATTCATTTCCAATAGCAGTAATTTAAGACAGAAAGCATAGTTGTATGAGAGTTTGTTTCACGAAATTAATCATAATAACAAATATCCAGAAACAATAAAGCAAAAGTAGTATTGAAAATTGAAATTAATATTGGTAGTTGTTTTACCTGATAATAAAGACGTATCCAGAGGAGAAGAGCATTCAAAGGCACTAAAATTTTAATATTTTTGGGAAAGAAGAACACAAATTATAATATTACTGTAAAGGTTAATTTCAAAACGTTAAATTAGCCACGAAAGAACAGCTGAGGAACACAGATAATAGCGCCATCTATTAGTGGAACTTGGAATTGCTAGCGAAGAAAAGAACATCTAGGAAACAGGTACCTTTAATCAAAATAAACATCATTTGAGTTTTATTACTTTATTTTTAAAATTTTCTTTTCATTAACAATAAATAAAAAAATTTCGATTTACAAATAAAAGAAAAGGCCTATAGTATAAGTTATTTAATAAGAATATATGTCAATTATCACAAAGAGTTTACCCTTGTCCAATAAATTTGTTATATTGATTTCATTTTTAATTATTTCATTAATTAAATCACATGATCTTTGAAACGACTGGCTAGTGAGTGAACTCGCACTGGGAGAGTCTTTTAAAAACATGCTCAACTGTTGTGATTGTGTGTTTATCCCTAGACAGTGGCGCCCATAAATAAATTTTTCTGTCTATCAAAAAATTTTATTCTAAAAGAAAAGGTGAGTTAAAGTAGAATAGAAATTAAGAGAAGGGATAAACGAAAAATATAAAAACATAAAAAAATAAAAAAACACAACAATATATATATATATATATATATATATATATATATATATATATATATATATATATATATATATATATATATATATATATATAAGTACAGAGATTAAAATTAGACGACTGTCTTAGTTAAAAACAAAAATTTTTAATTTAACTTCAGGGATGCAGTCACTGGGTTCAAAAAAGAAGACTCTTTTTTTAAATTCAAGCTTTCGAAACTTTATTGTTTCTTCCTCAGGAATTCTACAAAAATGTTTATACATTGTAATTATATTATTTAAAAATGTGAAAGGTACTTACTAAATTGAGGTTATAAATAAAATTGGCATGTCCTAAGGACCATAGAAAACATTGCTATTACAATTTAAAAACACTACATTTTGATTCAATCTAAGTTAAAAGCAAAATCCTTAATCAAGAAGTTGCATCAGCCACTTCGAAAACTGAACAGATACCAGTCAACTACGTTTTATGAAAATTCGAAAAAAGCAGCGGAATATATATATATATATATATATATATATATATATATATGTTGTTTCTTAGGTTTTCACGGGTATTAAATGAAGTGTTGACGTGCTTCCGGGTGTTTTCCCGTGTAGTTGGTAGGCTCCTGTTGGAACCATGGTTGTCTGAACGACGTTTCGGCGGAATCTCATCTGCCATCATCAGGTTCTAGCTGAAAGCTGCCTGCTGCTGCTGCTGCTGCTACCGCTGCTGCTGCTGCTGCTACTGCTGCTCCTAGTTGCTCGAACTGAACTGTTCGAGCAACTAGGAGCAGCAGTAGCAGCAGCAGCAGCAGCGGTAGCAGCAGCAGCAGGCAGCTTTCAGCTAGAACCTGATGATGGCAGATGAGATTCCGCCGAAACGTCGTTCAGACAACCATGGTTCCAACAGGAGCCTACCAACTACACGGGAAAACACCCGGAAGCACGTCAACACTTCATATATATATATATATATATATATATATATATATATATATATTGACATGATATAATTAACTTAAATAAGGGAAGAATTGCCGACAGGCGTATCAAACAAAAAAGGGTCAATGCAAATCAATTTTACAGCTTTACAGTGTATAAAAACCAAAAGTTAAAGTTGTGCATTTTAAAAGAATCAACTGGTGTGATTTCAAGTACTAATAAAGAAAATGAAATTGGGTATAACAAAGAAATAAGTAGTTATTAAGAAATTTGTAAATTTAAAATGTATGCAAATTTGTAAATCTTACTCTATCTTGAAAAGGTAACCTTCCTTTTGTGCAAGTGCAACAGTTAAAATTAGTGTGGGAAATCCATCGTTGACAAGTTTCGAGGTGGTACAGAAACAATAATTGCTCAGGAACACTTCACGGTGAAAAGAATTCTGTAAAATGGAAAGTGCGGGTTTCCATACCTAAAAAGACAAAATTGTTAAAAATAAGCCATAGACTTGTAATTAAATGGTGAAAACTTTACAAATTATTAAATTTTAATAGGAAAAACAAACCTTATAACAAAACAAAACATTAAGAGTAGCAAGTTTAAAAGGTTTGAAACAAAGTCAAAGAAAAAAGTAAAATAAAAATGAACTTTTCAACATTACTCAAATTTCAGTGATCGCTTTTAAAATATTTAAATGTAATTACAAAGACACTTACCTAAAGTAACTTAATTAAGAGCCATCCCTGAATTTGATGTCCTAATTTAGTTTTTCATGTGAGAAATACTGGCTGAAGTAAAGTTTGTGTTAAAGCCAGGTACTTTCTAAGTTTTTTTTCAAGTTTAAAGATGTATTGTTATACATATTTTGTTTCACATTTGATACTGGAATCTCTAGGGAGTTTTATGATGTCTTTTTAGGAAGTAAAGCATATTAATAGGGGCTACAAAGGTCCAGAAGTCACATGTAAATTCCTGGAAAGGAAATCATGCATAATTATATTAAATATAAACAAATAACTTTATATTGTATAGGTATAGTTAAAATAAGTAAGATAGAATGTTTAAAAGGGTAAACGAAACAAAAATTGATTGTAAAGTAGGAAATAAGGAAGATTTTAAATAATTGATAATTATCATGAAACAAAATTTCACAGGTCAACTATATGCATGAAAGTCACATATAAATGATCAGTGAGAAAAGGGGAAAACAATTTAATAGCTTAAAAAGAAATAAGAAGCAGTATAAGGAAAATATAAATTTGAAATTTTATAAAAATTAAATAAATTTCAATCAAGTGATATAAAATGTCAGATTAAATACTTTTGAGTTGGGGTAACCAAGCAAAATAAAAAAGAAAAAAGTAGTAAATAATTTTTGAAAACGACGTTTTTTTGGGAAATTTGTCCATTAAAAACGAAAAATTTAATTAAACATTGAAGAAAACTACTCAAAACCAGTTAAAAGTAAAGAAAAAGGAAATATGCAAAATTAAATTCAAGAAAAGTGACAGTAAAACGTCAAATGAAAATCAGGCAAGTCAAATCTCCATTCATTTCCAATTTAAGACAGAAAGCATAGTTGTATGAGAGTTTGTTTCACGAAATTAATCATAATAACAAATATCCAAAAACAATAAAGCAAAAGTAGTATTGAAAATTGAAATTAATATTGGTAGTTGTTTTACCTGATAATAAAGACGTATCCAGAGGAGAAGAGCATCCACAGGCACTAAAATTTTAATATTTTTGGGAAAGAAGAACACAAATTATAATATTACTGTAAAGGTTAATTTCAAAACGTTAAATTAGCCACGAAAGAACAGCTGAGGAACACAGATAATAGCGCCATCTATTAGTGGAACTTGGAATTGCTAGCGAAGAAAAGAACATCTAGGAAACAGGTACCTTTAATCAAAATAAACATCATTTGAGTTTTATTACTTTATTTTTAAAATTTTCTCTTCATTAACAATAAATTAAAAATTTTCGATTTACAAATAAAAGAAAAGGCCTATAGTATAAGTTATTTAATAAGAATATATGTCAATTTTTCACAAAGAGTTTACCCTTGTCCAATAAATTTGTTATATTGATTTCATTTTTAATTATTTCATTAATTAAATCACATGATCTTTAAAACGACTGGCTAGTGAGTGAACTCGCACTGGGAGAGTCTTTTAAAAACATGCTCAACTGTTGTGATTGTGTGTTTATCCCTAGACAGTGGCGCCCATAAATAAATTTTTCTGTCTATCAAAAAATTTTATTCTAAAAGAAAAGGTGAGTTAAAGTAGAATAGAAATTAAGAGAAGGGATAAACAAAAAATATAAAAAAATAAAAAATAAAAAAACGCAACACATTGTCGCCCAACGCGAGGCGGAGTAAATTATTGGCTACGTAACGTAGGACAAAAGTAAAAAGTCAGCTTTGTGAGAAATTTATTAATAAAAATATCAGATTAAAACAAGGGTTATAAGGTTTGAAAGGCTTTGGTAATATTTTAGAATTGAATAATAATATAATTGATATTTGCAATATTGGTGTAAGTAAATGAGATTAAGGTCAGGTAAGAAAATGAACACGGAAGACAAACAAACAGCACAGACATCCGCAACAGGAACCGAAACACGGGGACAACAAATAGAAGGACAGGTTGAACCAACAATAATGGGGGACAACGTACAAACGCCACAGGTGGTTGATAATGCTCAACCACAACTAACAATGGAAGCAAGTATGTTACAGCGAATGATGGAAATGATATCAGGACTAGGTACCAAAATGGAAGAAAACAAGGAGGACATAAACAAGAAAATGGAAGAAAACAAGGAAGACATAAACAAGAAAATGGAAGAAAACAAGGAAGACATAAACAAGAGGATGGAAGATATAAACAAAAATCTAGAACAAACCAACAGAAAATTGGAGGAATGCATGAACGATATGAAGGGAAGAGTAGCAAATGTGGAAGTAAAGTTAAATAGAATCACAGAAAACATGGTAGAAGAAATAAAAGAAAAAGTTAAGGTCGTCGGAGAAGAAATGAAATTTGAAGTACAACAGAATGTTGAAGGTCTCATTGTAAGAGGTTTAGAAGAAATTGATGGACAAATAAGTAGGCAAAACACAATGTTTGAAAATTATAAAAAAGAACAGGAGAGCATAGTCGATAAGGTCGAAAAGAATACGAAGATATTGCAGGCAAGACAGGGAGCGAATGCTAATCAGATGATCATGAACAACCATCCATGCAACAAGAACACATTCTATTTTTATGGTGATTCAAGGACACATCCAAAAATTTTTGCAACGAGATTACGACAACATATAGAATCATTGCACCCAAGTACCAATATCAAACAAGTCATACAGACAATGTTAAGAAACGAGGCAGAGATATGGTACAACGTAATCGAGCAAAATTTCGAGACGTTGGATGAATTTGAAGAGCTGCTTATGAAACAGTATTGGGGAGTGTACAACCAACAAAAGGTGAGACACAATTTGTTTAATGGGAAATACATAGAAGCAAATGGAGTGTCAAGAGAGAATTATATATTACGAAAAATATATAATATAAAATACCTTGAACCAAAGTTCACCGAAGCCGAAATGGTACGCTATCTAGGAAGACATTTTCCGGATGACATCAACAGTGTTATCATCACTCAAAGGATCATCACATTGGAACAGCTGATAAATTACATCAGAGACATTGACGATCACAGGACTGGATGGAGAAGACCATTCTTACAAAACGAAAACAGACATGAAGACAGGAACAGAAGGTATGAAATTGAAGCAAATACGAACCATGGTAACCAAAATTATGAAAATAGGTACAGAGAAAATGACAATAAACGGAAATGGAATTATGGAAATAAGCAATATGAAGATACAAATAAAAGGTATGAAGCAGGACAAGATCGGAACTATACGAACAGGAATAACAACTACAACAGAAACTACAACCAAGAAAATAATGGGAATCAAAACTATCGAACAAGACAACAACAACAATCAAAGGAAGAAAAACCACAGGAAACAAGAACCTATGCACAAGTCACGAATACAAATGTAAGAAAAAGCACTCAACAACCTCAGGACATGAACAGGATAGAAACACAAGCACAAGTTAATCCTCGTCCGCAGGATTTTTAGAAAGGAAGATTTTAACTACAAAATACAGTCATATGCGCGAATTTATAACAATGGACAACGATAAGGATAAAATGCAACAAACAAGAAAGGGTAAGTTACCAATCATAAAGGTAAACATACAAGGTATAAATTTATCATCGTTACTGGATACTGGTTCGGAAGTATCACTGCTCAATGAGGATATATTTGACAAACACAAAGATAAGTTTGTACAAAATTTCATTAGAATATCAAAGGTAAAATTACTAAATGC
Source organism: Stenurella melanura (assembly GCA_963583905.1). Lineage (NCBI taxonomy): Eukaryota > Metazoa > Arthropoda > Insecta > Coleoptera > Cerambycidae > Stenurella > Stenurella melanura. The sequence continues at coordinate 60,129,667 of OY757316.1, read as the reverse complement.
GAATGGTCGAAAGTTTTCGGAAAGTAACAAAGTTTTAAATACGAGTTTTAACGTAGAAGGTCAATCTTATAAATGTGAATTATACATAGTACCAGATTTAAAATTTGATATGATATTAGGAGAAGATGTTTTATCTCAATTACGTGCCAATATTAATTTGGGAACAAGATTCCTAGAACTTGAGGGTAAAATAATACCTATATTAAATAAAAGTGAGAATATAATAAATAATGTAATAAAAATAAATAAAGGCAAACGAGCCAATGCGGGACACGAAATAGGGTCAGAGAGTACCTGTGTCAAAAATAATGCGGTAAATATGAGGGAGAAGAATCCTACATATGTAATAAATAATAGTAATTATAAAATGCACGAAAATATTGAAATAAAATGTCCATCTGAATATACAGAAGTTATTTATGAACTATTAAAAAGGTACAATTCACTTATAAACTATGAAGCTAGGGTAGCAACAGGGTATGTTCACAGATTACAAGTTGATGAAACAAAACCATTCAAAAGTAAAAATTATCCTATTCCTTTTAAATACAGAGAGCAAGTACAATATGAAATTCAAGATATGATACATTCTGATATAATAGAGTCAGCTAAAACAAACTACATAAATCCATTGGTTATAGTAAAGAAAAAAGGTAATGATATTAGACTTTGTTTAGATGCACGCACTTTAAATACAATAACTAAATCGCAATTTGATTCGCCACAAACAATTGATTCAATGTTATCTAGGATAGGAAAAAACACGATATTTTCCAAACTTGACTTAAAAAATTCTTTCTGGCTTATTCCACTTCATCCTGACTCACGAAAATATACTGGTTTCAGTGTGGAAGGGCATATTTTTCAATTTAAAGTGGTACCATTTGGACTACAAAGTGCAAGTTCAGCTTTAGTTAGAGCAATGCAGAATATTCTTGATCGTTACGAGAACTTCTGTTTTCATTATATCGATGACATTCTGATTTTCTCTGAAACAACAGAAAAACATTATAAGCACTTAGATACAATTTTAAATGTTTTACATGAAGCAGGATTAAAATTAAATATTGAGAAGTGTGAATTTTATCAAAAATCAGTTAAATATTTGGGATATAAGATAACGCAAACAGGTATTAGCATTGGTAAGGATAGAATAAAAGAAATAAAGGAATATCCTACTCCAATAAATTTAAAAACTCTAAGAGGATTTTTAGGAATTCTAAATTATTACAAAAAATTCGTACCTAAATTATCAGAACTCGAAGTTCCTTTGATTGAACTTTTGAGAAAAGATATCAAATGGCAATGGACTGAACGTAGAGAAAATGCTTTTAACAAATTAAAGGAAAATTTTCATGAAAACTTATTGTTATACAGTCCTGACTTTACGTTACCATTCATTTTAAGGACTGATGCGTCTGAATTTATTATTGCCGCGGAGTTAGTTCAGTATCAGGGAAATATAGAAACACCAATCTGTTTCATTTCGAGAATTTTGAAACCGTATGAAACAAGATACTCTACACCGGAGCGAGAAATGCTTGGAATTACATATTCGATTTCTAAACTGTCTTTCTACCTCACAGGAGCTCACTTCACACTAGAAACTGATCATGCTGCACTGTGTTTTCTAATGAACAACAGATTTGCAAATAATCGCATATATAGGTGGTCACTTCTTATTCAAGAATTTTCCTTTACAATAAAACACCGTCCGGGTGAAAACAACATTACTGCAGACTCACTAACACGAAATCGCCAAGTAAATACTGAACCAATAAACACTTATTTAGTATCACTAAACACACTATCACAACATGAAGGTCTATACACTACAAGGGAAATATTATACAGTCAACAACGATTACAAACACTAAGAGAAACGATACAAAATTCACAACATAAGGGGTATTCATTGAAAGACAATTTCATAATAAAAACAATTGCAGATGAGGAAAAGTATGTGTTAGATAAAATTTTGGCCACAAAAATAATAATAGATTTACACTGTCGTTTTGGACATGTGGGAGTTAGAAAAAATTGGCTAATCTATAGGGAAACTTTTTATACTAAAAATGATTTAAGTTTAATAAAAGAAATTTTATCAAATTGTAGAGAATGTTGTTTGGGAAAAAATAAGAATCATGTAAACAAAAATGAAATTAAAAGTACATTGACGACGGAACCATTAGAACTTGTTTCAATAGATTTTGTTAGTAATTTAATCAAAACAGAAGATGGTTATAAGAATATTTTAATAATTGTGGATAACTTTTCAAAATTTATAAAATTATATCCTACAACTAGATGTAATACCACTACAACCATTAATAAAATAAGACATTATTGTAGAACAGTAGGAAAGCCAAAAAGAATTTTAACAGATAATGCGACATATTTTAATAATGATAGGCTGGCAAAATATTTAAAAAGCAAAGACATAAAATTATCTTTCACAACAATTCGACATCCAAGATCAAATATATCAGAAAGATACATACAAGAGGTGATAAGATTCCTAAGAATCGTGGTGCAAAGAAACCATACAAAATGGGCACAAGCAACAGAAACGGTAGAAAACTATATGAATAGCATACCAAGTACAGTAACGAAATTACCTCCTAGTACAATATTATTTGGTGACAGCCCAGAAAGACCATGGGAAAACCAAAATATTAAAAATCTACAAGATATCCATGAAATAGTACGTATGAGATTAAGACGAAATGCAGAAAAATATATGATACGCGAGAATAAACGTATAAAGAAGAAAATAACATTTAAAGAAGGGGACAAAGTGGTTGTTAAGAAAATGAGAATAACAAATAAAAAGGAAAACATTTGTGCGAAATTAGCATATCCATATGAAGGACCATATGTTATAAGCAAGATACTCAATCAGAATACATATGAATTGAAATATCCAAAAGAAGACAAATTACGGGGGAAATTTCATATTGAAATGATTTATCCATACGTAACAGATGAAAATCAATTTGCAAACTATCAATATTAGTACAAATATCCTGTCAACTTAGGAAACTAAGAAATTTTTCAAAGTATTTCAAATTTTATTAGTTGGGGGGGGTAAATGACATGATATAATTAACTTAAATAAGGGAAGAATTGCCGACAGGCGTATCAAACAAAAAAGGGTCAATGCAAATCAATTTTACAGCTTTACAGTGTATAAAAACCAAAAGTTAAAGTTGTGCATTTTAAAAGAATCAACTGGTGTGATTTCAAGTACTAATAAAGAAAATGAAATTGGGTATAACAAAGAAATAAGTAGTTATTAAGAAATTTGTAAATTTAAAATGTATGCAAATTTGTAAATCTTACTCTATCTTGAAAAGGTAACCTTCCTTTTGTGCAAGTGCAACAGTTAAAATTAGTGTGGGAAATCCATCGTTGACAAGTTTCGAGGTGGTACAGAAACAATAATTGCTCAGGAACACTTCACGGTGAAAAGAATTCTGTAAAATGGAAAGTGCGGGTTTCCATACCTAAAAAGACAAAATTGTTAAAAATAAGCCATAGACTTGTAATTAAATGGTGAAAACTTTACAAATTATTAAATTTTAATAGGAAAAACAAACCTTATAACAAAACAAAACATTAAGAGTAGCAAGTTTAAAAGGTTTGAAACAAAGTCAAAGAAAAAAGTAAAATAAAAATGAACTTTTCAACATTACTCAAATTTCAGTGATCGCTTTTAAAATATTTAAATGTAATTACAAAGACACTTACCTAAAGTAACTTAATTAAGAGCCATCCCTGAATTTGATGTCCTAATTTAGTTTTTCATGTGAGAAATACTGGCTGAAGTAAAGTTTGTGTTAAAGCCAGGTACTTTCTAAGTTTTTTTTCAAGTTTAAAGATGTATTGTTATACATATTTTGTTTCACATTTGATACTGGAATCTCTAGGGAGTTTTATGATGTCTTTTCAGGAAGTAAAGCATATTAATAGGGGCTACAAAGGTCCAGAAGTCACATGTAAATTCCTGGAAAGGAAATCATGCATAATTATATTAAATATAAACAAATAACTTTATATTGTATAGGTATAGTTAAAATAAGTAAGATAGAATGTTTAAAAGGGTAAACGAAACAAAAATTGATTGTAAAGTAGGAAATAAGGAAGATTTTAAATAATTGATAATTATCATGAAACAAAATTTCACAGGTCAACTATATGCATGAAAGTCACATATAAATGATCAGTGAGAAAAGGGGAAAACAATTTAATAGCTTAAAAAGAAATAAGAAGCAGTATAAGGAAAATATAAATTTGAAATTTTATAAAAATTAAATAAATTTCAATCAAGTGATATAAAATGTCAGATTAAATACTTTTGAGTTGGGGTAACCAAGCAAAATAAAAAAGAAAAAAGTAGTAAATAATTTTTGAAAACGACGTTTTTTTGGGAAATTTGTCCATTAAAAACGAAAAATTTAATTAAACATTGAAGAAAACTACTCAAAACCAGTTAAAAGTAAAGAAAAAGGAAATATGCAAAATTAAATTCAAGAAAAGTGACAGTAAAACGTCAAATGAAAATCAGGCAAGTCAAATCTCCATTCATTTCCAATTTAAGACAGAAAGCATAGTTGTATGAGAGTTTGTTTCACGAAATTAATCATAATAACAAATATCCAAAAACAATAAAGCAAAAGTAGTATTGAAAATTGAAATTAATATTGGTAGTTGTTTTACCTGATAATAAAGACGTATCCAGAGGAGAAGAGCATCCACAGGCACTAAAATTTTAATATTTTTGGGAAAGAAGAACACAAATTATAATATTACTGTAAAGGTTAATTTCAAAACGTTAAATTAGCCACGAAAGAACAGCTGAGGAACACAGATAATAGCGCCATCTATTAGTGGAACTTGGAATTGCTAGCGAAGAAAAGAACATCTAGGAAACAGGTACCTTTAATCAAAATAAACATCATTTGAGTTTTATTACTTTATTTTTAAAATTTTCTCTTCATTAACAATAAATTAAAAATTTTCGATTTACAAATAAAAGAAAAGGCCTATAGTATAAGTTATTTAATAAGAATATATGTCAATTTTTCACAAAGAGTTTACCCTTGTCCAATAAATTTGTTATATTGATTTCATTTTTAATTATTTCATTAATTAAATCACATGATCTTTAAAACGACTGGCTAGTGAGTGAACTCGCACTGGGAGAGTCTTTTAAAAACATGCTCAACTGTTGTGATTGTGTGTTTATCCCTAGACAGTGGCGCCCATAAATAAATTTTTCTGTCTATCAAAAAATTTTATTCTAAAAGAAAAGGTGAGTTAAAGTAGAATAGAAATTAAGAGAAGGGATAAACAAAAAATATAAAAAAATAAAAAATAAAAAAACACAACAATATATATATATATCAACCCCTTTAATAATGAATTGGACGGGGTGGGGGTATGAAAAATATTATCACAAATTTTGAGGCCTTGGCTTGTGGTAGATACATCAAATTATCAAATTTCAAGTTTCTGTACTCTTACCAGCTTGCTTTACATGTTTCCCCCTATTTACCCCCAACCCTTTACCAGATATCTTCAAAAAAACATCCAGTTCCAGATCTCGTTGTAATATATACGTGTACAAAATTTGAAGCCAATATCTTAAACCGTTCCGGAGAAAACGTGCGGACAAAAAAAAATAGTTACAGACAGACAGACATACAGACAGACCGACAGACAGACGGGCAGAGAGAAAATTTTTTTTCGCTCAAATTTAAAATCTCGACGTTTCATGACATTCTAAACCCATTTCAAGAAAAAAAATTGATTTTTTTTTTGCGATTACTATACTTACTTCCAATCCACTACGTGGATGTGGAAGTAATAATAGCAATTGTTTAAGTGTAACAAGGCTTTGATCAATATATTTATTTAAACTGTTGTTAATAAAAATAATAAAAGCCAAAAAATAATGATTTTAAAGAATTAGGTGGTTTCACTATGTGCAAATTTGCTTTTTTAATATTATTAAAATGAAGTACTTGTTATACTAAAACACTTATTTATATTTAAAAATCATTCTATCGTCCATCAAATTAAAATTTCAACAAATAAATTGTAACAAAAGTCAAATTAAGGGAAGCCAAGTCCGACCCTGTCGCTTAGAATCACCGTATTTAGGACAATAACATAAGATACTGGCCATAGAAACATCTGTTTTATCTTGCAAACTTTAGAGTCCGGGAAACGTGCTTTGTTAACTTTACTCTTTATTAGGTAGTCGACGTTAGCCACTTGGAAACAATAAATAACCATCCAAATTATTTTATGTCCAATTCTCTTTTATTAGTCGAGCTTGTTAAATAAGGCCTCGCCGGGTGGTCTAGTGAGATTTTCAGGACTAAAGCAGTTGATAGAGGCTTCCAGGAACCTATGTAATAGACCATAAGATAGATAGACCACTTAAGGCAGATTTTTTCCCCCATACAAAAGCAAAGTAAGGAACAAAAGGGGTTTTTTTCATCTGTTTTAGTGGTAATAAAAATGTTCAAGTTAGGCCATATGATAAATACCATGGTCCGTTAGGTAATTTCAAATGCGTACGGTTTAAAGTAAAGAAGATCCTAATTGGTCGAGGATTTAAAGTTTACTGCCCACTTTGGAAACGTATTATTTCGATGTAGAGATTATCTCCACTCTTGGTTTAACTTCGGTTCGGTCATCATCTATCTACGGGGTATAGTGAATTCTCATTTTGCGAACCTTTTTCAATTTTAAAGTTTAAGTACATTTGTTTCGTATTTTGCCGGTTTTAATAAGTAGAAAATTAATGTGTTGTAATTATTGATCTAGTATTCGGTCGCGATTTAGCTAAAAGATTTGAAATTGCCGCGGACCATTTTATTTCTTGATATAGAGTAATTATCGTTTGTTAATTTATTTAATCGTCTTTAAGTGTTTGTGATTGTCAATTTCATTTGTTTTCATTTTCTTATGTAAATATAGTGGTTTAAGTGTTTTGAGAAATCACGTGTTTTATTTGCTTGTCAGGAAATTAAGTTCATTTTACATTCAGTAAAGTTTGTTGGTGAAGTAACCTGGTTGATGGACACCAAAAAGGATAAAATCACCTAGAAAGCAAAGGGTAAGCACAGTTTTGTTTTCGATGGATATACTATAATATCGACGGAGTTTGCAAAGTGATTGGGCCACTCCGTACTCTGCCAATGGTAATGTCTAATCAAATCATGTAATTAGGGGTATAAAACCCCAGTTATTACAGTGGCGCAGTCTAAAAAGGATGTTTTTAAGGAAAAAATTTGCATAACCAATTAATATTCAAGTTAATTAATTGAGTCACTGCATTTTTTAGAATTTTCAAAATTCGTCTTTTAAAATGAACCTACGTATTAACATATGTCAGTTTTCGTTGTTGATTTTGTATTAAAATTACCTAAGAGAGTTTAAATTAGTGATTTCAAAAAGTAAAAGTTTTTTTTAACTCGTAAAATTATACCAATACGTTGAGAATTTCATAGAATTAATTTATTTTGCTAGAGTAATGATTTGTGAATGTGTCAAGTAAAGTAAATTAAAAGTAGAGGTGAAAAATGGGATATTATCATTGGTGGGGCATATTATAGTATATGTAAGAACGGCTTGTGTTTAATTCCTAGATAGCAAAATACCCGGAAACTTAACTACAATAGGCAATTCATAAGGTTATATGTGTATAAAAGAATTAAGGTTGCGTCAAAGCAATAAACAAAGTATATATAGAAATTAGGGCCCCTATATAGCGAGTGTTGAGAATAAAAAGGGAATTTTACTGATCTGTTGTGAAGTAGGGCATTTAGAGAAACGATATTTAGAGATATATTGTCGAGTAAAATTCAAAAATACGGATCTAGCATTAAATTATTGCAGTAGACGAGGTTATTGCACCCTCGTTCGGACACAGCCCTATTTATAAACTTAGGTACCTGTAGGAAATGGTCATCACAAAGAGTAAATACCGAGCAAATTGCAGTATAATAAATAGTAACTACATTAACCAAGGAAAGTGGCACGAGATAAACAAGGTTTTATTTAAAAAAATAAAAGTCCAATTAGTCCAGGGATTATTACAATAAATAGGTAGAAATGTTGTATAGCTAAGCATGACACGGGAAACATGTTATAAAATTATGTATGCACAGAAACAATTAGCAGCTTCGCTCAGGGAGCGAAGAAAAACAAGACATTGAAATAGGAACTTTTAGCGGGAATATTCATTTTAGGTAGATAGAGTATATAGGTCACTCAATAAAACAAATTACGGTTGTTTTCAAAATTTATGATATACCTAAAACCTAAGTTACTTAAGCGAAAACCGTGTTTTTCAAGGTGTTTATGTTATTTTGTGGTAAATTGAAATATGTGCATTCCCAGATTAAATTACTATGTTAGAATAAATTACTATAACTTCACGTTAACAGCAAGTACACGAAAGAAAGTACAGAGAATTTAAGTAGTTAGGTCATTCAGGCAGGAAGCAAGAGCTATCTATATATTTTGATTATTGCTGGTTTGCTTTCCCATTTTAAAGTAGTAGTAATTCAATATTTTCGTAAAATTCAAAGTAAGGAATAAAATGTTAAAATGCTAGCCAGAAAGTAACCTAGAGTACTTATTTCATTTCAGAAAGACAGCTTACCGCGGAAATTGTAATAGTACATTTTGTGCAAGGTACGCTAAAACGAAACCAAAAATTGCAATTAGATATAGTTTTTCCAATAGTTCATTTGCTTGTTTCCCAATTGTGTAATTGTTTAAGTAATTGATTAATGATTTATCGAGAAATAATAAGAACTTAAAAATATTTTTTATACAATTTTGGTTACAATATCCCTTATCATTTTTTTTGTTGTGACATCGCATGCACAAATATTTACAGGTAAAGTAGTTTGCATTTGTATTTGGGTTCATAGAATTGGTTAGGATAGTTTAGAGAAAATCTGCCCTTTCGCTTTCAAAGTAACAGAAGTGTTTTCTTTTGTTGTTGAAAAATGTGTGGAATTAATTTACATAAATGGTTTGAAATGGTACGAATTAATTTTTTTCTTTAAGATTAAATTGGTGTTAGGAAACCGAGTTATGCGTTGTACATTTACATATTTTGATCAAAATAACACAGAGAATTTAGCTAATTCACGACTGGTTAGGTCCTTTTTTTTTTGGAGATATGACAAGTTCTAGAATATATCTCATGAGTAATTAAACTTCATTATTTGTTAAATATAAAGAACTAGAGCTAAAAATCGCAAAGTTTAATATTGCCTGGAAGGTAAAAGTAATAGAGGGCAGGTACAAAAAAATTTACCGCTAAAATTTGCATAATAACTACAGGTAGAAAGTTACCGATAGGGTTGAGCCTCTCAATTTGGAGAAATTAATTTTCGATTCATGAATTAAGCCAGGTGCAATCACCTGTTTCTTTTCGGAATGCAGGAAACAAGGAAATTACCTAGGGTTTTGTTGTTTCTGAACCATTTACGGGGGAGACAGTGCTCGTACTGCTTATTGATTGGCGAGTCTGTATGTGTATATGGGCATATGTGTACGTATATGAGTGTGTACATGTCGAGTATATAGATAGGTGAAAATGTATGAATTTTGACGTAGGTAGATGAGGATGTATATCTATAGGTAAATAAGCATGGAGGCGTACTGATGTATGTGTGAGTATACATATATAGATGAGCAGATATATAATTTTTCTTTATTGGACGAGTAGAATAAACAGAAATTAATTAGTATCCAAATTTAGAGACTCAGAAATCGCGACAGAGGAGAAAGAAAAGTATACATTGCAGTTCAGGGGGCATATAAACCCAGCGTTATAGAATAGAAATGCACCATATGGGTCCAGTCAATAATTTTGCGCGAGGTATTCTCAAAGTGAACGGAATTGGCGCGTTATTGTTATCAGACAAATTAATTAAAATTAATTAAATAAATAGTACACCTATGGTTAGAGTGCAGGGGTCATGGTGATATAAGAAAAAGCAGAGATACGCAGAGAAAGTTAAGGTTTTACCGGAAGGGCACTTCTGAGATAACTTTGTGAATTGAATATTGTTAGTGAATAAAAGGATAGATGATGATCGTAGAGGAGAGTTATGCTGAGAGTCCAACAAGGATTTAGAAATATTTCCTTGTTGTTAGATAGGCTTAAACAAAATTCAAGACAAAAACGGGGTAAGAAGTTGCTGGTAAGGAATTTGCAGTCTCAGGTGTTCCACCTCTAGAAAATTTAGAGTTTAGTTAATATGAATAAAGGCAATCTTAAGGGCAATAAGCTTTACAGGTGTAATAAACGTTTACAGGGGCGTGCCAATACAGGCAATTTAGTCACAGAAAGCTTGGATACAATGTCGTACGTAACCCCAATGATGATAGACAGTAATAAATCGGAGGCCAATACATTAGAATAGTAGGTACATGCCAGTAAACTAAATTTTATAAATTAATTAATGCAGAGTACATTTTTTGAAATAAAAGCATACAGAGAGCCCATCATTTTCGAACTATACAATTAGAATATTTACGTTTTGAAGAAAATATCAGAGATGATAGAAAGATAAGAAAAGAAAAATTCTATTTAATTTTTTTGATTTCATTTTGATTTTTGTTTTTTTTTGGACAAAATCATGCTATTGGTAAAGAGTCTGTGCTCACTCCGGAGCATATGGTAATCATTAGGTAGAAAAAAAATAAGGATAACTTTTAGATTATCATTTTGTGTGAGACAGGACGCCTACAGTTGCATAATTTCTGTTTCTCTTGTGTAACTTTAGTGTTTTATTCAAGTTCAAGAGGGGTTACGGATTTTCTATGATTATTATAAGATCAAATTTAGATATATCAAGTTTATACAGCTCTCGGAGAAGTTAGGACATTGACAAGGAAAATACTTTTTTCTTTCTTAAGACAAAATTATGAGTGGACTGTGGCATTGAGCTTTGAATGGTGGAAAAAAAAAAAAATTCCAGAGGGTAACAGTTTTAGCTAGGGTGATTTTTATGAATTTTATTTTTATAAAAATTAGAGTCTTTAGTAACATGTACGAAAACCTGGAGGAGAGCACCGGGCTGTGAGACTGTGAATTTTCTTTTGGGGTCCAACAAATGAGTAGGGGGGAGATGAACAAAAATAGGAGATGAGAGACATACCGAGGATAGGGACGAATGGAAAGATAAGGTTTGGTATAGACTAATAGAGATTCACTTTTCTTTTCAGGTCCAGGAAAATATGATGTATTTTTTTTGTCTCATCTCATGTTTTACATTTAGGGTTTAGTTCTTTTTTTGTATTTTTTTTCTCCCCTACCCATGGAAGCGGATAGGAATTCCGGATCGCCGTAAGTCGGGTAAATTGAGACGAGCACAGAACGAGATAGAGATAAATTATAGTTAATGAGTATTCAATATACAGGGTGTTCGCTAGTTGCGTGTCGAAACAAGTAATGGATAAAGGAATAAGTATACGGGAAACGTTGATGTTGGTAGGAATATCCCTTTCTTTCAACTATAACCAGGTAATACATCCGAGAGATATATTTGGCATAGTAAGCACATTTTACCCCCTCCCCAAAGTTATGACAACAGGTTAGCGGAGCAGAACCGAAATTCTGAAGTAGGTTTCGTAATTGCTCGAAAGGAAATGGAAAGTAAATCTTTGTTTTTACAATATGGTCCTAGATTTGGACAGGGGTGTAATGAACTTACGCGGTTATAGTTGGCCTTAACAGGTGACGTCTCCACCTCAGGACAACGGATTATGAATCACGATGATCTAGCAGGAGGGGTAGCGCTCACTGTCCCTGATGGTGACTGTTTGCTGCGAGCAGATTGGTGCGATCGTGGACGGGGTTAGCCGGATACCCCGCATAAAGGAGGTGGCAGGGGGCACCACGCTGGAGCCCATAGGTATACTCCCCTCAGAGGTACTGGTACCACACCGATCCTGCCGCTGTGGACAAGTCTACAACTCCTGGGACACCACCCGGAAAACACGACAGGTTTGACAGTACTGAGCCACGGGGTAACTCGGATGGAGAGAAGAGGGAAAAGAAAGTTACTCAGGTTACAGCGGCTGTCAAACCGAAGAGACCTTACAATAGCCCAAAAGAATTTCACGACTATCCCGGTGCTAATAGCGAACTTCCAGGATCGATCTCTGAGAACTTGGCCAAGTCCAGAGGATTACGAATGGGACGTAGTTTAAAAAAAACACCCAAACGTAGTACGATTGAATGAAGACATACACATCCCAGCATTCCATGGTTGTGATGTGCATGTGCCAATAGACATCCGGATTCCAGCAGGCCCTGTGATTTGCGAACCACTCTCTAGCAAAGAAATGGGCATTTGTACGGCCTACAGCATTGTAGACGTCCCCCATAGGGTGCCTAACAACAAGAGGAATATAGTCGTGAGAATTCTTAATATTACTCCAATACCGCAGACCATTTATCGTCACACCCCACTTATAAACTTGGTGTCCGCGTCCGAGGATGGACCGCATTGGAAAAAGTGCCCCGGCAAGACTCCTTATACGGCTAAGGATGAGAGAAGAGGGGATATGGATCACTTGGAAGGTTACAAACTGAAAAGGGTAGCGCGCATTAGAGTAGTTATTTCTACTAATAACAACACGTTGCGGCACAGCAAGCCAACTAGTGAAACCCCAAATCGATATAAGAAACAGCCGCGGAATCGAAAGAAAAATACGGACCGGAAATGAGGTAACCAAGATCGCGCCGTTCCCATCATCCATCCGAGACCACCGATTGTTCGCGTTTTTTTTGTCTTTTATTTTGTTTGTGTTTTTTTCTTTAAGTTTAATTCTAGGTCAGTAAGAAGGTTTAGGGCCACGAACACGCCAGGGGACCGACAAACTACGCGCCGACCGAGGTAGGCATACGGATCTCCGCAGGGGAAGAACCTCGACAGGGAGGACATCAGGACGAACACTCAGTTAGGAGAAAGATCCAGCGAAAAAACAGGCGTATATGGTCCTTACGCATTCACAGAGAACTTACACGTACTGATGAGTTTCAGGTTCCACACCCCCACTACCGTTAGACCGATGAGGAGAGCCAGGTTCCGCAAGGAGGAGGCCACGAGGTCCAGGGGAAGACCACCGACCGCGTCCAGAGCCACCGCCAACGAGTAGCCACGGAGAGCCATCCAGGGGGACAGAGCCAGTTACAACAGCAGGACGATTCAACCAGCGAGAGACGGGCTGCAGTAAACAATGCCGACAACGAGTTACTGCCAACAATGTGTCTTCCCATCCGCGAAGACGACATCAGGTGACTGTCCGGACCTTAGACTTGGTGTGCAGCGACGGAACTCAATGTAAGTGTCAGTGAACAAGTTACTCAGTGATCGTGACGGGAATCGCGGGGACCCTAGTAGATAATTAATTTTAAACTTTTGTAATCAACCTATACTGGAATCGAATCAATTGTTTTAGTCATGAAAAACCAATATGCTTCGATCTAAGGGGGGGGCAATGTAACAAAAGTCAAATTAAGGGAAGCCAAGTCCGACCCTGTCGCTTAGAATCACCGTATTTAGGACAATAACATAAGATACTGGCCATAGAAACATCTGTTTTATCTTGCAAACTTTAGAGTCCGGGAAACGTGCTTTGTTAACTTTACTCTTTATTAGGTAGTCGACGTTAGCCACTTGGAAACAATAAATAACCATCCAAATTATTTTATGTCCAATTCTCTTTTATTAGTCGAGCTTGTTAAATAAGGCCTCGCCGGGTGGTCTAGTGAGATTTTCAGGACTAAAGCAGTTGATAGAGGCTTCCAGGAACCTATGTAATAGACCATAAGATAGATAGACCACTTAAGGCAGATTTTTTCCCCCATACAAAAGCAAAGTAAGGAACAAAAGGGGTTTTTTTCATCTGTTTTAGTGGTAATAAAAATGTTCAAGTTAGGCCATATGATAAATACCATGGTCCGTTAGGTAATTTCAAATGCGTACGGTTTAAAGTAAAGAAGATCCTAATTGGTCGAGGATTTAAAGTTTACTGCCCACTTTGGAAACGTATTATTTCGATGTAGAGATTATCTCCACTCTTGGTTTAACTTCGGTTCGGTCATCATCTATCTACGGGGTATAGTGAATTCTCATTTTGCGAACCTTTTTCAATTTTAAAGTTTAAGTACATTTGTTTCGTATTTTGCCGGTTTTAATAAGTAGAAAATTAATGTGTTGTAATTATTGATCTAGTATTCGGTCGCGATTTAGCTAAAAGATTTGAAATTGCCGCGGACCATTTTATTTCTTGATATAGAGTAATTATCGTTTGTTAATTTATTTAATCGTCTTTAAGTGTTTGTGATTGTCAATTTCATTTGTTTTCATTTTCTTATGTAAATATAGTGGTTTAAGTGTTTTGAGAAATCACGTGTTTTATTTGCTTGTCAGGAAATTAAGTTCATTTTACATTCAGTAAAGTTTGTTGGTGAAGTAACCTGGTTGATGGACACCAAAAAGGATAAAATCACCTAGAAAGCAAAGGGTAAGCACAGTTTTGTTTTCGATGGATATACTATAATATCGACGGAGTTTGCAAAGTGATTGGGCCACTCCGTACTCTGCCAATGGTAATGTCTAATCAAATCATGTAATTAGGGGTATAAAACCCCAGTTATTACAAAATTACATAAAGTTTTAGTAATTGAACAAGCATGCAAAACACGTGTGATGTCATCGGTTATATTAGTTCCTTAAATCGCATTTAAAAATTGTTAAACAGAACATTTTATTCATTTTATTTACATTTTACATGTGATTAAATAAGCAACGCCTACCTAATACGGGATTTGTAAAAGCGACTTTAGGAAATGTATCTGCAAAATAACGTGTTTATAACGCAAAATGACACTGACAATATAACTGATGGCGTCATGAGTACATAGTGAATTGTGTTTTTGTCGAAAAAAATTCAATACGAAATTAAAATGGCTTATTTTAAGGTATTATTCGACTCTTTGTCAAAATTCAAGTGTTTTTAACTATAATAAAGCTTATCTTCACAGTGAATTTAAAATTTGTGAAAACACCTAATTGTCCATTAACACTACTGCAAAATATCCTGAATATCCTCAAATCGATGAAAGAGGTTCAGCTTAATTTTTTTTACAATTTCGTAACAAACAATTTTGTATTTTATTTATGGGAACACAAGCTTTACAACTCTTTGATAATATGGTAATAACTTCACAGGTAACACAACCTTATTCGTCTCTATGAAAAATTAAATCAACTTCTACAAAAGCTTAAAAAAAATTACCAGAAATTATCATTCTAATCATTATTGTCCTCCTCATTACGCGCTTCAGTCCTCGTGGAACTACGATTTCGAGTGGATTCGCGATTTCACCTCCCTCCTTCTCTGTCTCCGGAACCAGCCAAGTATGTTGATATGGCTCGCTTTATCTGTATGTCTGTAACGTCATTGAATCGGCGACGAACTGCCTCTGTAACAGTGAAAAATCAGTTTAGTATAGCAAAGCAGCCCACATTAGAAATTTTTTACTTACTAAATACTGCATCAAAGAACTTGAGATCTCGAAAAGATTGTTTCTTCTGTTTCCCTTCCCCTGAATACATCAGTGCTACTTCCTTTTTCATAATTTTATTCATTTGCATACTCACAGCTCTTGTAAAGCCTTCCCCTCTACACAAATATAGAATTTGGATCTAGAATATTCCTTGTGTTTTAATATTATTTATAAAATAATAAATAGGCTTACCAGTTCGGTCATATTTTCCTCCTTTTCTAATTGCTGATTCGCCCTTATTAGTTCTTCGTCTGTGGTGAAAAACATGTTTTAAACAAGTAATTCTCGTCAGAAATTGGCGTAGATACACGACTGGCAGTCTTGTGGTTGCTATTATAGGTTATCAGCATTTTTTTTTTTAAGAAGTTGTTGAAATGCTAAAAATTCCAATAAATAATTTATATTACATTCAATTAAAATTCAGTAACACATACTTGTAAGTGTTGTCAGATCAGCAGCCTGCCTTTCGTTTACTATATGACTGGATTGATGGCTAGATGAACTGTCATAGTTATCTGAATGTGTTTTTAGAGTTAATGGTGAGGCCGCTAAAACTGTAAAAAAAAAATTGAAACTGTATTTACCAACATTTTTGTCTATTAGTACCAGGCCGCTTGATGGACTTTCTTTCACCTGATGATAAGCCATCAGTTGGAGTGTGAGAGTATTCTCTAGTGTCATCTTGGGAATAAGACATCCCCCTTTGAGAGTCAGCGGTCTCTGAAAAAAATGTAAACTGTATGTGTTAAATAGTTAAGTCAATAAAAAAAATAAATAACATATTACTTATTGTACACTGCTGCCGAGACTGCTGCCTATTAATAGATTTCAGTCGTTGAGCTGGGAGCTCTGCATTTAAATTGTTTTTGAAGTAAGTTGGTGATCTGTAACCTATTTTTTTTTTATAAGAAAATTATATTTAATAATGCAAATGGGCAACACCTACTTTTCAAAGGTACATCTTCTTCTTCTTCTGAGGAGATAGGAGTACCAGGAATGCTTCCCTCGTTTTGCATGTCTTCAATCCCGGTGGTGTCTTCTATATTAGATTGACTTTAACCCTCCTCACAATAATGCTGTGCCTCAGATAAAGTCTGCACATTTTCTTTTTGAATTATAGCACTATATTCCCTATATTTATATCCTATTAAGGGATCACAGGTATTGATCAAGGTTTGGAGTAATTATAACGAGCAATTATATGGCCATTTATATTGGTTGTTTTCTGTTTGCCAACACGACGGCACATAGTCTATTTCTTCCTTGCTCCTGGTTTTATCGTGCCAAATTATTACGTCCCACATGATAAGGAGGTACTATTTGAATTTTAAAACAAAAACATTTAGGAACATGATCTTATTGTTGATAACATGAGAGTATAAAGCCAAATTATAAAAGAAAAATATGTGATGTTGACATAAAAAGTTAGTAACTACAAGCAGGTTATTAGTTGTATGGATTTCCTGAATGACAACCATTTTAGCAACAATATCATTTTCTGTTATTTGTAACTGTGTAACGCCAGTTATAATACTGTACGTGCCGATAAGCATAAAATAAATGCTTACTCTGCACAGATAACATTATGTTATAAATATATGTAAATGCACTAAGATAGTTAGTTCTATTCAATCACCCGACGTGTAACTTGTTTTATTCAATAAATTTCGTTTTTAAAAACTTAGTTTTTGTTAGCACAAATCTAACTGGCGCAGTTGTACGGATTTCGTGAAGGTATACGTTAAGTCGAAATTCAGTGAATGCCCCAGGGCCAGAGCACATTTTTCGTGTAATTCCTGGACTTAACGGAAATTTTACCTTGTGTTTCAACACTTTGTCGCGAAACGAACCAATCTGTGTACTGTGTAGTGTTCTATAATTCAATACCGGACCTGGCATCAGTGGCGGAGTAGTTGTTTGGACCGGCACACACACTTCAGGTGAATTTAGTAGCCTGAAAACTATTTTTTTGGCGAATTGAGTAACCAAAAAGAAGACCAAGTCTGTACTCCAAAAATACGGAGCAGGAGAAGATTGTCACCACCGATTGGACCAGATTTAACCTGGAATCTCACCCTGAAGACTAGAAGAACGTCAGACATCAGAATAGAAACTCCCTTACAGCCTTGAGGTTATAGGCAAGAAGTCACAGAAACTTCGACCAATGATCAGAATTTGGATATTTTTCATATACTGCACAGGCACCATCACCCCCACAAAGCCAACAATCACCGAAATAACAAATAATCCTGGCTTGCTACCACTACAACTAGGACAAACCTTCATTAGTAACGACTACTGGGACTATATACAAATTTTTGACTTATTATATAATAGATGAGTTTAATCTCATCCAACAGCAATATAAAATCCTAAAATCCAAACTTTTCAAAGAAGCAGCATATCGGAAAGAATTTTCTAACTCCTTCCCATTATTAGATAATTTGGAACAAAAAATTATAAGTCAGATTTACCAACTAAACCCGAGGTTCAACTACCCCAACAGACGCAAAAGAGGAATACTAAATGGATTAGGGTCCATTATCAAAGTAATAACAGGAAACCTAGACCAAGATGACGCTGAAAGATACGACAAACAAATTATGACTCTCAATCACAACCAAGACAAAATTAAAACAATCTTATCAAATCAAATAACCATACTAAATTCAACCATTTCTCATTTCAACGAAATGGCCCAAAATCTGTCACACAACCAGATCATCTTAGAATCACGAATTCAACGGATCGAAGCAACTATAACCAATATATTAAACCACCAGACCGATAGTTATCAATATTTCTTGACTCACTCACTATTAACACAAATAACATTTCTATTCCAAAATATCTACGATATATTGGAAAGAATCGAAATTGCCTCAACCTTTGCTAAATTAAATACCTTGCACAACTCAATTATAAATCCATTAGATCTTTTAACTGAAGTAAAAGAAACTAGTAAATACTTAGTAAATGTGAAGTTGCCTTTTGAGCCAAATATAAACAACGTTCTTAAATATGAAAAGATTATCAACATTAAAGGATATTCTAAGGGCTTCACGATAATTTCTGTGTTAGAAATTCCTCTAATTGAAAAGGAGAATTTTCAGTTTTTTGAATTGTATACGTTACCTGTAAAATTAAATCAACAATATCAATTGCTACTGCCTAAAACTAAATTCATAGCTCTGAGTATTAACCATTATGTATTTATTAACGAAAATTGCATATTCATAGATATTAACGAATATTTATGCAGATACGTGAATCCTGTTCCAATTCACGAGAAAGCACCATGCGAAGTAGCTCTGCTCTCCTATAACCCAGACCTTAATGATTGTCACCCAATTAATATTGAAATAACAGAAATTCAAATTCAAAAATTAAAGCCCAATGAGTGGATCACCATAATCCCTCAAGAAACAGTAATCACCCAGACTTGCAACAAAATAATTACCAAACTACGACTACAGGGAACATTTGTAATTAATCTAAACAAAGAATGTAAAATTCTAATCGAGAGTCAATTACTACAAACTCACGTACAAAATCAGCATAACATAAAATTTGAACTTCCCAAACTCAACTTCAGTTACAATAAAAAACCAATAATTACTTATCATCCAGGACCCTTACAAATCGAAACTATTAATAATCATAAACTTTTGGAGACCCAAAGGTCTCTAATCGAACAAACTAAACTAATCAAGGAATTAAATAATGACCCCGTTAGTCACAATGTGAGTATTTGGACAATTCTCTTATATGTTATACTAATAATAATATTACTTTATACTATATATATTAAATTTATAAGATATTATAATAATCGTAAGAAAACCTGTAAAACTCCTTCTACCAAAGAAAAAATAATTTCGGACATAGTAATATAATGTTGTGTAATAAAAACCCCAAAAATTAACCCCTTCTGGGATAATTTCAGTCTAAGGCCGGAGGAGATATAATACTGTACGTGCCGATAAGCATAAAATAAATGCTTACTCTGCACAGATAACATTATGTTATAAGTATATGTAAATGCCCTAAGATAGTTAGTTCTATTCAATCTCCCGACGTGTAACTTGTTTTATTCAATAAATTTCGTTTTTAAAAACTTAGTTTTTGTTAGCACAAATCTAACTCGCCTATATTTTTAAACATATAGACGCCAATAGTAGACGAATGAATTGGCGAAGTAAAATAATTGTTCACACTTATAACCGAGAATTTGATTTTCAGCAATCAATGTTATTTTTACAATGGTTCCATCATGAATTAAGATAAATCCATCTTTATTATTTACTGAAGATATATAAAAATTATAAATTTGCATTTCAGTGTCCGAAGTCACTTTATCTTGTTCATAAAATAAGGTCTTATTATCTGACAATCTTCGCACAAGTTGGCCCAGGGGCCGATTGGGTGTTCTCAGCATTTTGATCATTTTTCCCAAATAATTTTCAAAAGAGAAACAACTAATTTCATCTAAGGAGGTCTGAAAATAATCAATATCATCTGAAATGTTGTAATACACTGTGCATGTTATATGAGGTCGTTAATTTGCCGTAAATTAGTCCAAAATCTTTCACAAAATCTGTTACTAAATTTCGTGCACAATCGACATCATGCAGAGAAATATCTCTTGAGATCATAATTCTAAGTGCACAATGAAACAGCAAAAAATTATTATACAATTTGTGTTCCAAAACATCTCTTAAGACAATGGGTCCAAATATACAACAAATGTTCTTAATTCAGTGGCTTTCCAGTCTTCGAGCTCGTTTAAAGATCGTGGTTTCCTACTAAATTCGGAGGGAATGAAGTCATGTGAGTAATACATCTACCAGTGTCCATAAATCAAAAACGCAGCATCTTTCTCATCACCCCTATACAACAAAGGGGCATATAATCTAACGAAAATGTATGTATCATATTCAGTCAATAATTCTTATAAGGGGGCTAACACCTGTATGATGTATTTTCCGTTCATGTTTTCAGAAGTTTTGATTAGTCCGAACCCGCTAAATGTTTTCTTCTTTCTGCACACATCGTTCACAGGCGTAAGTTCCATTGTGGTCAATTATGGCTTTTATGTATGCCCTAGCCGGTGCATCGCAAGTAATGCAAAAAAGTTCTATTTTATAAAGTGTTCCATTAAAAGACAACCCTTCATTAATTAGTGACTAACTCATTTACAAATTCATCTAAGAAGCTATTCAAATTTGGTATTGAATCACCACAATAAATAGCAAATATAAAATGATGTATATTAAAGTTTTGCCTAGAATAGGCCAGAACTGCTTATTAGAACTTCTGCACACTCGAACACCGTCAATGTTAAAAATAAGCCTCAAGATATTATTTTGAATTTTGGATTTTACAACATCGACCGATAAAAATGAAAATAAACCAAAAGCTATACCACGATACACCAATTCTCTCCCTTTCCCGTAATTCCACTTATTTTTTTAATATTCGTATTTCTAACAGTGTCTAATAAGGTTCTTGCATCAATAGGTAAGTTCAAATTAAAATGTTCGTTTAATCCCTTCAAGAGTGAATTGATTTGTATGTGAGGAACTCTAAATTTTCTAGCATATTGCTTACAAAAGGACAAAAATATATCGTTAGTTGTGCCACTAGGCATGTAATTTTGTGTATTAGTTATATTTGTATTACTAACTTCCTCATCTACTGCTGCTTCTTCATTTCTTCATAAGATTTTCTTGAATCACATTCGTATTTGTAATAGTATTCGTAAACCTCCTCATATTCATCCACGAATTCGGGGTAGTCATCCTCACATTCATCCACAAGTTCGGGATAATTCTTGGGTATAAATTCGTTTTCGCTCTGATCTGCACGGTTTGTGGTAATACAATCCGAAAAAGAGACAAGATCTGTAAGATCTAAACGAGCCATTTTCATACGGTATCTATATTTCGCAGAATAATTATGGCTTTGGTAAGACATGGCTGAACTGCAAAAATAGAAAAAACAATTACATTTGCAGATGGGTGTCAATTAATTTTATTGGTTGCTCAAACAATTGGAACCTTTAAAATTTCTGTTTTAGCCTGTGATATGTGAATACGAATTTGTTTAATTTCTTGTTTTGAACATGTCAGCACCAGGATCCACAAGCGGTGTTACTGATGCTCCATGAGGCTATAATTAAAGTATGTGGTCTTCCCTAAGGTGTTGTTAATGTTCAGTGCTGGACTAAGGTTAAACTTCTGCATTTAGAAAATATAGAAACGTTCATTATAATGGCAGCCATTAAAATTAACTCGGTTTAGTCCTCTATATTATACAATGGGCCCTAAACTATACTTCAGTATGACTAAGACTGAATTAGGTGAATTTGAGGGATATGTAATAATATAATTAGTACAAGTACCTCAACACGGTGAAGCAAAATAGCAATTTTTATTCTTGAATAGCTAGACATTTTGAAGATAATATTAAGGCGTTTTTTTTTTCAAGTGGAAACAAAAAAGTAATTTTATCTTGAACATTTTTATACGACTTACATTTTGTACGAGAGTAAGCAAAACAACTAGCTATTTATAGACTTTAAATAATGTTTTATTCGAAAACAACTTA
The DNA here is from genome assembly GCA_963583905.1 of Stenurella melanura. NCBI lineage: Eukaryota > Metazoa > Arthropoda > Insecta > Coleoptera > Cerambycidae > Stenurella > Stenurella melanura. The sequence continues at coordinate 60,107,439 of OY757316.1, read as the reverse complement.
AAGAAAATAAAAATGTTTATCTTGACCTACGGTTTAAAAGAGGCCTAACTCGGTGTCAGTAGATCAACAAGAGGAAAAGAAATGGTTTCCCCCAAGTTTTAAGTCCTGTCGTCACTAATCACCCCTGTACCTTAATAAATATAATTTTTTGTCTTAATTCTTTATCGCTGCAAGTTGTGTGTTGATTATTGCGAAAAAAATTATGGATGTAGATGTTATGTTTTCTTAGGAAAAAAATGGAGGATTTTACTGCCATTTCCGAATTAAAAAAAATATTGAAAAAAATTAAATATTTTTTTATTCATAAAAATAACGATTTAGGTACACAAAATTTTTACCAAAAGTATACTATGCTATAAGTAATTTGTCATCGATTTTTCCGAATTTCAAAAGTGGTTACGACGCAATATTTAATGGTGCTTAATTAACCATAAACACTTTATGTATTCATATTTCTTACGTTTTATTTGCTCAGATACTGTCACTGAGGAAGAAGATGACATCTTCAAAAAGTTGCTCAAATTATTGTAATATAAACATATTTCCCCCATTATGGGGTAATATGTAAAATTTTCGAAGTCACCGGTTTTTGAGATATTTTAACTTGAATATAATTTTTCTTAAATAACAAAAAATTCCCATAACTATTTTTAAATTAAATGAATTTAAATTATCTGTTTAACTGTTTTATTTACATTATTATTATCAATTATCAATATAAGAAAAAATGCTAAAAATAATATTTTCTCCAATTTTTCATGGAAATGTAAAGGGTGTCCTATTAATAAGCAAATAATAATCTAATTTCTAATCAAATCAGAGCTTGACATAAATATATCTAATTATTATCTAAATCAGTCTTTTCTCTTATGCAAAATGCGGCAATCTAAAATGTATTTAAAAAAGTTAATGGCACTTTTGTTACTTAAAAAAATCGGTAAAGGTATTTACACAGAACTTCCATCTTAAAATTAATAATTATGAAATGACATTGAAAATAATAATCGGAATATAGTTATCACTATTATTACAGAGAAAACCTAATCAGTTTTGATAAAAAAAATAAGCAGAGTGCTCATCCAACAGCAAAAGTTCAATACTATATAATAGGTGCCAAATATGGAAGGCTTGCACAAATACCTTTACAAATGTCCACTATGACTGAATTAATTCTTGGGATGACCACCCTGTACATTTTTCAATAAAAGTACAATAGGTGCATATGCCAAATATTATTGCCATCTGTCACATTTTCAATTCCACATTCACGTAGTGGAATGGAAGTATAGAGGTGGTTAAAAAATTTATTTTTTTTAAACTTCAAAAATGTTGGTAAAAAAAATTATTTTTTTTTTCTTCTGAAATGGATTTAGAATGCCATGAAACGTGAAAATTTTAAATTTGAGCAAGAAAAAATTTATTCCGTCTATTCTAGTGGTACATTTTTTTTCCAAAATGGTAAAAAAAATTTGCAATTCTTTTTTTCCGAAATAGGTTTGGATTGTCATGAAACATGGAAATTTTAAATTTGAGAAAAACATAATTTTTCATCTATTCTATAATAAGTAGTGACAAATAGATACAAAAAAATTTCAAACAAATTTTTAAATTTTTCAAATTTTTTGTTTAAATTCGTTTGAATAGGTTTAGAATGCCATGGAACAGTGGAAATTTTAAATTTGAACAAATGAAAAAAATGTTTCCATCTACTTTAGTGGCAAAATTTTTTCAAAAATGGTAAAAAAAATTTCTAATATATTTTTTTTAAATAGGTTTAGAACGCTATGAAACGTGGAAATTTTAAATTTGAACAAGGAAAAAACATTTTTCCATTTATTTTAGTGGTAAAAATTTTTTCGAAAATGTTAAAAATAATTTCAAAATAATTTTTTTTTAAATAGGTTTAGAATGCCATGAAACGTGGAAATTTTAAATTTGAACAAAGATGAAAATTTTCTCATCTATTTTAGTGGTAAAAACTTTTCACAAATCTTGGTGAAAAAAATTTTCAAATTTTTTTTTTCTGAAATAGGTTTAGCGTGTCATGAAACGTGGAAATTTTAAATTAGAGCAAAACAAAATTTTTCATTATTTATTCAATTTAGACGATCCACCCTGTATATTTTCCACTGAAAGTTCTACCATTTCTTCGCTGACGGTAGTGTCAACTACATACCAAATTTGACTGCTCTCCGTCAAGTAGTTTTTTAGTTAATACACCAACAGACAGACTGACGGAATTGAATAACCTATATTTTCGTAATCTACGTAATCTGAAACGTCAAAATCCGAAAAAATCTCGGAGGGTGATTTTTTCTCGAATACAATACTACCCTTCGGTATGCGAGGGAAGCAAAAATTATATTGAAGTTCATATATCACGAAAACTTGTCATTTCTCAAAAATTGTTCGTTTCATAAAAGGAGCCTAGATTGTATCATTATATAACATTGACCTCTTTTCAAGGTTCTCTGTATCGCAAGTCCTCTGGGTATACCTCAGTTTGAAGAAAAATAATTTTTATTAAAATCTGAAGTAAATTATATATTCGAGTGAATACTTTTACAGAATTCAAACATATATCCTTTAGTTATCAAGAAAATGGCCCCTGGAGTTATGTGGAACGCCTTGTGCATTTACCTAATCTTCATTTTCGTCTTCATAGATAAATTTGTATCAACATAGATAACATATTATGCGACTTGTAAAAGTGGTAATTTTTAAACTTTTCTTAATTATGCGATTTTTGCGTTAACAATTTATGTTTTAGTGAATAACAAGATAAACAGCCATGATACACAGCCATGATAAACAGCCATGATCAACAGCCATGATTATATTACGGTTACTTCAATATAGTCATTCTCTTCCATGGCGGTATCTGAACAAAGAAATATGGATATATAAAGTTTCAATGGTTAAGCACCACTAAACATGGCGTCGTAACAGTTTTCATGTTTTTAAATTTATAACCAATCGCTTCTAAAATAATTTTGAATAATTAGTTCAGAATTTGTTTAAATCAATTGTTGGTGTTCAATTTATTCAACGAACAGAATAATTTAGAAAATCGAAGAGCTTTATTTACTACGAAACATTTTTTTATATATTATGTACTATGACTCCCTCTAATAATGTAGTGAATTCTTTTTTATTTTATCTTAACAGCGCCTCTACCAAAATAAAAATAAACTTTTTCAAAAGTCTACGACTAAAACAATGGTGTAAGGTTTTTGCTTTACGACTAGTATTAATGATTTTAACTCCCAACGATGCCGATTGTGATGACAAACAAGTGTTTGCATATTTTACAGCACTTTGGTGTTGGCAAAAACTACTTCAATCTTACATTAACAGTTGCTACCCTCTTTTCTGGTTCATTTTTTAATTAAAATGTCTTAACATTTTTATTTATGGACAAATGGGTATACAGATGGACAAACAATTTGAAAGTTACTCAAAATTCGATTAATAACACAACGATATGAACATTTTTTCTCTACGATAGCGGTATTTAGAAAAGTGTTGAGTTTTTCTGCATCACTGTAATTGTATATTTATACAACAATAATAATAATTCTTGTTATATGTAACTTTAATTTGACATATTGAAATATTAAAACAGAAAAATTCCAGAACGATATCTCAACTATTTCTTATGTGAAACGAATGAAAAAAAGATCTATTATTTTTTGTTCGAAAGATTTAATTCTTTGACATATTCATTCAAGATCGATAGTATCGATCGATATTAAATAATATTAATATTGAATCTGGTTTGCTAATGTTGTAAATATATTGAGTCAATACTGCTGCAATTTATACTTATAGAAGTATACGCTTCGACATTTGAATTAATATAAACTACAGTGGTAAATATTTTAATGCCTGGGCTTGTTACCTATAATTTCCGTTTTAGTTATATTTTTTGTGGTATTCAGTAGTATTCGATCATCTAGATAAGCTGTTAAAATTTCAGCTTCATAAGTGTATATCCAATCCTTAGATATTCAATATTAAAGATAGTTTTAGTACAAAGCGCTTCGGAGACTCGTGGCGTCATTCTGCATAAACACTACGGCGAAAGAATTTGAGTTTGCTACAGTAGTCAGTAATCCCTTTATAATCCGTCAAACTGTAATGCCATGAAATGAGTTAATCTGACGTTTGAAAACAAAAATATTGCTTTTAGATTAATCCTAAATAGATGGTACCCGTCGTAAGCAAAAAAAATTGGACAAGTCTATTTTTTCTAAAATCTAGTTGTATACATCTAACTTTAATTTTTGTGACATTTGTCAGTTAGTTGTCAAAATTCATTCCAAGTACTCAAATAGAGACAGATTTACATTAGAAAGAAATAGTTGTCCTATTTTTATTCTGCTCACGACAATACCTACCTAAAAATTTATATTAAAAAAAAAGTATGCCTAATCCGATTAGGTACTTATATTAATCCTAAAAATTATTTTAATATGTAAAAATGTGTTAACCCCAAAGTAAAAAATTAAAGAATCTTGAATGTCACCTGGTCAGTATATTCAAAGTGACGCCACGCGAAGCTTCGCCCCGTTTTCGCGCGATCCAACTTTGGTAATTTATTTAAGGGCTTGTTCGAATAAAAACCAAAAAAATTGAAAATTATCTTAGAAGTGTTTTACTTTCGATTTCTAAAATTAAAAAGACACTTTAAAGGAAACATTTTGACTAGATTTGCGCTCTGGTACGTGGAAATTTATTGGTCATAGAATTTTAGTAATATTTGGGGCAGATGTTATAGAAAAGATTGAGCCGTTGGTTTCTACTATATACGATAAAAATGACATTTCTAGTTTACCCTACTTATTTTCCCCTATTCACAACATGCCACCTCCCACCCCTTCAATGGTATCATCTCAATCTTATGTCATTACAATACATAATAATTGTCTTAACTTTCAAGTGAATATCTCAATTCTATGTTATCAATCCCATTAATAATGGAGCGGAGATGGCGAGGTTTGAAAAATGTTAGAAAGAAATCTGAGGCCTTGGTTTCTAGTATATACACAAAATCCCAAATTTCTCTACTCTTACCAGCTTGATTTACTTATTTTCCCCTGTATACTTCCATTTAACCCCCAACACGTCAATGGAATCATCTCAAAATATAATCTAGTTCCGGATGTTGTTATAATATATACGTCTACCATATTTCAAGTTAATATCTCAATTTTATTTCATCAACCCCTTTAATAATGGAGTAAGGGTGGTGGGTGGTTGAAAAATATTATTAAAAAATCTGAGACCTTCTAAGACATACACCGAATATCAAGTTTCTGTACTCTTACCAGCTCGCTTTACTTTTTTCCCTATTTACCTTTTACCCTTCAACGCAATCATGTCAAAATTTAATTTAGTTTCGGATATCGTTATAATACATACGTGTACGAAATTTAAAATGAAAGTCTAAATTTAATGTTATCAACTATTTTAAGGGAGTGGTGATGGTGGGGGATGGAAACTATTATAAAAAACCTGAGACCTTCGCTTCTAGTGTATACACCAGGTCCCAAATGTCTGTAGTCTTACCAGCTTGCTCCACTTATTTCCCCCTATCTACCCCTATTTAACCTCAAAATATAATCAAGTTCCAGATGTCGTTATAATACCTACGTGTACCAAATTTCAAGCGAATATCTCAATATTATTTTATCAACTTCTTTAATAATGGGGTAGGGGTATTGGGGGTTGAAAAATATTATAAAAAAATCTGAGGCCTTCGTTTATAGTATATACACCGAATTTCAAGTTTCTGTACTGTTACCAGCTTGCTCTACTTATTTTCCCCTATTTAACCTCCAACCCTTCAACGGAATAATCTCAAAATATAATCTAGTTCAAGATGTCGTTATGGTACACACGTGTACCAAATTTCAAGTGAATATCTCAATTTTATTTTATGAACCCCTTTAATAATAGAGTAGGGGTGGTGGGGGTGTTGAAAAATATTATAAATGTTTTGATATCTTGGCTTGTAGTACATACACCGAATTTCAAGTTTCTGCACTCTTACCAGTTTGTTCTACTTATTTTGCCCTATTTATCCCTATTTAACCCCCAACCCTTCAACGGAATCATCTCAAAATATAATCTAGTTCCAGATGTCGTTATAATACATAGGTGTCCCAAATTTCAAGTGAATATCTCAATTTTACTTTATTAACCCCTTTAATAATGGCGTAGGGATCGTGGGGGGTTGAAAAATATTATAAATGATTCGATATCTTCGCTTCTAGTACATACAACGAATTTCAAGTTTCTGTACTCTTACCAGCTTACTTCACTAATTTTGCCCCATTACCCCTATTTAACCCTAGTTCCAGATATCGTTATAATACATATGTGTATGAAATTTCAAATGAATATCTCAATTTTATTTTATCAACCCCTTTAATAATGGAGTAGGGATGGTCAGGGGTTGAAAAATATTATTAAAAAATCTGAGGCTTTGGCTTCTAGCACATGCACCGAATTTCAAGTTACTGTATTCCTACCAACTTGCTTTACTTATTTTCCCATATTTACCCCTGTTTAGCCCCCAACCCTTCAACGGAAACATCTTAAAATATAATCTAGTTCCAGATGTCGTTATAATACATACGTGTACCAAATTTCAAGTGAATATCTCAATTTTATTTTACCAACCCCATCAATAATGGAGTAGGGGTGGTGGGGGTTGAAAAATATTATAAAAATATCTGAAGCCTTGGCTTCTGTACTCTTACCAGCTTGCTTGACTTGTTTTTCCCTATTTACCCCTATTTAACCCCCAACCCTTCATCAGAATAATCCCAAAATATAATCTAGTTCTTGATGTCATTATTATATATATGTGTACCAATGTGAAGTGAATATCTCAATTTTATTTTATCAACCCCTTTAATAATGAATTAGAGGGGGTAGGGGGATGAAAAATATTATAAGAAAATTTGGGGCCTTGGCTTGTAGTAGATACATCAAATTTCAAGTTTCTGTACTTTTACCAGCTTGCTTTACATATTTCCCCCTATTTACCCCCCAACGCTTCACCGGATATCTTCAAAAAACAATCCAGTTTCAGATCTCGTTATAATATGTACGTGTACAAAATTTGAAGTCAATATCTTAAACCGTTCCGGAGAAAACGTGCTGACAAAAAAAGTTACAGACGGACAGACAGACAGGCAGAAATTTTCTTTTCGCTCAAATTTAACATCTCGACGTTTCATAACATTCTAAACCCATTTCAACAAAAAAAAAATTGAAATTTTTTTTGCGGTTACTATACTTCCTATCCACTACGTGGATGTGGAAGTAAAAGAGGAAAATTATCAGAAATTATACGACATTTGCTACTAGGTAATCGCAACTTGAATAGGATCATACATCATACCCACTTACCTATCAAATTAATGCGCTTTTCACAAAATCACAAGCTGTATATTTTGGCAAATTGACTTTCTAGAGCGCACAACACGTCGCAGTCATAACCGACATTTGCAATTGCAATATGATCGTGAAGGTCGAACCACCGCACCGTTTCTAAATGTATTACGCGCGATAAATTTAAAATTCAAAATGTCCTTAATTTGTATTAAATATGTGTTTGCACGCCACAGTAAATTCGTATATAGAAAAAGCGAACTAATGGTTATGCCGATATAACAGGAACCATAAATTGGCTAGCTATAAGTAGTGATTTCATCATCAGTTGTTGGCAACAGAATTGTGCAGGGCCGTACGGACACTATTGGGAAGCCTTGACTAGATTTACAGCAGTGAATAAAAAATGATTTAGTTCCTATTCTACTTTGTAACTTTTGAAATAGGATTTGATGATTGTAAATAATTAAACAATTCATGGTTACGTTAGGCGGCAGCCACCGCTATCTACAAAATCTGATAACGCAGTAATAGTTTCAATTATTGTTAGATATTGTTTTTTGTGATTTTCTTTTCCAAATTTTAATGGTTATTCATCGATTTTCGTTTGTAGGTGCTTTTTGTGGCATTTCACTTTCAGTGTAAAAGTGGTCATCATCTGGTGATAAAAATTTGATGTTTTAGGAAAAATCTGAAAAAATCAGGGGTGGTACTCAGTAAGGGGAGAGAAATCGAATGTCGCGCACCGGAGTTCTCCATCTGCGTTCTTTCTTCGGGTAGGGTCTTCGAAAAATAGAACAGTTTCACTTCTTTCATGTGTAGGTGTTTATCATGGAATTTCACTTTCGTTATGAAAGTGGTCATCATCGGGCGACAATTTTGATATTTTAGGAAAATTCTGAAAAAAATCAGCGGTACGCAGTAAGGGGAAAGAAATCGAATAGCGCACAGTGGCGTTCTCCGTCTGCATTCTTTATGTGGATAGGGTAATCGGAAAGTGAAAAAATGTCACATTTTTCGTGTGTAGGTGTTTTTCATGGCATTTCACTTACCGGTATGAAAGTGGTCATCATCGGGCGACAAAATTTCGATGTTTTAGGAAAAATCTGAAAAAAATGAGGGGTCGCAGTAAGGGGAGAAAAATCGAATAGCGCACAGTGGCGTTCTCCGTCTGCGTTCTTTATGTGGATAGGGCCCTCTGAAAGTGAAAAAATGTCACATTTTTCGTGTGTAGGTGTTTTTGTGGCATTTTACTTTCGGTATGAAAGTAATCATCGGGTGACAAAATCTTGATGTTTTAGAAAAAATATGAAAAATATCAGGGGTATACAATAATGGGAGAGAAATCGAATAGCGCTCAGTGGCGTTCTCCGTCTGCGATATTTATGTGGATAAGGCCCTCTGAAAGTGAAAAAATGTCACATTTTTCGTGGTTAGATGTTTTTCGTGACATTTCGCTTTCAGTATGAAAGTGGTCATCATCGGGCAACAATATTTAGATGTTTTAGGAAAAACCTGAAAAAACAGGGGTACACAGTAAGAGGAGAGAAATTGAATACCGTGCAGTGGCGTTCTCAGTCTGCGTTATTTATGTGGATAGGACCCTCGGAAAGTTAAAAAATGCCACAAAACATCATGTTTAGATGTTTTTCGTGGCGTTTCACTTTCGGTATAAAAGTGATCATCATCGGGTGACAAAATTTTGATATTGTAGAAGAAACATGAAAAAAATCAGTCGTATGCAATAATGGGAGACAAATTGAATAGCGCACAGTGGCGTTCTCCGTCTGCGTTCTTTATGTGGATAGGGTCCACGGAAATCGTAAAAATGCCACATTTCTAGTATGTAGCATTGCACATTCGGTATGGAAGTGGTCAACATCGGACGACAAAATTTCCATGTTTTAGGAAATATCTGAAAAAATTCAGGGGTATGCAGTAATGGAAGACAAATCGAATAGAGCACAGTGGGGTTCTCTTTCTGTGTTCTTTATGTATGTAGGACCCTCGGAACGTGAAAGAATGTCACATTTTTCGTGAGTAGGTGTTTTTTGTTACACTTCATTTTTGGAATGACAGTGGTCATCGTCGGGTGACAAAATTTCGACGTTTCAGGAAATGTCTAAACAAATTCAGGAGGACGTAGGAAGGTGAATGGCGCAGCTCTGTGTCTCATTTCGTTCTCGGTGGAAGCGGTGAAAAACTTCGATTTTCATTCTCCGCTAACTTTGAGCGGCCGTATCTCGGAAACGAAGGACCGCAGCGACTTTCGGTTTGCGCCACTCGATTTCTCGTTCGATTTTAAATAACAAGACATGCAATCGAGCTCGTAAGATTTTTTGTTTGGGAGAAATGGTCCTCGAAGCTGGACCGCGTAGCGCGAGGAGCGAATTCCTCGAAATTCTCACTTTAGCGGTCCATATCTCACGCAAAAATGAGCGGAAAATCATCGGATTGGAAATTTAATCAGCAATCGATTAAGCGTACAAGAGGGATCAATTTTCTCTAGAAAAAGTTACAATGACTATATTGCAGTGGCGTCGAGTGAAATAAAAATCGTAGGAATTGTAGTAATTATATTTGGATATCAACGTTGTAGTAATTATATTTGGATATCATCGCATGTGTGAGAAAAAAAACTGTAATGGAATTTTAAGTAAATTTCATTAAGAGGTCAGTGTTGCTTGAAAAAAATTAAACGAAAACGCTTAGCCCTGAAAAGTCGTGCATTTTCAAAATTCAGATGTTTATAACTTCTATCTAAACAAACAGAGGAACTTTATCACTGCAAAGAAAGTTGAAATTATTCTAAGGAGATTCAGAAAAGAAATAACAAAAAGTATCAACTTTTCGATTTTAAACGATTTTTTTATTATTCCATTCATCCCCTAAAAGTCAGGCAGATCTTACAGCCAAACAATCAGAAATAGGATGTAAACGCATATGACCTTTCGTAAGCCAAATTATTAGCTCTACAATTTTTATCTGAAACCTTTTCCATATCTCTCATATTTCTCGATTTATACCCAAAAATAAACCATTTCATCCTTTTTTACCCTTAAGGAAAGTGTGGGACTAATAGTATATTAGACTTTTTATTTTACATCTCAGCTCAATACAACGTTTCCCGTAGAGATCCCCCTCCGGTCACATTTTTGCGATTTAACCTACTTATTTGGACCAGTAAGTAGGAAGGCGAGAGAAATCGAATGGCGTAAACCGCAGCTCTTTATCTCGTTTAATTCTCGAGATATGACCTCGGGAAGTGGTGAAAAACTTCGATTTTTACCTTCCGAAGTCTTTGAGCGGCCGTATTTCGGAAACTAAGGACCGCTTCCCGAGATCATATCTCGAAAACGAAACGAGATAAAGAGCGGCTTGCGCCATTCGATTTCTCTCACCTTCATATCTACCCCTGAATTTTTCACCTTTTTTCCTAAATCATCGAAATTTTTGTCACCCGATGATGAACACTTTCACACCGAAAGTAAAATATCACGAAAAACACGTAAACACGGAAAATTTGACATTTTTCATTGGGAAACTGTTCCGAAGGCCCCTATTCAAAGAAAGAGCACAGATGGAAAACTCCGGTGTCCACTATTCGATTTTTCTCCGCTTACTGCGTATCTCTGTTTTTTTTTAGATTTTTCCTAAAACATCAAGTTTGTCACCCGATGATGACAACTTTCACATCGAAAGGAAAATTTAACGAAAAACACGTACACATCAAAAATGTGACAAATTATTAATTTCTGAAGACCCTATTCAGAAGAAGAACGCAGATGGAACACTCAGGTGTCCGCCAATCGATTTCTCTCGTCTTCCTACGAGCTACGGGTGCGAATTTTTGCAGGCTTTTCCTTAAACATCAAATTTTTGTCACTTGATGATGATCACTTTCACGCCGAAAGTGAAATATCACGAAAACACATACACACGACAACCAATGAATAACCATAAAATTATAATGTTTGAAAAATCAAATTACAAAAACCAGAGGAAAACAATGGAAAGACCTTCTGCGTGCTTGAGGAAGTGAGGAAATCGGAATTCTTTAAAACAGTATTTCTGTACTGCTAATTTAGTTATCATTTTCAAAGACTAACGTGTCATTTTTGCTCCCAGAAAGAATGTAAGCTCTCCTTCGGGGAGTAAAATAGACATTTTACTCTTTCAAAATAATAAATTGATTATCTACAACACCATTAGAGTGTATGCAAAGATAGTTTGTCTATATGCCACAAGATCAAAGTTCTTTTTAATCCCGCGTGGCATTGATTTTTCACAATCTGGATTAAAAATAGGTACATTTAGTCCATATAAAAATTACTTTTTACAGTAATGATATGTTATTATTAGATATGCTCCTGATTTATTAGCAATATTACTAACAAAAAGTTATTGAAGATCCAGAATAAACTATAGCCCGGGAGAGAGCGACAGTTTTCGTGAAATCATTTCTATAAAGCTAGATTTTTTCCAAAGAAATTTGAGATAGCATCTATAATGAAGGTGCAATTCTACCAAACTCTTAGTGGTGCATAAATGAGTAAAAAATTAAAGAAAAAAATAGATGGACGATTATTTCGTTTTTGGAACTGTCACGAATTGTCAAAAAATGACGATTCGCCTTCGCTCCTGCCGGCCTCAATTTTCGATTTTCACCTCTCGATTCACGTTGTACGGTCATTGTCGGTCTTCTCCTCGCCATCGAGACATAGAACAGGTCTCTGATCGCCGTATTTATTCAGTTCTTACGTTTGAAAAATTGACTTGCGGTCGTGCTAATTGGCGACTATTTTTAAGTGGTTTCCCAAGTTCGAATCCCGCCCAGGGATACTTTTTTTTTTCGTTTTCAATTTTTTTGCAGATATTTTTTATTCTATAATTGCTATTCGCTCCGTTCTATTGCATTTCGCTGAAAAGTTTTGCATTTTCCGCCGCGAAATATTAATCTGCATTATTTCGATTAAAAATTAGAAATTTCCTTACCAAAATAATATAACATAATGGAGTAAATAAAAGCTTATTAACAGATCTATAAAAATACTGTCTGTTCATTAATACTAATGAGGAATATAATTGTCGTGATTTGACTACGTATTGCCGTTTTTGCAACGTCTACCAAAGATTTAGCCACCCAGAGGTAGAATGTGATTTTTAATCCAAATAGAGCGTCTTAATATTCCGCAAAACTTATCCGAGAAATGCAATAGAACGGAGCAAATCGCAATTATAGAATTAAAAATATGTGCCAAAAATTTGAAAACGAAAAAAAAAAATCTCCGGGCGGGATTCGAACTCGGGAAACCACTTAAAAATAGTCGCCGATTAGCATGAGCGCAAGTCACTTTTTCAAACGTAAGAACTGAACAAATACGGCGATAGGAGACCCGTTCTATATCTCGATGGCATTGAGAAGGTCGGCAATGACCATACAACATGAATCGCGAGGTGAAAATCGAAAATTGGGGCCGGCAGGAGCGAAGGCGAATCATCATTTCTTGACAATTCGTGACAATTCGAAAAACGAAATTTTAAATGTTTAATTTTTTACTCATTTATGCACCACTAAGAGTTTCGTAGAATTGCACCTTCATTATAGATACTATCTAAACTCTCTTTGAAAAAAAATCTAGCTTTATAGATATTTACACGAAAAATCTGTCACTGCCTCCCGGGCTTCTAGAAATGTAACAATTCAATTGGTAAGTAAATTTAAACTATTTTAAACTATATTTCAGATAGTAGAGAAAACAAAAAGTTCGACCCTGCAGTTTTTAGTGATTTGAAGCATGGTTGGTACTTCGAATAGCTACTGCTTCGCCCTCTATTAGTAAACCATCCAATTAAATTGGCAAAATTGAATACATTTTTTCTAACATATTAATCTCCCTTAGGAGCAAATATTATGCCGATTTTTAACTTTTTTTTTACATTTAGTATATTTATTCTAGTACGTATCATATGTTATTTGAATATTTGAGTCCCATTAAAGAATATAAAAAAACTAATGATGAATTACGGACGGTTGAGTGGCACGTTCGCGTGTAATAATTCAAAGGAAATATGTAGTTTCATTTAGTTTTCAAATATAAAATATGATACGTACTAGGTTTAAGTTAACTAGTTCTAATATTTAAATCAAATCCGATTTTTTTGTTTTGTTTTTGAGAACAATATGTTGAAAGATTTACGACTGTGATCGCGGTATTTTGACATTGATAACACAGCCTTAATACATATAAATTAATTTCATATTACGGTAAATGTTTTTGTAATTTTGTTTTTTCATAGAAATGTCGATATTTTCGAATTTGTTTCTGTCTCTCCAAATGTTTGTTATAACATAACTCGAAAATAGCTCAAATGTATTTTGATTAAATTTTGTAAACTTATAGACATATTGTTTAAATATTATTTGTGGCATTATCTTAATTTTCTTTTTCCTTCTTCAATTCTTTGGGACTTCCTGCCACATGTATGTTTTCTTTTTAAGCGGTGCTAGGGGAAACAGATTAGATTTCCGAAACGTCGGCGAAATATTTGATTTCAAGTTTTTATACTTATTTGTGTTGTTTATTTAAAAAAAACAGCCTCTAACTGATCCTTTGACGTAAACGTCACAGGCGTAGAGGTTATTTACCAGTATCATACTGGTTAATTGTGATATATTTTGTAAATTCCCCTAGCACCGCTTAAAAAGAAAACATACATGTGGCAGGAAGTCCCAAAGAATTGAAGAAGGAAAAAGAAAACTTTTAGATATCTTTCCAACTTTGAAAGTAGACACTTTATATGGAGATGGTGGAGTAGAAGGGAATGAGAGTGGGAAAAGGTGGTAGGGAAATGTGGAAAAATTATGAAAAACATGGGGAAACTTAGAGGTGGTGGAAAAAGGAACACTTATAGTGAAAAGTGGGGGAAATTGTAGAAAAGTACTAGATGAGAGGAAAATGCTGAAAGATGGTGAAAAAGAAGTAGAAGATAATGAGAAAGTGGGATTAAGATCCACGAAAGCTTAGCTGGGGGCACAAGATAATATAAAATATACATGAACGATGGGTTAAAGTAAAATGTTTAGATGATTACCTCTATGATTACCAGCAAAACCACTGGCATTTTTCATAATAGTTAGATTAGGCTTCACAACGTAAAGAAATTAATTAGATAACAATATTATAACAAAATGTATAATTCTGATTTGAAGCCTTATTTGTCACTAAATAAATGAACAAAAGTAATGAAAGAGTCATATGGATCCAATATTCAGAACTACGCATTGCACCAATATTTACCAAATAATATTAATACCGAATCTGATTTGTCAATATTGGTAAAATATTGGTCATATATTGGACGAATATATTGAAAATACAGCTGATAATCATATACGTACAATATTGGTTAAAGCTGGCATATATTGGCCCAATATACAATATTGGGCCAATATATTGTATCTATACATTGTACCTATATCCACCCAATATCCTGTGCTACAGGGGTAATTTAATGTCTCGCGTGACTATGGAAATACATAAACAACAAACTGCCATGATGGCCAAAAAACTTTGAGAACGGAAATAGATAATCTTCCGAAACGTTAACTGTCCTTAGTTTTCATTTTTATTTTATAATTTATAACATTGTTCTTATTTATACATTTTCAGGTGTGAGACATTTTGTAACAATCAAATATTCAAAAACCAAACTCTGTTAGATCCATCTGGCGCGGAAGTTTTTTCATTAAAAATTTTTAAATATTCTTTAGTATCAAAATACCCTATAAAAAGTAAGAGAACACACTACTTACATGATGGGACAAAATCAAGTTTATTACTTACGCCCACAATATATAACATTTCTCAAATAATTCCAACTTGTAAACAACCCATATAAATTACAGTATGGTGTGGGTGATAGATATTAAAAGTATATATTTTACAACGGCGATAATGTGTCCGAAAATTTGTGTTTACCTATAATCAGGTCAATAACGAATATGTGACCATGTTCTAAATTAATATAATATGTATTGTTCTCGTTCTCATTATTACGACTTATCGCGTCTACGTATATTTGTGTTTTATTAAGTAAGGCAAGATATGGGATATCAATTATTATTACTCGTTGACTGATATTATGGAATTTTCTTTAGGCAACTTTGGGCTGGACGTTTCGTAACTATCAAAATTAATAACATCGCCTGAGACGTGGAGAAAATTTTCATATTCTATTATTCATTGCCATTTTTCTGATGCAAGATTGCAAGTTAATTTTATATGCCTAAAACTTACTTGAGTCTACTGTAACTATTGTGCATAAGTCTGGAATAATAATTACATTATAATGTAAAAAAATCAGAGTTATAAATGACATATTTTTGTTCTTGGCGCCCCTCTTCAAGGTTATTTGCCCTTAAGGATCAAAATACGGACAATGGACACAGTAAGCATCTGTAATTGTAAATATGGAGCATTTGGTATGTTCTGGAAGCCACGAAAGGAATACTCCAAATACTTTTTACCTCTAAACTTTGACATAGATACATACCTATCGACGAAACCGGACAAATATAAGTCGAACAAGCGCGCCTAGAATTCCGTAGATATATACAGGGTGTCCCAGAATTGAGTTCTCGGGCGGAAACCTGCGATTCCTGGGTTCATGTTGAACTCATATAACCCAACTTACCTTGGTCCAAAAATGCATCCCTGTGGAAGTACATCCTCTTAAAGTGAGTCCCAAACAATATTTTTTTTTTTTATAATTTCCGTTATATTGAACATAATATTTTGAAATTTTAATTGGAGCTGTATCTCTATATGCACCCTATGTAAACTTGATAACACCCAAATATCTTTTGTTTCTCTTTTTTTTTTATAATAATTAGTATTTGACTGGCTATATTTTTTTAATCATCCTGTAAAACTACAGAATACTTGAACATTTTTGCAGAACATTGAAAGGGCTACAAGAAAGTTCCTCTAATAATGTTTTGTATATTAATCAAAATACAAGAAATTATCGTTTTTGCCTCTATTTTCTACTTTAACATTTATTTATAATTTCAGACCAAAGTTTTGTAATAACAGAACAGCAGTTTATTTAACAAAATTTACATTCATAACAAATGCTCCACATAATGTCCAACTGCTTTAGTACACAAATTAATAATTTTAAAATTTTGTGTAATATCAACCAAAAACCAAGAATCATCGTTTTTTCCCATATAAGTCATAGATGCTTGTGAAACAGAAAACCTGTCGCGTTGTCATGACAATACAAAAATTAATTCATTGGTAACGTCAAAAAATAGCAAGTATATGTTTAATTTAAATGTATCTTCAATATAACGGAAACTATTGGAAATAATTTTGTTTCTGTCACTTTAAGAGGATTTACTTCCTCAGGGACGCAATTAGTTTCATGTCATTAAAAAAAAACTGGTGGTAGGGAACGACAAGACAAACAAAAAAAACCTTACATAACATGGGGTCTAAAGCTCATAGTTTTGGAGAAAAAAATAAAGAAAAATTTCGCAAATGTTCAATAAAATCTTTTGAGAACTACTGGAATAGGTTTAAATCGTCGCGCGTGTCTGCCTATGATACTCAATATTTGTGTAGATAGCTACAAAATGTCGGCGGTCTTTAGCGGTGCGGTAAATAAGATGAAAGACGTCGACGTTTTCTGAGTGATTAGTAGATCTGATCTGAAGAAAACTATACTCTGACTCTCCCTTGTGCAATATTTTAGTTTCTGTCGGTGTTTCGTTATGTACACACGTCCAACACACCGTTCGTTGTTTTTGTTATTTTTAAATTTCGGGTCGCTATGTATTTATAGTGAAAATTTATTTTATTGACTTTACCGTTCAAGTCGTTAAATTCTTGGTTACGTACAGACACAACTTACTTGTTCGTTCTTTTTGTAATCCGTTTTGGATTTTGGAGCAAGTTTTTCCTTTATTTTTCTTTATTGACAACGTTAGTTGATAGTTTATTGTTTAGTGTTGAACGGAGTACGTATGTCCTTAATTCGACGTAGAGAACTGTGTATTGATGCAGATGCAGGATTCGAATAATTTACTTAGGAGGTAAGCTTTTAACCCAAGACACTCATTTATGTTACAAACGTTAATAAATCACATTTAAATATTCTAAATTACAAACATTAATCCAATATTTTGACCAAATTAAAACACACACAGAAATGCTCTGTTTAAACTTCTACAGCTATTATTTGCTTGCAGTTATGCAGGAAAAGATAACGAATTATTTACCTCTTTATAATTTCTTCAGTTCGGTTGAGTCGGTCCATCAAAGGCGGTCGATGATCCAAGGCCTTTGCACTTTTTTTATGACAATTTAAAAGTTGTATAATTGGGAACTACAAGTTCATTGACCAACAAAAGCAGTGGTTCTCAATTATTTTCTACATTAATATTAAAAAATATTAAAAAAGTTCACCTAGGTCAGTTTTTTTCAAACTGCCCCTAGAGGGAAAAGTCATAAAGGTTTTTGTTTGTTAGTTTGTTACCAGTTTTTTTTAATGACATGTAACTGATTACACCCTGTATATATATATATATATATATATATATATATATATATATATATATATATATATATAATAATAATAATAATAATAATAGTTTATTTTCCTTTTTGACAATACAGAATATTGTATAGGAATGGTCATATAGTCCTTACAAACTAAGAGACAAAAAATTCTAGTACAGAATAGTAACATTTGTCCAACAAAAATAATTTTAACTTTTTCCTAAAGAAATGCTCGGTCTTACTACATTTTATTTCATCTGGCAGTCGGTTAAACATTTTAGGTCCTATAAATCTTGGGGATTTACTAGTCATATTAAGTCTGGCACAAGGTTCGTGCAACCTATTCTTTTGCCTTGTATTAACATTATGACAATCTTTATTTAAAATAAAATTATTCTTATTCTTAAAAACATATATACATATTTCAAAAATATACAGGCTAGGTAAGGTTAAAATTTTAAAATCTTTAAATATATTTTTACAAGAATAAACACTCGGTACGTCGGCAATACATCGCAAAATGCGTTTTTGTGCAATAAATACGTTAGATGATAATGTGGAATTCCCCCAGAAACAAACACCATACCTTAAACGTGTATCAATTTGAGCATAGTACAAATTAATTAACTGTTCTCTACTTAAATACGCTCTAATATTTCGGAATAAATAAACTATCGATGAAATGTTTGATATCAAAGCTTCGCAGTGATAATTCCAATTCAGGGATTCATCTAGGTATACTCCTAAAAACTTAATATTCTCCTCACCGCTAGAAATAGGTGTATTATTTATGTTCATTTTTAAATTATCGCATTTCTTTTGCCTGGTGTGAAATCTAGTGAGATGGGTCTTTTCGGCATTGAAATGTAAAGTGTTATGGGAGAACCAACTGCTTAAAATATTTAAAACGCTATTGCAATTATGCTCTAAAACATTATCCAATGGGTTGGAAATTATTATAGATATGTCGTCTGCGTACATCGTAATGTGTGCAGTTGCTGGCAAAGAATCAATATCATTCATATATAAAAGAAAAAGCACAGGACCTAATATAGATCCCTGTGGAACACCCATGGTTAAATTTAAACATTCCGAATCAGCCCTGGACACGATGTTTTGTGTCTTATACTTTAGTGTTACATATTGTCTCCGACCCTCCAAGAATGTCGTAACCCAATTAAGTGCAAGACCCCTTATTCCATAATCATGCAGTTTAGTTAATAATAAATTATGATTGACGCAGTCGAATGCCCTGCTGAGATCACAAAATATCCCAATAGGGCACTCTCCCGCGTCTACAAATTCTAATATCTTGTTTAAAAAAGAATGAATAGCCGTACTAGTCGACTTACCGCTAGAAAAGCCATGTTGATTTTTTGTTTTAATTTGAAAAGTCTCTAAGTAATCCAATAATCTATACAAATAGCAATATTCGATCACTTTAGATATACCATAGGGCACAGTTACCGGTCTATAATTATCTAACAGTTGCGTATCATTCTTTTTAAAAATCGGTACAACTTTTCCAATTTTTAAGCTATTGGGAAATGTTCCTGTCTCAAATGATAAATTAATAAGATATGTTAGTGGTTCGACGATGAAATCTAACACTTTCCTTATAAGAAAACAAGGAATGTCATCCGGGCCAGATGATTTTTTGGGTTTAAATTTTGTTGTTAATAAATTTAACATTTCTTCAACAGTAAACGGTTTTAAAAATAACGAATTTGTTTGTTTAACTACACTAGGTA
This sequence comes from Stenurella melanura, assembly GCA_963583905.1. NCBI lineage: Eukaryota > Metazoa > Arthropoda > Insecta > Coleoptera > Cerambycidae > Stenurella > Stenurella melanura. The sequence continues at coordinate 60,087,716 of OY757316.1, read as the reverse complement.
TGCATGTATTACAGTGTGGTATTTGCTTAATTATGTTTTTAGGGGCCTCTATAAAAAAGTCGTTAAAAAGTGAAGCAACTATTTGCGGATGTTCATGTATAACGCCATCGTTGTTTTTTATAGAAATGTTGTTGAGTGATTTATTTTTATTTGACAATTCAGCTACGACTCTCCAGGCAGATCGTGCAGGATTATCAGAGTGTACAATTTTATTTTGATAATAAAATTTTTTTGTATCCTTTATTAGACGACTATGATTCTTTTTAGCTATATTATAAACCTCAGTAATGTTAGGACATATTTTTTTCAGAATAAAAATATTTTTTAAATTTGTACTGGATGCTCTGACCTCATCGTTTATCCATTTTTTATCTGTAGATTTATTAACATAAATTTTTCGGCGAGGAAAATATAAGTCAAAGTAATACACAAAGATGCCACTAAAATAGCTGAAAGCATCGTGAACATCGGTAATTTTATAGAGATCTTCCCAGGTTTCATTATGAACTGCCATTTCAAAATTGGCCATTGCATTTTCATTGTAACTTCTTTTAAACATTGTAGTATGTTTTGAATTTACACAACAATTTTCAGATTTTATATTAAAGAGAACAGTTCTGTGATCCGAAATTTCATTGTCAAAAACGCAGCATGACCCTTTATTTTTGAAATTAACAAATATATGATCAATTGTACTAATAGTGGTGTTTGTTACCCGAGTAGGCCACTTCACAACGCTGCTAAGATTAAAACATGACAAAACACTACATAAAGTTTTAAAATCTTTTGAAACAGTATTAAAGTCACCACAAACAATTAAATTAAAATTTGGTTTCATTAAATAATTTAACAAATCAGTAATTCTATCTAAAAATAAATTTAGATCACCAGTGGGAGATCTATAACAGTTAACAATTATTGTAATGCTCTTATTATCCTTCCAAGATATAGCGCAAGCCTCAAAATGTTTCTCAATACAAAACTGTAGTATATCAATACTTTTTACCTCCAGGTAATTTTTTGCCCATATGGCGACACCACCACCCTTGAGGGAAGATCTGCAGAAATGACTAGCCATTAAATATTCACTTATATGTAGATTACCTATTGAGTCCGAAGTTTCCCATGTTTCGTTAAAACACAAAAAGTTCAAGTTTTCGTAGTCACAAATGTCCATATACAGACTGTCAATTTTGTTACTATTCAGACTTTGAGAGTTAAGTAAAAGGATGTTAGCATCGAATATTATATTAGCGAATCGTCCGTCTTCCCTCGCATTACTAAAAAACGCTGGACACACGCACCATAAGGCCAAACTTCAGGGTTCATAGCCTTATTAAAATTATCTTCGAGAATTTTAACTTTAAAGGACGAATATAATTCAGGGTGCTTTGGTTTAATTGATTCACAAGTTACTTCCGGAAAGTTTGGCTGTAACAGAGCTGTTAAATCGTCCGATGTTGTTTCAGTATCAACCCTGTATACATGTAAGACAACAGTTCTTGGTACACCTTTTACAAATTTAGATTCTGTATTACTTCCGGTTATAATTGATCGTCTACTACGTCTTTTCTTGACCACTTCTTGCCAAGCATCTTTTTTGTGCGATGACGATGGTGGATGCATAGGATTATCTCTTTTGTCATCAAATGTCAAATTAATATATTCGTTAAGCTTTTGTTGGCTTTGTACTTGTAAAATTCCAGTTGTTACATCATTATTAGATATTATTTTAGTGTTAATCGGTTTGTTTACATTTGTAGGATTTCCTATATTATTGCTATTAGTCACTGTCGGGTTTTTAGGTAGATTTTTAGTAGACAGTTTTTCGGTATGAGAATTCATACTTATCTTATCAGGTTTTTGTACACCTTTCTTTTTTGTAAAATTATCATTTAACTGATATTTGTCCATAATTTCTATTTGTTTATTTAATAGCTTAATTTGATCTCTTAATTCTCCAATAATAATGTCTTTTTGTTTGATAATATAATTAAAGATATGTATGTCTACCTTATTGTTTTTATTTGCCATATCTTCCAAAGCATCATAAAAAGCGGCATCACTGTCACCGGTGTCATCTTGGGTTATACTTTCACAGCAAAATATTGATTTGTCATTAATAAATTTAACATTGTTACATTTTTTTGCACAACTTAAATGATACAAATTATCACATTTTACACATTTTAGCGCATTCACAACGTTTTTATTACATTTTTTACACACATTAATAGCAGAGGTACTTGCGATATTCGCCATCGTCGCCATACCAGTAGTTTAGTATATATATATATATATATATATGTATATATATGTATGGCGAGGTTCAATCCGTGAACCTAATATTTTTCATATATACATATATGTGAAAAAAAATGTATATATATATATATATATATATATATATATATATATATATATATATATATATATATATATATTGCTGTGTATCCACACTGTGGAACACTACCTAAGTATCGTGTTTGAAATCATAAATAAAATTCACAAATTTGTATGTATTTTAGAAAATAACCATAATAGTTTTACTTTAACGGATCATACAGAAGCAGGAATATCTGTGGTTTATTTAATTGATTAAAGTTCACTTATTCTCAGCGAGTAAGATGCAGAGAATGAAACTTGATATTGAATTAGAACAAAATATTTAAATAAACATAAAATGAAGTTATTTTAGTTTTAACAAGGTTATTCTAAATAGCATATTATTAAACATGAACTTGCAGAGACTCACTCTCATATAAAATGATTTAGAATGAAATTGGAAAACAATAAAGTGAAATTTATAAAATCTGACATTCATGTCAAAACTTAGGGCTGAAAATTTTAAATTGTGTAGAAACACTGTAGACCAAGCAAATGGGTAGGTTAAGTCGCAAAATGTGTCCGGAGGGAGATCTCTACGGGAAAAGTTGTATTGAGCTGAGATGTAAAAAAAAGCTTAATACACTACTAGCCCCACCCTTTCCTTAAGGGCTGAAAAAGGATGAAATAGTTTATTTTTGCGTATAAATAAGTAAGAAAACGAAAACGATGGTAGATATGGAAAAAGGTTTCAGATAAAAATTGTAGTGCTTAAAATTCTGCTTAAAAAAGGCCATATGCATTTATACCGTATTTCTGATGGTTTGGCTGTAAAACCTGTATGACGCTTAGGGGCTGAATGGAATGTTAAAAAAAATCGTAAAAAATCGAAAAGTTGATATTTTTAATTATTTTCTTTTTGAATCTCCTTAGAAAAATCCCCAACTTTATTTCCAGAGATAAAGTATCCTTGTCTACTTGTTTATATAAAAGTTATGAATATCTGAATTTTTAAATTCACGATTAATCAGGGTTGAACGTAGCGAAAAATATTTTTTTAAGCAGCACTGTCTTCTTCGTGAAATTTCCTTACAAAAAGTCCTATACAGTTTTTTTTATCTCACATACCAACGTTGATATCTAAATAAAATTACTATAATTTCTACAATTTTTATTTCACTCGACGCCACTGGAATATAGTCTAAGAGCTACTGGCCTCGGCAACCCATTGTCACAATGCTGGAAATATGTTAAAATGTTAGGTTAGGTCTCCCCCGATATTTATTTATTCACTTCTACAAACTTTTGAGTTACAGACCTCAAATAGAGTAGCGGCAACAGAAATACTTAGCACGCTAGAGGTCAAGAGTTCAAATCCTATGTAGCGCCAAAAATATTTTTTGCTTTTTTTTTTATTTTTCGACCCAAATCTCTTGCTCCAATATTATGTTACCTATAGTTCACTTCTATAAATGTTTCTTTGTCATAATATTTTGTATTAGTGACAGAAAATGTTTTCGATTAATGAAGTATTTTTGAAATCTACAATTATACATTGAAAAAGGTAAGAACAGTTCATACATTATTTTCATTTTACGTTTTCTCACACTGAAAAAAAATTAAATGTGTAATAAAATAAATTCAATATCTCAAACAATCAAAAATGAAACCAGGATTTTTCAAAAACTCAACATATTGACATATCATACCTAGTGGAGTCAATGAGGCTGAAAATATGCATTACTTAATAATTCCGGGAAGCAGTAACTTTTGAAATACATCTCTGACATGTCGGGAACAACATACCAAAAGTTACCAACAATAGTCCTTGAGCGTCATTTGTTATTGAACAAAATAGTTGCCAAATACCAGGTTATCGTCAAATATCTCTTGAAATATGTTTTTCTTATAAAAACTAATAGCGCCGTTCGAAAGTACGGGAAATTTTACATAAAAATGTATATGAAGTTATTTTTTACAATGAAAAATGTAGGCTTCAGATCGCACGAAAATGGAACGTGGCGATGCGTAAGGCGCGCGAAGCGAGCGGTGTCTTGGGCGCGCTGCACCAAATTTGTTGTAACTTTTGAACTAATTGAGCTCAACAAGATCTAATTGAAAGAAGAAACATATTATACTTATAATTAAAAAAATGAAAGTATGTAGGAATAGTACATATATGAAATCGGAACATAAAGAGATTTCCGATGAACTCTGTACTTAGAAGGTCAACCTTTTTTACAATGTTTAAGATAAGAACCTAGAACTATCTCATATTACTCTTAAAGTAATGTATAAAAAGATCCGGTGAGTGAAAAAAAATCCAAAAATTTATTTTTGAAGATGTACACTTCCAAAATTTCAAAATTTTGAGAAAATGATAAAATTTGATATGTATAACTAACTTCAACCAGGGAAGGGATCTCCCTGGAGAGTGGCCCTTCCGTACAGGAAGGGATCTCTCTAGGGAGTGGTCCTTCCAAGCAGGAGGGGGTCTCCCCAAGGAGCGGCCCCTCGAAACAAACAACAGTGCAGGAAGTAATGGACTGCACTGGTAACAACAAAGCCAGCACCAATCAAGTAGCCCAGGCAGACTTGACAATGGCGGGTGGCTTAAAAACAAAGCGTCCTTCGGGAGCCCAAAGACGGAAGCTCGCGAAGGAGGCAAAGATGGCTGCAGGTACGTGGACGGTCGAGAGACCACGACCACGCAACCAACCGCAGCCAAAAAAAGGCAGGGAGGTCGAACTGGCAGGCACATCCAAGAGGCCTAGACCGGACTCCAACTCCCCTACCAAACCTCATCCTAAGAGAGTCAGGAGCGCCACGGCGCCGTCTGTCTCTTTTAGGGATGCCATGACAGGTATCAGGATGTCTGTCATTAATGTCAACCATCCTGACATCCTGCTGAATCAGGAACAAGCAGACCTGATTCAGTCCAAACTGGTGGAAGCATTGGACGCCATCCCTCGCGGGGTGGCGGGTCCGAAGTTCCAGCGGTTTCCAAAATATGAGGGGGGGATCCTCGATGTAGTTTGTGCAGACCCCCCCACCGAAAACTGGCTCGTGGAGGCAGTACGAGGGATGAAGGAGCTTGGGGAGGGGGTGTCCATCACTGTGGTGGACACCAAAGACCTTCCCAAGCGACCGAAGGTCCTCGTCTACATCCCCGAGACAGTAGACGAACCAAGGGTCAGAGACCGGCTCAGGAAACAAAACGAAGACCTGAGCACGGAACAATGGTCCTTGATGAGCCGCAAAGTCGAGGAGAAGGGGCAAACGCTGGTCTACTCCATCGACGAAAGGTCGTTGAAGGGACTTGAAGGAATGGACTTCAAGGCCTACTACTCCTTAGGAAGAGTCTCTTTTAAAAAACTAAAAGAGAAAACCAACACCCCGGATGAAGGTGGTGCAAGTAAACCTGCACCATAGCAAGGCGGCAACGTCGGTCCTTGCTAAGGTCATGCAGGGGTGTGATGTTGCACTGATCCAGGAACCCTGGGTCTACAAGGGTCAGGTAAGAGGCTTGAAGGAGGTCGGTGGAGAACTCATCTACAGTAGATCCACTGAGACTCCCAGAGCGTGTATTCTTGTTAAAGGTAAGCAAGCAGTAATGTCACTAACCAATTTCTGTTCCAGGGATTTAGTGGCAGTCAAAATCAGAGGATCATGTGGAGGTATGCCGAGAGAGTTAATTCTGGGCTCTGCGTACCTTCCATATGACGACCCTGAGCCACCACCAACCAAGGCCGTGGAGGAACTGGTGAGGAGCTGCAGAGGAAGAGGATCTCAGGTCATCATCGGGTGCGATGCAAACGCGCATCACACAGTCTGGGGGAGCACCAACACCAACTTAAGAGGTGACTCACTTTTTGAATTTATTATGGAATACAATTTAGACATAGCAAATGTAGGCAATACTCCGACCTTTGTAACTAGACAAAGGCAAGAAGTGATAGATATAACAATAGGAACAACGCATGCGTGTAACCTAGTCAACAACTGGCATGTGTCTGAGGAAGAGAGCTGCTCAGCTCAGACCACAGACACATTCGATTTAACATAACGGGACTGGACCGTGTAACTGAAATGTATCGTAATCCCCGCAAGACGGACTGGGAAGGATATAAAACAGACCTCGCCCGGGAACTTGAGAGGATAAAGACGAACATTAGCAAAGAAGAGGATGTAGAGATGGCTGCGGAACAAATACAGAACGCAATTATCTCTGCATATGAGGACAACTGCCCTCTAGTGGTAAGGAAATCCACCAGGAATGTGCCCTGGTGGAACAATGAACTTAGCAACATGAGGAAAGAAGTGAGAAGAAAATTCAATATCGCAAAAAGATCAGCCAACTGGGATGAATACAGGACCTCTTTGACTGAGTACAACCAAGCACTGAGAAGGGCCAAGAGAGAATCCTGGAGGAGACACTGCGAGAGTATTGACAGTATCCCGGAAAGTGCCAGACTCCAGAAAATTCTCTCGAAGGACAATCATTGCTCAATAAACTCCCTCCTAACGGAGACAGGAGAATACACCAAGACAGGAAAAGAAACCATGGAGGAACTGCTCCGTGTGCACTTTCCTGGATCTAACATTATTGAACAATCACTTGAGGAGTGGCTAAGAACAGGACTGGTGACAACTGGAATCAGGGCCACCAGGACAGACTGGTCAGTAACCAAAAAAGTGATAGATCAATCCAAAATCAAATGGGCAATAAACTCATTTGAGCCCTACAAATCTCCGGGTCCGGACGGAATTCTGCCAATAATGCTTCAACAGGGTATAGACTTGTTGGCATCTAAGCTCTGCACACTGTACAGAGCCAGCCTAGCGCTGGGATACATACCAATGAGGTGGAAACCAGTTAGGGTGGTATTTATACCAAAGGCAGGGCGGAACTCGTACACCCTAGCCAAGTCCCTAAGACCCATCAGTCTTATGTCATTTCAACTTAAGACGATGGAAAAAATGCTCGACAGGCATATTAGGGATGATGTTCTGGTTAGAAGTCCATTACATCAGAGCCAATTTGCATACAGAGCAGGCATGTCTACAGAAACAGCACTTCACCACCTAATTCAGAAGGTGGAGAAGGTTCTGGAACATAAGGAGGTGGCACTGGGTGCTTTCCTCGACATAGAGGGAGCATTTGATAACACCTCCTTTAACTCCATCATTAGAACTGCAAGAGAGCGTGGCATCGAGGACACCTGCTGCAGGTGGATCGATGGCATGCTCAGAGGCAGGATGGTATTCACCACTATGATGGGTGAAAACCTAGGCGCATCAGTTGCAGGAGGCTGCCTGCAGGGGGGTGTTCTGTCCCCTCTGCTATGGAATCTTGTAGTTGACAGCCTACTACAGAAGCTCACAGTTGAGGGATTCGAAGCTCAAGGATATGCTGACGACATAGTCATCATAGTTAGGGGAAAGTTTAACACCACAGTCAGGGATCGATTACAGATGGCACTGAATATGGTTAAAAAATGGACCGATGATGAAGGGCTGAAAGTCAGCCCTTCAAAAACCCACATCGTCCCATTTACCAGAAGGAGAAGTCTGGAGGGCCTAGGTCCTTTAGTTCTTCAAAACACACAACTGCAGATGTCGGGAGAGGTTAAATACCTTGGAGTCACTACAGACTCCAAGCTTACCTGGAACCAACACCTAGACAGGATAATACATAGGTCGGTAGCCACATTGGCAACCTGCAGGCGATCATATGGCAAAACATGGGGGCTCAGGCCTAGTGTATTGCATTGGCTTTACACTAGTGTTGTAAGACCCACCATTACGTACTCTGCTCTAGTCTGGTGGTCAAAGACAACTCAGACTACTGCGGCGAATAAGCTGAGCCGGGTACAAAGACTGGCCTGCTTAGAAATCACAGGTGCTATGAAGAGCACCCCCACGGCAGCCTTGGAGACCCTATTAAACCTCCCCCCACTTAGCATAGTGATCCAGGGAGAGGCCAGAATGGGGGCATATAGGCTGCAAAACTCAAATACCCCGAATCTAAGATCGGGAGGACATTTGAGGATAATAAACACTGTAGAAGACCCTCTATTGAATATGAGGTCAGACTACATGGTACCAAAAATCACCTTTAACAAGCCCTTCAATATCACCATTGGAGATAGGAAGGACTGGTCAACAGAAGCTCCTGACATACTACGAAAGGGCCTAACCTGGTATACTGACGGGTCTAGGACAAACACAGGAGCTGGAGCTGGAATACATGGTGAAAGACCCAGGGCAAGTATAAGTCTTTCCCTTGGGCAACACGCCACTGTATTCCAGTCAGAAATTCTGGCTATACTCGAATGTGTACGCGAGAATGCAAACCGACAATATGTGAATCAGCAGATCTCCATTGCATCAGACAGTCAGGCAGCACTTAGAGCACTAGCCTCTAACAGAGTGTCATCCCGACTGGTATGGGACTGCCATGAAGAGCTGAAAATTCTGGGCGAGCAGAACAGAGTCAAACTACTCTGGGTGCCAGGACATTCCAGAATTGACGGCAATGAAAAAGCTGATGAACTTGCTAAACAAGGGGCAGCTAACATATTCTATGGCCCAGAACCCGTGCTGGGCATTTCTAAAAGCTCAGCCAGAGGGGTGATTAAAGACTGGGTCAAGAGTAAACACAAGAATCACTGGAGGAACATTCCAGGAAATCGACATGGAAAAACACTTATTAAAGGTCCATGTGCAAAACAAACTGCAGAACTGCTCACAATGAACAGGGCGCAGTTAAGACTAATAACAGGACTTCTGACGGGACACTTTCCTGTAAAGAAGTACCTGAATACAATCGGCAAATTCGACGGCAACCTAGACTGCAGGCTATGCAGCAAGGAGCCGGAAACGGTCGACCACATCATTTTTTACTGCGAGGCATTGGCTCGCAGAAGATATGGCATCTACGGGCAAACACGAACAGACCCGGAACTTATCAGCACCCGTCCGACCATAGACCTGTATCATCTGATTAGAGGTACAGGGGTACTGGAGTGGGCGGAGTGAAGCATGGCAGGGAGAGCACAATAAGCCCAGGAGGCTGCAGTGCCCTCGGAGTTTTCTATTAACAGACGAGCCCTGGAAAAAAAAAAAAAACTCAACCATCGATTACTCTGGTTTCAATTACGTTATTCGATTTCTGTAGGCGATTTTTAAAGCTTGAAATATGTCCTTTACGATGCTTCAAAGTAATTTACCTTAGATATTATATTAACCCTCTTAATTTTAAGAGAATAAAAAAAAGTATTTTTTGTTCTGAAATTCGTGAAGTTAGGGATAAGATAAACGTTAATAACTTTAAAAAAAAATTATTTAGCATACCTAATTACAGCGATTTCTTATACATTACTTCAAGAGTAATATGTGAAAGTTCCAGGTTCTTATCTTAAAAATTGTATAAATCGTAGAGCTTATACCGATTTCATCGGAAATCTCTTTATGCTCCGACCTCAATATACATGTACCATTCCTACATACATTCATTTTTATTTGAAAATATAATAATCCAATAGTCACATAGTGGAGTGAAAAAGGACATTGATGTGTATAGTTTTGTAACACCAAAATTATATCATACTTTCTGGGGTATCACCAGGAGTATATATCTGAGTTTTGGACTTCCAAAGCCTATTGCGTCTTTTTTATAAACAATTTTGTTTTTCGAACAGCGTTTATTTAGGTAAAGAGGTGAATATCTCCGGTTCTAGAGGTCCGATCGGGACAAACAAAAAATCCAAATCTTAGCCATTAAAATTTCAAGAAATCTGCGTTAGTTTTGGGTCATTTAAATATGTAAATATCATGCAAAATTAAATAAACTGGCTTAAATGCCATTTTTTCATTTTAACGCCCAGGGACGTCAAGAATTACGATCGGCTTCAAACTTTCAGAAAATATACCTTTTGTTGAAAACAACAAATTTGTTAGGACACTTTGAATTTTTTTTTATCAGAAAAGAAAGAGAATTGCGAGAACTTTGATTTAAAATAAAGTTAATTTTCGTCTATATGAACTCGAGATAGTTAACTTTTAGCATCTTGTAAAAAGATAAATAGCAATAAATATACACACACATACACATAGAAATATCCTGGGAGGTAGCGACCGTTTTCGTGAAATCATTTCTATAAAGCTAATTTTTTTCCAAAGAGAGCTTAGATAGTATCTATAATGAAGGTTCAATTCTACCAAACTCTTAGTGGTGCATAAATGCGTAAAAAATTAAACATGTAAAAAAATAGATGGACGTAAATTTCGTTTTTCGAATTGTCACGAATTGTCAAAAAATGACGATTCGCCTTCGCTCCTGCCGGCCTCAATTTTCGATTTTCACCTCGCGACTCACGTTGTACGGTCATTGTCGACCTTCTCATCGCCGTAGAGACATAGAACGGGTCTCCGATCGCCGTATTTATTCAGTTCTGACGTTTGAAAAATTGACTTGCGTTCTTGCTAATCGGCGACTATTTTTAAGTGGTTTCCCGAGTTCGAATCCCGTCCGGGGATACTGTTTTTTTTTTCGTTTTCAATTTTTTTGCGGATATTTTTGATTCTATAATTGCTATTCGCTCCGTTCTATTGCATTTCTCGGAAAAGATTTGCATTTTCCGCCGCGGAATATTAATTTGCACTATTTCAATTAAAGATCAGAAATTTCCTAACCGAAACATGTAATGAAAGCTTATTAACAGATCTATAAAAATACTGTCTGTTCATTAATACTAATGAGGAATATAATTGGCATGATTTGACTACGTATTGCCGTTTTTGCAACGTCTACCAAAGATTTAACCACCCAATAGCGGGGGTAGAATGTGATTCTTAATCGAAATAATGCAGATTAATATTTCGCGGCGAAAAATGCAAAACTTCTTCGAGAAATGCAATAGAACGGAGCGAATGGCAATTATAGAATCAAAAATATCCTCCAAAAAATTTAAAACGAAAAAAAAAATATATCCCCGGGCGGGATTCGAACTCGGGAAACCACTTAAAAATAGTCACAAATTAGCACGACCGCAAGTCAATTTTTCAAACGTAAGAACTGAACAAATGCGGTGATATTGGATACCCGTTCTATGTCTCTATGACGAGGAGAAGGTCGGCAATGACCGTACAACATGAATCGCGAGATGAAAATCGAAAATTGGTGCCGGCAGGAGCGAAGGCGAATTGTCATTTTTTGACAATTCGAAAAACGATATTTTCGTCCATTTATTTTTTTGCAACATGTTGTTTAATTCGTTACTCTTTTATGCACCATTAAGAGTTTGGTAGAATTGCACTTTCATTATAGATACTATCTAAACTCTCTTTGGAAAAAAAATCTAGCTTTATTGATATTAACGCGAAAAATCTGTCGCTGCCTCCCGGGCTAAAACAGAGTTGTCTCTGAACAGAACAAATATTTGACATTAGCCAAGAAAAATAAGGTTATAATTTTATAAAGATAAGTTAGCAGAATATTAAATTCCCCTAAATACATTCGTTAACTACTAACTACTAACTTAAGTAAGCCGGAAACAATTGAGCACAGTGCAACAAAACAAGAGGTAATCTCGATATATAAATTTGAAAAAAGCTATTCAGGCTAACAGCAATGAAATGTAAATGTTCGAAAAACAGTTTTTATAAGTTTAAAATTTTTTTGGACGTTTCATATGAAGTATAAATATGTTTCAAAATGATACAGTTCGAATATTAGCCATTTGTTAATTAACAATAATTGGCCAAAATACTAAAAGTAAAATATCTCAAGTTCAAAATGGCCCAAAAAATCAATTTGTTGTTATTTGGTTTATATATAAATTTCAAGAAAGTGGCCAATATGACTTTAAAAATAAATGTTTAATGTCATCGGAAAGCTGGCATCGAGATCTACATTTGATACAAAATGATCCATTTTCGAATTAATGGCACAAAATATATTAAATATAATCTCGGCGGAAAAGGTAAAAACTCACAAACATCACATTTTCAAACCTTAATATCTAAAAAGATACGTCGAGTGGAGTTCGTATAATGCCTCTATGGAAAAAATATGATTGGTGATTGACGTTTTGTCGGCATCATAAATTGCGTCAGCGAAATTAGAAATTCAGTTCGGCATGAGTGAATCAAAAACGGCTCTTTTTGACATTTGCGATAAGCATGAATTATTGACTAGACCGCCGCGACCGCTAGCAGTAAGCTCCGCCTTTCTGTCGATAGTGTATACAAAACTATCTAGAGTTGTCCCTAAAAAGTCAACTTGCGTTACGTTTCTTCGTATAAAGAATATCAAATACTCAATAAAATAATTTCATAAACTGAAACACTAAAAGACAACTGGGATTTTTCAAAAACTGGACATGTTATCACTTTCAAATTTTTGAACTCGATAGTACACACAATTATAAAGATTTTGCGTTAAAGAATCAACTCGTAGTACGGTACTTCATACCGAAATCAAATCTTCGTTTATATTTTTATTGTTTCAGATATTGAATGAATTTTTTTGAATATTTAATTTTTTCTCAATATGAAGAACCATAAAGCGAGTTAACTTAAAAAAAAACTCTATAGTTTTGTATACCATCTACTGCCAAAATTTTAAAGTGATATGTGTAAATATGTCAAGTTTTTGAAGATCCTTGGTTGAATATTTAATTTTTTTTGAATGCGAAGGAACGTAAAATGAAAATAATATTTGAACTTTTCTTAAACCTTTTGCAATGTACAATTACAGATTTTAAGAATACTTCATTTTAATCAGAAACACTTTCTTTCACTAATACGAAATATTATGGGCATCACGCTACTCCAAAATGGAAGCATTCCGACGCAGGCGCTTAAACAGTCCTCTGTTGAATTTTTTTTACGAAGACCATATTGAGCAGTTTGACAATATTTAATTTTTTGCTGAAAAATGTACAATTCTGTTAAAAATAACACGTTCTACTATTTTAGAAATAGTTGACAAAAGCCACGGGTGTGTGATTCTCAGGTAATGTGTTATCTAATTTTTTGTGTAGAGAAAAAACTTTGGCTAACTTTAAAATAGATGGAAATGTTCCAGTTATGGAGTTCAATAAACTAACATTATTTATTATAAATAAATAATGTAGTGGTTTGATTTTGGGCCCGGGGCCATGAAATAAATATTTTTGGACCGAATGAATACCCTTCAACCCTTTAACTCAACTCAAAATTTGTTTAAAAATGTATGCACAGTTGTTTTAGTAATGTAACTGTATTGGCAGACAAAAATAGTGGTGCCTAAACGAAGGCAGAAAAAAAACATTTTTTTAAAGATTATGAGATCTGCTTTAAGTTCACCATTTGAGGTCTCCAGGTAATAAACTTTGTGGAATTCTACTTTATAGAATTCTTCCTCATTCCAAGATACTGTTATACATTTGCTTCTAAAATGATCTCTAAATATATAATCAATGATTGTAATTTAAAACATATTCGACATTGTAAGATTTTTTTGTAAAGTTCAACTTTTCTCATTCAAAACATTTCCGTTTATATAATTAAAGTATGAGTTACATCCTGTTCGTGCTTTCAATGTGAATTTTTATAGTTAAAAAATATATTTTTCAATAAATTTTGGATGAAAAAGCTAATAGCGTTTTTTCACAAGCCTATTTCTGAATAGATATCCAGGTCACTTAACACAGATCTTATCTTGCATTATCTCATTTTCAAGACATCACCTAACCTGTATCGATATCGACATTCGGGAGCCTTCCTGCTGGTGCATTTACTTAGTTATGTCCATTTAAAAATTTCATGTTTAGCATTCTCCAACGAGACTGTTTGAAATTTCAAATCCATCCCGGCCGTAGCAAATCGCGTTAAGCGACGACTTTCATAGCGGATTTCTCGGTTCGAATCCTGTACAGGTGTACTTTTTAAATTTGTTTTGAACTTTTTAAAATTTATGTTGAACTTTTTGGCGGATATTTATTATCCTATATTCATCGCATTTATGCGATTGACGTTTAAAAACTATAAAAAAATAGAAATAATCCATGTCTAAGTTAATGAATTTGTTCACCACTTCAGAGTCGTATATCACTATATTCGACACCATTATTTTTCTACTTGTAGAATATAAATGAATTAATAAAAAAAAAACAGCTTGTTACAAATCTGTCATGCAGATGAACAGTTTTTGCCTCTAGATAGGCACTAACCGATATGTATGCTAATCGTATTTTCGTAATTACCGAATGGTAATTAATCGATACAGAAAAAATCAGCTTGTGATAAATCTGCCATCCACAGTGAAATATCTCGCAGGTTAACAGTTTCTGCTTCTGGAAACCCACCAACCGATATGCATGTCAATCATATTTTTGTACTCATTGTGACACAAGTAATCGATAAAAAATATCAGCTCCATACAAAAACTTCCACCAACCACGAAAAGCATGTAGACTTTCAACAGTCATCTAGTGAAGTTCCCATCACCAAAGAAATTTCTCTTATCACTATTTTGTCTGCCAAGCTCTAGGGAACAGGATTAATAATGTCTCTAGCTTTTATAAATATGTTGGGTGATTGCACGCTGGCTTCCTATGTGATATCTGAAAATGCAAACTTTGTAGAAGTAAAAAATAAACATCAACTTAAACGGCAACCAATTTCAAAAAATGCAAGAGTGCTCACTGCTCACCCCGTCGACATCCTTTCGCCACACCGGCCATTTTTTCTTTGGGAAGCCTTAAACTAACATCTTGGCATATTTACAGCCTTGTGAAAATGGGTATGTTGTCGAGGCCAGTAGCTCTTAGACTATATTCCAGTGGCGTCGAGTGAAATAAAAATTGTAGGAATTATAGTAATTTTATTTAGATATCAACGTTGGTATGTGAGATAAAAAAAACTGTAAAGGACTTTTTGTAAGGAAATTTTACGAAGAAGACAGTGTTGCTTAAAAAAATATTTTTCGCTACGTTCAACCCTGATTAATCGTGAATTTAAAAATTCAGATGTTTATAACTTTTATATAAACAAGTAGACAAGGATACCTTATCTCTGGAAAGAAAGTTGAGGATTTTTCTAAGGAGATTCAAAAAGAAAATAATTAAAAATATCAACTTTTCGATTTTTTACGATTTTTTTTAACATTCTATTCAGCCCCTAAGCGTCATACAGGTTTTACAGCCAAACCATCAGAAATACGGTATAAATGCATATGGCCTTTTTTAAGCAGAATTTTAAGCTCTACAATTTTTATCTGAAACCTTTTTCCATATCTACCATCGTTTTCGATTTATACGCAAAAATAAACTATTCCATCCTTTTTCTGCCCTTAAGGAAAGGGTGGGGCTAGTAGTGTATTAGGCTTTTTTTTTACATCTCAGCTCAATACAACTTTTCCCGTAGAGATCTCCCTCCGGACACATTTTGCGACTTAACCTACCCATTTGCTTGGTCTACTGTAAATCTACACAAAATGAATATTAAATGAAAGACTATTACCAGTAGTTGCATTGCAGGGTGAATATTTCAGAAATAGTAAGTAAGTACCTATTACAAAACACTGAATGACATTTTAAGTTTTCAGATATTTTCAAATATCATTGCAGAAAGGTGTTTTGTAAATGATATTTCACATCATGCAGAAAGAAAGGACTAATAGTATGATGTTAAATGTTTGTTGGCGTATCAATTTCTTGTTTTAGTTTATAATATCAGTATTCTGTCAGTATGAAAAACTGCAGTATGTTTTTAACTACTAGCATTTTGTGTTTATCATTGCTATTCATCTAAATGTATGAATTTGTATTTATTTGAGATTGGAATTGTTAATTGTAGTTATAAGTAGATTTTAAAAAGTATATGTAATATGTCAATATATTTCGAGTAATTACAATTATTCACTTAATCCTGAAAAGTAGAATAAGAAATTCATCAGGAAAATAAAAGAATTAAAAACAGTATTCAATTAATGTAAAGAACAAACAAAACTGAATAGTTTAAAAATTAAATTAAAATTAAATTTTGAAATATTAGATCAAAATAGAAAAAAAAACAATTGAATTATTGGAATTTAACCCAATTAAACGACTATAAATAACAAATCAGTTGATCACACACCGCTGAACAGCGAGCTGCGAAAAATATTCATCCACGAATAATTAATAAATTGAAAATTAAAGAAAAGTGGTGAATAAATTGAAGGTTAGAATATTACAATCCAGATATATTTATATCAAGAAAAAGTTGTAAAAGTATATTAAATATAAAAAGTGAGTAAACTTTGAAAGTATTACGAAGTAGATTATCCGGAAAGCAGATTTAGAAGAGGGAAGTATTTGTTAATCCAGTTAGCAAATTTATATGGTGAAGAAACTCAAACGTCAATCAAGTGACAGAAATATTTCAAGGAAATCTTGAAAATAAATTGGAGGTTATAAACAAACGTCAATCCAGTAAAGAAGAAGAAGAAGAAGAAGCCTTGAGAGGTTAAAAAGTCAGTCAAGTGACATAATATTTCAAGGATTATAACAACCAGTTAGAGGTTATAATTTAACATTACTCGGGTCGAAAGAAACCTAGACAAGGTAAAGCTTTACAATATCACAAATCCATGGTACATATTTATTTTAAATAAAAAACCATTTTTATCAGTTTTAGTTAAGTTAGATTTTGTTATTTAAATTTGTTAATTACATTCCAAGTTCAAATTTGTTAATAAATTAATACTTTGTTCGTTCAATACTGAGTTTGATTTATTTAGATTGTTACCTTGATCGATGAGCATTTATTGAACCGACTTCGTTGGACCTTGAGTAAGAGTCATTCTATAGATTGTAGATAGTCATGCTAATGGTGTTCTATAGTCTATAATATTAACAGCTTTTAAGAAACTGTTTGGCGCCCAGTAAACTCATTTCAATTTACTTTTAAGAAGTAAAATTCGAACGTATAAAAATATAAAATAGATAGCAGAATATAGAACAATATATATATATATATATATATATATATATATATATTGCTGTATATCCACACTGTGGAACACTACCTAAGTGTCGTGTTTGAAATCATAAATAAAATTCACAAATTTGTATGTATTTTAGGAGGAATTAATCATAACAGTTTTACTTTAACGGATCATACAGAAGCAGGAGTATCTGTGGTTTATTTAATTGATTCAAGTTCACTTATTCTCATCGAGTAGGATGCAGAGAATGAAACTTGATATTGAATACGAACAAAATATTTAAATAAACATAAAATGAAGTTATTTTAGTTTAACAAGGTTATTCTAAATAGTATATAATAAAACATGAACTGATAGAGAATCACAATCTCATTTAAAATGATTTAAAATGAAATTGGAAAACAAAAAAGTAAATTTTATAAAATCTGACATGTATGTCAAAACTTAGGGCTGAAAATCATATTTTGTGTAGAAACACTGTAAATCTACACAAAATGAATATTGAATGAAAGACTATCAACAGTAGTTGCAGTGCAGCGTAATTATTTTAGAAATAGTAAGTCCATATATTACAAAACACTGAATGACATTTTAAGTTTTCAGATATTTTCAAATATCATTGCAGAAAGGTGTTTTGTAAATGATATTTCAGATCATGCAGAAAGAAAGGACTAATAGTATGATGTTAAATGTTTGTTGGCGTATCAATTTCTTGTTTTAGTTTATAATATAAGTATTCTGTCAGTATGGAAACTGCAGTACGTTTTTAACTACTAGCATTTTGTGTTTATCATTGCTATTCATCTAAATGTATGAATTAGTATTTTGTAATATATTGGAATTGTTAATTGTAGTTATAAGTAGATTTTAAGAAAGTGTATGTAATATGTC
The DNA here is from genome assembly GCA_963583905.1 of Stenurella melanura. Classification (NCBI taxonomy): domain Eukaryota; kingdom Metazoa; phylum Arthropoda; class Insecta; order Coleoptera; family Cerambycidae; genus Stenurella; species Stenurella melanura. The sequence continues at coordinate 60,069,523 of OY757316.1, read as the reverse complement.
AATATATTTCGAGTAATTATAATTATTCACTTAATCCTGAAAAGTAGAATAAGAAACTTATCAGGAAAAATAAAGAATTAAAAACAGTATTCACTTAAGGTAAAGAACAAACAAAACTGAATAGTTTAAATTTTAAATTAAAATTAAATTTTGAAATATTAGATCAAAATAGAAAAAAACAATTGAAATATTGGAAATTAACCCATTGAAACGAATAAAAATAACAAATCAGTTGATCACACACCGCTGAACAGCGAGCTGCGAAATATATTCATCCAAGAATAAATAATAAATTGAAAATAAAAGTGGTGAATAAGTTGAAGGTTAGGATATTACAATCCAGATATATTGATATCAAGAATAAATTGTAAAAGTTGATTAAATATAAGAAGTGAGTATACTTTGAAAGTATTACGAAGTAGATTATCTGGAAAGCAGATTTAGAAGAGGGAAGTATTTGTTAATCCAGTTAGAAAATTTATATGGTGAAGAAATTTCAAACGTCAAGCAAGTGATAGAAATACTTCAAGAAAATCTTGAAAATAAATTGGAGGTTAGAAACAAACGTCAATCCAGTAAAGAAGAAGAAGAAGAAGCCTTGAGAGGTTAAAAAGTCAGTCAAGTGACATAATATTTCAAGGATCATAATAACCAGTTAGAGGTTATAATATAACATTACTCGAGTCGAAAGAAAGACAAGGTAAAGCTTTACAATATCAGAAATCCATGATACATATTTATTTTAAATAAAGGCCATATTTATCATTTTAGTTAAGTTAGATTTTGTTATTTAAATTTGTTAATTACATTCCAAGTTCAAATTTGTTAATAAATTAATACTTTGTTCGTTCAATACTGAGTTTGATTTATTTAGATTGTTATCTTGATCGATGAGCATTATTGAACCGACTTCGTTGGACCCTGAGTAAGAGTCATTCTATAGATTGTAGATGGTCATGCTAATGGTGTTCTATAGTCTATAATATTAACAGCTTTTAAGAAACTGTTTGGCGCTCAATAAAATCATTTCAATTTACTTTTAAGAAGTAAAATTCGAACGTATAAAAAAATAAAATAGATATCAGAATATAGAACATTTATGGCTTGTTAACGTGGAGCGATCAGGAAAGCGATTAAATAAATACAACTTGAGAATAGTTTATCATTTCAAGCATACATTTGAAAGTTAATAGATCAAATAACTTATTTTGATAGTTTTGACAACAAGGCATTGTCAAATTAGAAACAAATATAATTTATATGAGGTTAAAGTCAGGTAAGACAACAACCATGAATCCAGAGGAAATTACACAGGGTACATCCACAATTGCACAAACACAAGTTGGTGACACAAACACACAACCTGATCCAAACATGCTCCAGAAGTTGATGGAAATGATCACTGGAATGAATAATAGTATTGGAGAAAAAATGGATAAGAATAACCAAACTTTAAAAGAAGACATTAGTCAAAATAACCAGCGACTAGAAGAAAACATGAATCAAAATATCCATCGACTTGAAGAAAACATGGTTCAAAATAACCAAACTTTGGAAGCAAACATGAATCAAAATAACCAGAGATTAGAAGAAAACATTAACAAAAAAATAGAAGAAAGCAATAAAGAAGTAAGAAATAAGATTGAAAATTTGGAGAGTAAATGGGAGAGAATGGGAGAGTCAGTCAACGAAGAAATTGGTATTAAGGTAAATGAGGCAGCAAAGGAAATAAGAGAGGAAGTTGTAACAATGTTTGAAGATGGAATGACTGCAGTAGATAGTAGAATGAAGAAACAGGAGGATAAATATGATAAGAAAATAAAAGAACAGGATAGCAAGATAGAACAGAACACGAAGTTGTTGAAGGATACCACACGTACACAATTAACACAATTACCCACACATACTTACACATGCAACAAAACACCATTTTATTTTTACGGAGATAACCGTATACACCCTAAAATTTTCATTTCACGTTTGAAACAACACATGGAAACACAACACGTAAATGCAAACTTAAAAGCAAACATACAAGACATGTTAAAGGGAGAAGCGGAAATCTGGTATTCAGTTATAATGGACAGGTTTGAGACTATAGAGGAATTTGAAGCTCTAGTCTTAAAACAATATTGGAGTGATTACACTCAGTTGAAAATAAGACAAGACCTATTTAATGGTAACTATGTAGAAAATAAAGGTATTTCTAGGGAAAATTATGTACTTAGAAAAGTATACAATATTAGACATCTAGAACCAAAATTCACAGAAAGTGAAATGGTCAGATATTTAGCTAGGCATTTTTCAGGGGATATCCAGAATGTTATTATTACGCAAAGAATTGCAAAGTTAGATGATTTGATTGATTATTTAAGAGAATTAGATGATTATCATCAGAGTTTTGATAGGAAGTCTAGTCAGAATAGGGAAAATAATAGTAGATATTATATATAACAAGTGGGGTTATGATCAGAATAGGAATGAAGGTGATAGAAGAGAAAGACAAGGTTATGGTCAATATGATAGGAAGGAAAAGCAGGGTTATGGTCGTCAATATGACAATGATAGAAAGGAACGAGGGGGTTATGGTCAATATGATAGGAAGGAAAAGCAGGGTTATGAGAAACGTCAATATGACGATGATAGAAAGGAACGAGGAGGTTATGGTCAATATAAATATGACAATTATAGGAATGAAAAGCAGGGTTTTGAGAAACGTCAATATGATAATGATTGCAGAGAGAGAGGGGGTTATGATAAAAATAATGAGTCATATGCACAAGTTGCTAATATCAATATTCAAAGGGGAAATAGAGTAGATGAAAACACGCACTCTAATATAAATAAAACAGAAACAGCACAAGTAAATGATAGAAATAGAAATCAGGATTTTTAGATAAACTTGTTTTAAATGTAGGTAATAATTGTAAAAAAATAGGCGACTGTATAGAAAATGATGTTATATTGGGAGATGACATCTTATCAGAAAAAAAGGCAAATATTGTATTAGGGGAAAGAATCCTAAAAATAGAAGGTGAAAGAATACCTTTCTGTAGTGTTAATGAATTAAATGGCAAATGTGCCGAAATAGTTAATGAATTGAATGGCAAAGGTGCCGAAATAGTTAATGAATTAAATGGCAATGATGCCGAAATAATTAATGTATCAAATGGCATAGAGTCCAATAATGATAATGAATTTTGCGGTGAGCATATAGTGGGAACCACATGTGTTCAAATAAATAATGATAAGAAGCCTGAAACCTTTCTGATAAATCGTTACTCCAAATATGATAAAATTTTTAAAAATTTGTCTCAAAAATACAAAAATTCAATTGGTTATGAACCTATAATAGCAAAGGGCTATGCGCAACAACTTGAAGTAAGTAATATTTTAAATGAAAACGAAAATGTTTTAAATTATAATAAGAAAGAATCATTACCGGGAAGTTGTCACATGGGGATAAATTATCCATATGATCCAGGATAGATTACTCTTAAGTTATCCAAATGATCCTGAGTAGATCACTTTTAAATTGTAAATAAACTTTGACAGTGTGAATGTCACATCATGTTGTTAAAACTAACAAAATTTTCACATGTCAAAATTCTATTAGTTTAGGGGGTTTTATGCTGTATATCCACACTGTGGAACACTACCTAAGTGTCGTGTTTGAAATCATAAATAAAATTCACAAATTTGTATGTATTTTAGGAGGAATTAATCATAACAGTTTTACTTTAACGGATCATACAGAAGCAGGAGTATCTGTGGTTTATTTAATTGATTCAAGTTCACTTATTCTCATCGAGTAGGATGCAGAGAATGAAACTTGATATTGAATACGAACAAAATATTTAAATAAACATAAAATGAAGTTATTTTAGTTTAACAAGGTTATTCTAAATAGTATATAATAAAACATGAACTGATAGAGAATCACAATCTCATTTAAAATGATTTAGAATGAAATTGGAAAACAAAAAAGTAAATTTTATAAAATCTGACATGTATGTCAAAACTTAGGGCTGAAAATCATATTTTGTGTAGAAACACTGTAAATCTACACAAAATGAATATTGAATGAAAGACTATCAACAGTAGTTGCAGTGCAGCGTAATTATTTTAGAAATAGTAAGTCCATATATTACAAAACACTGAATGACATTTTAAGTTTTCAGATATTTTCAAATATCATTGCAGAAAGGTGTTTTGTAAATGATATTTCAGATCATGCAGAAAGAAAGGACTAATAGTATGATGTTAAATGTTTGTTGGCGTATCAATTTCTTGTTTTAGTTTATAATATAAGTATTCTGTCAGTATGGAAACTGCAGTACGTTTTTAACTACTAGCATTTTGTGTTTATCATTGCTATTCATCTAAATGTATGAATTAGTATTTATTTGAGATTGGAATTGTTAATTGTAGTTATAAGTAGATTTTAAGAAAGTGTATGTAATATGTCAATATATTTCGAGTAATTATAATTATTCACTTAATCCTGAAAAGTAGAATAAGAAACTTATCAGGAAAAATAAAGAATTAAAAACAGTATTCACTTAAGGTAAAGAACAAACAAAACTGAATAGTTTAAATTTTAAATTAAAATTAAATTTTGAAATATTAGATCAAAATAGAAAAAAACAATTGAAATATTGGAAATTAACCCATTGAAACGACTAAAAATAACAAATCAGTTGATCACACACCGCTGAACAGCGAGCTGCGAAATATATTCATCCAAGAATAAATAATAAATTGAAAATAAAAGTGGTGAATAAGTTGAAGGTTAGGATATTACAATCCAGATATATTGATATCAAGAATAAATTGTAAAAGTTGATTAAATATAAGAAGTGAGTATACTTTGAAAGTATTACGAAGTAGATTATCTGGAAAGCAGATTTAGAAGAGGGAAGTATTTGTTAATCCAGTTAGAAAATTTATATGGTGAAGAAATTTCAAACGTCAAGCAAGTGATAGAAATACTTCAAGAAAACCTTGAAAATAAATTGGAGGTTAGAAACAAACGTCAATCCAGTAAAGAAGAAGAAGAAGAAGCCTTGAGAGGTTAAAAAGTCAGTCAAGTGACATAATATTTCAAGGATCATAATAACCAGTTAGAGGTTATAATATAACATTACTCGAGTCGAAAGAAAGACAAGGTAAAGCTTTACAATATCAGAAATCCATGGTACATATTTATTTTAAATAAAGGCCATATTTATCATTTTAGTTAAGTTAGATTTTGTTATTTAAATTTGTTAATTACATTCCAAGTTCAAATTTGTTAATAAATTAATACTTTGTTCGTTCAATACTGAGTTTGATTTATTTAGATTGTTATCTTGATCGATGAGCATTATTGAACCGACTTCGTTGGACCCTGAGTAAGAGTCATTCTATAGATTGTAGATGGTCATGCTAATGGTGTTCTATAGTCTATAATATTAACAGCTTTTAAGAAACTGTTTGGCGCTCAATAAAATCATTTCAATTTACTTTTAAGAAGTAAAATTCGAACGTATAAAAAAATAAAATAGATATCAGAATATAGAACAATATATATATATATATATATATATATATATATATATATATATATATATATATATATATATATATATATATATATATATATATATATATATATATATATATATATATATATATATATATATATGTATATATATATGAAGTGTTGGTGTCCTTCCGGGTGTTTTCCCGTGTAGTTGGTGGGCTCCTGTGGGAGCCACGCTGGTCTGAACGACGTTTCGGCGGAATCTCATCTGCCATCCTCAGGTTCTAGCTGGAAGCTGCCTATTGCTGCTGCTGCTGCCGCCGCTACTGCTGCTGCTGCTGCCGCCGCTACTGCTGCTGCTGCTGCTGCCGGTGCTACTGCTGCTCCTCGTTGCTCGAACTGAACTCAGTTCAGTATATATATATATATATATACTTTTTTTTTTCACATATATGTATATATGAAAAATATTAGGTTCACGGATTGAACCGCGTCTGAGATTATTGGAATCTCGACGTTTCGGCTCCTACTTTAAAAGGAAGAAGAATCGATAATGCATGGTATATGGGAGGTCTAGTCTAGGATGTGTAAAGAATGGTTCGAGTCCGGAGCCTCAATCTGCCTACTCCTCAGGTCGAACCGTGGTTCGCCTCTGAGATCTCAATCCCAGTTCTTAGAGAGAACCGACGAGTTGTGGGTTGAGGTGAGGTATTTATAGTAGGATTGCTGTAATATCCACACTGTGGAATACTATCTAAGTATCGTGTCTGATTGATTGATTTGCCAGCGTAAGGTGGGCATTGCTGACGATTCCGGTGCATTGAGATTTGTCCCACCACGCAGCCCGATCGCCCGCCGATCATCCCACCGTGTGCCGGGACAAACCCCCGGTGCTTTTATATACCGCCGGACCAGCTGCATATGCAGGATTGGACATTGGACATGCTTGTTGTCAGAAGCGGGAGCCGCATAACGCATGGGGTAGGAGTATAGGATGGAGCGTGTAGGTGTTTGTGACATGTTTCTTCTTGTTCTCCTTCTGTCTTCATCGGATGGAAAGTGTAGGCGTTTGTGAGATGCTTCTTTTAGGTTTCGTGCTTCTTTTTACTTTCAGGTTTTTGTGATATGCTTCTTCTTAGTTTCTGTCTGTGATCATCTTCTCTCCTATTCTACTTCTGAGTTTTCTGTTTCTTCTGTTTCTGAGCCTGGCAGTGTGTATAATCCTTTCCTAGCTTATTCATAATCCTCTCGATTGTTGTTATCCATGTGTAGCATGGCCTCCCTATTTTGAGTTTGTTGCTGTTCAGTCGCAGCGCTTTCTTTAGTAGGTATGTCGTGTCTCGTCTTTGGACGTGTCCCCAGTATTTCATTGCGTATTATTCTATTCTTTTGATTATTGTTCTTCCCTCTAGTAATGTTGACGTTTTCTGTCGTTTTTGTGGTCTTCCTGATTTTGCCAGCAGTTGGATAATGTCCCTTTCAGCTCTTCTCATTCTTCTTCTGTTTGCCTTTGTCGTTGCTGCGTTTTTGACTCCATATATCATCGCAGACATTATGATGGTCGTGTATATCTCTTCGGTTAGGCACCATGGTGGTTTATTGTCCTCAATGAAGGGTAGTAGAGCTCTTGTGACTTTGTGGGCTGTTTTGATTCTTTCCCTTACTGTTTCCCTCCTTTTTAGTTGATTCGTTAGGTATGTTCCTAGGTATTTCATTCTATTCGTAGTTCTCAGGGTGTAGTCTCAGATTTTGTATTCTTTCTCACTTGTTGGACTTGTTTTGACAATGGGTTTCGGACGATTATTAGGCTCTTCTTGAAGTTTATTTTCATTCCAGAGAAATCCAACTGTAGTGTCATGTTTCTTAGAAATTTAACGATGTCTTGTTCTTCCTTGGCGATAAGTATATCGTCGGAGTATGCAAGTACGATGGGAGGCTTTATCGTTCCATCGTTTCCATTGAAATTCTGATTCTCCTTTATTGTGCTTTCTATCACTTGGTCCAGGATTGTGGTGAATAGTCGGGGGGATAGGGGACATCCTTGTTTGACTCCTATATTCTTCATTTCTGATTCCGTCGTCTGTCCAAACCATTGTATTGCATTGTTTTCGTGTAGGCATGCTTTTATTATTCTGTTTTTTAAGTAGTGCGGTACTTCGCTGCTGAGCACAGTGTCGATTATAGCCATATGCCTTTTGGAGGTCAATTGAGGCTATACGTAGTTTTGTTCCTTCTTTCCACTTTTCTTCCAGGATCCGTCTGGTGGTGTATATATGGTCTTCTGTTGATCTACCCTTGATAAATGCCGTTTGATAATCTGGTAGTACGTCGATGTATTTTTCCCTTTCTCTGAGGAGGAATTGTGCGTAGTATTTGTATCCTACACTGCAGAGTGTTATTCTTCTGTAATCGTCCACGTTTTGTGGTGATTTGGTTTTAAGGAGCGGTATCTGTATGGTTGTGTTCCACTCCTCAGGCAGTGGTGTTGTTTCCGTCCATGCGTTGGTGATGATTTCTAGGGTTAGCTGCTTTATGCTGTCCGGTCCATAATATAGTAGTTCGTTATTTATTTTATCTATTCCCGGGGCTGTGTTTCTCTTAGCTCTGGCCATTATTTCTAGTAGTTAGTCTTTTGACGGTGGCTTGCCCAGAGGCCAGTGGTCCTATTTCTTGTATTGATTCTATCTGACTTCTCTCTGCGTTTCCTTCTTCTAGTTTCATGACCCAATGCTGCAGTAGTATGTATATTTTTGGCTGCGTATTGCTGTTTCTCCTGTTTGTTTTGAGGTGTCTGAAAGTTTGGTTTAATCTCTTTCCTCTTGGAGTGGATTCTATGTTTTCGAAGAATACCCTGCATTTGTTCTGTTTGTGCCTCCTCTCTGCGTCTCTTTTTTCTTTTCCCGCTTCTATTATCTTTTTGTCTATGTTTGGTGTATATTGTTTTCCTGTGGCCTTTATTTTCTTTAGTTTTTCGTAATTTCTTTTCGTGTCTTTTCTTGTTAGGCTCATAGGGAATTTGTTCCTTTTCAACGTTCTTCTCGCCGCTATTTTGATTTTTAATCTCATTGTTGACCAATTTAGTTTTTTTCCTGTTAATTGTTCTTTCTATCTCCTCCTGGTATTTCTTTTTGATTTCTTCGTTCTGTAGCAGGGAGATGTTCCATGTGTCATTTGCCGTTTTATTGTATCTTCTTTGCTTCTTGTTTCTTTATTACTAGTGTTCCATATAATATTTTGTGATCTGTTTTGACGTTTGTTGCTTGTATTGCCTTAATGTTTTTAACCCTGTCCCTTATTTTTCTATCCACTAGGATATGGTCTATTTGAGAGTTGATATTTCCTTTACTCCAGGTATTAAAGTAGGTTAGGTACTTGCTCCATGTGTTTCTAACTGTTAGATCGAACAGATGCGCCAAGTTTTTTAGCGAGCTTTCGTTATGTTTGTCCATGTGTGGAGTAAGGTTTTCCTATGATATTCTTGTCTTCGTGTGTTTGGTCGTCCTTTCCTATATGCTCGTTGAAGTCTCCTAGTATTATTATGTTCATTTTCCTATTTCTTCTAGTCTCTTGGGTGATCTATCTGAATACTCGTCCTGCCCGTTTGTCGGATGGCACATGTACTCCCAATATGAATATATTTTCCTTTCCAATTTGTAAATCTGCCATGGTTATGTTTTCGTTTACTTTTCTTGTCTTTATCTGGATAGGGGTTCCGTCTAATTGCCCATGCGACTCCTCTGCTGGTTTTTCCTTTGTCCCCTCCACTTAGATGCCATTTGTAGTTTTGAGTAACTGCGGTTCCGTTTATCATGCGTGTCTCTTGTATGCATGCAACGTGTATGTGTTCCATCATAAGAGCCTCATCGATTTTTTCTCTTTTCTCCCTCGTTATGCAGCCTCTGACATTCCATGTCGCCAGAATGATGTCATCGTGTTGTAATTCTTGACTGTTGGCTTCCGTTCTTTGTGATATTTGGTACATGTTCATGTGCGTTGCTTCCTCTAATTCTAGGCGAGGTGTTATTGCCCCAGTTCGAGCGTATGTTTATTCTTATTGTTCTGTTTCATGTTTTTCTTGTGCAATAATGACGCTATCGTAGTGATTTCTTTCATTCCGTGCTTCCTATCTACTATCTCTAGTCGTGTGTTCTCTCTTCGCTGTTGGTTAGTAGGATGAAATATTATATGCTCTCCTTCTTCTTGGTGTTCTATTATTGTCCTGTTTTTCGTATTTGCTGTTGCAGCAGTTGTCTCCCCCCCCCCCAAATCCTTCTCTTCTCAGGTTTCGAATGAACGCATTTATTTTTCCCACATTAGAGTTGCATCTATTGTAACTGGGTGCTAGTTCATGGATGGATGCCTGCATGAATGGCATGAAATGATCTAAGTGATTTTCGATATAATCAGCTACTTGTTTTCGTAGAGTTTTCGTCGCATTGGTATGTGCCTGTGATGTTATATTTTCTCCCTCCAGTTGGTGACTTAATGCTCCATATAGGCAGTTTCCGTCGCCGCCGATTTTTTTTACCAGTAATTGGTGTGTTCTCGTTTCAATGTCCTGTATTAGTATGTCAATTTTATTTGCTTTGTTTTTCAAAACCTATATTAGCTTGCTGTAAGAGAGTCTTTTTATTATGTTATCTTTATCGCGGTAAAATAGTTTTTTACAGCGAGTTGCAAATGAGAAAGAGGCCCGAGAGAAACCCCCGCACACCCTGTATGTTGGTTTGGTTTTTTGTAGTGCCTAATTCAAACTGCTGTTTCGCAGATGGGAATAATTTATAAATTTTAGAAGATAACCATAACAGTTTTACCTTAACAGAGCATACAGAAGCGGGAATGTTTGTTGTTTGTTTAATTGATTCAAGTTCACTTGTTCTGAACGAATAAGATGCATAGAATAGAACTTGGTATTGAATTTGCACAAAGTAATTGAATAATCATAAAACGGAGTTAATTTAGTTTTAACAAGGTTAATTTAAGTAGTATATTGTAAAACATGAACTCTTAGAGATTTTCAGTATTGTTTAAAATAGTTTAGAATAAACTAAAAAACAATAAAGTAACATTTCTAAAATCTGACATGCATGCCAAAAGCCTAGGGCTGAAAATTTTAAATTATGTAAAAATAATTTAAAAAAATAGTAAGTCCATAGATTAGAAAACACTGAATGACATTACAAGTTTTCAAATATTTTCAAATATCATTGCATAAAGGTGTTTTGTGAATGATATTTCACATCACGCTGAAAGAAAGGACTGATAGTATGATATTAAATATTTATTGGTGTATCAATTTCTTGTGTTTAGTTTAATACACCAATAGTCATGAATCTGCAGACTGGAACATTGCAATATGTTTTCAGCTACTAGCATTTTTTGTTAACGATTACTATTCATCTAAATGTAGGAAATAGTATTTATTTGAGTTTGGAATTGTTAATTGTAGTTATAAGTAGATTTTAAAGAGTACATGTAGTATGTCAATATATTTTGAGTAATTACAATTATTCACTTAATAATGAAAAGTGGAATAAGAAATTTATAAGGAAAATTAAAGAAGTAGAAACAGTATTAAAATAATATAAAGAACAAACAAAACTGAATAGTTTAAAAATTAAGTTAAAATTAAATTTTGAAATAGTAGATCAAAATAGAAAAAACAATTGAAACATTGGAAATTAATTCAATTAAACGCTTCCTCTGAATAGTGAACAGCCAAAAATATTCAGCCAAGATTAGCTAACAAATTTATAATAAAAGAAGAAGTGAAATCATTTGAAGGTTAGAATAATATTACCATACAGATATGTTGATATCAAATAAATATTTGTCCAAGTATATTAAATACAAGAAGTGAGTAAACTTTGGAAGTATTACGAAGAAGCAGACTTAGAAGAGGGAAGTAATTGTTAATCCAGTTATCCGCAATTGATGGTGGGGAAATTCAAACGTCTAACAATTGACAGAAATATTTCAAAGAAATTATCAAAATCAGTTAGAGGTTATAATTAAACGTCACTCGAGTTATAAGAAACCTAGACAAGATAAAGCTTTATATTACAAATCCATGGTAAATATTTATGTTCTAAATAAATTATTTAAATATAAGGCCATGTTTATTAGTTGCTAATTATGTTAGATATTGTTAAGTATTTAAATTTGATAGTTACATTCCAAATTGAAATTTTCAAATAATTCGGTTATAACGTGTATCAATTCGTTACGGGGTCGCTGATCACAGCAAAAGTATTCATTTTTAGCTCCAACCCCTCCGCATCTCTCAACGGTTAGAGACCACCAGGATTTACAGGTTCTTCGGCACATGTTCGTTATTCCTATGCATCCCTTCAGTTTTCACAGAAAAAAAAGTGGTAGCGACCACCCCTTCCAAGGGGTGTAAAATTCGTTAATTACACTTTGGATCATCCCCCGTTTTCGAAGGCGCTGCTTACATCGAGTAGGTGTTTCAAAGCGAAGAATTATCTTAACCAGAAGAAAAAAATAAACAAAACAAAGAACAAAAGAACAAGATGATAAAGATGTATGTACAGAATAGAGAGCAAATGGCGACGACGATAACGATTATTATTATAATTTATTCCCTGAAATTGGTTTAAGTGATTCCGATTCCGATTTGTTCACTGAAACGGCGGATAAAGAAGAAGAGGAGATCGCGTGCGATGTGTATTTTGAGGAATCTGAGGATTGTATGCTATTTGTAAATGACCTAAGTTTGTTTAATTAATTGTAAGCAAATAATTTATTCTGACATAAAATTCTTTGAAAAAACAACATTGTCATTGACCACAAAATGTATTATTCATTACTCCCCGATGAAGAAATTATACTCTAGTCAGCAACCTACACAATCATCGCACCAGCACTGGTGGATGTGGATAAGTTTTGATCCATTATAGGGGTTCAGTCGAGTCGGAAATGAAGGTGAATATATTTATCGTGATCAGCGCTTGCGAAAACGAGGAAGGGTGTATTGACGATCAAAAGTGTAATTCATGAATTTTACACCCCTTGGAAGGGTTGAAGTAACCTCTGAGGCCGTTACCACGTTCTATTCTGTAAAAACTGAAGGGACGTGCACGGAGTAACGAACATCTGCCGAGAACCTCTAAATCCTCCAGGATAGCATGCTTTCTGGTGAGTGAGGGCTGGTTTCTGCCCGTTTGAGGGATGAGGAGGCGTTGAAGTTAAGAACGAATATTTTTGCCGTGACTAGCGACTCTGAAAACGGGGGATACGCATTTGAACCAAATGATTTGAAGAAAAATAATTTTTCACCCCTCGGGAGGGTTTATTCAAACCGCTAGGCCTGCTGTCTGAAATCCACTTACGCTATAACCCCATTCCAAGTTATTTCAAGTATAGCCCATCGGTGAATCACTCCACAGACCCGTTTATATATGAAGACATAACAGGATCCATAAAAGGGGTGGCTTTTGGTCGTTTCAGGGGGTTGCGGCAGTCAAAAACTTCTTCCATCACTTGCATCGTATTTAGCAGCTTCGAAAACGGGGGGAGGAGGTAATCTCGTTGTGGCAGCTCACTTGCCTCGAAATTAAGTATCTTTTTGTCAACTATATAAAGAAAGAAAAAAGAATGAGAGAATTAATAACATTTAAGAAATAAAATGAAAAGATTTACTAAAATTTTGTAATCAATTTTATATAAATTTTTATTTATTATAGTCAATATCAATATGCTATATAAGTGATATTGCTATAATTTGGTAACCCCGACTTTGGACATTTTTGGCTGATATTTTATGGTGGCCCCGATTTTCAGCATTTTTGTTTGTCCCTCTGGGTTTGCTGCGCTGGATATTTTGGTCTATGCATCACTGTAACGTTGCTTTCAGGTATTAGCCCAGTTGTCAGAGGCAGAAATCGTTAATAATCGGTCACTAAATGTTATATGGCTGAATTTTTCAGAATAAGTATATTATTTATGAAACTTATTCTTTATAGGATTTTGCAAACAGCGGAAAAAACTATCTATGAGAACTAAAAGAAAAACTATATGTAAAAATATTAATGAAATCTTTGCATTCTTTCGATAACCTGAATTCTGGTTATGCCCGCAAATTAAAATCTACTAGTATCCAACATAGTCCACTACGGCTATACAGTATCTATATGACCCCCTACGGTATGAAGATTCAGTTAAAAATGAGAACAAGGGCCTAAAATGAATATATTTACCTACCTTGTCTTAATATTATTAATTAATAAAGTATTGTTGCGTGCTTTCCACCTTTTAGGAAACACCCTGTATGAATCCGTGGGTTCTAAAATAATTTCAACAAGAGATAAACACTAACACTTTATTTAATAATTTACTGATTATACAAAACTTCTTAAATAACCTTTACACTTTGTTTCCTTTATATTTAACCTCACTTTTCACCGACCGTCACTTTAATAAACTCCTTCTTGGTAAACTTCCCCTTCCGCGCTGGTAATCGCGCCTTATATACTCCGAAATTGAGTCTAGATCCATCTAGAAACAATCAAGAATCTTCTCTTACCACACTCCAGAAAAGTCCATTTCTTTCTACTAGATTCCAGTCACTTACTGGTAGGCATAGGCGTATCAATTTCCAGTTCCAAGGGGGTGTAATTCATAACAGTATATTATTTGATGTAGAATACGATAAAAAAAAGTTTACAGTTGTAAGGTATCGGCCTCCCTTAAAAAAAATTATAATATAGGCCGAAGATCGGTCCTTAGCCAATAACTCGAAAAATTGAAAACATATATAAACAACTAATAGCACTACGCGATAAAGGGGTAAATTTCACATCAAAAATATATATGAAGTTTTTTGTACGATCAAAAATGTAGGCTCCAGAATGGAACGTGGCGACACATAAGTACGGCTCACAAAGGGTGCGCAGTCTCGGACGTGTTACACTAAATTTGTTGTAACTTTTGAACTAATTATTATTGACATTGAGCTCAACAAAGCTTAAATGAGACGAGAAATATGTGGCTATTGGATTATCATATTTTCAAATATAAAATGAGTGTATATGCAGGAATAGTATATATATATGAAGTTGGAACATAAAGAGACTTCCGATGAAGTCGGTAACAGCTCTGCCATTTCTACAATTTTTAATATAAAAATCTGAAACTTTCACATATTACTCTTGAAATAATGTTTAAAGAGATTCGTTGCATAGGTGAGCGAAATAATTCTTTTAATTAAAGTTATTAACGTTTATTTTACCTCTAGTTTCACAAATTTTGGAGCTATTTATTTTCGTAAAATAAAGAGGGTTTATTTAATTTTTAAGGTAAATCCCCTTGAAGTATCTTAAAGTATACATTTCAAGCTTTAAATATCGCACCTGCAGAAATCTAATAATGCTATTTAAACCAGAGTAATAGTGGCGAAAATTAGTTATGCAAATCAAATTTTATCACTTTCTCAAGATTTTGAAATTTTAGAAGTGTACATCTTCAAAAGAAATTTTTAAGATTTTCTTTACTCATCGTATCTTGTTATACATTACTTCAAAAGCAATTTATGAAAGTTCCAGGCCTATATCTTTAAAAATGTAGAAATGGTAGAGCTCTTATCGATTTCACCGGAAATCTCTTTATTTTCCGACTTCATACACCGGGTGAGTCACGAATTGCGCTCGCCCCGATTTTTACTAAAATATTTGGAATAGAAAATTGAAATTCGGAGGCCTTATTACACGACTAAAATTCCATCTTTTCAATAAAAAATCAAGTTTGGTGCACATCCGGTTTGACCGGAAATGCCCACAACTTTCGATTTTTAAATGGAACTCCCTATATATTTTTACATTTTTGGAATCTAGAGGAAGCATTTGATTGTGTTGACAACGATTTATTACTAGAGAAATTAAAAAGATATGGAATACGAGGTATCACTCTAAAGTTTTTTAGCTCATATCTGGAAAACAGAACGCAAATTGTTAAGCTTAACAAC
This sequence comes from Stenurella melanura, assembly GCA_963583905.1. Classification (NCBI taxonomy): domain Eukaryota; kingdom Metazoa; phylum Arthropoda; class Insecta; order Coleoptera; family Cerambycidae; genus Stenurella; species Stenurella melanura. The sequence continues at coordinate 60,054,017 of OY757316.1, read as the reverse complement.
GTCGTTAGCAATAAGTATAAAGTTGACAAAGGAGTTCCGCAGGGTTCTATTTTGGGGCCGTTATTATTCATAATATTTTACAACGACTTAGCTAATTACATAAAAAATGTTTCCGGCTTACGCCTTGTTTCCTATGCCGATGATACCAACATATGGCTCACTGAAAAATCAGTAGAAGTTTTGCAACTCCTGACCCAGCAATATTATAAAACAGTAACTACCTGGGCTGAAAAAAATAATCTCTATTTAAATGTAAATAACAATGTATATTTACCTTTTCCTATACAAAAGATTACTCTGGATTTTATAAATGAATTTTCTGTTGGTGAAGATATTATTTTAGCCAATTGAACAAAAATTCTTAGAGTTTACTTCGACAGAAATTTGCAATGGAACCACCATATAGAGGCATTAACTAATACATTGACAAGTTGGATTTTGAATACAATACATCCATTTTGGTCACTTTTTGATAAACATAAAAAATTTTATTAAAAAATCTATTTCTGAATCCAGAGTGCTGTGGTGCCCAAAATATATTTTAGTTTGTATGCTACGTTACTATAAAAATAAAAAGAGCAATATGATTGCATTACTTAATTCTCCAGAGGCATTTAAAATTTTTAAATGTGATTTTTACCCACTAACTCGTTTTTTTTAATGGAAATTTAATCGTTCACCAACATTTTTAAATACCTCATTTTCATACGAATCTAATGATACCAAAATTTTGAAAATCCGCCCAGAAATATTTGAGATTTCAGCCAAAATACAATGCAACCAAGCTTTTAGAAACATGCGGCTAATAGATAATAGATTAGTGGGCTTTGGAAACTAAAATGGCACATTTCTGTGTAAATCTGGTAACCTAATAACATTGGAAAAATCATAGTAGCCATTGAATGTAATAAAACAATATCAGCTGTGAGACAGATACAAAATAAAGCGTTGCGGAAATCTCTTTGAGTAAAAATTAAAGAAAATTGTTGCAGGGCTCCCAGATAAAGGGGAATATATAAAAAAAAAATTTACTTTAGAGGCTGATATATCAGCAATACAGCAGGGTAGGGTGGTCACCCTGTGCCCTGAACAAAATTTTTATGTTTTACGTGCAGTCCCCTCTCTGCATTTAATTGGTGGCGAAAGAGGCTCACACGGCCGACTAGACAAGTACCTGGGGTGTGAGTTCGAACAAATTGGAGCTTTCAGATGTACGCTGGTGAAAACAAATACGCTTCTTACTATAACAGATTTAATAATATTTAGGTAATCTTACAGTCAAATACCACAGAGATAACATTACACACAATCGATATTACTTATGTGTGGCCCACACTTAACCTAACACAAAACATATAACTTAAAACTAATAAAATCTTAACTACTAATAGGCAAAATATGACCCCCCAAGATATATTAGCTTAAACGATTACATTAAAATACTGAAATTTAACATGAAATGAACAAAATAATGTGAATTGAATAAGTGACGATAGGTTCAAGCGTGGTGTTCAAAACTATAAAATTTAATTGGTTATATGCAAAGTATGTACTGATAATTTATATTTAATGTGTACGTAAGAAAGCTGACGGGCTCTCAACGCCTCACGTAGAAGGTGGTATGTGATTTAAGGTCCCTCGTTAGGTTATTCAAAGACGCTTACCTCCAGCAGGTTTCAAAATATAACCACTAGGCCTACCAGGGGAGCGTAGCTTCCAAGGGAACCAGGACGGAGAGTCTCACCGGTACACTCAGGATTCCAAATTCACAAAATATCTTGCCAACCAAGTTTCAGTAAACCAAATTCACATACAGATGTACAAATCCAACAGGTAGGATGTGGGGTCAAACATACATGATGCGTGCCAGTAAAAGTCCAAGATAAAATGGAACCAACAGAACAAAAGGTATAAAAGGAACAAGAAAACCAAAAAACCCAAAAAATCCGAAAAGTCCAAAAATCCAAAAATCCAAAAATCCAAAAAGTCCAAAAAGTCCAAAAAGTCCAAAAAGTCCTAAAAGTCCTAAAAGCCCTGAAATAAAGAAATAACGAAAGTTACAAATCTATTTTCTAAAGAGATTTCAGAGGTATACCTTAGATGTTGAGTGGGCTTTCAGAATTCCTTTGCCACGTGCTTCCAGCAAGTCGATTTATCCGGAAAATTCCGTAGCAGTATTTCCCAACAGAAAATCATAAAAATATCAAAATAAAACACTGCTAATTTGTCACTATAGCACTAAATCCCATTAAAGGAGCAAATTAACAAAATGCAATCCACGTGCTCAGTGACACAATTTCTCTTCGAGCCGGCAAACGGAAAAAAGTCCCAAAAATGGCCCAGACGGAAACCTCTGTCAAAATCTGAGAATGACTAGAACTTTGTCCATGGGTACGTTCCGAATGAACACTATACAACATAACCCACAAATCTGATAAATCTCCCTTAATGACGTCTATATTCCACACATAATACAGTATTTCATAATTCCATTAACAAAACAATAGGTTTAATTGATAATAACGGTCTTGAAAGGTTATAATCGAGACGTTCGAAACTCGCTTCCTAATTAGGTACAGTTACAGTGCGTTGCTAGCAATGCGTTGCCAGCAACTCGCTGCTAACATCACTGTGCGTAGCTCACATGGAGCACGAACGGTAGGCAACCAGTTATACTATATAACCATATTACGATATTCAAATTGTAAATGTGCAGATACGAAAATAGACTGTAACACCCCCCCAACTTAAAGAGGATTACCCCGTAATTCTCTCAGAAAAGAAAATTGGGGGCCTAAAGACTTAAACTAATCCTAAACTTCGCTGAGCTGAGCTAATCTTAAGGGACAGAAGACACCGAAAAAAAAATAAAAGAGATAAAACTTATATAATAACTACCTAAACAATATACCACCAGAAAGTTCGTTTTACCACTGGACGAAGTCATGAACATCACCAATTCTGAGAGTATACATCAAGAATTCTCATATAGTCGAAAGGATATAACAAAGATGGAAGGTAATTCAACTCACACCCATTTTGCGCTGAATCAAGTTGCATGAAAAGCCTCGATAATGAATGTTGCTATATAGCATACGAAAACTCTTGAAAACCCCACCCGGGAAAGGTAATGCTTCGCCCAGTGTAAAATGGAACGAGAAAAAGAGAACAAGAGAAAGGAAAAGATAAAATGTTTTAGGGGAGGACCTCTACGGATCAGTCCCCACAGACACTGTGGTGGAATGCCTGAGCAGCGTTATAGCGGTTGCCAGTGCTAAAATTGGAGTAGACACAAGAACATCTAAACCACGATACAGCTAGTTAATAAACTACTGCCTAAATAACAGATTCTAGACTGTTATTGGGTATTGGATATAGCTCCAAGAGGCTAAAACTAGACGTAAAAAAAAAACCACGACTAGATGACAAAAAGAGACCATCGTCTGGGAATACTCCCGCTTCAGGTGCGGTGAACAGTGCCTCGTCCGGACGGTACGTTAAGGGCTGAGGTGAAAACGTGGAGGCAGACTTGTCACTATTAAGAACGTCAGGCGACCTAGGCCACTCCTGCCTAACAAGCCCCCTTACCTAGATGTCCGCTAGACCCTCCTTAACGCCCTGTCCTTTAAGACAGCCCGACAGAAACCTGCTCACCCCCATTCCGAGGCAAGTTCCCTGATGGCAAATAATATACCCTACGACTAGGACGACACGAAACTTACTAAACCTTAAACATACTGAAAGATACAACGGAGAGAGAAAAAAACTAGTAATCCAAAGGACAATATTTGGTAAACACAATGACTAAACGGTAACTATTACAACAATAGAAATCGATACTTATCCGAACAAATATAGAGAAGAGATAAAGAGAACATAGAAAAGGATAGCAGATAGAAGGTAGAGATAGAAATTGGACAACACAAAGAAGAATGACGTTGTTATGTCATACTCGTTGATATCTCCCAAGTGTGTGAAAGTCCACCCAAATTGTCCTCATAACGTAAGAGACGAAACTGTACTTCGACATCGGACCCTACAAGCAAAAAAAAATCCCTATACGGTACGATAATAAATCCTTTGTCTAATACTCCACACGAAATACTTCGGTAGCCGACAGGTATCCTACTCTGAGACCAAATGTGGCGAGCTTCCACTACAAGGTTGACAACCAATGCGTGGCATGCAGCCGCTCATGACACTACATCCAACGAAATGTGGTAAACAGATGTCCATGACACTACACCCAGCAAAACGTGGCATGCAGACATTCATGACGCTACACCCAGCAAAACGTGGTATGCAGATGTCCATGATACTACACCCAGCAAAACGTGGCCCTCCCTACAACCCTTGGATAAAGAAACTTTATCCAGCCAAAATACATAAAGAAAAAAAGTAATCGGATAAGTACGACATGAAGTGATAAAACCTACAGAAAACAAAATGCGGAAAATTGCCCTACAACCAACGGATACTGCTAAACATATCAGCCACAAGAAGTGCTATTTCTCGGCGTCGTCTCGGGGATCTAACTTCAAATCTTTTATGTGCCATTCGCCTTTTGAGTCACCGTTTGAATCCTTCAATTCATACCGGACCGACGACAGTTTCTTTGAAATCCGGAAGGGACCTATAAATTTAGGTGCAAGTTTGGCGGTAAAATAATTAGCTGCATTAGAAAGAACGTAGTTTCGTAACCAGACGCAGTCACCTACGGCTAATTCTACCGGTCTCCTCCGCAAGTCATAGCGTCGTTTAGCGCGATGATATGCAAGGTCCAAACGTTTACGGACATCTTTGAATAGCGGTTCAAAAGCTTCAGAGCGATTTAGATCTGACGCCTGATCGTCCCGAAGAGGATGGTTGTGTTGGTCTCCCCTCACGATATGTTCTCGGCCAAAATTTATAAAATATGGAGTGTGGCCTGTGGCCTCGTGCTTCTGGGTACGTAAAGCACACCCAACCTTTGGTAGTAGTTTGCACCATTGCCTCTGGTTGTCTTGTACATATGACCTTAACATTGTTTTCAACACACCGTGCATTCTCTCGACCGGATTGGCTTGAGGGTGGTACACAGGATTAAAAGAAATCCTACACTTGTAAGCCTCACACAGTTTCGCAAACTCTCTGCTCGTGAATTGAGGTCCATTATCACAAATTAGTACTTCCGGGACACCGAATAGCAGAAAAACGTTCTCCTCGATTTGCTTTTTGATGCTTGTCGCTGTAGCTTGGCGTAGGGGGAACAACAGCGCGAACTTTGAAAAATAATCTGAGACTGTGAGGATATGGGTATAACCCCCAGAAGACCGTGGTAGTGGTCCCACCAGATCACAACTTAGGACCTGAAATGGCCTAGTGATGGGCGGTCGTTGCCCCATAAGTCCAGCTGGTGCTTGTCTCATCGGTTTACAAGAAATACACACAGTACAGTTCCGCACATACCTAGCTACGTCAGCGCGCATCTGTGGCCAATAATACCTTGACTTTAGTCTCTCGTAAGTCTTATACACGCCTGCATGACCTGAAGTTTCTATGTCGTGATTCTCGCGAATGATCTCCACGCGTTTACTTTTTGGAACGACCACTTTCCATGCTTCGGCTGAACCTGCCAAATCTGGATAGGCTACAGGAATATGTTTAAGTAGCTGCGAATCGCGGACGCGCCATTGTCGGTAACGTAACGGGTGTTCCTGCACAGAACGTAACATTTTCGAATACCACCTATCTGAAGCGATATGCGGTTGCACCAAAGCAACTTTCACGTCCGATTCATCTTGAGGAACGGCACGGGATAACATGTCTGGTACCACATGCTCCTTGCCTTTACGGTGGACGAGATCGTAATCAAATTGCTGCAGGCGAACAGCCCAACGTGCTAAACGTCCAGTAGGTTCTTTCAAATTATTCAACCAAAGCAAACTCGCGTGGTCCGTCACGACAGTGAACTTAGACATCTCGAGATATGGGCGCAGCTTCTCGACGGCCCATAAAACCCCTAAGCATTCTCGCTCCGTTACGGAATAATTTCGTTCGTTTCGACTGAGGGATCTACTCAAATAACAGATAACTCGCTCACCATCTGGGTGCTGCTGCGAGAGCACAGCCCCGATGGCATGTGATGACGCATCAGTTTGAACCTGAAATGGCAGCGTGAAGTCTGGACAGCTGAGAATGGGTGCAGTCACTAACGAATTCTTAATAGACTGAAACGAATGTTCACACTCATCGGTCCAGTTCCAACGGGTCTTTTTACGCAATAAATTTGTCATAGGCGCGATCACCTCAGAGAAATTTGGTATAAACCTGGAATACCAAGCGGCAGTCCCTATGATCTGTCGAACTTCCGTCACGTTACGAGGCGAAGGCAAATTGAGAATCGCGCTAACTTTGTCCGGATCCACATGTAACCCTTGACTATCCACTCGGTAACCTAAGTATTTAAGCTACCCCAGACAGAACTTGCATTTGTCTCGCGACAACGTCAACCCTGCCTTGAGAAGACGATCAAAGATTTCCTTCAAAGTTTGCACGTGCGTTTCGAAAGTCGGTGTGGCGACAATTATGTCATCAAGATATACGAAGACATAAGGTTCAAGCTCTGGGCCTAAAACTCTGTCAATCAAACGCATCCAAGTAGCCGGAGCGTTAGACAAACCGAATGGCATACACTTGAATTGGAACAACCCACGACCGGGAACCGTAAATGCCGTATATTCTCTAGAATCTTCCGCGACTGGAACCTGATGATAAGCAGATTTGATATCTAGGGAGCTGAGATAACGGGCGTTACCTAACTTGCTCAAAATCGCAGAAACATACGGAATAGGATAGGCATCCTTCTTGGTAACCTTATTTAGACGACGGTAATCAATGCAAAGGCAAAACGTGTTATCTTTCTTGGGCACCAATAGTACAGGACTTGACCATGCCGATTGAGATCTCTCAATGATATCTTCCTCGAGCATGCGTTGTACTTCTTCGTCTATGTGCTTTTGCACCGCTGGCGATACCGGATAATACCGTTGTTTGATCGGCTCAGAGTCAGTTACAATTTTATGCTCTAGTAGAGTGGTACGTCCCAATTTAGTACCTGCTCGGTCAAAATGAGTAGTTACCACTTCATCGAGTTCCAACCTCTGCTCTTTCGTCAGTGTATCCTCTGCGCAAACCGAATGAACTTGTATAGACGGCGCATCACTAACGAATGTCCAGCAACTGTGTTTTAAATTTGGTACAATACCCATCTCAACCCAGAAATCTATGCCAAGAATCAGAGTATGCGGTAGATCTGGTACAACTAATACCTCAATGACCTTGACCTTGTCTAACAATTGCATAGGCACCTGATAGCGACCTACAATTTTACATGTCTGATTATTTGCGACCGTAACTTGGCTAGTACTAGAGGTGTTCATCATTGGTAACCCTAATGTACGTAACAACGTCCAGCCGGGTTGTCCAACCACTGTTTTAGAGGCTCCAGAATCGAGAAGACCCTTGACCTCACAACCTAAAATTTTGACGTCTAAGTATGGACGCTGATCGTTGTCCACATGACCCAGAATAAAGTCCAGTACCGGCTTAGTTCGCGCAATAAAGTTTTGTTGCCGATTTTGTTGGACCGAAGCAAATCTTTCCGAGCTCACATTTCGGTCTGTCTGTGTCCCGGATGGTCGTTTCCAGAACATTTCGGACAAGTAGGAATAGTGACATTCGCGTGACCACAACGATAGCAATAACGTTGACGTGGCTGGTTGCATTCGCGATGCGAATGTCCCGAACCACGACAATTCCAGCACAGGCCTGTAAGTCCCCGCAGCGGCGGTTCTGTAGGCGCACTGACAGGACTTAACATCCCAGCAGAATCCCCTATAGTGTCGCTAGGACCAACTTCCATGGATGCGACCCTGTGGGAGAGTCTTGAATAATTGAAGGCCAACGTAGGCTCTAACATGGCTCGATAGTTAGTTGATGGAGGAGTAACCTGTTGGGTGTGAAGGTATGTTTCCTCGAGATTACGACACGACTCTAGTAAGTTATCGATGGTGAGTATCGGTCTGTCCGCACATTGTGAAGCTAAATGCATTTGTAAATACGGGAGAAGTCGTTCTCGAATAATCTGAACTCGTTGGCGCTCTTCAGGCTTTTGGGACAACCGGTTGAAATAATTCTCCATCGCGGCAATATATACCATGACGGGTTCCGGATTGCCTTGGGTTCGCTTTTTAAGCTCTTCCCAAATATCCCTCTCATGATGATAAGGCAAAAACGCAGATTTAAGTTTAACCACGAGATCATCCCAAGATCCTATTCTATCCTTAACAAACGACCGATACCAAATTAATGCATCCCCTGTAAAAAGTTCTGCAGCTGCGAAAAACAATTGCTCTTTCGAAGCCCCTCTAGATACACGCAGTTCCTCTACTCTTTCTAGAAAATTAAAAACACTACTCTTCCCATCAAACCTAACATTCCATTTACTGACTGCAATCGGTTTACAAGAGTAAGACTGTTCATAACAATTACCCATATTCGAGGGTCGTGACACATTAACATTCTTAGAATTTGTATTAACCGTTAACGCTGAACTTGGAGAACTGGATATAATTTGTGGCATACTACTGAAAGTTACCCGAGGTCTATCTGTTTGCAACCCTATCAAAGCATTCGCAGCTTCCGCAAGCTCCTGCTGATTATTGTCAGTAGTTAACACCAAAGAAGAAACCCTACGAGCTGAGTCATGTACAATTTCCGGAAGTAAAGGATTGTCCATATCTAGTAACGAGAATTCTGGATTTGTCCTATTACCACTTGTGTCCCTAGTAGCATGTGAAGGCTCCTGCGTTTGCGAATTAAGCTGAGATTCCAACAAATTTCCAACATCATCAATCATTTGCATACAACGTGCCATTAACTTTACTTTATCACGGTTTTGATTTTCAGATAAATTTATTAACCTTGATAGCCGACCATTAACATGTAGCAACCGTGTGTGAATGCGTGAGTGTTCATTGCTTTTGTTATTCATATCGAAATTTGTTATGTCGGTACCAAGTTGTTGCAGTTTCTTATCACAAATATCTAATTCCGATTCAGCGTCTAAGTCCAAATCTGGAGAATTTGTTGAGAATCCCAACCGTTCACACCGCATTAACCCTCTCCAAGTACTTCGCTTCTCCGCTACTGTACCTTCTGAAGATAATCCTCTTATTGCAAGCTCATAAGTTAACTCGTCTACCAACAAACGATTGATTTCCATCGTGAAAATAAAAGATATTAAAAGTCCCCAAAAAAAAATCCAAACCCGATATACCGATAATTTATAGCGTCCTTCTACAGTTAGCACGAATATAAAGCAGATAACCAATTAATATTAAGCAAAAAGAAGTAATCAATATATGCAACAACAAATCAGTAATCAATAAACAGTATAGGGCAATAATAATCAAATAATCAACGATTAAATAAGGCACTAATAATCAGTAATAATAATCAAATCATCAATAAACAGTAATAATAATCAAATCATCAATAATCAATATAAGGCAATAATAGTCAGTAATAATCAATATAATAATATACTGATCTCCCCCCCTCTAAGAGAGAGTGTACCTACACACGAATGAAAAAGAAAAAACACAAAATCTCTAAACACTATACCTAAAAAAAAAAATCCCACCTAAAAAGCTACTAAGTATTTCAGTAAAAAAAATATATAAAGAAAGTGTGTAACCGAAATATGCTAAAGCAACAGTACTAAATACCTTAGCAAGTACAATTTAATTGTACTTACTCGATATGGCAATGATAAAAAACTACGTATAATGATAACGTACCTAATTTTCACCAGCCGATACAACACCAGAAAACACCCCCAATTACCATCAAGAACGATTGGGCGCCATTTGTTGCAGGGCTCCCAGATAAAGGGGAATATATAAAAAAAAAATTTACTTTAGAGGCTGATATATCAGCAATACAGCAGGGTAGGGTGGTCACCCTGTGCCCTGAACAAAATTTTTATGTTTTACGTGCAGTCCCCTCTCTGCATTTAATTGGTGGCGAAAGAGGCTCACACGGCCGACTAGACAAGTACCTGGGGTGTGAGTTCGAACAAATTGGAGCTTTCAGATGTACGCTGGTGAAAACAAATACGCTTCTTACTATAACAGATTTAATAATATTTAGGTAATCTTACAGTCAAATACCACAGAGATAACATTACACACAATCGATATTACTTATGTGTGGCCCACACTTAACCTAACACAAAACATATAACTTAAAACTAATAAAATCTTAACTACTAATAGGCAAAATATGACCCCCCAAGATATATTAGCTTAAACGATTACATTAAAATACTGAAATTTAACATGAAATGAACAAAATAATGTGAATTGAATAAGTGACGATAGGTTCAAGCGTGGTGTTCAAAACTATAAAATTTAATTGGTTATATGCAAAGTATGTACTGATAATTTATATTTAATGTGTACGTAAGAAAGCTGACGGGCTCTCAACGCCTCACGTAGAAGGTGGTATGTGATTTAAGGTCCCTCGTTAGGTTATTCAAAGACGCTTACCTCCAGCAGGTTTCAAAATATAACCACTAGGCCTACCAGGGGAGCGTAGCTTCCAAGGGAACCAGGACGGAGAGTCTCACCGGTACACTCAGGTCCAAATTCACAAAATATCTTGCCAACCAAGTTTCAGTAAACCAAATTCACATACAGATGTACAAATCCAACAGGTAGGATGTGGGGTCAAACATACATGATGCGTGCCAGTAAAAGTCCAAGATAAAATGGAACCAACAGAACAAAAGGTATAAAAGGAACAAGAAAACCAAAAAACCCAAAAAATCCGAAAAGTCCAAAAATCCAAAAATTTAAAAATCCAAAAAGTCCAAAAAGTCCAAAAAGTCCAAAAAGTCCTAAAAGTCCTAAAAGCCCTGAAATAAAGAAATAACGAAAGTTACAAATCTAATTTCTAAAGAGATTTCAGAGGTATACCTTAGATGTTGAGTGGGCTTTCAGAATTCCTTTGCCACGTACTTCCAGCAAGTCGATTTATCCGGAAAATTCCGTAGCAGTATTTCCCAACAGAAAATCATAAAAATATCAAAATAAAACACTGCTAATTTGTCACTATAGCACTAAATCCCATTAAAGGAGCAAATTAACAAAATGCTATCCACGTGCTCAGTGACACAACTTCTCTTCGAGCCGGCAAACGGAAAAAAGTCCCAAAAATGGCCCAGACGGAAACCTCTGTCAAAATCTGAGAATGACTAGAACTTTGTCCATGGGTACGTTCCGAATGAACACTATACAACATAACCCACAAATCTGATAAATCTCCCTTAATGACGTCTATATTCCACACATAATACAGTATTTCATAGTTCCATTAACAAAACAATAGGTTTAATTGATAATAACGGTCTTGAAAGGTTATAATCGAGACGTTCGAAACTCGCTTCCTAATTAGGTACAGTTACAGTGCGTTGCTAGCAATGCGTTGCCAGCAACTCGCTGCTAACATCACTGTGCGTAGCTCACATGGAGCACGAACGGTAGGCAACCAGTTATACTATATAACCATATTACGATATTCAAATTGTAAATGTGCAGATACGAAAATAGACTGTAACAAAATGAATAATTTTAGTAGAAATGAAAAGGTCGATATGTTACTGATATATGGAGAGCGTCTCAAAAATTCAACTGCAGCTGCAGAACTGTATCAACAACGATATCCCAACAGACGTCATCCAAGCAGACACTTGTTTGCCAGAGTGGAACAAGAATTAAGAAACGAACCCAATCAACAAGATGACCATCAAACATTTATTGTAAGTGAGGACAAAGAAATTGATGTATTAGGATTTGTGATGGTACACCCAACATCAACAAGGGAATTGTCATAGGAATGCGACATTAGTCAGTCTTCGGTTTGCAGAATTGTAAAGAAACATAAGTTTTGGTCTTATAAATACCAAATATACCAACATCTTTATGGAGATGATAACGACAGGAGGCTAGTATATTGGTTCTTAAATGCAGTACAACAAAACTCAGGTTTTCCTTTTCATATTTTATATTCAGATGAAAGTATATTTACGAACCAAGGTATGTTTAACAGAAATAATACTAGGTACTGGGCTCAAGAAAATCCGAGGTTGGTAGGGCGGGGGAATATTGGGAATATTCAGGAAAGATTTGGGTTTAACTGTTGGCTTGGAGTACTTGGAGATCGAATAATTGAACCCATATTTTTTTATGGAACACTTACTGGCAAACGATATTTATTCTTTTTACAAAACCAGACAGCAGAATTTCTTGACTTACTTCCTCTTGCCTATTTACAAAATCTGTTTTTCCAACAAGATGATGCTCCCCACATAATTCCAGAAGAGAATATTTAGAATATTTAGACAACTTGCATGGTGAACGCCTTATCGCAAATCAAGGTCATATCAGGTGGCCTCCTAGGTCACCTGACTTAACATTCCTCGACTATTATGTATGGGGCACTCTCAAAAATAAAGTTTATAAAACTTCTACAAATACCCGTGAAGAGCTGCAAAATAAAGTTGTACGGGCTCTTAATGAAATAACGCCGGCTGAATTGCGTAGAGCCATTCAAGCAACTGTACGCAGAGCCGAATTGTGTATAGAAAAAATGGTGGTCATTTTGAACAATATCTATAAATGTCGATTTATGGTTTAATTATATTAATTATTTTAAAGATACCTACTGTTACCTAGTTTAAGTTTAATTGTTCAAACGGAATTGATTTTTATTTATTTATAGGCCCGATATTTATGTTCATTTAAATAAAACTCTGAAAACCGAACTGATGTCGCATTCTATTGCAAATGTCCTTGTGGATGTAATTGTGTTTACCTCCACATACCTATGCTAAACTTAATTGTAACGTTCTTTGCGCTCACAATTATTAAATGTTTGATAGCTCAAGATTGCCTATAACTACACGAGTCTGTCTGATAGCTGATATTGTTTTATTACATTCAATGGCTACTTTGATTTTTCCAATGTTATTAGGTTACCAGATTTACACAGAAATGTGCCATTTTAGTTCCCAAAGCCCACTAATCTATGATCTATTAGCCGCATGTTTCTAAAAGCTCGGTTGCATTGTATTTTGGCTGAAATCTCAAATATTTCTGAGCGGATTTTCAAAATTTTGGTATCATTAGATTCGTATGTTGGTGAACGAATAAATTCCCATTTAAAAAAACCGAGTTAGTGAGTAAAAATCACATTTAAAAATTTTAAACGCCTCTAGAGAATTAAATAATGCAATCATATTGCTCTTTTTATTTTTATAGTAACGTAGCACACAAACTAAAATATATTTTGGGCACCACAGCACTCTGGATTCAGAAATAGATTTTTTAATAAAATATTTGATGTTTATCAAAAAGTGACCAAAATGGATGTATTGTATTCAAAATTTCCTCTAGATTCCAAAAATGTAAAAATATATAGGGTGTTCCATTTAAAAATCGAAAGTTGTGGGCATTTCCGGTCAAACCGGATGTGCACCAAACTTGATTTTTTATTGAAAAGATGGCATTTTAGTCGTGTAATAAGGCCTCCAAATTTCAATGTTCTATTCCAAATATTTTAGGAAATATCGGGGCGAGCGCAATTCGTGACTCACCCGGTATATGCTATTTCTACATACATTCATTTTTATATCTAAAAATATAATAATCTAATAGTTCTAGGTTTCTTCTTTCATTTAAGCTTTGTTGAGCTCCAGTTGATTAATATGTTCAAAAGTTACCTACAACACATTTAGTGTAGCGCGTTCGAGACCACGCTTCGAAAATCTGGAGCCTACATTTTTGATTGAACAGAAAAACTTCATACACATTTTTTATGTGAAGTTTCCCCCTCTATCGCCTAGCGTTATTAGTTTTTTATATGTATTTTTTATATTTCGAGTTATTGACCTAAAACGAATTTTGGACAATATTTTCGATATTTTTAGGAGTCACCGGCAACTTACAGCTGTAAACTTTTTTTGTCGTATTCCACACCAGAGAAAATACCTATCCTAAAAAATTCAGCCATATAACATTTAGTGACGCCTTAAAACCCCCGACGACTAGGCTATATTGCTTTTTGAAGAACCTGGTTCCAGTTTTTACAATATCACCACGTTTAGCAGAGCGCAAGAAGGCATCTGTATGTTTCAAGAGGCCTTTCTGATTCATCTGATTCATCACCCTGGGATTGAAGCTTGTAGCGATATTGATGTACGTCTTTGAACGAAATATTTACACTCTTTCTGCCTTCATTAAATAGACTATTTCTGATACTACTACACTGATTGCCGTTTCGCTGGAGGCGAGTTTGCTAGCAGCTTTGTACACGACAGTGTTGATCTGCCAAATGTCGGCATCATTTGGTAGTTCCTCATCGATAACAGCGCCCATCGATGCCAGGTCTTGTGACTCCAGGGTAACTTCACTTTTGAGGCTAATCTTCGTCCTTAAGACAACATCAGTATACTCTATGGGATATTCCCCGTCAGCTGCTATTTGCCGCGGTGGGAGTGCGACTGGTTTACCTCCTTTTTAGTAGTTTAAGACTCAATCATTCCATGGTCTATATTACTAATAATGATCGTCTTCACAATTCGTCTTATCACAATTCGTCTTAGGACCAGTCTTCTTTGTGGCAATACGCATTTTAAAATTTTCGATGTAGACTTAATTTCATATACACACACGAACATACATACACATATATGGATTCGAGAACACACATGGGCGAAATAAGCGTTTCTGAAATAATCAGTGTGCTATCCTCAGAAAGATTATAACTCTCTTAGGTACCATTTGTGGTCACTTGGAAATTCTTTTACTACTTTTGCGTATACAATTAACTCCGGACGGGCGGGAATTTCGATACACCTTGAACATAATTTGATTGGATATTTTCATATGTTTCTAGTTACATTTCTCTTACACCAATTTAAAAATATTCTCCTATGCTGTGTCGCACTTGACATGAATAAACTGTCGTTATTTTTAGAAATAAATAATTTCTAGTACAACAATAGAGCTTTATAAACTGCATCATTTGAGGTATTTGGCTTAAGTGAAGTATTTAAAGGTGGTCAACTATAACCGTTTGAAATAGGCAAAATCACGATATCTCGCTTCGCGTTACTCAAAATCAAATCTTTAGCTCATATACCGATCTTCAGCGCAACATTCGTACTTTTGTTTTTTAGTTATTTGGTATTTATTTCAAGCTTTTAATTCGATTACTATTTTAGCTAGTGTGCCATGGAAACAGCAAACAATTGCATTCCAAATAAATTATTAATCAATATACTGTCACTTGAATACAGTTTTCAACAGTTAGAATTTTGGCGGAAAAATGAAAAATAGCATGTGAACGTTCAACACTGCAAGTAAAAACAAGCTAGCCATTATACTCATCGCCGATTTACTACAATTTTCATATACTTGTTGCACATTCTATAGGATACTTCTCGCAGTATAAATAATACTAGTTTTAGACATTTTTTATTTAATTATAAAAAAAATGTTTTTATTAAAAAAATTAATAACTTTTTTATTTATTGATCGATTTTTTTAAAAAACAATAGGGTTCTTCTTCTAGCTACCATTAACTTACTACCCAAATTTCAATACAGTCGAACTTTTCGTTCTTAAGTTATCGTGTTTATAAGGAACGTGACGGACGGACAGTCGGACGGACATTTTGAAAGTTGTCCAGAATTCGATCACCAACATAGTGGTATGAAATACAAGGTGGTTTTTTTCTCTACGAGCAATATTATCGGTTTTAGAAATGCGCCGATCGAAGGCAATATACTCTTCGTTTTGCATTTGCGAAGAGTATAAGGAAAAAAACTATCTAGAGATTATATTAAAACTAGTAGAGAGATTACCCAAGAATTTAACACACGTGAAAATTCAAGAGCTCAGTTTAAGGAATTTGTCATTACGATTGCACCTTTCAAAAGATCAGGTAAGATGTTTTATTTGTCACAAGATAAAACCATTTAACTCTTAATTGTTACATATTTTGATGGAAGACGAGGAAAATAAAAGATTAGATTGCGGTTATTGAAACGAGAAAATTTCTCCAACGAACAAATTTTTTAAGTAAAATTATGTTTACTGCCACATTCATTACCAATTGACAGTGTCTTCTCAAAATAGCAGAAAATCCTCATTGAATAATTAAAAGTCAATATTCCCAGAAGGTCAATGTGTGGTATGCAGTTCTTGGGGAGCAACTAACCACCCCTTACTTTTTTGACAAAACTTTAAACGGAGTTCGATTGACGAATTTTTTAAATGATTTGTTTGAAACACTTGAGAATCTCCCATTAATAAGTAGTGAGACGGGAAATGTATTTCTACTTAGATGGAGCATCGATTCATAATTATAAGATTGTCAGGCAAATGTTAAACATATACTTTCCATAGCACTGGATAGGAAGAAACAGCTCTTTTGAGCTCTGGGCTCCGAGATATTACTCCATTGGATTTAACTTAAGGAAGAAAATGTTAACAAAATGTAACCCCAAAATCGTGACGAACTTTGTACGAGAATAACCAAAGCCTGCAATCAACTCAGCACAGCCAGATTAGGAAGAGTTCCTAAATACGCGAAAGAGCATTGAGAAGTGCATCCAGATCGCTGGTTGGTTAGTGAAAAAAAATTACGTCCGATAAAATTAATTTGTTACTTTTAATTTCAAATTATTCTTTATTTAAATAAATTGTATGCAATTTCCTATAGCGTTTTTGTTTTGTTTTTATGACACGCCAGTGAAAATACTTACCAAAATTAGAAATTAATCGTGGAATCGCCACAAAGTAACTAAAAAATCAAAAGTGTGAATTTTTTTGCTTATGCTAAACACCTCAAGAGAAGCAGTTTGTGAAGCTGTATTGTTCCAGAAATTATTTATTTATCTCTAGCACTAAATACAAGAGTGTATTCATATTAAGTGTAATACATTGTATTACACATTGTTATACATTGTATAAGCTAATTATGTCAAATAGGTATTCGCAGACGGTATGGCTCAATTACACCTTATTTATTTATACATTATTTATAATTTTTGCGTTTCTCGCAGTACATTTTTATGTAAGTATCTACTATAATGTCAATATATGAAGTATAAAAAATTACGTTTTTTCAATAGCTTTGAAACAATAACTTTTTGTGCTAGTTCAACGTCGTGTACAATATGACAATTGACAATGACCTGTGGTTCACTTGTAGTCATTAAAATATTCTAAATAAGAAAATGTTGCTAAACAAAAAATTTATATATAATTTTCATTGTACAGTTTTTATCAGTATACGAAGGCTCCAACATCCCAGTCTTATCTGTAATTTGAGCAGTGTAAATATTCTCCTCATGCAATCACTTTCAATAATTTCGGCAGTAATCCGTTTATTTCTTAACTGAACATGCCACTGTTTCGCTTTCAATATAGGAAGTAGGCCATTCGAAAGTGAGATGCGCTGGGCCAAGGTAGCATAATATCTATATGTGCCGCTGCGTAATTAATACAAAGTGTGCGGGACACAGTGACATAACTATAGCTTATCAAGATCATGCCATGGTTTCTCAACGGAACTGCAAGTGCAGGTTATGAACGTGAACTTTCCGCTTATTATCAATCAATAACATTGAATTTTGGCGGTAGTGGGACCAGGCCAAAGCATAAAACGAACGCAAAAAGCTAACAACAGCGAATTGTTGACAATGCAGCTTCTCCGTGCTTGTACCTTTGTTTGTTTTGTGTCGGGTATTACAACATTCTCGCCTCGCGGTGACAGAAATGGATTTCCCAAGTTCCCTCATAATTCCTGCGGCTCGAGGGTAGTTCAGTGGAAGCCCGTACGTGAACCTAGGGTGATTGGTGGCGAGGAACCACCGTTAGGGGCTGTGCCATGGCAAGTCGAGCTACGTCTTGGGGATAACCATCAATGTGGTGGCGCCTTGATTAGCAGGCGATTAGTCCTGTCGGCAGCGCACTGTTATAGTGAAGGCTTAACTGTCGTGGCCGGTGCACATGGTCCACCAGGTTAGTGCGGTTACAATATCCTGTTATGTTTAATTTTAGTGCTTCAAAATTTTTTGTGGTGGATCGAGGATTAAGTGATTGGTTCTACCAGTACCTAGAAAGTAACAAAAAATAATTTGATATTTAAAATAAATTACTTAAATACGTTATTATTTTGCTTAAATATTTTAATTGCATATGAAATATTTCTATAAATTTTTACATACCATAAAAAAAATGTGATAATTTTTATTATGCATATGCCATCATCATAATCATCATAACAAATTTATTTAAATTAATAAAATACAAACATTGCCTCCACGGATCGCGATTCGGAGCCAACCAGACAACAACGTCGCGCAGCGTCGTGGTGTACGTAGGGTTGAGCGGATCACGACCGGTTCGGCTCAATAAAATTAATACAAAAAGTTAAAACTCCTGCCGCCGGTGGAGGCTTAAAATTAACACTAAAATTAGTAATATCTGTATTTCAGATTTAAGACATTTAAAATTAACACTCAAAAAACTATTGGGACACAAGACACTAAACACTATTTAAATTTTGATTTCTGGCACGGGGAAAAAACTTCACGAAAAGACCCGTTCGAAACCAACGGACCCAACGGTCTACCCGCCGTCGGGAAGGTAGGGAAGGCGAGGAATTAAGATTTTTAATAGTTACAGTTTTTAAAAGGTTTTTCGATCAAAAATGAGTTTAGAACAAAGAAGGACAAAATGACAAAAAAGACAAAAAGACAAAAATTGACAAACAGACAAAAGGGGGAGAGGTTATATAAATATATAAAGGTGTGAAGGGAAAAGTGTGTGATAGAGAAATGTTATGGTTAAGTATCATGGATATACCGTTGCACACCAGAGACTCGATAATTTTTATGTATCAAGCAGACTATTTAATTTTCAGTGCTATCTACCAAAATTGGCAGAAGGGAACACTTCTATAATCACCTTAGTATCTGTTCGTCCGTCCATCATAGGCATTTTTCGCAGAGACTGTTTGACGTAGAAAGTTAAAATTTCGCTAAAGGAAGTTGTGGCACAATTAGACGTAACTCATGAAATGTAATTAATCTAATGTGATTTTGTGGATTAATTTCGGGAGGAAAATGGAAAATTAGAAAGAATATCTTTTCAATGTCATCGTGTGGGCTGTCAAATGAAATTTTGTTAAAGCTCAAATTAAAAAATATATGGTTGGTTCTTTCAAGATTTTTTTAACTCCTCCGAAGAAACGTTCAAAATTCACTGCCCCCACAGCATACTCTAAGAGTATTGCTCCGAATAATCTGCAAAAGATCGTGAATATTTGGAATAACATGTAAATTATCAAGATTGCATTACAAAAGTTAGAATTTTTTTGGTACATAAAAAGAAAGCTTGACAACGAATTTAATTTTGCGCCAAAATATGTATACATCTATCAAGTCCATATTTAAAAGCAACTGATGGTAAAGAGCATTAATTGCGCAAGTACGACTTGCGCTTGGCCGGTTTTATTGGTTATTGAAATAAATTTAATAAATCAGTCCTTATCTTGTCTAAATAACGAGATTGTTTTTTATTGAACATGTTTTTTTTTTACTTTCATATTTAAATACTAAGCACCATAAATGTTCATAGCATTTCGTTTAGTTGATGATCTTGCTCCTACCTAAACAAACAACAAAGATCTACAAAAAAATGTCTTGTCTTAAGATTCTAATATAACTCTTTCGAAGTACTTTGATGTACTGAAGCAAATTTTAAAAAAAGGTCTATTGCGTCAATTTTCCTCTACACCCTGTTTTACTCCCCAAACGACGCAAAATTAGTTTTTTCTTAATATATCGACAATACATGTTTTGTCCTGTTTTGTAAAGGTATGAGTACATGATGTCGACATTACCAAAAGTTTAATCCTCTTCCACCTACCACCCCTCACTACCTCATGAGGGACGTAAACATTTCATTTTCCTATATTTAATGTCCAACAAATTTATTTCATTTATATTGTAAAGTTATAAATACATAACAATGTCGACACTACCGAAGGTTGATTCGTTTTACTCTTGATACCCTCCCAGTAAGATAAAAACTGCATTATCCAATATAAACCGAATATTATAAATTTTGGTGATATTTCATGATGCCAACAGTACCAAAGCTTGAACTTTCTATGACACCTCCAAAATATCATTAGAAATTTTAAAATGGCTTGAAACCCCCTTATTTATTAAAATATAGAAAAGTACCATGAGGAAAAGTTGTTTGTAATTACATTAAGAATCTAAATGTGACGTTTGGTTTTTAAATTTTGATGTTTTAGGTTTTTAATTTTTTTCCAAAATATGTAACATTTGCTTTTTTCTCATGTTTACAGTTGATTTAATTTGAAATATTTCAATGCAAGAAATACATAAATGTTGCATGTCTTTCTTCTTTAAATATAATTAATAATGGCAAAAAAACATTTTTACAAAAGCGATAGGACAATCGTGGACCATTTTTAGTAATTCTGAACCCTTACTAACTGCCTGCACGATAATCGGCTTAAATATTAAAGAAACGGTTGTTCATTTAAATCAAATTTAGATCACATAAATAAAACTAAAAATTCCTACTAAAATTTACTACAAAAACCTTAAAAGTGAATACTACAGATTTATTTAATAACTTTGCACCATATTTGCCAACTATATTATCTTAAATTAAATACTACATTTCTGTATAGCCTCCTTGTCTTTCCAGACATACTATTGTCCTATTGCAATATTCTTTAGTTACATTTCTCAAAATTCTTGGAAGAATTTCAAGACAGATATCCCTAATGGTGTTTTTTAAATGATCGATATTTTGGAAGGGACTTCTATGGCAAACTTTATTTTTCAAGTAATCCCATAAAAATAAATCTAGTGTGAATATGCACCAATCCACTTGCCTCTAAACACGTTGTCCAGATAATTTCTTACATTAATAGTACTGTGAATTGAAGCGCCGTCTTGTTGAAATCATAAGACGCCTGCCTCTTTCCTCCAACGACATGTCGCCAATTACATCAGTAATTTCACTAATAAGAAAGTTCAAACATCTTTACGAATAGAGATTATACCGAAAATAATAAGAGACAATTACTCTGCCGTTAAGAATACCGTACCAAATATTGGTTCTAAAAGAGTACTGGTCTTTATATTCAATCACAAATCCGGAGTTTTCTTTTACCCTACTACCTGGAATTTTGGGAACTTGCTACCCCAGTGGAAGAGAAAGTTGCTTCGTCTGTGAATAGAATCTGTGTAGCAAAAGATCGATTTTCTTCTATTTCTCCTTGTATCCAAGTACAAAAAATTAATCTAAGATCTAAACCGCGTTCTTTAAGCGTTTTAATAAACTTTGGCTTGTAAGGACGAAATTTGTGTTTCCTCAAAATTCAGCCACACATGAGACTTTCACTTCGGAAAAAATTTGTTAGCTAACGCTCCAAGTGCAACCTACGTCAGTCGTCCGCTCACGCTGGAATAGGTTTACGGGAGCGCGCGCGCTGAACATAAGTGGGTATAATTTTTTATTGGCAAAAGCAAATGATATCAAACCTATTGAACATTAAAAAGTAACATTTTCTCTAAGTATTACGTATGTTGCAATAATACTAGTCAATTTATATTGAAACATTTTTTTACTGTCGTCACATTACTGAAATCCACGTAATTTTCAACGTTTTACTGTTTATTTCATTAAAAAAATAAATTAAAAATAATACTGAAGTGCAGTTTTGAAGATTAATATCTAATCTTCCACCTCCAAAAGGTGGAATTCTCAAACAAAATTTTCTTTTAAAAGTATTTAAATTTATTCACACTTGAATTTTACGGTTTATTCGTTGAAAAATTAAAACATCGTCTTGTTAGAAAAAAACTAACATGAAAACTTATATAATTATCGCAAGATAATATAATAAAATCCATAAAGTGCCGATATCACTGTTCAAAACTTTAATATTAACGATCAAAGTTAGATAGCGGAGACCTGCTTTTTTCGAAAACTTAAAATTGTCTTTTCGAACCATTTGAACATTTCTTATGACATTTTGGAGGTGTCATAGTTGTGACATGACAAACATTTTTAGCAATTTTGTGGTTATTATTCATGCTGAAACTAATGCTGAAACCCGTTTAAGAAAACATAATTGAATCAAAAAGTTTTCCATATGGTGCAGACTTTTTGGCGGACACTGTATAATCTGAAAATCATAATTTTCCGCTACCAATAAATTTTCCGTACCTCTAAGCTGACGAGTGGTGGTCATGACGATGCAATCTGGATGTCATGGTTGTCTAATCTGGCATGACCTGCCGAAGGCGCTTGGGCTTGAGGTTGTCTGTTTCGAGTTGATTGCATGGCGTAATCTGCTGATTATGCCGAGACCATGAATGTAGAGTTAATTTCTTCATGTGAGTCGATGACGCAGCCTCCTTTGTCATGAGAGGATCCGAAAAGTCCAGGCATTTTCGTATTTAGATCGGTTGTTCCTCGCTCCCGTGAGAGGGCCTTAAGAGCACCTCGACCATTTGTCTGTTAGCGCTTTCCCTTAACGTTTTCGCGGGTCCATCGTATACTTAGTTTCTTTCTTTCGAAAACGGGGTTTTTGTCACTAATATCTTTTGTAGAGTCTAGATCTATCTAGTGTTCTTCCAGATCGATGGCGCTAATCATTTGTCTACCTGATTTGACCTTGTACTTCTCGTTTTCTCTGTTTTTGTCTCTGCAGTTACGCACCACGTTGCTGGGCGCCATGTTTACACACAAATAAGAAAAAATGTAATTTATATTTTTTGTTGTTGTTTGTGGTTGAGTTTTACTCTTGTGTGTTTAGTTCTGGTTATGCATTTTCAGTTAAGCCCCACGTTGAAGCACCACGTTTACCCAGAAGTAAAAAAAGATATGTGTATTTAAAGGGCGTTTAAGGGATGGCAGTTTGCCTTGAAATAATAATTTCTTGGCGAAGTTTTAATTTTTCTCTATTTGGGTAAATAAATGAAATTTTTTCCTACCTTGAGGCTATGAGCTTATACAGGGATGTCCTCTAGGCTGGCGTTGGATGCTTTGTGGACGTCGAACCCTTCCAGGGGTAGTTTTAGACGATTTGGAAAAAAATACCTTTTGTGCTCTTGATAGCTTTAAGATTGAAATCGCCTATAACTCCCTTATTTCTCATCGTATGGGATTGAAATTTCGTAGTGTTGTCCCGATCGACAAGAGGGATGATTTATATAGGCTGGTTCCCCCAATTGTCTGCCGGAGCTAGGCTCTGCTAGGATTTTGTTTGCGTGTAAAGCAAATTTGTACGTATAGTGGCTCCAAAGTCAGTTTGAAAATCATAAAGAAATCGACTAAGGAATACTGTATAACACGAGCGATGATCACGAGCGTCGACCAACAATTTTCAGAATCACTTTTTAATTATTGCAAATATTGTTTTACTGCCTTGTATCAATTAATAGACATGAAGTAAATTATTTATTAATAATACATTACTTATTTATAATAAATCATGTTACTCTAATGAACAACTCCATAAATTATTCGATGGAAGTAGATAAATATCATTTAACCTACGGCTATGCTACCGGCAATATTATCACTGAACTAAATGCAGATAAGGGACTTGTAATGGTGGGCCAGGTAAACAATCGATTACTTTCGTTTGAAGTAAGCACATAACATATCTGGTTAACTATATTCGTATAAGGATATCGTTTGTAATATTCAAGCACGGTATCTGCTCTTATTCTATCACCTCAGGCTTTGTAATGACTTATTCTGGTAGCAATGCTTTATACTGAATTTCTAAATTAAGAATAGAAATACCATAAGAGAAGGTTTGTAGATTTATCACTGGTTGTTAAATAAAACACGTTTTTTGGTTACAACGTCGTTCCTTTTTAAGGTAGATATATGTAAAAAAATTCTTACAGAGTCCTTAGATCGCTTTTTTAACACAAGTATTTGTTGAGACATACAATACGAGGAAGTCCAGTATGACTTTCCTTTTATGATTTTTCGCGTTAAAAAGAAATTGGTGCGAAAGATTCTTTTAAATTAATTTTATTATGAAAGCTTTATTAAATATATTTCAATCATCATCACTATCTCCATTGATTATGACAGAATAAAATCATCTCCCGCACTGTACCGCTTCGCTCTCTGTACCTCATTACTGATTTTGAAGCAGCTTTTTTTATATGTGTTGAAAAAATTTGTCTGTTTATTTAATTGCGGTTTTAATTTCTTTAAACATGTTTTATTTAGTGTTTGTAGTACTAAAATAATAATAAAGAACAAAAAATACAATATATGTTGGTTGCTAACAACCAATATATATTAAATGTATATTATTTTACTTTATTGTTGCAGTTAACTGCGGGAAGCAGATTTTTCCGAGAGCGCTTACCACAGTCGTACAGACACTCACCTAATTCAAACGAGAGCCACAGTGAAAAATGGGTAATGGAATTAGATGCAACACAAAATAAGTTCGTTTATGATCGGTCATAAGTATTATTGAAATAATATTTATGACCAATCATAAATGGGCTTGTTCTTTTTAAAGTTTTGCATCCGTTGCCTTTCATAGCGGCGTTCATTTCGACTAGGTGAGCGGCCTGTACGGCCGCGATAAGCTATTTCGAAAAAAATCTTTATTTCGTAGTTACCCGCTTGCGGGAATATCTAGCTTACGTTATCAGACCAGGCCCTTTGTCAATATGGGCATCTTGCATTTGTACTATTTCTCGGAGTTTAAAGTTCTCGGGAGATTCTTGGATGTACAAGCAATTAAGAATTTAAAATTATTTACTTCACATGAATTGTGATTTGTAAAATTTGCTAAAATGACTTTAAGTATAAATTGAAAATAAATTTTACTTTTTGTTTTCAATTTAAAATTGACTACACATTATTTTGATCCACATCAGTGACACGATAGGTGAGCGGAATTTTCTTGGCTTGCCCGTCTTGTGTTTTTAGTTGCACTATCTACACCGAAAACATTGCCTGTTTCTAATTAATTTTAAATAAAAAGTAATGTTGAGTTTAAAAAAATCTTAATTCTCGACACCATGCTTTTCTTCTTACTTCATCTTTATATTTTCTTAACGATAACACAGGCACGCAAAAGGGAAACACATTTTTCCCAAATATCAGAATACCATGTTCTCGAGTATTTTGAACCGATGAACACAAATTTGATGTCCAAATTGCGAAATGTCGCACAATTTTCCTTCGCTTACCTATTAGTCCAGTCAACGGAGCGCTAAGATGATTAAAATCTGTAACTTGAGTGCTAGTGAATGAATTTTGATGAAACTTTGTGCAATGTGTTTGTAATGACGTTAGTAAAAAGTTGAAAAGAATATTAGAGTTGGAAATGATAGGAAGGGGTAGAAGACACCCCGTTTATCACGGGTTCCGTAACTTGTAGAATTAGGTCAAAAATGAAAAAAAAACAATATATTTATATTTTTTGGCCCAACATAAGATGTCTTTACTCTGGTGAATTTTTCCGAGAAATGCTTATTTTTCGAGATATGGCCATTCGAAAATTCCTAAAAGTGGGGGAAGGGAAATGTAAAAGTTGAAGGTGAATGTATCGTCGAAATACAAGACTTTTTTTATTTGCAACTTTTCAAAGTGCGTTTTCATCGAGTTCTTCCGGAAAAACATGAAAAACTACCCCTTTCTTTGAAATTGTAGCATTTTAAAAATATGTAATTTAAAAATTTGAAAAAATTCAGACCTATGCACTGTGGCCTTCTAAATATTTTTCGTCTCTTGTAATTTTTTTGTAACTTGCTAATTTTCCGAGTTCTAGAGACAGTTTTCCACGATAAATAATATAGTATATTTATTGCACATTTTCAATTTAAAAATTATATTAAACCTTTAAAAATGGTATTCTTAACTATATTAGGTGTCGTATTTTTTTTATAACAATATGTATAAATCGCGCTAATTTTTTTGAATTTTCATAATATCACAAAACCATGTACCCATGTAGTTTGAACCATTAACCACGAAGTAGAGGTCCAAATTGGGAAATTTAGCATTCTTTTTTTTAATATCGAGAAACATCATATTTAAAGCCTGACTACGATGATTTTCGCGATTTTAAAAAAATTATGCAAGATTTCGCAATTCGAACCTCAAATTATTGTTCAGCGATGCAAAATATATGAAAATATGGTATTGTGATATCTGGAAAAAACTTGTTTTTCTTATATGTGCCTGTTTTACTATTTCAAATTAGACCAAATCAAAGGTCTATACGAAACAATACCTGATTGACACATCTTGTAATCATTTTATAATATAAATGTAATTCTTTTCTGCTTAAAGCAAAAATTTAATTGTATAACATAGTATGTTCCACTATGCTATAGTAATAATTGTACTACAGCATAGTAGAACTTATATTAAATTTGAAAGTCTCTTTGAATTTTTTAGTAGAAGGTGAGATATTCCAGAATTTGAACGTAAAACGGTTTTATATACTAGGACGGGGAGCTGTGTTGATCTTCTGGTTTTTGCCAGAGTGAATTTACTAACTGAGTTTCAATTTCAACAGGTTCTTCTCCTTACGAACAGGTTCTCAAAGTGGAGATATTCATTCCTCACCCAGACTTCAGAAAACTCGGCCCATACTCTCACGACATGGCTGTTCTTCTGGTGTCTTCTCCTGGATTTAAATTGAACGATGTTGTGAAGCCCCCATGCCTTTCAGATGAGTCGGCTCCACCAGGCACGTGGTGCGAAGTATCAGGATGGGGCGCAACCGATCCCGATGTAGCTGATCGCCTTTCACCAGTTCTTAAAGCTGCAGCAGTTCCAGTTATCTCCTTGGAAATCTGCAGAAAGAAGGGAATATACGGAGGTAGGCAGCAACAAATACTCGATTCTATGCTCTGTGCTGGACACTTGAAGGGTGGAATAGATGCATGCGGCGGAGACTCAGGAGGTCCTTTGGTATGCGAAAAGAACGGTAGGTTAGAGTTGGCCGGTATCGTATCGTGGGGTGATGGTTGTGCCAAGAAAAATAGGCCAGGGGTGTATACAAGGGTGTCAAGTTTTCTACCATGGATAAAGGAATGTGCAACTAATTTAGGTGTGGATTACGACTTCTGAGAAATTTAAACTGAATTAAAACATGAATATGCCAAAGTTTAACAGTAAATTGTATTGTTCAGTTTTATTATTTATTTATAAAGGATTTATTGATAATTTCAAACCATTGCACAGGTGTACGTGCTACAATCGAATATTTGTCAATATTTCATATACAATCTGCATTGTTAACAATTCTAATATACGATTTTTATTTGTTTTAATTACGAGGGATGAATAAATACATCTGACAATGTTCACTATTGATTTACTAAATGCAAAGTCAGTTTATTCGAAGATATACAGAGTGAGTCGCTGAAATTTGTATTGGTTGGCCAATTTCAACGATGATTTTTAATGATAGATCTTCAATGACTATCTGTGCTGCAAAATTGCAGAGCAAAATTTCAATTTTTTCGATTTTTCCAAGACCAAAAATCAAAAAAAGTGTTAGCAACTTCTTTGAAAATAAGCATCCTGTATATAGTCTACTACAACTAAAAATAATTTTATCTTATTTGTACTTGTTGCTATTGACAAACCCCGTATAAGTTAAGGTTTAATTAGGTATTTGATCTCATATATAGTGAATAGTATTACGATATTCAATTATTATAAATGCCATTTTCTTTTATTTATAACAAAATATTTTCCAATCTTTCTCTAAATAAATATTGTGGCTCCATATTTGATAGAGGCAGGGTCTACACATGTTGCAAGCTAACATTGACATAATGTATAAATATGGTGGACTCATGATTTTGTAATATAATTCATAGTATTTAGTATTTATTTTCGTGTGGCAAAATATGTGCAACTAAAAGGATATAGCCGGATAAGTTAGGCGAAACGGCCTCCGGAAGCGGTCTTGAAAGAACTTATGTTATAATGCTGGCAAGTCATAAACATACGATTGACAAATGGACCTCCATTGGTCCTTGAGATAACTCGTTTTTCTCGAAAATTATTTATATACAATTAATACATGTTAGTTGTTAACTGCAGAAAGCAGATGTTTTCGACAGGTAACTGTGAAAAGCGCTTACCGCGACAGTACAGGCAGCTCACCTAGTCGATACGAACGTCTCAGTGAAATGGATGCAACACTTCAAAAAACAATCATTTATGATTGGTCATAAGTATCTACTATTTCTTCAGTAGGACCTATGACCGATCATAAGCGGACTTACTTTTTTAAACTTCTAATATAATTGGTCATAAGATTCATGAGTACTATTATTTCGATAGTTTTTATAAGCTGCCTGTACGGCCACGGTAAACGCCATCAGAAAAATCTGCTTCCCGCAGTTACCCGCTCGCAGAAATATCTACTTCCCGCAGTTAAAGTTAACATTATATTAATAGTATTTTTTTACTTATTTTTATTTTTGGATAGCAAACACCAAATACAATATGTTTTAAAAAATAAAAACTATCTTTAAATAAATAAACAGACAACAAAAAAACACTGATTCAAGAACAGTACTGACGTACAGAGCCCAGAGCGGTACAGTATAGGAGACTATTTTTTAATCCTGTAGTAATCACTGAAGATAGTGACAATGAACAAAATGTGAAACTTTTGTAATAAAATTAATTAAAAGTATGTTTTTTGGGTTTGACATGAATTTTTAATGTAACTTTATATATTATTATTTATATATTATTGTGTATATAACATAATTGCATTAAATAAGAGTAACATAAAACCGATTATAGCCGATCCTATTTTTTTTTATTTTAGAAGTGTTGCACCCACTTGCTTTTAATAAAACAATTAGCAGTGATAGTAAATGTAATAATTAAAATTATTTAAAAAATCTAAAATAAATATAAAATATAGACCAACTAATGGTCTAATAGATCCTATATGTTTCATTCGTATAACTAAAACAGTTTTCAAAAAATAGTCGAACCGGTGTATATTTTGTCAACTATCTCAAGGCAATGGAAGTCAGTGGCTGAAAGTTTGCCAATCATGTTCTTATGTGTTCTTAACATCTTTCTACACAAACCACAAAAAAACACTGATTCAAGAGAAGTACTGACGTACAAAGCCCAGAGCGGTACAGTATAGGAGACTATTTTTTAATCCTGTAGTAATCACTGAAGATAGTGACAATGAATAAAATGTGAAAGTTTTATAATAAAATTAATTAAAAGAATGTTTTTTGGTCTAACACCCAATTTCCTTTTAATGTGAATTTTTAATGTAACTTTATATATTATTATGCATGTGTAAATTCAAAACCAAGGCTGTCCGGAAATGGGTTACACATTTGTAAAAACGGAGACAATATCCACTATCCACCAATATTGCCAGTGTCGGAGCTGGGGATCGAACCCAGTATATGATGGGCAGCCTGAGTGCAAGCGGGCTTGCCACTAAGGCCGCTTTCATAAGAGGCAACTAGTGGCGGCAATCAGTAACCACTGGTGGTGGCCCTGTGGTGGCGATGCGGACAACTTGCAGGCAACTAGTTGTCCCCCTGTCTATTACGACTGGTTTCTTAGCTAAGAATAGAGGGAAATTTACTTGGATAGTTGAAAAGGGGTCTTGAATGAGAAACTCCTCAGTTAATGATTTGTGTGCAGAAGAAATATTTCACTTATTTTCGTCGAAGTCATCGTTTGAAGAACTTCTCAACTACATCAAAACTGATATTACAGGCAAACACAGGATACAGTGATGAGAAGAAGCATTCCTCTGTATTCATATTTTCGTCAACCAACTTGTTTTCAGTCATTGTGAAAGATCATGAAACGACATCTACTAGTTTGATTTTAATAATATCAAGTTTACTAAATGTGGAAGCAACAAGTTGAAACGTATGTACGCTTGCATTTGAAACAATACCCAAACTACGGTGGTGGTCACTGTGACCATCAGCCACCAGTTGCGCGAGTGAGCAACTATGCACCTCTGATATCAGTTGTCGCCATTGCAGTTGGGACGTGTGAAAGTGCCCATTTACGATAATGCTTTACTAGAAGTGGCGGCCACTAGTTGCCGCCACTAGTTGCCTAGTATGAAAGCGGCCTAAGACGCTTAGCCGCGTGAGCTACCGTGAGTGACTCAATATTATTTTACCATAAATTGAAAATGAGATATTCACTTGAAATTTGGTACACGTATGTATTACAACGACATCTGAAACTAGATTATATTTTGAAATGATTCCGTTGAATGGTTGGGATAACCCCCAAATAGGGGTTAATAGGGGGAATAAGTAAATCAAGCTGGTAGGAATACAGAAACTTGGGATTTGGTGTATATATACACCAAATCCCAAGTTTCTGGGATTTAGTGTATATATACACCAAATCCCAAGTTTCTGTGTTCTTAACGGCTAGCTTTACTTATCTCCCCCTATATACCCCTATTTGAGGGATACCAACCTTTCAACAGAATCTCGAAATATAGTTTATTTCCTGATATCGTTATAATACCAAACTTCAAGTGAATATCTCAATTTTAATTAATTAACCCCTTTAATAATGAAGCGGGGGTCGGGATTGGAAAATGTTATTAAAAAATCTCTGAGGTCTCGGCTTAGAGTCTATGCACCAAATCCCTTGTTAGTGTACTCTTACCAGCTTATTTTATTTATTATCTCCGATTTATCTTTTACCTATTTAACCCCCAACCCTTCACTGGAATAAGCGCAAAATACAGTCCAGTTCCAGATTTCGTCTTGGTACATATTTTTTTATTTTTTTTATTTAATGGCCTTATCTATTGCTTTTCCACCGCTCACGTAGACAACATAGACATCAACACAAAGCCCATTCTCTGCGATGTTGCGATCTACTGCAACTGAAACTTGAGCTCAAGAGAGATAACAGCAACTAAACATGTTGTGCCAATTAACAGCTGTTTAGTCATCTGCTACTGTCTCGGTAACACATGAGAAACGCCACTAAACATCCATACCCTGGCCAGGATTCAAACTGCGGACTCCGTAGGCGCAAGCCAAACCATTTACCACTTTAAAGGATACCTCGGGATAAGATACGGATTTTGGAATAAACCTGGTAGGATCGTTCCTTGAGCCTAAAGAATAAAATAAACAGGGTCCGTATATCAAAATTGCTCCCCTGCCCAAGAGAGGGCCCACTTCAGTTTTTATTTGTTTAGACTAAAATGGATTTAATTTAAAATTCTGAAAAAATTCATGCAAGTAGTAATCCCAAAGACCTGCAGCCTCAAATTTTTGGGCCCCACTAAGGGCGTTAAAAATATAAAACTCACGTTAATTAGATAGAAGGAATAACTTTTAAAACTTGGGTATTAAATCAACCCCTGGGGCAAATTACACTCCCCTGTGAACAATAGTCACCTGGGGTCCAAAGACCACCTTCTTTCGTAAAAAGTTTCCCTCTTTGGATTAAAAGTCATCCGGCATGAGTGAATAATCTCCTAAAAGGCAAGAAGGCGCGCACTGAGTTCACAGTTGCTGCAATATTCAGTATTTGCAGCACTACCAGCCTCCTCCGAATCATAGTGGACGTAGCACTTATTTAAATATGTGTTCTTGTATATGTGTCTGGATTTTATTTGGAATCTAATTATATCCGCTGGAACTTTTAAATAAAATAAAATCCAACAGTTATCTCTTCTTTCGTTGTATAAACTTCAAAAATAAGCATATTAGTAGTCCCAGATTCCACCGCGCTAATGGCGCTGCAGTCTCTTTACGTTTCACACCCTGTGAGTGTAACGATATGATCCCTAGTAACACGAACGATCGACGCGGCATCAATTTAATAATTTTATGTGGAATTACTTCGTTTCTAGGCTTGTAAGCCATAAATTTTGTGGTTCTGTTTCGTGCATCTATATTATTCATATGATTCTAGCCACCCGCTCATCTATTGCTATTGATATTAGCATCATGTTATTTATTTCCAGCTTTTTATTGACGAGCTGTCTGAAAGCTTGCCAATTTGTAGTTTTGTGGTTATAGAAACGTCTTACCCTTTTGTTTATGTCGTAATCAGGAAGTGTAAAGTGGATAGGATTATAGTTTGAGGATAGTATTAGAATAGAGATAGGATTTATAGGATATGGTACATTCTTGATTAGGATTAAATCTATTATGGAAGGTGTCATTTTGTTTAGTGGGAAGTGGGTTGGAGTTTGTGGGGCTTGTGTGGCAATGGTTTGTGATAATGTAAACTCATTTACAATTGCAAGCCAAACACCTCAGCACTGTGCCACTAACCCAGGACCCATGTATATACTAAATTTCAAGTCAATATCTCAAACCGGTCCTGAGAAAACTTTCAGACCGACAGACAGGCAGAAATATTTTTTCACTCAAATTTAAAATCTCGACGTTTTATGACATTCTAAGCCTATTTCAACAAAAGGAACTTCTGGCAATAATGCAGGTTGGAATTAGTTGTTTTGAGCAATTTCGCTCCTGACATTGATATTTTGCTCATTAAATAGCTTTTGATTTTTCAGTCAATATAACAAATTTTGATATAGAGAAAGGGTTTGTAACTTTCAACAAGTAAATTTTTTCGGAAAAATTGATATTAAATTATATCGTACGACAATATTGTGCATTATGGAAAACGTTAGGAACAGAATTTATGAATATTTCCCCTGTCTCCTGAATATGGCACAATATCTGGCGAAAATTACTGATTGGAATTCGCCGTTTTCAGCCATTTCACTCTTGACATTGATAGTTTATTCATGAAATGCTCATGATTTTTCCGTCAATGTAACAACTCTCCAAACAGATAAAGCGCTCGTAACTCTTAACGAGTATATTTTTTTCGGAAAAATTATAGC
Source organism: Stenurella melanura (assembly GCA_963583905.1). Classification (NCBI taxonomy): domain Eukaryota; kingdom Metazoa; phylum Arthropoda; class Insecta; order Coleoptera; family Cerambycidae; genus Stenurella; species Stenurella melanura. The sequence continues at coordinate 60,020,942 of OY757316.1, read as the reverse complement.
ACATGATATTTAAGTTATGTTGTATGACTATATTGTGCATTATGAAAACAAGATTTATTAATATTTCCCCTGTCTCCTGGACATGGTAAATTGGTTATTGATTTTCACAAATCACTTTTTACATTGTATAATGAATAAAATGTAATGTAAACTTTATATGTAACATTTTGTTTTAAATAGGTAGTAACTGTATAATTTTACTAAATCGAATCATTGTTATTATAAGTATTATATCAGTTTAAGCAAATACGTGCTAGTGTTAATAAAAAATTATTTATTGTTGTGCAATTATTACCGTTAAGAAAGATTTGACCCTTCCATGTACACTTCCTTGCAGGCCTCCTGAAGAAATTCCAACACTATCTGGGTGGAATTATTTTAAATATTTTGCAAATTATAACGGTTGAAATTAGCACCCCATAAAATCCAATCAGCAACCTATTTCCGGCCACAAACCTACTTCCTCGTTGAAAAGGCAGTATTAGAACCATGAAATTTATTTTACAGAAATAGGTTTGAAAAAAGAAAAACAGATTTTAGGTAGTAGTAGGGGATCCAGTAATCGAAATTCCGCTTATTTCTCCATTGCTATGCAACTTCTGGACATATAAAATTAGGTCTCTATTATGTAAAATTGTCTGCCGAATCCATCTTCGGAGAACAATTTTCGATGCTTGCGTTCATCCCCTATGTTAATTTTACCCCTCTTTTCGGCGAATAGAATTAGAATTAGAACTTTTGAATATAACTCGCGCTATCTCGAAAACTATAAAAGCGATAAACATCAAATTTTAGACATAGCTTAAATGATGTATGGTGATTACGTTAGCAGCGTTGAAATAGTACCTATATTGTTTATTTATCCCCCAAGAAGAAATAAAGAACGCGAGGGTGCTGAAATATAGTAGAGAAAAATGTAACATCAAGGTACTTTTTTTATTTCTACAAATATTATATCGATTATAGGAGCGGTATTATAGGGAAAACCCAAAATTAATTTCAGAGAAAGAATTTTTACAATTGGATTATTTCGAAATATGTCAATTTGTTTCAGAGAACTATAGGTAGTGCGGGGAATAGTTACACAGGAAAATGTGCTGTTGCTTCTAGGGATACATGATAACAATTTATTAAATGTACCTATTTCATACCCAGATATTAGTGAATTACTTTGCATTGGCCGAATTGTTTTTGTTTTGTGTTGACTAGATGTATAGCGCTTAAGTTTAGTAACACCTAATGAACATGGATTTCTGAAGTGCATGCTTTGTCAGAAAGACAGGAATGAAACTTTACAAAATGTGACAAGTGCTGTTGGTGTAAGACATTATTAAATGAAAAAGTCGGCATACCGAATGCACTAAAAGTGGAATTGTTGAATATTGTAGACTTCATGAATAAAAATCTTCTCTAGCATGGTGCATGCGTAGACAGAAGTTTACTAAGGAAATCTACTACGTATCGAAAAAATCTATTGTTATTGTTGATAAAGAAAGTAATAAAATGAAAATCAGGAACAACACTGGCAAGTTTATTGCAAAACACATGTGTTTGTGTTGCAGAAATGAAAGGTATTATAAAGGTAACAGGCAAATGGTACGCGTAAATACACTCAATAGACAAAATACAATTTACAATACAGCTAAGGAATTAAATGATCTGGAGATGCTTTCCCGTATTCAAGGACTAGAATATGATATGACTATAAATATCACAAGTTATACTTTATTTAATATTTATAAAGTTATAACTGATAATTATTAAAAGAAATGGTTTTTAAAATAACTTATTTACGCAGTGATGCAAAGTAAAGTTGAAAAACTATAAAAAATAGGTATCCCGGATTAACCAGTGGGCCATAGCCACACACAAAAAGAAAATTCTGTACCAGAGACGTGAGTACATAGATTTTGCGTATTTTTTTATGTTGACTCCGAATTTCACACTGGTTTATTCAGATTAGCTAAACATTTGGTTCAAAACTGATAAAACTTCACTTCACATAACAGCAATTATTAGGAAGTTATTTCAATTTTGAACCAAATTTTGAGCCAATCTGGGTAGACCAGTATGAAATTCAGATTCAGCATAAAAAAATATTACACAAAATCTATGCAGTCATGTGTGGCTGTTTTATTTATAACATATTTGTGATTCATGAAAAAAATATTGTTTACGTATTAAGCAAACCTGATTTCTTGATTCATTATGAAATTAACTTTCGTACTATTTCTTTTTAATTAAATCAATCTATTCATAACAAACCTTTAGAACTTGTCACTCAAATATATATTTGTTAATTATATGAGAGGAAATATTCTTAATTCAAAATTAATTTTATCTGTATACATAGACAGATTTATCTGTGTTACAATTCTTCCCTTACATTACATTTGGGCTTTTCACTATAATACCGCTCATATAATCGATATGATATTGCTAGAAATAAAAAAAATACCTCGATCCTACATTTTTCTCTACAATATTTCAGTACCCTCACGTTCTTTATTTCTTCTTCGAGGATAAATAAACAATATACTATTTCAACGCTGCCATCGTAATCGCCAAAAATTATTTAATCTCTGTATAATTTGATCCTTATCGCTTTTAAAGATTACGAGATAGCACGAATTATATTCACAAACTCCAAATATCCTAAATCGACCAAAAGAGGGATAAAATTAACATAGCGGATGACTGCAAGCCTATATCGAAGGGACCAAGTACAAAACTTTTTTTTCTCTAGAAATTTTAGGTGTGGTGGGCGGATAGGTGGGGGGGGGCACATTTTCTTTAAATCAAATGGTCAAATGTTTACCGATATCTGTCCGCATAAGTAATTAGGACATGTATTTCACATAACCCAATTACGCTGGCAGACGAAGTTTCTGGTCGGTGCGTGGTTGCCGGAAATTGAAAAGGAAAAATTTTGCATTCAAAGTGGCGAAAGGTGGAGTAAAACTTGAAATTATGACCAAAAAAATTGTTAAAATTAGGAAAAATGTCTGCCCAGCCTACGTATGTTTCATAAGAAATTAAAGACCCTAACCTTGGCTGGTAGACGTTAGTGCCAAATTTGCTGCCCCCCCCCCCCCCACTCCAATCCACTCCTTAAAGGGTTTAAATTTTTCAAACAGTATTTCGTGTCTACATGTTTCTTATAAATAATAAGAAACTTCGTTTGGATATTTTACTATAGTAGGGAATTCGAACAATTTGAGCTTAGGTTCACCTTGTTCACCTCTGTTCATAATTAGTAAAGTTATTAGCAAAAAATCAACTTTGTTCCAAGCGGACAGTCTCACTCACTACGCGGCTAGCCCCCCACTACTTCTACCAGCAGTATCACTATACGGTTACATTCATTTAAACATCGCGCATGTTTTCAGTAATAATAATAATAATAACAATAATAATAATAATAGCAACAACAATTATTATTGAAAACATGCGCGATGTTTAAATGAATGTAACAGCGTAGCGAGTGCTGGTAGTGGTAGTGGGAGCGTTAGCCGCATAGAGATTGTCACTGTCCGCTTGAGGATGAAAGTGGAGCGCTTGATGGCTGATTTCAAAAATCAAAAACACTGCGATATCATTGAAGTAAAAAGAAAATATAACTTGCATATCATTGTTCCATCCATTAATGATTTTTAGAAACCAAACAATGCCAGTCTTCTAATAGCAATATTTGGAGCAAAACACGGTTGAAAAAAGTTGGTTTCTTGCTCATAACTTTACTAATTTCAATTACGAACGGATCAAGGTAAATCAAAGCTCAAATTTGTCGTATTTCCTGCTATAATAATATATTCCAATGAAGTTTCTTCATTTTTATAAGATAAATACAGACACGAAAAACTTTTTAAAAAATTGTAACCCTTTAAGGAGTGGTCTGGGGGGACTGAATTTGGCAAAGACGTCTACAGCCAAGGTTCGGATTTCTTAGTGACTTGTGAACCACAATCAGGCTGGGCTGGAGTTATTTCAGTTTTAACTATTATTTTTGTTAAAGTTTCAAGTTTTGGTCCATTTTTCGCCAGTTTGAAGGTAAATTGCTCAAAAATCGTCCGATAGAAATGTCTGCGACTACAGTACCGCACTGTACACGCCAAAATAAACATTTTGCGCTAGGATTGATAGGATAGGTAAAAAATGTGTTTCCAATTTCCGGTTACCACGCATCGACCGGAAGTTTCGTCTGCCAACGTAATTGGGGTATGTGAAGTACATACAGATTCGGAAATATTAGTTCGTGATGTGTAAACGCGTATCTGGGCAGGTAGACCAATGCTGTGCCGTGGATCAACGCAAGGCATTGGTATTCGTTCATAGCACCACTGCTTGGCCTTGTCGACGGGTCGACGATCCCACGCATTCTGTTTTCAGTAGCCTAGCCGTAAAGACGTGGGAATAAAATAAATCAATCTCAATTTCGGTAAAATGTCGGCTGTTTATACAACTACAGAAAAAGTGCAAATTGTGAAGTGGTTCTTTGGGGGCCATTCCAACTTTATGCAAACATTACCCCAAATCAACTCAATGATATGAGAGATTCATTGTATAATCAGTTTGGCTATTGTTTGACACAAGAATGTGGTATCTGAACCCTTACTTCATTAATTTATTTGTTGGTAATTGTTAGTTGATTTTAATTTCTGAGTGTTATTTAATTTTATTTGAATACTCTATTTTTATTTCATTTTTAATAAGAATAATTTATTTTAATTTCTGAAAGTTATTTAAATTAATTTCAAGGCTCTATTTTTATTTCGTTTTTAATAAGAATTAATATTTTATTACCATAGCCTTTATGACTAAGAAAGAATCTGAAGAAATACTTTCAATAGAAGAAATTACTTGTCAAAAATGTGACAAATAATTTCTTGACTTTTGACGAGATATTAGTCTCTTTCCGTGTAGAAGAGCAGCGTACCCCATGCTCAGCTCATGCAGTCCTGAATCCAATGTCGACTCGATTACTTTCAGAACCTGCGTTTACGAATTATGGGGCCGGGCGTTCATTCCCTATATCACGAACTAAAATTTCCGAATCTGTATATTAACTACGCGGACAGATATCGGTACCGTTTGTTTAAAAAGAAAATGTGCCCTCCCTATCCGCCCATTTCTCGAGAGAAAAAAGTTTTGTACTTATATGGTCTCTTCGATTACCGACTGGCAAACGGTAACCTTTCATCGTCAAATTTGCACGCTATTTCCCTGACTGTATGGTTTGTTATGTTTACGTAATCACGGATTATAGAAGAAAAAGGTTTTTCTCTGTAGAAGAATAGAATTATTGACACAAGCAAATTACCGAAATCAGTGAACATCTTCGAAATATGTTAGGAAACCTACTTTATTTGATAGGTTCTGGTGTCCTTAGTTATATGTACATTTTGTTTGTATTATAGTGTATTGTGGATTGTCTAGATTTTGGGAAAATGATGTAGGGTGAGATCAAGTAGGTGCGATTGATGAGCTGTTAGAGAAATTTGAATAGTGTCTTGATTCTATCCGTTACCAACGAAAATTGTGTAAGCAAGACTTGAAAAGTGGAAGATCCGCGCAAATGCGAAACACATTCTTATCTCGTACTTATGACAAAATGGTATCGGTGAATTCCAGGCCTCTGGGACTCAGAAAATGCCCGAGAACTTGGTTCCAGTGACTTCGACTATGGAACAAGACTATATATGGAATAGTAAACCTCTAAACCAGACACCATCCTCTGGGTGATGGCCTAATTCCTCATTGGTAGAGCTATAGGGGTTTGGTATGCCCCAGCCCTAAGCCTGTCGTATTCTCCACGCTCCATTTTGGGACAGCATTCAATATTCATTCACATTTTTCAATTAAAGACATTGCTATTTCAAATATCTGAAAATGTTAACACAAATAGAATATGGCAAATATTAGACCTCAGTCACTGCTATAACGTTGCCGCAACATAACTAACCCAGCAATAGCTATTGCTGGTCACTTAAAAGAGATATTCCTATATCGGCGAATAAAAAAAGAAAAAAAATCTCCAGCAAAGATCTTTTGAAGAAATGAGAGAAATACATGATAAGAAAAGGAAGTATGTGCATTGATAGTAGGAAGTATGATGATAAATCGAAAAAAGGATGGCCTTATACAGATTAAAAGATAGATAAGTTGATAAATGTTAAGATAAGCAGTTGAATAAGCAGGTATGGTATAATAAATAAAACACAACTGGTTGCTAAGTAAATGAACTTCCTCATCCTAACACGTTTGATAGCCCAACAAAATATATAATGCCTGTATTGGGGATTATACAATACGTAGGCATTTTTTGATAATTGTAATTTTTCTTTATGTGATTTAACTTTTTTATGAGGATTTTATTCTTAAGATATAATTGTAGGGCACTTGAACCTTTACTTCACCGATTAGTATTATGCCAGCAATGCATATCAATACATATACGTAGATAGATATTAATAAATTGTTCTCTTAATAATTAAGTTTGATGTTCTATTTACTTTACAAATGGTTAACAAACTTTACACAGATATGCCATGACATGTTTCTGACATGCTCAGAGGCTTACCAAACATTCTTTAGAAAATATAAGATATTATAATACATAACTCATAAAATATTCATATATGTAATTAAAGAATATTTTTAAGTTATATGAAAATCGTGAACAGTGAACCTTAATCTCGTCTCTAAGTCAAAATCTAGTCATTACGTTAGGTTGGGCCCATAAGAACTTTTGATCAAGACCTCATAAACTATAACATCTCAATTTCAGACAATTTGACTTAGAGCTAATTTACCTAAGTTTACTATGGGGTCCATTACATGAGTACTCCTGCTTGACTCTTTCCGTACTATCAAGGTTTTGACTTAGGACCAAAAAGTAGAGAAAATTACCTTGTACACCACTTAACCTTATAGCACATGAAAAATATATCGGATCTTTATCGGTAGTCGAACATTACGACCTGGACACGATGAAAATAGAATGTTGTGAAAAGTTTTTAGAGTGGTACGATGATGTTTTTTTATATCCGGTGCGAAAAGGTGTCTTATCAAAAACGCGTGCCGCTGGTATCGGGTGAATGTCAAATTTATATTAATCATGATGCTAAATAGCAGGATTTAGTGGTACATGGGCTTAAAGTAGATTGAATGTAAACGAAGCAAGTATTAGGATATCACGGATGTTATTGCCACGGATGTTATTGCCACGGATGCACAGACTGTTGCAAATACAACAAAGTTAAATTCATATATGGCAATTCTGTAGAAACAATGAACTTAAGGTACGAGTCTGCGGCCGTTAAAGTGAAGAGATTTAGAGCAGCTATTCTATGCTAATATTCTCTCTAGTGATCTGAAATTATTATAAGATGTATCGCTTCTTAAAGTACCTATCTGTTTTGCTCCGTTGAAACAAGTTGTCACTAATTTATATGTAATAATAGTGAGCAAAGCTATGAATCATATTAATGTTTTTATAACGTTTTATAATGTTTTCTACGCGTGTTCTATTTTATCTCTTACACATAAAGTGCATATACATTTAAGCCGTGGACTTCCTGATTTTCTGCTTCAAAATCTGATCTCAACCAGATATTGGACCTTACAAAGTGATATAAAATATGTGTCTTACTAATTTAAATATAATCAAAATGAAATTGTTTGAACTGTGAGCAAAAAAAAATTGGACAAGTCTTATAACGTATTTTTCTAAAATCTAGTTTTGTACATCTAGCTTTAATTTTTGTGACATTGTCAGTTTTTAAAATTCATTGCAAGTGTGCCAAAACTAATATGCCCCATATAAGCGATTTAGTTAAAGCTGGAGTTAAAATAATACTAAAGCAGAAGATGGATGGTCAATGAGACGTAATTGCGATATAATATTAATAAAAATTTTGTGTCTACCGTTTAAAAAAAAGTGTAGAATAACGCATACGATTAGTAGAAATCCTGGATCAGGGCGACGAAGTATATCAACTCAACAGCAAGATTTGCAATTGGTAAATAAATTAGTAGAAAATCCATTTCACTCAGTAATCGAGGCTGCTGAAGAAACGAATTTTCATGGGTCGAGCAGTACTGGTCGTCGGCGAGTAAGAGAATCGGAGCTACGCTGTCATCCAGCAGCACAGAAATACCTACTTAAAGCTAAAGCTCGACTGGGATTTGCACTTGAATTTTTAGTGCATGATGTAAATTTTTGGGACAATATCATCTTTACAGATGAAAAAACTTTCCACTCTACACACAGCGGTCGTATTCGTGTTTACCGACCTCCAAATACCCGATTCGATGAGAAGCATATATCTAACAATGACAAAAGTGGTAGATTATCTGTTTATATGTAGTCTTGGATATTGGCAAGTGGTCCTGGTGTTTCGTGGCATATTGAGAAACGATTTAATAGTGAAACATATATTAGGATTTTAGACAATAGTATGCTCCCTTCTGTGTCACAATTATTTCCTAATAATGAACTGATATTTCATACTCGTTCAGTTCATACTGCTTATACCGTGACTAACTGGTTTCAAGATAACAACATTAATGTTCTTAACTGACCCGGTCATAGTCTAGATTTTAACCCTTTGGAAGACGTATGGGGACTACTCGTAACAAGTATCCAAAAACGAAATGTGAGACCACGGAATGCCCAAGAATTATTGGAAGTAGTAAATAATGAATGGGAAAATATTATTATTAATGATTATTGTATACATTTATTTAATTCTATGCCAATAGACTTATACAAGTTATAAGTAGAAATGGTGGAATAATAAAATATTAATAGTTGTTAGTTTCTAGTTAAGTTGGATATCCTTTGTTGCCCTGATCCAGGATTTCTCTTAATCGTACCTACCGTTTATTCTACACTTTATTAAAACGTTAAACACAGACTTTTTGTTAGTTATAACGCAGTGCAATATGTCTCATTGACAATCCATCTTCTGCCATAGCAATCACTACAGCATTACAATAAAAAAATATAATAGAAGTGCTAACTGTTTTATTACGGCTCCTCATTACATATTCAAGTAGAGACAGATTTCCATTATAAAAAAAACAGTTGACCTATTTTTGTTGCTCATGACAGTACTTGCTATTCACGAATAGGCTCATATACATAGGGTGTTATGTTGTGTCATTTTTTATTTCAACGTTGTACTATTCCACGGCTATATTAATAAAATATTAAATTACACATGTGTTATTTTTCTTAAAAGTTGATCGTACGTGGGTTCGATTCCAGCATGTTTTAGATACAACGTATGTTCCACAGATATGATATATTACCTGTGCTTGTCTGTAACAACTTAACACAGGATAATCCTCGCATGGGGTGAATGATTTGATTAACTTTTACGTATCCATGGGATGTATTTTTAGATTAACGTCTGTTTCAGAGATATATTATTATCATGTTATCTATTTTTAATAAACAGGGTGTTCTTCCTCATAGGGTGAATGATTTGATTAACCTCTTATGTATTTTTAGATCGTTTGTCTGTTCCACATATATTTACATATCGAGAAGATTGTCTAGACAAAATTTGGTAGAAGTTATGGTAGTGCAATTTTGTTACTACAACATGTTAAATATAATGAAATGATGTGGTATTTCAGCCTTTCTGGCAGATGCAAATGGATGACGATGTGACGTTAAATTAGATTCCGCCCATATATTTGTATGTGGGAATGTAAACTTAAAGATGAGTGAGGCTACGATTGTTCTTTAATGTTGCCGTTGGTACCTGAGGAAAAAAAGGATATGAATTTTCTCTTTACTTTTGCTGATAACAAGGAGACCAGATAAAATAATGTGTATTCATATTTATCGATGGCTAAGTAAGAATACTCCAAGAACCTTAATGTTTACTATGTGATTTTTAGTCATTATAACTTAGGTTCATTGTTTTGTTATGTCTGAGGTGTTATTGTAACTTCATTTAAGGTAATTTTCCGTGTTATTGTTAGAAGGAAATTTTGTTGGTTAACCTAAAAATGATAAACGCACATAGAAAATTTAGTAATCACTACAAGCTGGCATATATTTTATGACTTTTTGTAATTGTTCAAGCGAATGCTAGTTGCTCTCACCTGTAGTGGACAATTTCTCATTTAGTTAAACAAATAAGGTTGTAAACATTCGAATTTACCTCTCCTTCATCAGCTGTCATATTCAAGAGTTAGGGAATAACGTGTTACCCGCATTTGGTTATAAATGGAACATTTACTAAAGTAATTAAATCGTGGTTTTATTTATTTTCTTGTTTATATGGTCCAATAATGGGTTTTGTGTACCTTAGTTTCTGTTCTAAGGAGAGTTTTAATCATTTTATGGCTGGAACTAATTTTCTGTTACTTATCAATTCCTAGGGTATTTTCCTATTAGATGTTGAATTGAGATTGGTCGTTAAAACAAAAAAAACAGGTGTTTAGGAAAAAAACGGTTGGTTTCGAAAACCGGCGTGCTCTTCCTTTCTTTATTGAGTCGTCAAGCCGATTAGTCAAGATTTTTATAATTGCTTGTAAAAGCAACCCCAACTTAATTACGGGGGATTATACTATAAAATTCTTACATTTGGAAGGCCTAATTGTGTGTAGCTGTTTGAAGCCAAATTTTGTTATGGAGGACTTCTAAATAGGCAATAAATACGACATTGTTGAATATCTGTTTGTGCCCTGACGATTTTGCGGGTAAGCACCATCTTAAATTTTCTGGAAATACTGACTCCTAATTTTTGTCATTCTTTTATGTAGGCAATTTGGATAATTTGGATAATTTGAGTAATTTGAGATGATTTGGAAAATCTGGAAAATTAGACAAAGTACTCAAGTGGTACTAAGTTACATAAAATTGTGAAGCTGAAAAGCTGTGGATGTCCATGTAGTTTTTATCGACTTGGAAATTGGTGAATCGATTGTTGGGAGGTCACGCGAAGCCATTTTTTGAAGTCGTCGTTTTGGTATGGTCATATGTCACAGTTGAGACACATGGTTTCTGGTTATGAGGTCACATGAATTTAACTGTTGAGATACTGAAGCTGAGGTGTGCATGAGGTTTTTGCAGTAATAACAGCATAGTAACCTGTACTAACAGATTTTTACTCAACGCTGGATACCGGATGAGTACCTTTTTTTTCTAATGTTACCAGGATAACCAAAAGTTATATAATAATCTATATATAATCTTTACTTAGTTCTTTATATATATGATATTTATGGTTAAATATTTTCATTAGTTACTCAATTAATTAAGCATATGTGAAAATAAGACATGTGAGTAACTGCGCAGTTAACATCTTATTTACAGGTATTTTATGGTTATATCATTAGTTTATAAGGTATATCAATCTTTTTATTTACGTTGTTTATTAGCAGTGTCAATACAGTGCAACACATTTTAATTTAACCTAACTATAAATCATTGACAGTACATCGTTAGAGATCGTTAGTAAATCGTCAGTATATTTTTAACAATTCATTTGCAGAATATCAGTGATCAACCAATAGTAGTTTTTGTAAAAAGTAGAATATTTTTATTTGTAAGTTATTGGTATAATAGTATTATTAATTGTAGATCTAGTAAATAAAATTCTTTTTTTATAATTTCCTATTAATAATATTCATAAAACTGAGCCGATTTGTACTTTATTAATTGTATTTTATATGTAAATTAAATAATTATTTTAAATAGATTTCTATTGTGTTTTGACTTAAATTAAATTTAACACGGTTTTTGGTAGTTTTTTGATAATCGGTGTGTCATACTCAATCTAAGGCGGCTGGAATTTATAGGAAATTACCTGACGCTCATTTCAACTTATGGCAAAATTGAAATCGTTAAAAATAAAGGATCTTCACCTCTGAGATTCTCGTGATAGAGCTAGCCGACCTTAAGATTTAAGAACTAATTGTAATTTAGAGTCAAATTTCACTTCGTATTTCTTAATTTCAATTTAACCCGTAACAACGAATATATTGCTATCGATTCAGAAGAGCATGAGGCCAAGATAGAAAAAATGAGTGTTAAATAGCATGGAGTTTGTAGGGTAGAGTAAAGTAGAGCCTTATTATGTCGACGTCGGCTGTGCTCTTGCCAAGAAGAAGAAGGTAAGGGTTAATCGTCCCTTACGCTACTTGTTAACCGATAACAAATTTATAATGGGCGCCAGTGATCTTAATGATGCCGAATACCTCCTTGTCGGCTTTCAGGGATGAGAGCCGATAAGGTGACCCCCCTTGATACGCCCCTGGAGGGTGTAGAAAGAAAAGACGGGGTTCGTGCAATAGTGTATTAAAAGAAAAGAAATAAAAGCTGAACGAATTCAGTTACAGGACAGTATGTCCATAAACAAACAAAAATAATTAGGCGATGACTCTAGCAAGGCAATTGTAATTCGGATAAATTTCCAACACCCAACAAAGAGGACAATTGGCTTATAGCGAGATCAAGTCGAAATGCGTACAATAATGCTAATGTTTTCTAAAAAAAAAAAAAAAAAATAAAATTGCCAAACGTACACTATGAGGGTTACGATGTAACATACAGCGACATCAGCTGTCTACTAAATGAAGGGTACTTAAACCCAGTCCTTTAATATGCCTCAAAATTAGTTACAACTGGGAACATAACTTCCTTTCCCAGATGTGGGCACTTTCTAAAAAACGGAATTCGCTAAATAAAATTAGAGGAGGCAAAACAAAGAATAGATAAAAACAAAATTTAGAAAAAATAAAAATGAAATAACAATGCATTCCTCGTAGATCACAATGTCCGGGTATGAGTGATTGACCCAGCCTGTGTCCCCATTTGTCATATCCACGTAAGTAAAAAAAAAGGAAATGATAATATAATTATCCCGACTACTAGGTACATGAAATCGCGGACGTAGTTAACTAGGTCCACAATTATGGAACACTCGGTATGTGATTCGGTTAAAATAAATATTATGAAAATCACAAAAACACAAAAAAACGAAATGACCACTAAACTAGGTGAATGAATCATGTAGCCGTAATCATTATGTAAAGCAACCTGGTAATGATTGAACATTCAGTATAGAATTTAGTTAAAATGACTATAATGAAAATTAAAAAAAACAATTGACCATTAACCCAAGTGAATTGGTTAGGTAGCGATATTCATTACGTAAAGCGGCTTGCTACAGATTGAACATCTAGTAAAGAATTTAGTTAAAATGACTATAAAGAAAATAAAAAAAACGAATGGCCATTAACCCAAGTGAATTGGTTAGATAGCAATAACTATGACGTAAATCAGCTTGGTAATGATTGAACATCCATTAACGAATTTAGTTAAAATGAATACTATGAAAATCACCAAAAACAAATTAATAATTATGGTGTAAACAGGGTAGACTCGAAAGGTATCAATTCGTACCTTCACTGTAATTCAGGTGCACAAGTTAGGGTTCACTCTAACCTGTAATTTAATTTTGATTCCTACTCTTAATAGATTATTAATATTATCGGACAATAATTTGCTTTACACAGCGTATTTGTCGTTGTGAAGGAAAATTGCGAATAAGCTTCTAATGCTCGGCCAAAACTTAAACTCTATCTTGAACATAAGGGGTTATAATGCTTTAACGCGATGTCGTTAATGGCGTCCCTTATACTAACTTACATTGATTCCCCCAACGACAAGGTTCTGCATAAAGTGAAGATTTCGCAAAAATTCAGAATGTGTGATAGTTAATATGGTCCGACAATTAGTTATGATTTTAAGTAAAAGTACACAAAATAAAAATGAATGACTAATTAATTTGCTTGTAAAAGAAAAGAAAATTGTTAACTAAATACTAAAATTAATGTCGTCGACTTAGCTGCGACCGTCGATTATTAAACAGATACTCTCACCAATTTCCCGCGGTGAATTTAATCCTAGAGAGTGATTATACACTTCACTAAACTCACTTTGTTTTTTACACACGAGAGTCGGATATTTATTTAATTCCAGAATGGTTCGCGCTTTTTGAGCATATGAATATTATTTAAAATAAAAAAAATCTAAGTATAAAAGAAAATCATATACCCCTCGACAGACGCCAAGACGTACGGCTGTGGTCAATCAAATAATACAGAAATAAATTGCAATGGTAATAATTTACTAAATGACGCTTGAAAGAGCTTATAAAAAATGCCACGCCCAAAATGAATTTTAATGAATTTATGGCACTACCCCAAAACACAATGTGACTTAACTTGAGTAAATTAATTTTAATAAAAACGGCACTAAAGAACTTTCTGGTTTGTTTTAATTTAAAAAAAATGCCCTAAAGAACTTTGATCAGAAAAAAAAAATTGCGACACGCCGACCGGAGGCACCCAAGACTTCTACTCGAAAAATTAGGTGAACTGCCCGAGGCTCTGCATACTTGGAATTTATGGAGTAAGTATTGGCGCCGATGCATCTGGGTCTCGAGTAGTTGGGTAACGGTTTTTAGCCTCGGTCCGTTTGGTCACGTAGGCAGTATTGATGGTGCAATTTTGCATACAATGATGCTTTTGTTAATATCTCGATAACCCTTGCTTGTTCTGTGTAAATTTGGCGACTTTGCTGTAAACGTTGCCCGTAATTAATTATTTAATTGGATTCCGTTCCGTGGGCCGCTTTCAGGTGATTATCCTGAACTACGGCCGTGAAAGTTAATCTATTTTCATGCGACGCCTTGCATGGTTGCGAGGACATCACAGAACTCCTTTAGAGAATAGTACGAGTCAATGGAACACCGTTTTGACCAAATTACGTTAACCCTTTCACCTAGACCCTCTCAGCTGCTCTATACACCATACCTAGTAAGTTATCGGATTGCGATTTAAACGCAATCCTAGATCAAGATCATTGGAATGCTGGTGCAAAATTTCATATAGTTCTGACTATGGTATATAATTATTTTATTGAATTTTAATACAACGTACTTTGTGTTTTGGTTGACGTCAGTTTGCGATGGGGAATTTTCCAGCCCAATACGTAGGCAACCAGCCATGTGTCTCCGTACCTACTTGGGGTTGTGTCGATAGCATATTCTAGAGAATCGTAGGGGTTTGAGGGGTTTGACGGACCCATGCAAAAGGTACGTTAACAATCACACCTTTGGATTTTTCCCATATATCACGTTTTTAGAAATACTGTGAATGTGAAGAAGTTTTTGTCAGCTTCTTTGAGTATTTGGCAAGTTTTGGTAGAAGTCTCTGTAGTGTAAAAAATGTTTACTAAAAATCATCTTAAATATAATGGCCATGTTAAATCGGAAGACTTAGGGCTCGATGGTGTACGAATTAAATAGCCTGGTGTTTATAATCAATTCAGCATACCAACAGGTTTGCTTGACCTCACAATATTGTAGTATAGATTTATTGGCAAATGAAATTTTTTTCACCACTCTGTAGCATAATATTTTGATATTGAAACTCTTTCTAGATAATATATTAATGCTATATTGATGTGTGAATTTTTTTAGCACACTATACACAACATATTAAGTTTTATGATTCTTGCTGATACTAATATTTAAGCCGTCTATTTACAGGTGTTTCATTTTATTTACACAATATTAGATCCAGAATAATTTATTTATTTTGGTCAGTTTTGTATGCATAGTATATCTCCATGTTATTAGAGAACCTGATATTTTAAGTACGAGCTATATTTATCCAAATCTTTATTTAGTTGATGGTTCTATTAAATTTATTTTTAGTCGCAAATGAAATTACTACAGTGGGTTTGGAAACTCCTAGTTAATTAATTATAATCTTTAAACTTACTTTGATATGCCAAAACCTACAACATAATCTGCTTTTCAACTCTGGTATATAATAGAAGTTGATCCATTTTACCTTTAAACACCTGTAGAATATGTTCCAGGTACACATTGTGTAAATAATAGTTTTTAGACAAATTTGATGTAACTAGTCACAAACACTTCCTTGAGGTATTGAAACATATTCTTTATAGGATTTTGCAAACAGCAGAAAAAATAACTATCTATAACTAAGAGAAAAACTATGCGTAAAAATATTAATAAAATCTTTGCATTCTGTCGATAACCTGAATTCTGGTTATGCTAGCAAATTAAAATCCTAAAATGAATTTGTCTAATTCCTTATTTGACAATTCTCATTCTAACATTAGCATCCACCCAGTCCCCTATGGCCATGCAGATTAAACTAGTATCTACATCACCCCCTACGATCATGAAGATGCAGTTAAAAATGAGAACATAGGTGAAGATCTGTTGTTTCTATCAGTCAATGTCAAATATAATTATTTCACACTTATTCATAGAAATTGTCTTGGTTTTACATGAAACACCTTTATGAGTGGCTTTATGTCTTTCTGATGAGCTCCAGAATAAGGGCGAAAAACGTTTCAAAGGCTAAGCATTTCCAAGAAACAGAATGATAGATTTCATGAAAATGTAATCCACTAGAATGAATAATTTTTAAAACAAGGTAGATAAATAAATTCATTTTAGGCCTTTGTTCTCATTTTGATGAAAAATGAAAGAAAATATTATTTTGAGCGTCTTTTCAAATGTAACCGTGCAACTAATAATTTTTAATTTTTAACTGATTTCTTTCAACTGAAACAAAGGAGGCTGGAATTGTTGTTTCGAAATGAAAGATTTTGACATTTATGTTTATTGCTTATTGTAAAAATTTATGTGGTGAGTATATGTTTTATATTCGACTAAATCCGATATTTTAAATTCGTTTATTATTTTAATCCATCAAAATGGTCATTCACACTGAAGATAAGTTCAATATGGTAATAATATACGGTGAATGTCATAAAAAATGCAGCAAATGCCGCACATACTTACGCAATACGTTTTCTAGACCCACACCCAACCCCCAAAACTGTTGTAAGTTTAAGTAAAAACTTGAAAAACTACAGTAGTTTCAAAAAGCCAAAACGTACCGGAAGGAAAAATGTAAGAAGTGATGAAAACACAGCTTTAGGACTAGAAATGGTCAGTAATAATCCCCATACTTCCTTACGGCAGTTAGAGACTCTATGTAATATTTCTAAAAGTTCTTGCCAGAGAATGTTCAAACAAAATAAATATTTATTTTGTTTCAACCCTTACAAAGTACGTCTAGATCATCACTTAAGACCAGGTGGTCAACAATGGAGAATGGATTTTTGATCGCAATTTACTGTTATGTTAGAGGAGCAGGACAATCTGTTAAATAGAATTATGTGTAGCGACGAGAGCAGGTTTCGCAATATTGATTTAGTATCCAAACATAACTGTAGATACTGATCGGAGGAAAATCCTTGATGGTTGAGACAAACACGAAACCAAACCACCTTTGGAGTAAATGTTTGGTGTGGAATCGACAATGGGTACATAATAGGACCACATCTTTTTCATGGCACGTTAAACAGACAGCGATATTTAGATTTTCTAGGAAATGATTTGCCTCATTTGTTAAATAATGTTCCAATTGATTAAACTAATATTTGGTTTCAACAAGATGGAGCGCCGCCGCATAATGCTGGCATTGTTACATATATTGTTCACTTGTTTGGGTTATGTGAAATAAAAATTAATTATCTACCTAATTGTTTTATTCACTTTATTATTATTAATTGTAGATGTAAGGTTGCATTTGAAAAGATGCTCAAAATAATATTTTCTTTCATTTTTCATCAAAATGTACAGGGTATCCCATTGAAAATGAAACAATAATGTAATTTCCGATCAAACCAGGAGTTTAAATAAATTTGTTTCATTACTTTCTAAATCAGACTATTTTACTGTGAAAAATGTCTAGAAGGACCTATCGTCTAAAATTTGATTTAAAAAAGTTGTGACAATATTTGTCATTAAAAAAAAATTATATTGAAATTAAAATATCTCGAAAACTATCGACTTTTCAAAAAATGTTCATATAATAAAAAATTCTTAGAATTGAGTGCTGTTTCACATGCACCTATTTGCAAGGTTCCTGGGATCGATTAATATCTTTGCGCCAACGCCATCTATATCTCAATGAGGAGAAAGGACGTTTTCACTCAAAACTAAAGTCATTTATACATTCTAGTGAATTCCTTTTACAGAATTCGAATATCTCTTTCAGACATCGAGAAAATGGAGCCGGGAGTTTTAAATGGGACACCCTGTATAGGCTCCAATACTAGTTAGCTAATAGATAGGTGAAGCTCTGTTGTTTTTATCAGTCAATGTCAAATATAATTATTTCACACTTATTCATAGAAATTGTCTTGGTTTTGCATGAAACATCTTTATGAGTGACTTTATGTCTTTCTGATGAGATCCAGAATAAGGACGAAAAACGTTTCAAAGGCTAAGCATTTCCAAGAAACAGAGTGATAGATTTCATGAAAATGTAATCCATTAGAATGAAATTTTTTTAAGACAAGGTAGATAAATAAATTCATTTTAGGCCATTCTCATTTTTAACTGAATCTTCATGATCGTAGGGGTTATGTAGATACTAGTTTAATCTGCATGGCCGTAGGGACTGTGTGGATGCTAGTGTTAGAATGAGAATTGTCAAATAAGAAATTAGACAAATTCATTTTAGGATTTTAATTTGCATAACAGAATTCAGGTTATCGAAAGAATGCAAAAATTTCATTAATATTTTTACACATAGTTTTTCTTTTAGTTATAGATAGTTATTTTTCCTTCTGTTTGCAAAATCCTATAAAGAATATGTTTCAATACAATTACAAGCAAACAAATAATAATTCATTTTTAAACTTCCTTCAGGTGTTTATTTTGTTAAAATAAATATATTTTTAGCTATTCATATTTTAGCAAATTTGTTAATATTCAATTTTATTCCATACAAACAATAAAACATACCTACGTGGTCTAATGCTAAGTACCGTTTTGTAAAACAATGGTACACTAAATGATAATAACCAAACTTTAACGTTTAATACATCTTAAGAAACAAATTGGTTAATTACATATACCTAGTTTTGACAACCATTTATTATTGCAGTAAACTCTCGAGTAAACCATAATCTAAATAACATTTGTTTACAGAAGAATTCAAATCTTTTTAACAAATGTACAAAAATTTGCTTACTTTTCACATATTAGTTTTGAAATTAATGTTTTTTACTTGAAATTTTTGCTTGACACATAGATTCCAGATTTGAAAAAAAACAACGGTATCACATAATAAACTTAACTCATCTTTCTACACTGTCTAAAAGTTGGTTCCTAATTTCCACTAAATTTTAATATTTCTAAATAGCCCTTTCTCAAAAACATTCACCATTTTTTAAACACTCACGTAAATCCTATGTTGAGCCAAGCCGTTTTCTAATTTCCACATTTGTTACATTGTTCAAAAATCGCCTTTTATTAAGCACATTTACTATTTTTAAACCTTGGTAAATCCTTATTTCGTTTTTCGACTAAGTATGGTTTAATATTTCTTGATAGCGTCTTGTCACATACAGGTGATGGATGGATGTCGAACATATAAGTAACCTTCCTTGTGTAAGATTTTGTAATAAAACTAGTACTTTAGAAAAACAATATACTCCGCGAAGTGAAGAAATAATAAAAGTTAAATGAAAACAAAAATACAAAATGTATTTATTTTTTCCGCCAAATCCCCTCGGCTCCGTTAACATCAGCGAACGTGCATTTTCCACAAGCATATCTACCGTCGCTTGGCACTCTTCAAGTTCTGCTGATTCTTTAACACGGCCTTTTCTGACGACTAGCGTCCTCGCGTGAACATGACAATTTGAATGAGATAGTTTGTACTGTCGGGAACAAAAAGAAAATGGGACAACTATTTTTTTCTAATGTAAATCTGTCCCTATTTGAATATGTAATGAGTAGCGGAAATAAACAGTTAGCAATTTTATTATATCTTTTATTGTAATGCTGTAGTTATTGCCAAAACAGAAGATGGATTGTC
This sequence comes from Stenurella melanura, assembly GCA_963583905.1. Taxonomy (NCBI): domain Eukaryota; kingdom Metazoa; phylum Arthropoda; class Insecta; order Coleoptera; family Cerambycidae; genus Stenurella; species Stenurella melanura. The sequence goes on along the minus strand of OY757316.1, from coordinate 60,000,977 downwards.
AATGAGACATATTGCACTGCGTTATAACATAAACAAAAATTCTGTGTTTAACATTTTAAAAAGGTGGAGAATAAATGATACGATTAGTAGAAATCCTGGATCAGGGCAACAAAGAAAATCCAACTTAACAAGAATCTAACTATTAATATTGTTCCCTAAAGACTTAATAATAGGTATTGCACTTGGGGATTTAAATTTAGAAACTAGAATTTTGTTGGGTTGACAATTGCCACACTGGATTTGGTTTCTTGGTGCCATATTCTTCTTTTGAATTCGTTGGTGGGAAGTTGTGTGCAGCACTTCGAAAAACACAAAATTGGTTATTTGGAGATTGGGGCTGGACAAGTGACTCCCATAAATAGTACCTGGAATTTGGGTAGTTCAGAAGCTTCTGAGAGTTTTTGCTGGCTGTGGACAAGGGTAAGTTGTTGGCCCTTTATTTTAGTCTTCGAGCTTTATCTGCCCAGGTGCAATTTGGGGTACTCATATTTATTTGAATAATTAATTACAAATATACAGTTACAAAAGAACATTTGGTTCTTCGAGCTCGGATATTTCCTGGATTAGTATTAATAATTTGTTAGAATTTTCTTACTTTTTATTGGGTATTTTACCACTGAAAAACATTTAAAAATTTTAATGAAAAAACCTCTGCGCCAAACGGATCAGACAGAGGTTGGTTCTTGAATACTTGACTGTTTCAAAAAGTCTCACACCTAAAAATATATAAACTAGAACAATGTTATAAATTAAAAACTGAAAATCAAAGCTATAGGTAGTTAACGTTTCGGAAGAGAATCTACTTCCGTTCTCAAAACTTTTTTGGCCGTCAACCATGACAGTTCTTTGTTTATGTATTTCCATAGTCACGTGAGACATTAAATTATATTTATCTTATTTTTACTTACTTCGTCTCTAAGGATGGGCAACCAACTAGTACAAAAATCTATTGAATAATTAGAAACGCATCTATCCTCGTTTAATAAAATAATCGCGGATTCTTTAAGTTTTCTTTTAGTTCCGTTGCTCTCTTTTTCCAAAATCTTCGCCGAGTCCCATTTAATTCTATGATTATTATCCCACGCGTGTTCACAAATTTTGGATTTTTCAAATTCTCCCCTTCTAGCGTAATTTCTATGTTCACCAAGCCTTACATTGAAAGGTCTAGATGATCCACCTACGTAATGTTTTCCGCACTCACACGGAACACTATAAATACAATTTTTTGAATTTTGAACAATATTTGGAGGTTTGGTTCTTGATAAAACCGATCTTAGCGTGGAGCCCGTTTGAAAAACCGTTCGTACGGAAAACCTATTCCCAATTTTTCGTAATTTATCCGATAAACCATGTATATATGGAATTACTGCCATTGACCTAAATACCCCAGGTTGTGATAGTATATTCTCTCTACTATCAATGTTCAATAACTGACTATCAACAAAACTCTCAGGATATTGATTATTTAATAAGACAGTTTTTATAAATTGTTTTTCGTTCCTTAATATTACATCATTTGAAGAAATAATTTTGGCCCTGTCATACAAACACTTAACAACACCTTTCTTAACACTAATATGTTGATTTGAATTGAAATTTAAGTATCTGTTTGTGTGCGTTTGTTTTCTATACAGACTGGTTGGTATGTGATATCTAATTTTTTAATTAAAATATCTAAGAAAGGTAATTCATTATTATTCTCTATTTCTATTGTAAATTTAATTGAAGGTTCTTTTTTGTTAATCTGATTCAAAAAATAACTTAAACATTCTTTACTATAAGGCCATATAGCAAAAATGTCATCTACATATCTCCACCATACAATGGGTTTATAAGCTAGATTATTTATATTACTTTCCTCGAAATTTTCCATGAAAATGTTACTTAATATTGGAGATAATGAAGAACCCATGGCCATCCCAAAGTCTTGTTGATAGAAGTCATTATTTAATTGAAAGTATGTTGTTTTAATGCAAAGTGTAAGTAATTCCATTATAGTTTCAATGCTTAACTTAGTTCTATTCGCAAAATTCCCATCTTGTTGCAATTTGTTTTTAATTATTATTAATGTTTTATCTACAGGAACATTTGTAAATAGGCTTACTACATCAAAACTGACCATTAGATGATTATTGTTAAAATGATTTTCTGACAGCTTTTCCAAAAAATGTTTGCTATTTTTAATATAAGACTCGGAGGAACCTGATAAAGGATTTAGGATTTTTAATAAATATTTTGAGAGTTTACTACATGGAGAATTAATTGAACTCACAATTGGTCTTAAGGGGATGTCAGGTTTATGAATTTTTGGCAAACCATAGAAATGAGGAGGCTTGCTGTGATGTGGAGTTAACATCTTTCGTTCAATATCTGTAAATTCGTTTTTGTGTTTAAATAAGACTCTATATATTTTGTTTTCTAAATAATTTGTAGGATCTTTATTTAATTTGGAATAATTTCCATCATTTATCAAGTTCGTAATTTTTGTATCATATATAGCTGTATCTAAGATTACCGTGGCATTGCCTAAATCAGCTGGTAAAATTTTAATGCTATGATCATTTTTTAGAGATGAAATGGAACGTTTTTCATCGGATGTTAAATTGTCTTTAGTCTTATATTGTTTCTCTAATTCAATTTTAGAACGAATTCGGTATTCATTAGCATCATCTAATGGAAGCTTCTGTGCAGCCTGTTCAATTGCAGTTATTATATCAAATTTAGGAATAGCCTTTGGTGTTAACGCATAATTAAAGCCTTTAGTTAATACTAATTTCTCGGATATATTTAGTTGGCGGTTTGATAGGTTGATGACAGTTTTGTCATTTAAAGGATTATTTTGAAAGTTTTGTAATTCAATATGTTGTCTTTCACTATATAATTTGTTAGAAATTGCAATACATTGGTTTGTCTTGAACTTTTTATACCCAAGTTTTTTTGAACTGGTTAGAGTTTTATACTTGTGAAACTTTTCTGATATGGTAAGAAATCATAAGATCACTTCTTAAGAGATAGTGAGAAATCAAGTGGTTCTTATTCTGCCAGGTAGTTCAAATGTACATTTGACATTTGTTGTTGTTTGTTGAATTAAAGAATTCGTCAAGGTGCATTTATTTAATAATAATATTTGTCATTTATCATATTCAGATTGTTGTTTACTATTAAAAAAATATGGCAGATAAAATAAAGTCTTTGCAGAAAGAAATGACAACTATTTTGAACCTTGGAGAAAAGCTCATAAATTTATGTATTACAGCTGAAAGTTCTGATAATCTGGAAAAAATTGAAAATTGTCTTATAAGAGCGTGAGATTTTGTAAGCAATATTAAACAATTTGAGCAACAAAATGCAACAATTGGAAATTTGGCTGTTAAAGAAAACGTTTCTCTTGCAGAAGATTTTTATAAATTAGTAGAATCTTTCGACAATATTTCTTATCCTATTAGAACAAAAGAACGACATTTGCAGCGTTTGTTTGACAAAAAGGTCGAAGTTGATAGTGTTCAAACTTCTAACACTCCACCGATAGCTACAGATTCTCAGGTGAAATTACCGTTGATAAAATTACCAACATTTTCGGAAGATATAACGTTATCAGTCGTTCATAGAGTTATTTAACAGCTTGATACATAATAGAACAGACTTATCCGAAGTTGACAAATTTCAGTACCTTACTTTATCTTTGGAGGGTGAACCTGTCTCATTAATAAAATGTTTGAAAATAACTCCGGCTAATTATTCGATAGCTTTAGAAACTTTAAGTAACAGATATTTGAATATTAGATTGGTGGCGAATAGTTATTTATATAATATCAATGGGTTGGGTTCAATGTCGGAGAGATCCTCGCTGTTTTTAAAGAAAGTATTGGATCAATTTAGGGAAAATTGGTCTGCCTATAAAGCAGTCTTAACCGCAGAGGAAGATCAACTTAATTTGTTGCTGTAAATATGTTTTTACAAAAATTAGACACTAATACTCGAGAGCAATTCAAGTTAAGTATCGTGGATGATAGACAGCTGATTCCCTCGATAGAAACATTGTTGAATTTTGTTCAGAAGCAAAGTTTAGCTTTAGACAATATAGGTTGTGTTTCGAATCCAAAGATGTCTAAAGTGGTAAAAAGGGATTCAAAGCCCAAGGTTAAACCGTCGCCGGTATCATTAGTCGCAAATTCGGCAGTGATTTGTCAATTATGTAAGGCAAATCATGCAGTTCTGAAGTGTGACAAGTTCCTCACTAAATCGCCCTATGAAAGATTTAAAACAATGAAAAATAAGAATCTTTGTTTGAATTGTTTGAGCAGTGCGCATTTGGTGAAAGCTTGTGATTCATCCAGAGCGTGTACTACATGCAATAGGAAACATCATGATTTGTTAAATTATGCAAAAATGCTGGTGCAGCGGATGATACTCAGACAATAGATATACGGGCAGTCCCAACTGAGGCGCAGAATGTTGTGGCAGATATAACTGGGCTTTCATCAGATCACTCCGTGTTTACAGGTATGGTGGCTACCATATTGTTGGCGACTGCCATTGTTAATGTTTTAGATGTCTCAGGGTCACCGGTTCCTGTTAGGCTTGTGGTAGATTGTGGTTCGCAAGTGAATTTTATTTCGGAAACTTGCGTTCAACGTTTAGGTCTTACTCGCACTTCATCGTCTCTTTACATTCGGGGCTTGAATCAGCTACCGTCTATTAGAAGCAGAGGTATTGTGACTTGCGCATTGCAATCTCTGATTGAAAATAATTCGAAGCTAGTGTTGGAAACACAGGTTCTTTCTAATATTTGTAGCGACATGCCTTCGGTGTCTCTGAACACAAAAGATTGGCGTCACATTACAAATTTGAAATTAGCAGACCCCTTTTTCTATCGAAAGCAACCCATTGACATGCTTATTGGAGCAGAGGTATTTCCTCAGATCTTATTAGGCAGGGTGGGTTATTTCAGGAAAGGAGAATAGGGAACCAGCAGCTATTAATACGATTTTTGGTTATATTTTGATGGGAAGAATTCACACTGGAATATCTATAGATCCCTCTTGTTTCTTTCTAGAAACGTCTTTAGAGGAAGTAGTAAAGAAGTTTGGGAATTAGAACAAATTCATCTACCTAAATTGAGCATTAGTGATGAACAGTGTGAACAACATTTTGTAGACACTCATATTAAAAATCCAGAAGGAAGATATGTAGCATCGTAGCCCTTTAAGGAAGGTTATCCTCCTACATTTGGGGATAGTTATTCCACTGCACTGAAATGTTTGAGGTCGTTGGAGAATCGTTTGTTAAAAAATCCTGAATCATATGAATCTTATTGTGAAGTCATGCAGGATTATTTAAATGCCGGGCATATGACGATCGCTCATCCAGCATCAAATCCAGACCAGGTTTATTATATCCCTCATCATGGAGTTATGAAACCGGACAGTACGAGTACTAAATTGCGCGTAGTTTTTAACGCTTCTTGTAAATCTTCAAGGGGAATATCTTTAAACGAAACCTTGTTAGCTGGTCCTAAACTGCACACAGACGTTACTACAATCTTAAAGCAGATGTACCGGCAAATATTAGTGAAACCGGAACACTGGGATTTTCAAAGGCTCGTATGGAGGTTTCATCCGGATGAACCGGTACAGAAGTATGTGATGAATAGGGTCACATTTGGCATTTCCTCGGCTTCATATTCGGCCTTAAAAACTCTGAAGCAGCTAGCACTAGATGAGGGTTCTGATTTTCCCAAAGCTGCGGAAGTAGTACAATCAGACATTTATGTAGGCGATGTCATCACAGGGGTAACTCTGTTGAGGAAACCCGCAATTTAGCTTTCGATCTCATTCTCCTCTTGAAAAGAGGTGGATTTGATCTTATGAAACTTGCAAGCAATGAACCAAGCGTGCTGAGTAGTCTTCCCATATCCATTCAACAATCTGTTTCATTTGATAAGGAGGAACCTTCATTCGTTAAAGTGTTAGGCTTGCAGTGGAGTCCTGCATCTGATAGTTTTGCTTACAATATTTGTCCTCAATCCAATCTCTGCACGAAACGCATCATTTTATCAGAGTTGGCAAGGATATTTGATCCTTTGGGCTCTTTGGCCCCATTAGCTGTTTGCTAAACTCTTATTCAGAGACTTTGGATGTTAGGAATAGAATGGGACAAACAGCCTCCGGTAGACATTATGTCACGGTGGAAAACATATCAGGCTAAACTACCTTTGTTGGAGAATATAGCTCTTCCTCGTTATTTGCCAATGGATGAATCTACGATTTGTGAGATACATGGATTTTGTGATAGTAGTGAAATTGCATATGCTGCTGTTTTTTATTTTCGATTAAGTCAACCGAATTGAGATATTTCTACTATCTTGATTTGTAGTAAATCGAGAGTGACCCCACTAAAAAAGCTCTCGATACCTCGATTGGAGCTAAATTCTGCAGTTCTTCTGGCACAGTTAATAACATTTGTTCGAAATGTTTTTGCACAGAAGATTCGATTCTCCCGTATATGGACATGGTCAGATTCTCAAGTGGTTTTGGCGTGGATAAAGTCTCCTTCATATAACTGACAAACGTTTGTTGCCAATAGGGTGGCTTTAATCCAGGAGCAATTACCTTTTTTTTTTTTTTTTTTTCCTGTGGAGGGGAAATCCGTCATGGACACTCGGTCAATGCTCTCAGTAGGACCGAGTAGTGCCGGACTCCTACCGGCTAAAACCCCTCCGTCTTCTGTGCAAGCATCCGGGACCGCGTGAGCATTGCTTCGGGTGCTGCACGGTGCTGACTGTAGATAGTATTAGGCAGCTCTGTCTTCGTCCTGTTTTGTCTCCATGATGGCCACACAGAGGTCGTTCAGTGTTTTCCAGTTCCATTCTGAGCTAAGCATGGTATGAACAAAATTGTGCTCGCTAAGGCCGTGTCCGATGGCCCTGGATGCATCTTCTCGGACTGTTGTCATACGGGGGCAGTGGAATAGTGTGTGGGCCGGTGTATCGGTCATAGTGCAGTAGGAGCATGTGTCCGTTTCTTTCTTCCTGATCTTTTTTAGGTAACTACCAAATGTACCGTGCCCACTAAGAGCCTGGGTTAGGTGGTAACCAAGCTGCCCATGCTTGCGGTCGAACCAAGGTTTAATGCTCGGAATGAGCATCCTGGTCCAGCCCCCTTCATTTGCGTTTGTCCATCGCTCCTGCCAGCGGGTCAATTAGCAATTACCTGGGAACCGTTGGCATCACGTCTCGTCGGTGGATAATCCGGCAGACTGCATCACGAGGTTTACTTCCGTCCAGCTGCTTCATCATCCCTTATAGTGGATGGGGCCCAAGTGGTTGCAAAAGTCTTCAGATCATTGGTCCGTGCAACCTAGTTTGTCTGACACTGCTGAAGAGATTCGAGAGACAAAGTTTTGTCTCAATGTCACGGTTGAAAATAATTTGTTGTCACTTATCGAAAGGTTTTCATCTTTATCGAAGTTACAAAGAGTTGTTAGTTATTGTCTTGGTTTTACTTCTTATTGTCAAGGCAGTAGAATGTTTACAGGATGCTTCACATCAAAAGAACTTCACAATTCGCTATTAGTCCTGGTGCGACTAGTGCAACAGGCTGAATTCGGTTCTGAGATTAATCGGTGTAAACAAGGTAAGGTTTGCCATAGTCCCCTCAGAAAATTAAACCCATTTTTGGATTCCGAAAATATTCTAAGAGTTGGAGGTCGTCTTCGAAACTCATCTTTAGGTTATGATTCCAAACACTCAATCTTATTGCCCCGTAAGAGTATGCTTACACGGTTGATTATAACCCACGTGCATAGAATTTATTTGCATCCCGGTCAGAGTACCTTACTAGCCTTACTTCGTCGCCAGTTTTGGATTCTCTCACCTCATCGAGCAATAAAATCTGTTTTGTCCAATTGTCAAATATGTTTTCGAGTCAATCCAACTTCTAATTTTCCTATTATGGCAGATTTGCCAGAGTCGATTGGCGGAAGTAAAAGCCTTCAAATTTGTTGGAGTGGATTTTGCGGGTCCATTTAATATTACTATGAATCGCATTAGAGGTGCAAGGTAGTTGAAGGCTTACTTATGTATATTTGTTTGCTTCACCACAAAAGCTAACCATTTAGAGTTGGCTTCGGATTTATCAAGCGAAGTATTTTTGGCAGTATTTCGACGTTTTTTGTTACGTCGAGGTCCTTGTGTACGCGTTCATAGTGATTGCGGAACGAAATTTGTTGGCGCCAATCGTGCTCTGGTACAGTGTATGCAGTCCGTAGTAGAAAGGTTTTAAATGGCAGTTTAACCCTCCTGCAAGCCCTCACATGGGGGGCCTTTGGGAGAGCCAAATTAAAGTAGTAAAAAAGCATTTGTTAAAAGTAATAGGCGAATCTATTCTTACATTCGAAGAATTATCAACTGTTTTTACCCAAATTGAAGCGTTGCTTAACTCGAGACCGTTGTGTCCTAGTAGTTCTGATCCCAATGACTTAGAGGCAATCACGCCAAGTCATTTTCTAAATTTAGAGCCATTGGGTACCTTTTTTGAAGAGGATTTTTCCTACATAAATTTAGCCCATCTGTCGCGATGGCAAATGATTCAAGCTTTGCAGCAACAATTTTGGCGGCGGAGTCGAAAATATTTGAATACTCTTCAACAGCGCAATGCATGAAATAATACTTCAAATCCAATAACCGTGGGCAAACTAGTGTTTATTAAAAATGAGTTAACTCCGCCATTAAATTGGAAATTGGGTAGGGTGGTAGAAGTATATCCAGGTGCAGACAACATTATTGGAGTAGCAAAAGTGAAAACATTAAATGGAGGCTTAAAAAGGCCAATTGTCAAATTATGTACTCTGCCAAACCAATGAATTGCAATTAAGTTTTAGTTGAGTTTAGATTAGTACAGTTTTTTTGTTTTGTTTGGGGGATTATAAAATTTAGATTAGTAAAATTTAGTTTAGTAATACCATTTCGCTCAGTAAATGGTAGGTTAGATTTGTAAAATAGTCATTTTACAGTAGGCGGAATGTTCCCTAAAGACTTAATAATAGGTATTGTACTTGAGGATTTAAATTTAGAAACTAGAATTTTGTTGGGTTGGCAATTGCCACCCTGGATTTGGTTTCTTGGTGCCATATTCTGGCAATTATCTTTTGAATTCGTTGGTGGGAAGTTGTGTGCAGCACTTCGAAAAACACAAAATTGGTTATTTGGAGATTGGGGCTGGACAAGTGACTTCCGTAAATAGTACCTGGCATTTGGGTAGTTCAGAAACTTCTGAGAGTTTTTGCTGGCTGTGGAAAAGGGTAAGTTGTTGGCCCTTTATTTTAGTCTTCGAGCTTTATCTGCCCAGGTGCAATTTGGGGTACTCATGTTTATTTGAATAATTAATTACAAAAATACAGTCTACAAAAGAACAAATATATCGTTATTGCACCATTTCTATTTATAACTTCTATAAGTCTGTTTGGCATTGAATTAAATAAACTCATACAGTAATCATTAGTAATAATATTTTCCCATGCATTATTTACTACTTCCAGTAATTCTTTAGTATTCCGTGGTCTCACATTTCGTTTTTGGATAATTCTTACGAGTAGTCCCCATACGTCTTCCACAGGGTTAAGATCTGGACTATCACTGAGCCAGTTTAGAACATTAATGTTGTTATCTTGAAACCAGAGCAGTATGAACTGAACAATTATCTTGTTGAAATGTGAATTCATTATTAGGAAATAATTGAAGGGGTAAGTGGATAAAGGTGGTATGTCACAAAAACTTACTTTTGAGTAATTAACATTCAAACATTTTGTTTTGGTACTTTTTTATTATTTAATCTAATTTAATGAAATTTTACCAGTATACAAAGCTGTGATGTAGATTTATACCGCAAAGAGTAATAGCCTACTATTACCTAATTTAATTTTTTTCTTTGCAAATAAAAGTACATAACACCTTTATCCATTCCTAGTTTGAACAAAAAATAATTAAAAATATGAAATAAAAGTTAAAACTGTTATATATTTTTTTAAATTTCGATACAAAAGTACAAAATCATGTATTTATTTTGTTTTTCTTTTCTTTTTCTTTGTCGATTCATCGTTACCACTTATGTTAAGATAAAAATATTTGTATTCATTTTGGACAAATTGCAACTGTTCTCGTAAATTTAGTATTTTTTCTGCGCTTAAACTTCCTCTCTTTTCTGTGATTACGTTTAAATTTATATTGCTCCCATTAACCTCTTTGTGACCAGTTTTTAAGATATCCACTTTCAAAAATGGAGTCATTTCATCTAGACTTTCCTTATAATAGTAAGATCCATAGGTCTCCACGCGAATCCACTTAATTCCATCTCTAAAACTTATTTTTTGGTCTAAAATGTTCTTTTTCCTGTTATAAAGATGCAGTTTTACTGCAATTTCGTCAATTTCCTTAAAATGATTTTCCATATTCACTACCACAGCTCCTTTGTTACTAGCTCTTATAATGTTTCGGTATTGTTCAGGGACGTAGATATTTTCATGTTTTCGAAGTATTTTTTCTATCCTACCAAAATCCCTGTCAGAATCAAGATAGGAATGTCCGACTTCTGGAAATTTGTGATCTATTATTTTAAATACGCCTTTTAAAATGAGCAATTGGTAAAGCGTGATCATCTTAAAATTTTTATTTTGGCCGCTACAAGAGTCTGACCATATAATTAAGTGGTTAATGTTATCGACAAAATGTTCATTATAGATATGAGAAAATGTATGTAGGCAGCTGGCTATTTCTGCGCTGCCTCTGTTGGCGATGTCCTCGGTCCAATTGAAGAAAAATGCCTTATTTCCTGATGTTCTTATAGTGTGGATACCAAGATTGTATAGCCACATCTGTCTCAAATAAAATGCCTTGGACGTACTCAGTTTTGGTAGAGGCATAGTCTGTTGTAGGTCCATCGTGAGATAACACATTGTACTGTCATTCAAGGCCTTTTCTCTGTCACGTTTTTGTTGTGCAAATGCATATCTGTAATTTTCTTGATGTTCATCATTTCCTTTACCCGCATCACACGTTGAACACGTATCACTCCTTGGCATGCCAAAAGATAAATTAAATTTGGTATTAAAAATGTTCCTGTAGGAACACTTTTTTATGAAAAACATTTCTGGAAGTTTATCCTTCCGACATTCTTCTATATATAAATTGAACATTACATTCACATTCAGTAAAGGTGACAAGTACATCTTATGTGGGTTAATATTTCGAGAATAATGTGAGGACTCTGCAGGAAACTTTTTTATATGATTAATTACACAATCCATTACATTTTCCGGTATTTTGTGCGGCCTATTTGTATGTTTGCCTCTTTTGTCAGGAGTGGGCGCTGACTCTCCTGACTTATGTTTTTGTTGAATCAAATCAATTTTTTTGTTACTGAACTGATACAGTGAACATAGTGCTCTTTTACAACAAGGAATCTGTTTCTGTCCGTAAGTTACCACGTATTTAAAGGAATTACTTTTATTTTTCCTGACACCAACTCTATGCCGTTTTACTTGTTCACAAATAACACTTTTAAATAGTAACACGTTTTTAGAGTTTTTGTCAAGTGTGTAGTATTTATTAAAAATACTCTTTCTTGCATCCCCATCAAAATTTGAATTGCACTTAAGTCTACAATTTTCTCTGCACAGCATACCCAAATTTACTTGTTTAGCGGCTATTATCTTTCCAGTTTGCGATACGTAACTCTGACCTTTTTCTCTTGCAGATGCTGCTTTTATTTTCTTCCACTCTTCTTGATTCCTTGTTCTTTTTCGTGAAATTTTTTCTTTTATTTTAAATATTTTTTGTTTTACTTCACCATTTTTTTCTTGTGTAGCCACTTGACTGGAGACGACTTCATTATAAGTTTCAAAAACTTTTCTCTTTACTTGATCTATATTTTTCTTATTTGCAAAGACCATTTCTTCAGTTTCAGAACCCTCACTAGTATCTATATCCTCGTCATTTGGTATATATTCATCGCTGGATCCACCTGTAAAATGTTTGAATTGTATATCTACTAAAATAAAATTCTCTCTATCGTCTATTCTTTCAATTTTCTAATAAAACCTGTACTTACTATACTCATTATCATCACTGTCGGAAGTTACTTTTGAGCTGTTATCGCTCACAGCAGTACTCTTCGAGCAACTCGCTATGGGAATAATGGATGGATTGCCATTTATGTTCTGAAAATTTTTCTTTGTGTTATTTTCAGAAGTTCCAGGATCTAAAACAATATAATGCTCATAAAAATACAATAAAATATTAATCTCACATAACGTAACCTCACTTGGAAAACACTTTATTCACTAATAAAAATCCAGTAGTTTATTATAAAAATCTATATTATTAGCCTCTTACCTGTATCTTGGAATGTTTTATTCCGCACCATTTCTACCATAAATGCTCCTCTGGACAGCATTTTTTACTTATAATATTGCAGGATAGGTATTGCAGTAAAAATCTGACAGAACGAGCACATAACCTAACTTTAAAATTGCTGGTGTTATGTCGCTAGCGTGTTCACCGAAGCAAATGATTTGAATTATTTTGGAATGGATGAAAGTGGTATGTGATCATAACACTTTTATCCATTACATAATAAATTTCTATTGGGTACATACCACCTTTAGAAATAAATAAAATGACCTATTTACAGGTATTTTACAATAAAAGTCATATAATATGGTAGATTATTGTATAAAATGATTTACTATGTAAATATCTCAGATTTGGCAAAAATGTGACATACCACCTTTATCCACTCACCCCTTCAATTGTGACACGGGAGCATAATATTGTCTGAAACCCTAATATACGTTTCACTATTAAATCGTTCCTCAATATACCTCAAAACACAAGGACCATATGCCGATATCCAAGCCTACATGTTAACGGAAAATTACCACTTTTGTCATTATTAGATATATACTTCTCATAGAATCGAGTATTCGAAGGTCGGTGAACACAAATACGACCGTTGTGCTGTATGTAGACTGGAAATTTTGTTCATCTGTAAAGATTACATCGTTCAAAAAAATTTTCATCATGCACTAAAAATTCAAGCGCAAATCCCAGTCGAACTTATTTATGTTCAGTTTTAAGTAGATATTTCTGTGCTTTTGAATGACAGCATTGCTTCGATTTTATTACTCGCCGGCCACCAGTACTACTCGATCCAAGAAAATTCGTTGCTTCAGCAGCCTCAATTACTGAGTGAAATGGATTTTCTACTAATTTATTTACAAATTGCAAATCTTGCTGTTGAGTTGATGTCCTTCGTCGCCCTGATCCGGGATTTCTACTAATCGTAGGTACCATTTATTTTCCACTTTTTTAAAATGTTAAACATAGAATTTTTGTTAATATTATAACGCAGTGCAATTTGTCTCATTGACCATCCATCTTCTGCTTTAGCAATAACTCCAGCTTTAACTAAATCGCTTATATGGGGCATATTAGTTTTGGCACATTTGCAATGAATTTTGACAATGTCACAAAAATTAAAGTTAAATGTACACAACTATATTTTAGAAAAAATATGTTATAAGACTTGTCCTATTTTCTTGCACACAACAGTAGTTTTCTGCAAAAGAAAACATAAAAATATTTAGTTACTCATAACTATTGTCTTGTGGTTAATTTCATTCATGTTGAAGTCCTTCCCTTTGTACCAAAATCGTAATGGCTGCCTATCTACTAACACTAACTTAATGGTACCCGTGAGTCAACACCATCCTTGTGGAGACACAGATCCATAAGACCAAACCAGACCACCTGACTCACCTTACTCGACAAACCAGATTAATGTTGAGAATAGAAGTTTTCTTGCTACTTTATTATTTTACATTCTTATTTTTAATAGGTGTCTGACAATTTTGATTATAAAAAAAATATGTTGATAGACACATCAAGTTAAGTCTGATTTGTATTTTCTATTCTGTTAATAATTAGCTGTTGTATTATTATACTCTGGTAATAAAAGAAAACTTTAAATTTTAACAGGTTATGGGTTCAGGTTCGCTGCACAGCGCTGTGATTTTTAAAAATAATATCAAGTGACGTGTTTCCTGAACGATAGGGACAAGTGCAAAGTGGAAAATTAAACCATTGGAAGGATTAACAAATTGGATATCTGGGAAGTATCGCATCATCATTTTGCTTTGTATGTACGGAGGTGCACTCGAAATCATCGAGGGTCAACTCACAAAACCGGCTGAGATTGCATCTACGGTTTCCTCTGAAGGCATTGAGCAAAAACTTTTAAAATTCCAAATTGGTGAAAATAATGCAATGATGTTATTAACAAACAGTCTCTCCAAAAATGTTCTGAAGCAGGTAATGCGTTTTACTACAGCTCGAAATATATGGCTTGAAATTCACCGTTTGTTTGATGGCGATGCTGAGCATAAATCATATAATTTATGCACGTAGTTCGTTGGATATAAAACGATGCCTGAAAAATCTATCGTAACAATGATTTCAAAGTTAAAACATTATATTGTAACATACAAAATTAACTTTCGTTGTCAACACATCCCGTAAAATTGCACGATTTGCTCTTGATTTGCAATATTTTGGACATCCTACCAGAATCCTATTTTCCGGTTAAGTCTAGCTGGATGCTTCTCAGTTCAAAGTTTGTCGAGTTCGGCGAAAGACGCATGTTTCGTGGCTCCTACGGGATATCGAGATAAATCTGGATAAAGCGGCAACAAAACGCCGAAATTGTACTACATTGAAGCGTGAACAATTCTGCATTGATTGATATAAATTGTCGCGAGTATGGCTATTTCATATAGTTGACATTTGATTAAATTATGTTGGTTGAATAAAGCAATACAAAATAGTGTATATAAACAACGCGAGAAAAGGGTACTGCTTGAGTGCTTGACCGTAAAACATATACCTGGATTCGTCCCTTCTTGAAGTGGGTGATATAAAATAAGCAGCAGGGTGAGAAAACTATCGCCTCGGACCTATTTTCTCATAACGCGCAATAAAAATATTGTTACCGCGAGATAGGGACCTTCCCAGCAACTCCACCATAGATGGATATTTACTTGTGGAGTGGTTAATAAATGAAGAAAGGGAAAAAAGGGGAAAAATACAAAAATAAAATAAAAAATGCCAGATTCAGAGACACAAGAAGCAGAAAACTTAGAAGAACAAAAATAAGGAGATGCCGATAGATTGAAACTTAAAAGAAGCATGTAAACTGAAAAGGAATAACTCGCAAACAACTCCACCACACCCCAGCCGATGATTACAAATGGAAACCTAATAGAAGCATGGAAACTTAGAAGAAGCATCTCTCAAACACCTACACTTCCCATCCTATATTCCCACCCCATGCGTCACGCGGCTCTCGCTGCTGACAACAGGCATGTCCAATGTTCAACCAGGCGGTCTGGCGGTATATAAAACATCCGAGATTTGGTTCCAGCACGCGGTTTTGGCCGTCCGTTGGGCGTGTTCGATGGACAACCAAGTTGCGTGTTGGAACGAACCTCTACGGATGCCCGGAATTGGGAGCAATGCCCACCTTACGCTGGCAAATCAATCAATCAATCAATCAAGTCTAGCTGGATGCTTCTCAATAAAGCTGAACGTAATGTGGACAGTTTTACAACTCAACTTTGTACATACGAGAGATCTCTAGTTACATATAAAAAGCCTTCTAATGAATCAGAAACATTAATGATTAAAGGTATGTCACCAAAATCTAACATTGCAAGTCAAAGTTCGTCAAACAAAACTGTAAAAAACTACAGAACGAATGTCACATGAAATTATTGTCTTAAAAGGGGTCATATTTTATGTAATTGTTATAAATGGATCAAGGATGGAAGGCCCGATAAATCGAAAAATCCAAAACCCCGAACAAATAAAATGACCGACTCACCATCTCAGTCAGGTTTATCTTTTATGTCGTTTTCGT
This sequence comes from Stenurella melanura, assembly GCA_963583905.1. NCBI lineage: Eukaryota > Metazoa > Arthropoda > Insecta > Coleoptera > Cerambycidae > Stenurella > Stenurella melanura. The sequence goes on along the minus strand of OY757316.1, from coordinate 59,985,009 downwards.
CATTAGCTTTCGAATTTAATGATTCAGGAGTTGCACCAAATACTATGTGCTACAAATGGAGATCGAGCAGTTGGCAAAGGTACCGTGGAAATTGAGACTCTGGTAAAAAATTCTTGGGAACCTGCAACTCGTCATGATGTCTGGTTTGTTCTGACTATCAGTAAAAACCTATTTTCTACATTGGCGGCAGAAGACAGAAATCCATCGAGTGAATTACTGTGAACTTCACTTCAGTGTACATTAAGCAACAAGGAAGGCAGACACGTCACCTTGACTGGTCATCGAAAGACGGAGACAGAGATCTTTACAAATTAGACATTCGAGTAAAAGAACAAACCAACATTGAGGTCAATATGAGAACTGGTGTTAGACAACTTCAGCTGTGGCATGAACGTTTATGTCATCAAAATGAAATATGTTCAATAGTTCGTAAAACATCAATATGGAATTTTGCTTCCATTAGACGGAGAAGTGTGCGAAGGTTGTGCATATGGAAAAGCACATAGACTAAAATTTGGATATCGACGTGATTATCGTGAAACGAAACCTGGTGAATTGATACATGGATATGTTTGTGCGGCATTTAATGAGTCTGTTGCTGGCTCAAAGTATTTTGTGCTCTTTAAAGACGATTTCTCATCTCAAAGATTTCTATATTTTATGAAACACAAATCGGATGTTACAGCACGGCTACAGCAATTTATCAATGAGACTATTACGACTGGTCATGTAATTCAGGATTTTCGTTCTGATGGTGGTGGTGAATTTGATAAAGCAGACGTACGACAACTTCTTAATCGACATGGCATAAAACAACATATTACGATGCCATATACCCCAGAACAGAACAGTTGTGCTGAGCCAGAAAATCGTACAGATGTTGAAGCAGCACATCAATAATGCATTCCAATGCAGGTCTACTAACGGCATATGGGCAGAATTGATAAACACTGCAACTTATGTTCTGAATCGTACTGCTCTCTCTTCAATAGACGATAAAACACCATTTGAGATTTGGTATGGTTACACCCCATCAATAGAACAACTTCGTGTCATTGGGACCATGTGCTATGTTCATATTCCTAAGGAATTGCGTCAGAAAATGGACAAGAAGTCTTAACAATTCAAATTAATCTGATATGATAACGATGATGGTTACCGTTTTTGGCCCTTAGAAAAACAGAAAATCGTACACTCACGAGATGTAATTTTTTAACAGGAGTCAATTACAACGCTTTGTGCAATTTTTAGGCCACATATTTTATGAAGTTCAAATGTAGAAAATGATCGGGATCACTAAATCGAATCAGGTGGTGTCGATAATTAACAGCCCGACGAAACTGTTTGTGAGGATGATAGATCTTCAGAGTCAGGGGAAGATGAGCAGCCAGATACATCGAATGCATCTCGAATAAGCGAACAACGACGACAGCTTCAAGATAGAACAAAATTAAAACCGCCCTTTCGGCTTCCAAATGATGACTATGTATTATCTGTTTATATCGATGTTATTGAACCAGAAACGTATCAGGATGCAATTAATGGAACTGAACGATTTCAGTGGATAAGAGCAATGGATGCTCTTCATCTCTTCAAGAGAATGACACGTGATCATTTCTCTTCTGAAAGGTGAAAAGGCAATGAAATGTAGGCGGGTATATAAAGTAAAGAGAACATCAACTGGCGATGTAAAAGAGTTTCTTATAGAAGAGAGGATTGAACTACGACCAAACGTTTAGACCAGTTGCAAAAGCCCCTACATTACGAAGCTTCATAGCAATAGCAGCCAGCGAAGGGTTAAAGCTAACACAGTTTAATGTATCAACAGCTTTTTTATACTGAACCCTTGACGAGGAGATTTATATAAATCAACCAAGTGGTTACGAAGATGGCTCTAACCGAGTCAGTAAGCTTAACCGAAGCCTTTACGGACTAAAACAGGCACGAAGATGTTGGAACAGACGTTTCTCGAATTTTCTGTTGAATATCGGTTTTATACAGAGCGAAGCAGATCATTGTTTGTCCATTCGGAACAACAATGGACGAACAACTATGTTGGTATTGTATGTCGACGATGGACTGGTTGCCACTTCAAATTATCAGGACGCTCAAGAATTAATTGAAGTCTAAAAAGCGAATTCAAAATAACTATTAAAGATGCCGACCTATTATTTGGGTATTGAGATTAACTACCGTGAAGATGGTCCCATAAAACTTAGCCAACAAGGTTACACTATAAAAATTTTTGGAACGTTTTCACATGGCAGATTGTACCTCTGTTCCTACACCTATTATAAATGGTGAATCCGGAGAAGCCTCTAGTTCAAAAGAAGATAAAGAGTTTCCTTACCGATCTGCAGTAGGAGCTCCTATGTGACTAGTACTCGGCCAGATATAGCATATGCTATTGGTGTTGTTTCGAGATCACTTGAGAAGCAAACTTACGATGACTGGATAAAACGAATTTTTCGTTATATCAAAGGTACTCAAACTTATGGTTTGGTATATAGGCGACATAATGATTCCTTACCGATCTGCAGTAGGAGCTCTTATGTATCTGATGACTAGTATTTGGCCAGATACAGCATATGCTTATCTATTAACTTATCTTATATATTGGACACTATTCCACTGGTAGATATAGTTGGTTGTAAATGTGTAATTAACAATCTCTTCACTTTATTCATATATGTTGTGTACATACCGCCAGGCATTTCTGTGGAACTTTTTGAAATTTTTCTCAGTATATTTGAACAAACTGTTAGTAGCAATAGTAATATCCTAGTGTTAGGTGATTTCAATATTACAAATTTTAGTAACAATATCGCTGATTCAAAACGGCAACTTATGCAATCATTCATAGAATTTAGCAATATGGCACAGTTTAACAATGTAGAAAATATAAATGGGCGACTTTTAGACCTAGTAGTATCTAATTTACCGAACTGTACTGTCTCTCACGATAATACACCTTTTGTGGGAGAGGATGCTCACCATCCAGCCCTAAGAATTACTTTTGTTCCGCGAATAATTAAATCTGTTAGATTTCCAATAAACCAGAACGAGCAAAATTATAACTTTCGAAAAGCAAACTATCCTGCACTGTACGAATCATTACTCCAGGTTGACTGGACGTTTTTGGAAAATTTTCATGATATCAATAATGCATGCGAAGAATTCTACCAAAAACTATGTTCAATTTTTGACGTACACGTTCCGAAATTCAAAGATAAAAAAAGAGAATTTCCTGTATGGTACACACCTGAAATAATAAAGAATGTGAAACTGAGAGATAAGCACCGCAAAAAATACAAGAAATTCAACGATGCAAATACATTAGAAGAATATAAACGCCTTAGATCACTAATTAAATTACAAACCAAAGATGCGTACAAAAATTACATAGAAAATATTGAGAGCACATTAACTATTGACCCTAAACAATTCTGGTCCTACATCAATAATAAAAAAGGCACTACTAGAATACCCGGTAAAGTGTATTACAATGAAAAAGAAGTTGATAATCCGCAAGAAATTGTAGATAATTTTGGCCAATTTTTTAATAGCGTTTACTTACCACCGTCTGACACAATGCCAACTTCTAATATTATAAGTAACCAACCAACCATAAATATCGATCAGTTGTCAGAAACAGACATCAGACAAGGTATCAAAAAGCTAAAAAACAAATTGACATCGGGACATGACCAAGTCCCCAGTTTTTTTGTTAAAGACTGCGCAAATGTGTTTATCACCCCACTCCAAACTTTATTTAATATTGCATTGAGAACGTCTACCTTTCCCGAATGTTGGAAGCTAGCAAAAGTATGCCCTATTTATAAAAGCGGAAATGTGGCAGATGTAAAAAACTATAGAGGGATCTCAATTCTACCTAATTTTGCAAAGGTCTTTGAGGCCTCAGTGTATACTATAATCTATTCCGGGGTAAAGAATATAATTTCCACTCACCAACACGGTTTTATGGAGAAACGTTCTACAGTAACAAACTTAGCTTGTTTAACTCAGTTCGTGTCCGAGTCACTGGACAACAGAGGTCAAGTAGATGTGGTGTACACTGATTTTTCAAAAGCCTTTGACCGTATAGACCACAATTTATTAATTGAAAAATTAAATTATATAGGTTTTAGTAATTTAATGTTACAGTTTTTTATATCATATTTAGATAACCGGTTACAATATGTTCAGTATAATGGTTTTAAGTCAAATACTTACCTAGCAACATCGGGGGTACCCCAAGGTTCAAACTTGGGGCCACTTTTGTTTATTATATTTATAAATGATTTATGTGATATGTTAGATTGCGAAAAACTTTTATTTGCGGATGATTTAAAAATATTTAGTGAAATTGACAACATCGAGGACTGCCTAACTTTACAACAGCAAATACGCAAAATTGAATTATGGTGTATTTCCAACAAATTAGATATGAACGTATCAAAATGCAAGGTAGTAACGTACACGCGTAAAATCAGTTTTATAGAGTTCTTATATACCTTCAATGACACGGAATTATCAAGAGCTCAATCAACTAAGGACTTGGGTGTACTATTCGACTCTAAACTGGACTTTACACAACATATAAACTCATCTACAAATTCGGCACTAAAATTACTAGGCTTTATAATAAGAAACTGTAAACAATTCTCTAATGTAGATGCACTTAAAACGTTGTATTTCTCAATGGTACGATCAAAACTTGAGTATGGTGTGATAATTTGGAACCCAATTTATAACGTTCACTCACAAACAGTAGAGAATATTCAACGAAAATTTATGAAGTACTTAGTTTTTAGAATGGACAGAAACTATCCAGAGCAAGGATATCCAAATACCCTATTACTGTCAAGATTAAACATGAAATCATTAGAGAATAGAAGAATACTAATTACATTAGTATTTTTATATAAACTACTTAACCATTTAATCGACTGTCCAACACTATTATCAAAAATTAATTTCAGAATCCCGAGATTAGGAGCACGTCAAGACATTCTATTTTACTGTCCCAATAGCCGTACAAACATGCTCAAAAAGTCTCCCATTTACTCTATGATGGAACTATATAACAAGCTTAGCAGTCAATGTGATATATTTAGCACACGTTTAAGTCAGTACATCAAGACCATTACAACAGTTTATTGAAATCATCAGTATTAGTTTGAATATATTGTTATGTCTTTAATAATAATTTAATTGTTCTTTATAAGTTAAGCTATAATGATGTTATTGTGTTGTTGTGTATTAGTTACTGCATAGGCAGTATCAGCTCCTAGTATAGTTCTCAATATTATCATGTGTGACGGACATTGTCCTGTAATTGGATTATTCTGTTGGGCAATAAATCTAAATAAATCTATGCTGTTGATGTTGTTTCGAGATCACTTGAGAAACCAACTTACGATTGGATAAAACTGAAACGAATGTTTCGTTATATCAAAGGTACTCAAACTTATGGTTTGGTATATAGGCGACATAATGATTGTAAGTTAGAAAGCTACAGCGACGCTGATTTTGGTGGTGATAAGAAAACGGGACGATCCACAACAGGTTACACTAGAACAAGGTTACACTACAAAAATTTTGGAACGTTTTCACATGGCAGATTGTACCTCTGTTCCTACATCTGTTATAAAGCCTCTAGTTCGAAAGAAGATAAGTTTCCTTACCGATTTGCAGTAGGAGCTCTTATGTATTTGATGACTAGTGCTCGGCTAGATATAGCATATGCTGTTGGTGTTGTTTCGAGATCACTTGAGAAGACAATTTACGATGATTGGATAAAAGTAGTGAAACGAATTTTTCGGTATATCAAAGGTACCTAAATTAATGGTTTGGTATATAGGCGACATAATGATTGTAAGTTAGGAAGCTACAGCAACGGTGATTTTGGTGGTGATAAGGAAACGAGACGATCCACAACAGGTGTAATCAGTCTTTATGAAGGAACAGCTGTCTCGTGGATAAGTCAACGACAGAACAGACATCTGTAATGCTTGCAACGACAGGCTCAGAGATGGTAGCGGCTAGTGAGGCTGCTCATGACGCAGTTTGGTTGAAACGACTTTTTGAAACCATGGTGCGAAAAATATCAAAACCTGTCGTTCACGTAGATAATGAGGCGGAAATTAGAAAGTCGCATAATATAGAGTATCGTCGTCGAACTAAACATATTGCCATACGTCACTTTTTCATACAGGAATGTGTTGTTGAAAATACTTTGGATGTTATTAAGGTGTCGTCGAAGGAACAGCTAGCAGACATGCTAACGAGACCTATGCATGGTCTAAGATTAAAGCAATTGTGTTTAAAGCTTGGTATCAGAAAGGATTGAAAAGGGGGAAGTGTTGAGAATAGAAGTCTTCCTGCTCCTTTATGATTTTACACTCTTATTTTTAATAGGTGTCTGACAATTTTGATTATAAAAAAATAAGTTGATAGACACATCAAATTGTCTGATTTGTATTTTCTATTCTGTTAATAATTATTGTTGTATTATTATGCTCTGCTAATAAAAGAAAACGTTAAATTTTAACAATTAAGGTATCATCCTAGACAAACCAGACAATTTTCCTCGCCTTACTGGGTAAACCAGACCGAGGCATCCTAGTTCTTTTTATCACCATTAATAAAATTAACTATTGCATTATATTTTTGGATGGTACACCACCACAGTAGGGAACTTGCGACCTTTACATTCTTTTTATATCTTTGAACTTTTCAGATCTACAGTAATTCCTACTCTAATACCAACATTTTATTCCATAGGTCATCATACAAGTTATTGGCTCTCATCATTTCCATGGAGTATTCGGTTATACCTCTCAACTTGCCAGTTTCCTCTAGGCAACCCAACGGCGTTTAAATGATAAGTCGTACCTATTTTCTTAACAAAATTTTGAAAACGAATGGACGAACAAGCTTTGTTGTCATTCTGAAATGACTTAAACTTTCAATAACGTGTTTCGTTTTAGGCTAAGCGCGCACAGGTGATTTTTTGTCACGCAACTATTTTGTCACTGTCACCTAGTCATTAATGAGTACGCTCACGAGTGGTGATAGTCACCACAAAAACTGTATTGTCGATATGGATTTCGTGGAGACTGCAGCGGTGTGTGCTCTTATTGTAAGAAATAAGCTGCTTTCGTTCTGCAGAGTGATTCGTAATCATACGAATCTGTTTCATGTGTTGTCTCCGTCCCTACCATGCAATTCTGTATCTTATGATTCTGTTCATTGAAATCCTGTTTATTATGTTCATTGTAATCGAAACCAGCTATAGAAAAAAGAAATAAAAAAAAAACGTTATTGGGCCCATCCGCTTTGGAGCAACAGACAGCTCAAAGGGAAATTTTATTTAAATTTCGTTGAGATGACATCTCCATTATAGTTGGTATATTCTAAAAAATGTTTCTTAGTACCGTGTTTCACGCAATATTCGTGGTCTCGCGGTGACTTTCTGTCACTCGTGCGCGCTGGTTTATAAACAAGTTAAGACGCGGTGATAGTTTCGTCACTCAATTGTTGCCGGCCGACGGAACTAAAAAGTCACCCTTCAGTCACGTCGCTTCGTGAGCGCATCTTCATAAGGCTCGATGGACTCCGAGGTAGATGACAAAACAGTTGACAGTGACAAAAGTCACCCGTGCGTACATAGCCTTATATTTTTTACCAGTTAGATTGTTAATGATTTTGTGAATGCATTAGAAATAGCAATTATTTCAGTATTACTTTTATAGGTTTATATAAGGGGCTAAGATGATCAATGTGTTTGCTATTGGAATGGCTTTGGGAATTTAGAAATTAGATTTAAATAACAAGGCTTCTTTTTACCAGCTGTTGTTTGAAAATGCTTATATATAGCTAAGGCAATTCTTCACATATTTTGATACACATCACCTCATATCGGCGAACCAATATTTACTAGCTAGAAGTTCACGTTTTCAAAACCCGGATATATATCCAGGTTTTGAAAATGTGAACCTACGTCATCACGCGAGTGCAGAAAATGTGTAAGCGTGCCGATTTTGATACCGACTACTGGATAATGGTATAGTTAATTTTATAACATATTGAATTATTAAATAATCCGTACAACTTTATATTTTATTCATAGCCATTTGTATGAAAATTGCAAGGCTTTATTGCTTTAAAAATATGACAAATAAATTCTTGTTTAGAATACATACATATTTGCGTTTTTCTCAGAAATTACTACCTTAGAATAAAAACAATTAATATTACATTAAATATGCACAACTTGAAGTAAAATAAAAATACGTTTGAATACGTTAAAATTTTACATTTCCTACAATACTAATATTAGATCGAGTACAAACAACTGGGTACTTAGGAGATATTTAATTTCTCAATTATCTTAACGGACATAACATATTTATTTATCAACATCTGTAAAATTTTGCGAGGTAAGTATATTTACAGCAATAGCGAGACGGTAAAGAATATATAAACAAATCTTCCTTTCAACTCCATCAACAATAGTGCGGGCAGCCACGTACGCCCTTCACGCTAACCCATCCTGGGTTCCCTGGATTGTTTTTAAATTCGATGGTTTGGAATATTATAAGCTGTAATTCGAGAGACTTGACGACTCTAGACGTTATTAATGAACACTCATTTCCTTATATTAATTTAACATCCTATACTTTGTACCGTCAATTCCTTCCCCTAAAATAGGGGTTTGGGATGACTGCTCGGTTCTCATGTATTTTAGTGGAGACTGGGTCGTGATTCGGAATTTTCCTAACTAAACAAAGTAAATTAATATTTTGGGCGCCAATAGCCATGTAAATTGATACCTATGGTGTACCTGTCGCTACCTGTACTAACCGTGGCTATTCAGTGGCCTTAAGCTGTATCAGCTGTAAGATTTTGTAACAAAACTAGTACTTTAAGAAAACAATATATTCAGCGAAGTAAAGAAATAATAAGTTAAATGAAAGCAAAAATACATGTGCTCTGTCTATTATTTTGGAATCAGGTAATCTCAATCCTTTCGTCAAATCCCCCGTGCTCGTCGGCTCCGTTGACATCATCGAACATATCTAGCATTGAATGGTACTATCCAAGTCCTGCCGATACTTTAACACTTGATACCATTTTTTATAACTTCTGCAAATTTCTTTTTCACTTGAACATTTATGTTTGATATACTGATTGATTACATTTTCTCTGCATACTGCTTGCATTCGTCTGAAATCTCCATTTGTTAAAAACATTCGGGAACCCAGGTAAATCCTATGCAAAATTGTAGCACTGTAATACCAACCCAAAACAAAATCCATTTTTTAAGTTTTGTTTCATTGATAAATGATGATAGCAATCCCCTCTACCAAGCATCATTGCTTGATCTAATTTTATAACTTTAGCAAACTATGTCAACATATCATGTTTCAACTTTTATTTATTTATTTGTCATAAATGTGGGAACTTTTGCTAGTGAAGGCATATTATATTGCCCTCCCAAGTTAGAAATTAAATGTTGAACGGTAGAATGTGTGAATTCGTTTTTTTATAAGTTAAAAAGTATCTGAGGATACATCGTATATTTCTGTGTAATTGCCCTGTTTATTCTTGGGAACTGATTTGAAAAGTTGCAAACAGTATGTTCTTTATTTATTTTATTTATTTAATACATTTTGTACATGGAATTAACAATATTCAAACTGTCAGTTTTATTTTTTTTTTTTTGTAAAATATTTTGTGCACCTAGGTGACTTAACACATGTATGTGCTTAATATTTTAATGTTTAATTCTTAAGTGCTAATAGTATATGTATTACCATTGTAAAATGCTAACAGTGAAAGGTATAAGAATAAATTTAAGTGTACATACCTATAAAGTTACTATGTAAACATACCTATGATATATCTATATAACTATACTTATAGCTAGATCTATAATATGATGGAAGATTAAATATAATAAAATACAACATAAGGAGAAATAGAAATAAAAAAGTATATATAGACAAGATGTGACAGGACAATACAAAACATGAACAATGTTGATAATGGTTGCATCTGCTAGTGTTTACATGTACATATACATATTTACTCATGATTAGAAACCTACATACACACAAAGATTTTGTGATTTAAATAGTGTACTGTTTCCAACGACCTAATAAATTCCTGATAATTAATATACATGCAGTCTTTACAAAGTTTTGAAAATTGTTTAGCTGTTTTTACAAGTCTAATATTCTTTGGCATTATGTTGTAAAATGTTGGACCTAAGTATGTTAGTTTCAAGTTAGTTTTTGTTTTTAAGTCACATTGATTTTACAATGTACAGACAGTAAGGCTAAGCGCGCACGGGTGACTTTTGTAACGCAACTGTTTTGTCACCTAGCTCGTGAGCGCATCTCCATAAGACTCGATGGATTCCGAGGTAGGTGACAAAACAGTTGCGTGACAAGTCACCCGTGTGTGCTTAGTCTAACAAAATATTTTGTTTAGCCGGGGCATATCTAAGTGAGGAAATGTCGCAGATTTCATAGTTAAATTTCCTATTTATTCTTGAGAACTGACTTGAAAAGTTATATGCAGGATGTTTTTTATCCTCCCGTGCTTATGCTGAACATGTAGGTAATAACTCCCTGTTCCCACACGTCACTATGCCTATACAGAGTGTTATAAAATGTCTACCCACTAAACACGAAAACTTTACACAAATAAAACTGTAATATAATGTTACTTGTAACATTTAATAGATAATTTTAACGATTATATAACAAGTATATGTTACAGATTATGTCCGTCCACAACTGAACTGACAGTTCAGTTCCAGCAACGAGGAGCAGCAGTAGCAGCAGCAGTAGCAGCAGCAGCAGCAGGCAACTTTCAGCTAGAACCTGATGATGGCAGATGAGATTCCGCAGAAACGTCGTTCAGACAACCATGGCTCCCATAGGAGCCTACCAACTACACGGGAAAACACCCGGCAGCACATCAACACTTCATATTTTCAGATAAAAACTTTTGTCTGAAACTTTTTTCACGAAAACTACTTTCCTAGAAATATTAAATCGTGTCCAGACTTCTTGGATACCAGGTATATGAAAGCTTCATTGTAGAATATGCAAATGTTGTTCATGGCTATACATATTTTAAATAAATATAAAATAAATATATATATATATAAAAGGAAAACAAGCATTTTTTTAGCACATGTTCTACTTATTATGGGCTCAATAACTTCTAACCTATCCATTTCTGGGCATTGTGACCATGGAGACTTTTGATCAGAATGACATAAAGTACACCATACTAAATTTTCAGTCAATTTGACTGGGAATCAATTTCCATTTCCAAGATTGGTGCGGGGTTCTTCCTGGAACCATTGTCGCGATTATATTATACATATATAATTCAATATCGTCTAAATCCAGGAAACTGGTTCAGGAGAATTTTTATTTTGAGGAAACGCATATTTCGAAACTAACATTTGGCCAGGCATGATGTGAAAAAAATTGTCAAATCACTACAAAGTCAGATTCCCTATGGTTATGTGGCTACAGCGTTTACAGAAATAAACATCGATTTATAAATTATGTGAAAACAGCTAAAGTATTTTTTGTACACATTCTTTGCTTTGAGAACAAAACTTTCCAAACATTTTTCTGTGGTATTCGGGTAGCAACTCTTAACTGCATCTGAAAATAAAACAGCAAATTATCAATCTTTTTGATAGTATTGATGCAACATTTTAAGTTCGGTGTAATGGGAAAGAAGTTTAGAAATGAACGCTCACTTAGATTTTCAAGGAGTTACCTTGGTAATTTGAGAACCGGTTAAGAGAACATTTTAAGAAAATATTTGAGGGGTAGAATGGTCGCTATTTGCAAACGTATTTTTTGAATGGCCTCTTAAATGTAAAATTCATCAATACAGATTTACATATTATATAACAACTTATCAGTTTGGCATATATTAAGAAATTGACTATTTAAAATTGAACTTTGCAATCATACTGAACCAAGAGAGTAAGCATATACAAAAAATAATGTGGAATAGGTATCATTCTTGCAATCAAAAAATTTTTCTTAAATTTATTTTAGTAAATAATCAATCTGTGAGTAGATTCGAACTAATTACTACACATGAGCAATGCAGACAGAGATAATTGCAAATAAAACTGTAGTAAAGAACATATTTTTACCTTTGAAGTCACTGTAGATCTCAAAATATGAATAGAGAAAAAATGCTTAAATACAAGTTGTAGCCTTTTTTATTTCCTACAATATTGGTAAGAACTAATTTCAGGGTAGAACTAATGGGAAAGCAAATAATCGAGAAAAACCTATCGCTGTACTTAAACTACGGTAGCCTACTAAAATTCCGTTAATCGATGTGACGTCATTAAAATGACTTAATGGCTTAATGTATTAAAAAATCTTAAAACGCTGTGGGGCCAATGACACTAATATTGAAATTGTGCATGTAGACGAAAATCAGATTCAGTTTTTTATTGGAATTTATATTTGAAAGTGTAAATCAGTTTTCTGTGGAACACTGAGGTTTGTAACGAGGTGGTTCTCCGAGACAGAAACAATTTGAATGAAGCGCTCGTATTAGATAATGCAAATCCATCATCTCTGGGTCAGTTATCTGTGGAATCACCTGCGTTTTGTAACGAGGTGGTTCTCGAAGATATAAATAAAGCGTTCACATTAGATAACGGAAATCCCTCATCTTTAGTTCCATCTGAAATAATAGAGGAGGAGATAACACCAGATCCAAATAAAGCACATGAACTTTCTTATATCAGTGATTCAGCTTTAAATAACGCCAACAACCAGTCTCATTAAATAGTTGAAGTCAATGATATTGCCTTGTCAACAATTAAGATGCCTGTTTCAATAAAAAAAAGGACGCACAAAAATGACAGGACTTAACAATCATAGGACAACAAAAAAAAAAAAGAAAAGAAATGCTGTAGCATTTGCGAAACAATCATATCATGAAAACAGAATGTAATTCTAAATTTCCTCATTAAAGATCGTAACATAAATGGGAAATAAAAAAAAATGTAGACCTTAAAACGCTTCCCGAAGAAATATCACATGCCGTACTTGATGAGGCTGTTGATATCCACATGATTAGGTAACCCTAGCGATACCTAATATTTACCAAATTAATAGCTAACGATGTAAATTTCTACTTTTAGAAGTTTTTGCACAGACGACGCCTTTGGAAAAGTTGTCAATGTATAATAATTGTCAATAAAGTCTGACAACGAATGTCATATTTTACATTTTATCGATAATAAAAATTCGAACCCATAATGGGCAACATACTGATAAGCTGTTGGAACACGGAAATTGATTAACTCCATTTTAGTACGCGGCCGTTTGATGGCAGTTTAAGCACAGCGTACACCTATTTCGACCGCCATTTTTCCAATATGGCTTTCGTAACAGTAACGATATTTTGCGGAAAACCTTAAAATGGTGATTGCTCTTCTATGTACCTACATGTAATCAAAATTTACTTTTAAATATTAAATACAGTATTTCCACTTACCAGCATTCTCCATGTTATATATGATCTGTTCTAGTTCTCCTACTTGCAGAAATTCATTTAAAGTTCTAATGAGAAATATTTCTCAAAGGTCTTTCAACAAGTCCTTTTCAGTAGTTTCAACATTTGTATTTACTGCTTCTAAGATCCATTACACCATAGATTTCATTACCAAAATCACGTAAGAGTTGGAATTTATTTGAGTCTAAATTTATAAGGGTTGCTTGATCTAGATTACGGATTCCAATAGAGCTGCACCCTTGGTGTAATACCAGGAGATCAGTGAAATTTCCTCCTCAAAGAGAAGTGCGAAATTCAATAATAATAGTAAACTTCTTTTGCTTCATCAAATAGAATTATCCTGTTTCACTTCATTTTGATGTTTTGTTGATTTTGACCTTTTCGATAGTTAAGTAAAAAAACAGATGTAAATAACATCAAAAGAAAAGATAAGCCAACTTGTGAGAATTTTTGGTCACATCAACCAAATAGAGGACAATATGAAACGGTTGATAGTTCAAAGAGAACCAGACGGTAAGATGCGAAGAGGACAACGTCGAAAACTTTGGTCTAAATGTCACCAAAAACTTACTTAGGAAGAGCCTTGACGAGTTTTTGTGCCTAACAGGCATCCGCGACAGATGACCCTATACAATAAGAGAAGACCTACTAGAACATTGCATGAATAGCAAAACATCTGTTAAGAGGTGAAAAAGAAGAATAAAACGAATTAATTTGGATTTATACAATAAAATTATCTATATTTTGATGTCTTATTTTGATTTTGACCTCAAGTTACTCGGGCCAAGAGTATATGAAAACGCCACCGATGTGATTTGTTAGTTTGTGAGAACTTTTGACCTCGAGACGCCATTTTGAAAAACAGCCGCCTTCTTGAATCCTAAGGAAAATATCGAATGCCTCTCCTTCTAAAATGCTCTTTTAGGTTCCAACTACAACTGTGCAAAGTGAGAATTCGTGTTCAAAAACTACAATATATATTTGCATACCATTCCACTAATATAGTAGTTTTTAAAGACCGCATAATACACTTTAAAACAACGCTTCAATAAGCAGATCACTCAATGAGAACTGTAGTATGAACAGCCCCTCTTAATTTATTAGTAGAGGTTCCGAATTAGAAACGACCTTCACCAATCTGTTTAATGGATGAAAAGTATTTTTTTATCAAAATTACTATGTTAAAAAATATATCGCGAGTGGGTTGGCTAAAAAATTTCTGGCCAGGCTATGATTAATTAAAAATTGAAAAATCACTTTTTATTTAACATTGCGCTCATGAATTTAACGAATAAATTTAATACTAATCGAAAGTATGAAGCCTATAGAATATGCAAACGTTGGGTCGTCTATTTTTTTCCTGTCGTAACTACTGGGTTTGCAGGTATAAACAGGTATGTCGATACTAGCTATTTTCACCTATTTGTTTAATAAATAAATCTTATATCAAAATAAGCGCTGTTTCATTGCGAACACAATGATATAAGGTTGTCTGCTAAAAGTCTGCAAAGTTTTCAATCGCATTTCGCATTAAAATTTCACTCTTTAAAATTCGACAACAGTCATTCAAACCAAACATTTTGCAGACAACCTTATATCATCTTGTTCGCAATGAAATAGCGCTTATTTTCATGATATTTGATTTATTTATGAAACAAATGGGTGAAAATAGCTAGTATCAACATACCTGTTTATACCTGCCAACCCAGTAGTTACGCCAGGAAAAAAATAGACAAGCCAACGTTTGCATATTCTATAGGCTTCATACTTTCGATTGGTATTAAATTTATTCGTTAAAGTCATGTGTGCAATGTTAAATAAAAAGTCATTTTTCAATTTTTAATTAATCATAGCCTAGCCAGGAATTTTTTAGCCAACCGACTCGCGATATACTTTTTAACATACTAAATTTGATAAAAAATACTTTTCATCCATTAAACAGATGGGTGAAGGTCGTTTCTAATTCGGATCTTAGACTATATGAACTTTATCAGATATCTTTATGTAACCTGCAAACTGTTCGGTTCATCCTGGAGAGTACCTCATTTAAAACAATGAGGTACACCGGACAGTTGCATTTTTTTGTATCTCGGCACCAGCTTTATCTTCGCTCAACTAAAGTTAAAACACAATAAATAGAATAGGATCAAATCAATATAAAGTCTTACTTACTTTAATATGAATTGTTTATTGTTTTCTCTAGCATCAGTTAAATTATATCAAGCACTTTTAGTTTCACGTCTGCGTTTTCAGCTGTATTCCATATTAACAGATGATATCCAACTAGCAGGATTATTTTGGTTTTGTAATACCGCAGTTTTTCCTAAACTCACATTAAAAATCAAATCCTTACATTGGACTTTCTTATGGAATATGCTGAACGATTGTAAAAAAGGACTTAGCCATGCATCCATATAAGATGCAAACGTATCAATTTCCATTGCCGACAGAACACCCCAGCCCAGACATCTTGCGTACGGCGAAAGATTTGTCAATAATTTAAAGAATGCTAAACGACAACTTTTTCTGATTAAGCTGTCTCATCTTCCGCGGTATGTTAATTCTTAAAATACGCGGATGTGCAGCACTGATAATAATCCACACATTTATGTTGAATCTCTACTACATCCTCAAGCAGTTGATGTTTGAATGGAAATTTCTTGCAGGAGAATAATTAGGTCCGTTTTTGTCAGTTCCACGGTCAATGCTGAGAAATGTAGAAACCACATCTTATCTGTATTCCTCTAATAACTACAAGGTGATGAACTTCGGCATAGTTATTTTCAACAGAACGGAGCAACGACACATATGGCCAGAGGAAATATAGTTTTTCTTCGCGAATTTTTAAATAACCGACTGATAAGTTTACATATATAAGTAGTTTCCTCCAAGATCACCTTGTTTGACCGTTATGGATTACTCTGTTATCCCATACCTTAAAAAAAGATTTTCAGAATTCATGTAAATAATGTGCAAAAACTGAAACAGAACTGTTGAAAAATGTGAAACGATAACCATGCGGTTAGTGCTGCAGAACAGCATGAGAAGTAGCGTCAATTGAACATTGAACAGGGCGGACGACAATTTTACCAGTTTCTTTAAATTAGCTTTTTTGTTAATAAACTTTTATTACATTTCATGTCACATGAGCACATTATTGCAGATATCAGTGCGGGACGTAACCTGAAAAACTTTGACATACTCATTATAAAGGATGACATAAGCTAAGATAGCAGTTTTTAATTCCATGGTCATCTTTAACCGGTAAGATATTCTTTTCTGTATACAGAAAAGATAAAAATAAAACTTAGAACTTTCATGAATAATTTATTTATAAAGTAAATACCTTTATACAGAAAATGATTACAGACATAATATAATAATAATAATAATAATAATAATAGGTAGTAATATGTATTGTACTAGATACTATTTATTTTATTGCTTCCTAAGTAGACTAGTTTAGTGTCGCTCCTCTGGGACTGGAGCTATAAGTCTCTGCATACTAAGATATTCGTTGCCTGATCTCGGCCTCAGGGTGCAGCTGGGAGGCGGAGCATCACTAGAGCTATGAGATGATAAAGATAGCGTTTCAAAGTAATCCGACATGTCTGAAGTACCACTGCTTGTAGATCCCGAAGGACAGACTGGAACCTCGGCCTCCGCACTTGCCGACTTATTGTCAACCTTGTTGAATTGAAAGCTAAGGTCTCTTAGTGGATCTGAAGACTTAGACCGCCTTGGTAGAGTTTGGTTTGCGCAAATTAGAGCTTTACGAGGCAACTCGAACACACCTGAGTCATTTGAGCTTGAAGAGTCCCTGTTGGACTTGCAAGGGACAGAGGAAGATCTTCTAACTGCAATAGCATGGGCGCAATGGCAGGGAGACATCTCAGGTTCTGGTTCACATCGACTAGTAGAAGAATCTGCTGAGTTTGAGCGTTTTCTTCTGAGATCCAGATTATCTGTGTTGTCCAAAAGTTGCTTTCGTTGGTAGACATTAGCATGCAGCATAGCTGAACCTGAAGGTTTGTTTGATCTATCTAACGCAGGTCCCAAATTCGGGTTACTATTTGACAGCACTTTCCCTAAACGTTGTTTCACTGCTGGAGACATAGGAATGTAACCTGGATGGGGTTGTGATGGCTTGTTGGATGGCTCCATCATGAGGTAGTCATCTTGAGCATGGCCACATTTCGCACACAAAGCTCTAGCTTTTTCGGCGATTTCCTTACTATTTTCATATAATTGAAGAGTTTGAGCAAATTCCATATTTTCATAATTTGTTGAAGTTGGAGCAGTCGTTGTAGTTGAAACAATAGGGGTTAAATTGGCATAATTGGCAGTAGTAGCGGCGGGTTGTTGCCTGTGAGTCTTTTTGGTGTAATCTACAGTGGCGTAAACGGCATGAACATCTTCTGTGGCTGACCAGCAGGACATAAGACGTTGACAGACGCATGGCCTTTCCGGTTCAGGTTGGCGCACCCGTACTACGCAGCCACAAGGTTTTTGAACTGTGTCAAAACCAAAGCCCTGTATGCATTCCTTAAGTTTTCGTGGTGTATCATATAGTTCATCATTCTTAGACTCCTGTAACAAATAATTTATATTATCATTTGTAAAAAAAATCGGAAATCTCTCATTACTTAATCGTAGACTAAAATTAAAATAAGAATAGTTTGTGCAGAATTTGTTTAAACTCGTATGTAATGTAATATGTGTTATTTGTCTTGGTTATTTGGGCTAAATATTTCAATATCTATGAGAAAAATGTTGATATCACTTTTATTGCCTGTCATGCTCTAAGAATCAGGACTAATAATGTCTAGCTGATATAAATGAGACCAGGTATATTATGCAAGACGAATGTCAAAAGTACTTAATACTTTAAAATATTTGTTTCGAAAAAAGTTTAGTCTTTAGAAATGAAAGTATTTAGAAAAAAAAAACGTTTTTCTGGTACATTCATATATGACCAAGAATATTTTAAACCTCCACTGGTGATTGAAGTTCCCTTCCACGACCTATTTTTTAATTTTGACATTATTCAAACCCGCTGAATGTAAAAAGGAAATATTTTAAAACATTGACAACGTGTTAGAAATATATTGTTCAATTCAAATAACTTAGCATAGTATCCACCAAGAGAACTTTATTTATAATTCTACAGATCGTAAGTTATGCTCGCACATTAAGGAAAAAACTGTCAATTAAGAAGTAATGCATTTATTTAAATAATTCCAATTTAGCAATGATTTTTTTAAACTATATACAGTGTCTTTCACCTCTCGCCTATACACCCTCGTACTTTCCGCAGTTTTTTTCAGACCAACTTCGAATTTTTGTCACTTATGCAAGCAACAACATTGATTAATTTTTTGCCTAAAAAAACTACTTCGTAGATCATGGCATGACTGAGAACGGTAAAAAATATGAAAATTTTAAAAACATAGGCTTTGTTAATCGAAAGATTTCATCAAATAGAAATGTTTAGTATTGAAAACTTAGTCTATATACAAATTTTTGGGAAAACATTTATTTTTAGTACTTAATTGAATCAAGTAGTTAAAATATTTATTAGTCATTTATACAAATACACTAGTATTACTAGTATCACGAAATTAACAAAATTAACAGAAACAATTTAATTAGCGTCCACAAAACCACCATCCAACATAATACATTTATTGAATCACCCTTTCACATTATTATAACTTTCTCAGTTCTTGAAGAGTAACATCTTGATTGATGTGGAATGATCGCAAATTACTGGTGCATAATTCATCTCTATTATGAGAATTTTCTTACACTTTTTGTTTTAGTAATCCACATAAATGAATAGTGCAATGCAGGTTTTTTACGGCCGTTGTCCAATGAAGTAGTTTCTTCCGGGTTTTGCCGCGGTCGTCGAACTTGACTTGACGTTTCGCTGATCATGCTGTCAGCTTCTTCAGAAGTCTTTGGAACCCTTCTGAAGAAGCTGACAGCATGATCAGCGAAACGTCAAGTCAAGTTCGACGACCGCGGCAAAACCCGGAAGAAACTACTTCATCACATAAATGAAAATCCAGTTAACCGGGTGCGAACTACCCTCGAATTATGAATGGGTGACCCATCCAGTTGTCAATATAAGTCTCCTAATACAAGTAATGGTAATTCATTAAGAACGTCTTTGAAAACACTTTAGTATTCACAGGGCCATCGAGAGGGGTGGTCAGCTAGGGTAACTGCTCAGGGGCCCGGACACGAAAATAATGAAACCATAGATATTTTGGATATCTTATAGATGGCTACTAGGACACACACACAAAAACTACCCCAGAGCCCGCCGTTGCTCTCGACGATCCTGGGAATTCAAACTATTAAAAAAAAAAAGGACCAATAACAGTTTCGTTGAATATTCTGCACGAAACAATAATTGTCCGAAAATATTGTGTCTTACAGTTTATTACGAAATTAGGATTATTTTGTGCCCATTATCTGCAGTTTCCTGACGGAACAATACCATTCGTAGTAAATACTACAGACCGATAACTTATTTAAACGCATGCTACACAAGATATTCACACGTATTTTGTACATGCATGTACTTTAAGCAATTGATCCGGTATACGAACGGATATACGAGCAACGTGGATCCAAGAAGTGTGTGGCTGACTGCAAGAACTTGCTTATTCACCGATGTATCATGCAGGACTCCGTGCAGTATAAGCGAAGCCTTTCTATGGCTTGGATCTATCATCGCAAGGCATCTGACATCACGAGCTAATTGTTTACTTGCTCAAATGTCTTGTGGTGCCTGAACCCCTAACAAGGTGCATAGAACAGCTCATGCCGCTCTGGAGGACTCGCTTTACCATACTATCGGAGAATGTCGGAGTCGGATTCGGTTTTGTTTAAAAGATGTGTGTTTCAGGGAGACTCCCTTAGCCCCTTCTATTTTGCATCTCGCTACTGCGTTATCTGTTGAACTTCGTGGAACCCGTGGTTACAATTGCGGTACCCCCGAAGAGGCATAAGGTCACCCATTTATTTTTTGTGGATCACCTTACACTTTTTGCCTCTAACGAGAGGGATTTACATCAATCTCTCAGGGTGATACATGAGTACACTCAGTCTGTCGGTATGGAGTTTGGCTTGGACAAATGTACACATGTGTAGTAGTTCATCTCAAGAGAGAACTATGCGGTAACGACGGAGAGGACGCGCAGCTTGTAGATGGAAGCATTTTGCACCATCTAAATGCTGGAGAGTCGTATACCTACTTGGCTGTTGAGCAACGCTCCACCCAAGAAAGGTCAGCAGTAAAAAACACTCTCCGAGGCAAGTAACAGCACCTCCTCCGATATGGTCTTCAGAACTGTAGGGGAAGAACAAAATCTCTGCAACAAACATGCTTGCCATTCCAATCATTCTCTAATCCTTCGGAGTTATGAAGTGGAGGCAAAGCGAGTTGCGCCAGCTCGATGCGATAGATGATGCATTTCAGTAGAAGTTTGCATTCAAAATGGTCCGTTCCGCGGCTATATGTCTCACGACAGCAGGGAGGCAGCGAACCCTTGAATTTGGAATATCTATATAACAAATCTGCTCTGGATGAAGCTTGCAAGATCATTAGGTGTTCGGATTCTCTCTTCTGCATGGTCCATGACCATGAAAATGCAGGAGTAGGAGCATGTTTATTTAAGGCAGCACAAAGAGCAGCCGATGAGCTCGGTCTCGACTTCGATGGTGAGCGACCGAGCTGGAACTTGCTCAGCTAAAAGCCCATAAGAAAACAATAGAACAAAGCAAACTCCTGCAGCTGCATAAAGATAAGCATTTACATAGTCTTCTACAAGAACATCGAAGACCGGGGCTTATCTGAGAAGCTGACTTTTACTTTCCTAAGGTTAGCTTAGCTGAAATCTGAAGCTGAAGGGTTCATAATGGCTTGTTTTCAAGACACTCGTCTATCAAAATCATGTCTTGAGTATGGAGGTCCCTGATATAAACTGCAGGGCCTGCCGAAGGGAGCCGGAGACGCTTATGCATCTGCTATCGGCTTGTTCTGCAGTCTCAGCCTATATCCATAGACACGATGGAGCACTGCGATTGCTGTACTATCATCTACGGAACTCGTATGGGATAGATGAGACATCAGTACTGCTATATGCTCCGGGAGATATTGAGACCGTTGCGGTGCCTAATTTATTGGAAGTAATCTTTACCCACCACCAAGCAAATACAAGCTCTTGAGCATGGCGCAGTTTTCCTTTACCGCCAACTCAAAACAATGTTATTGATTATTCTCCGCCCTAGCGGAAACAAACATTGTATTGAAAGAGGAGGAAGAACGGACTAAATATCGACATTTTCTCTCCGAAATCCGAATGTTATTGATTATTCTCCGACCCAGTGGAACAAACATTGTATTGAAAGAAAAGGAAGAACGGATTTTAGTTGAGATCTTCTTTTCGAAGTTAGCAGACTTTATCCACACCACACAGTTAAACTACTGGCACTGATAATAGGATCCCTCAGCGGTGTGAGGCGGACACCGCTTTTGGAATTGAGAACAATACCGGTCTGCCGAAAGTCGGAAGAAATCTTAGCCGGAAGCATGTAGAAGACCGTTATCCTTGGTTAGTTACGCCTAGTCAGAGCTCATGATTCGCGGACCCAGTAATCACTAACTCTACGGCATACAGAGTGATCTCCGTTACTACCAGCGTACCATCTCTGGCAGCATCGGAGACAGAGAGAAGGGCGACTGGCTTTGTAAAAAAGGAAATAATAATAATTATTATTATTATTATCGTTCGTTCCTCGTGTATACCTCCCACGTAATCGGGGGGGGGACTCTTGAGGTTGGAGCGCGTGCATGGCAGAGTAGCACTAAGCATGGCATGTAACATACTTGGGAGTTCAGACCCGCTTTTGCAATTAATGATATTCACGAAAATGCGGGGATGGGTGCAGGACTGTTCAAGGCGACAAAAAGAGCCGCGGATAAACTTAGTCGCGCATTCGATAACATGCGAGGAGGCCAGAGCGGTGTTGAGGCAGAGTCAGTCATTGAACTTCAACTACCACGCCCGAAGGTCCAAATAAAAGCTGCCGAACAGGAACGTCTGATTAGGCATCATGTCAATAAACCCATGCACGGGGTGTTCTATAAGAACCTGGAAACACTGGGTTTATCGACAAGGCTGACATTCGCTTTTTTAAGGTCAGCTAGGCTAAAGTCGGAGACCGAGGTATTCATTGTGGCCTGTCAAGATGGTGCCATTAATACTTTGGTTTACCGCAGCCGCGTAATGGGTGTAGAGGTTCCTGATATTAACTGCAGGACCTGCCGTTAAGCGCCGGAGTCGCTCATGCATATACTTTCTGCATGCCCGGTATATGCGATTTCGGCCTACATCCATCGCCATAACGTGGCGTTACGGGTGCTATACTTCCATCTACGGCACTTGGACGGAGTAGACCAAACACCAGTGCTGCCTTACGTCCCCGGACAGATCTAGTCCGTTGTCGAGAACGAGAGGTGCCGAATTTATTGGAACTTCTCGTTTACGATAATCAGGCTAATTCAAGCCAACAAGCCTGATATAGTCCTCGACCACCAAAACAAGATGATGTAAAGAGGAGGAAGAACGGACCAAATACCGTGATTTTCTGTAGGAGCTCCAAATGCTGTACCCAGGCCACTCGGTCAAGATGGTCGTCCTAATAATCGGTGTATTCGGAGGTATGAAGCTTACGCTCTCGGAACTGAAGACCATTTCAGCCTGTCAGAAACCAGCCGAATGGCTGGCAGGCCAAATGCAGAAGGCATCTTGGGGTCCCTTCGCCTACTTAGGGCACACGAATTTGGAATGTATAGTATTGTGACGAAGTGAATTTTTGCAGACAAAAATTTTATTTAATTTAATCATAAACTTCGCCACTTTTCCCATCTTACGGCCGAAAGATTAGAATTTGTTCTATTTACCCCGCGACATGTAGATTTCTGTAGTAAAATAATGTAAGGTTCCATAGCGATGAGAAGTTTTCTGAAATAACATTTTAATTAATTCCGATGAATTATCCCCGATGGCGTTAATCACAGTTAAATTATTCCCCACTTGGTATTCAACACCAAGTTGGAGGGGATTTTACTTCCTGGGGGAAGCAGCTAGTCAAACAGACACAGAAACGGGAGTTGATTTCTGCGAGCCTAAAGGGTTACCACGTGAGGATCTAATATACCGTACCGTACCGCTCACCTGAAGATCACCACGTGTGTAATCCGATAGTCTTTGCCATCGCCGCAAAATATAATAGCAATGTAAGTTTTAAAACATTTCTTGATATTTCCGTAAATTTCAAAATTAAATTTCATCTTAACAGTTAAGTGAATTAACACGTGGGGGTTCTAAAATACCGCACCGACCGACCGCCGCCGCAGACCACCACGTGGGAGTTTACTTAACTGTGCCCCGTATATCAGCAGTGTAAATTCACAATTTATTTTATTTGATACACTTCATAAGTAATATTTTCATGATAAGCTAGCAAATCTCTGTTAAATATTCATGGTCCGATTTGCCTATATTAGAGAAGTGTACAATTATAAATTATCTGATCCGAGATAAGAAACTGTTTCTTGCCCGGCGTTTTTATCCGCTATTACCAGATAAGAAATAAAACATTGAAACGCGTGATTTAGCAATAACACTATAAACCGATTTCAAATTTGATGTATCAGAGTGTAAATATATTTTTCCGAAATACCGATGCACATCATAGACCTAACAAATTTCTCCTTGTTAATGTTTGTCCAATCGGGACTCTGTTAGATTCTCAAGATTTAATCCAAATAGCTATGTCCCAAATAATTTCCAAGGGAAAATGGACATAGAAGATATTTCGAGAGAATTATTATTTTGTCTCAAACTGTTTAGTCAAAATAATATCCGCCAAGTTGGTTGGGATGATAGAAACCCGCCGTCTGTAAATTTCTGTTTTATTAAGCCGATTTTTGCCGTGTAAAACCGTTCCAAAGCCTATTGTTTTAACTTAACCGTTGTTTCGTAATTTATTGGGTTAAAATAATATCCGACAACATCCGACATGTTGTCGGATTGGTAGAACTCCGTTTTCCGGCTCTGTTATAATTTCATTTTGTTTTAAATGATTTTCAGTAATTTGTTATAGTCCGAGAGTTCAGGGGAAAATCTAGGAGATACTCTGAATGAATAAATTATATTTATATTTTGATACATACACCTTTTCACTGTACATCTGGCAAGAAACACGTGGCGAGTCTTAATTCCGATCCGAATGCAATTAGAGATACTCAACTATGAGGTTTGAGGCGCTTGGCGAATCTATCCGAACCGAACCGACACCGTGGAGATTAATTCTGGCTGTCCGTCCAGGCAGAATGATCTTTACCAAGGGAGCTGATACCGAATCCGATTACCACTCTATTCGGTATCAGTTTTCCACAATTTCACCAAGTTCTTTACACCACATGCTGCCGACTCATATCTAACATGTATGCAGATATGATAAATTCTGTCCGACAATAGTTGCTTGCTTTTGCTAAAAATTCAATTGCTTTCTGCTTACTGCTGACTTGTTTTATTTTAACATCCACTGCCTGCTTGCTTGCTTGCTGTTATAACCGACCGTACCGATTATTACCGTTTTACCGCTTTACCGCTTTACCGCCAAGCCTACTATCATTTTGCACATTATTTGCTTGGTTTTTGTTGCTATCCGAATTAACAAGAAAATATTAAAATCAGTAGTTTAATATCTTCTCACCGCCTGGTTCCTTGTCTTCGTAGCTTCATTTGTTTTTCATAGTTTCACTTGCTTTCATAGTTTCAATTGTAAATAAACCGAAATGAAATACCTTAAGTTTTACTTGTAAAATTTTCATAACATGGCATATCTTAAGTTTGATATTATTTTTTTATGAACTCTATAAGAGTATTTTGGTACCTGACCGTTTATTTATTTTCGTAATTATTGTTTGTTGTTGAATATTTAATATATTTTAATAAATGTTGTTATTTTCTAAAATGTACGTTTTACTGTTGTGTGTGAATGAAAATCTAATCTGCCGTCCAGACCCCTGGACATACCGTGTCTCCACTGTAGCTATCCCAGCCCTACTGCAACAGGCTGCGTTTAGGAGGCTAATGTGGGACCTTTGCCCCACTTAAAAATTGCAAAGGTGGCGCTCGAGATAACCGAATTTAACCGAAATGCAACTCAGCGCTAAAGTGACGCTTCCGCTTGTCTATGCGCTAGGCAACCGGGAGAAAGCACGTCACAAAATGGCGCCCGAGCAGGGACCATTAAATTAAAGGGACGATTAAATTAAAGTAGACCTAATTTACCAAAATAGACTTAATTAAATTAAATTAGTCTTGATAATCAAAGATTAGATTTTATTCACATTCGGCAGGCACCGAATACAACCAGAAAAGTACCAAAACACTCACAGAGTCATGCGAGGTATCATTTTTGACTAAACCGAACACAGGGAACCGATTCCGACCGTTACCGAACCGATCCGACCGCACCCGAAGGCGTTATTAACCATTTAATAACCCCTGAAGAAATTTTCCAATTTAACAACAGTTTCCGCCGTATTGCCATCCCAAGAGGCTGCAATTTTAACCGAAAAACCGAACTCCGACCGAACGTTTCCGAAGTCTCCCGAAGTTACACGAATCCACAAGATACCAAGTTTGGAGTCATTTTCAGGGTAATCAAACCCAAGGAAGCGTTTGGCAACACTGGTAACCTGATCCCACCAACCGTTCCGGGAAAAAGCGTGCCACAGCCAAGTTTTGAGTCTGGATCGAGTAGGACTCATACTAGGCAATAACCAGTACCATTATACATCATTTGCACCACTTTTTACCGACCGCCCGGATTTTGCCCGGAACACATACCGACTCCGGTGTCCGGAGTTACTAGGCAAGTGACCCCTCGTTTAATAGTAACTCAAGGACGCTGAATCGATTGCCGTTGGTTTCATCACTATCCGACCAGCCGTTCCGAAAAAAGATGTACCCTGATGGAGGGGGTAACCGAATTCCATTAAAACCATTAGGAATCTATTGTCCTCAGTTCTAGACGCCGTTCCAAACATGTCCGATTACTACCGAACCGATCCGAGTACTTCCGAGTACATTATTAACCATTTCATGACCACCTGCGAATTTTTATCAGTTCCTATACTGCCTGCATAGCAAGAAGTTGTACCTGTAAGCAATCCGAAGTCCGTCCGAATAATTCCGAAGCCGTACGAAGAGACCCGACGTCACAAATAGGCGTGTGGGGTATCGTTTTCAGGGTACCGAAACCTGGGGAAACGAATAGTATTGCTGCGAACACGATCCGATCGACTGTTCTGAGAGATGTTGTTTTTTTGACATTTTCTTGATTAAAATTTAATTTAGAAATTTCTTTTGTTTGTGTGGGACTTCATCGAATAAATTCTTGAATGTTTAGGATTTAGGGACTTTGTCATTTTTCTCGAGGAGTGGAAGTAATCTAGAGCCAAGTTAGGAGGCCGTTCCCAGAATATTTGGTTGCTAGCATTACTACGGGCCGTCCGCATCACATGGAGTTTTGCTGCGCACGCGATCCGACCGACCATTCTAAGAGGTGTTGATACTTTGGCATCTTCCCATTCTAAAATTAACTTAGAAATTTTGATGGGTTCGCATTGAATGAATTTCTAGCCGTTTAAGACTTAATGGACTTTGTCATATTTTTTTTTCTATTCTGCTGTTTGCTTTGGGGAAACTTAACCGATGTTACCATTTACAATTTTTTTTTTTTGCTATTGTTGGAACTTTACCGAATAACGCAGGCGCCACAGGAGTCCAACTGTGCGCATACGCAGCTATCCCTAGCTGCTCCGTTTATATAAAGCCGATCCGAACCTGAAGAGGAGACTTGAGTCTGGGACAGCATACCGTAAAGAACTCTTCAGATACTGACACCGCTACCACTAGTCACCGACTTACACCGTTTTAAATAAAACACTTTCTTTTATTTTATCATCTGCCTACATCGATCAATCGACTTACACCGTTTTCAAATAAAATACTTCATTTTATTTTCCACTGCATCGCTTAACCGACTTACACCGTTTTTAAATAAAATACTTTATTTTATTTTATCATCTGCCTGCATCGATTAACCGACTTACACCGTTTCTAAACAAAATATTTCATTTTACTTTACTGCATCGCATACCTGATATCCCGTACATCTTTGCATATACCAACCGTTAATATTATACCGACTTGCAAATATTTTGCTTATCATCTACCAGTATCTTTTAACCGATACACCGTTACCGAATACCGATCCGCACCTGTAACGATTATCCAGCATCAACATCATTTAATACAGTCACACTTACCAACTGTCAAGACTTAATACCACTTTGCAAACATTTTGCTTACCATCTGCCAGTATCTCTTCAACAGATACACTGTACACCGTCACATTTCCGACCGTCATCATACATCACCGCTTTACCGAACAACAACTTTGTTTTACCGATCGCCAGCATCTTTTCAACTGATATACCGTACACCTTAACACATTTTAAGGTCAACTCCGACAATGCTGGACGGCGAAAACAAAGAACTGGAACAAGTGGGCAACACTCATGATCAGCAACCACAAGAGGTTGTTGGAGCTAGCGATATCCGTCTGAGTTGGATATATCAACTTCGGAAAGAACAATTAGATGCCGAGTTAGGTAAATTCCATCTGAATACTCCTGGAACCGTGGATGACAAGAAGCGACGTCTAGTTAAATTCATCAAGGATGGCTGTACATCACCGCAACCGCAACCATCCAAGCCGTTCATCTTTCCACCGACGTTCATACCCACAATACAGACTACTGCACCGCCGCCGACAACCGACTCTCGGGTATTAGATCCGCTTAAAATCAGAAAATGGGGTATACGATTTGATGGTAAGGGAGATGCAGCTGCGTTCCTAGAAAGAGTAGAAGAAGTCTGCTCATACACCGGCTTTCGTCCTGAACAACTATTGCCTGTTCTTCCAGAGTTATTGCAAGGACCAGCGTTACTATGGTACCGCAACAACCACACACGTTGGAATAGATGGGAAGATTTTGCTACAGATTTTCGAATTTTCTTCTTTCCTGTAAATTACACCGAAGACTTAGAAGCTGAAATCAGTCGTCGTTTACAAAAGCCTGAAGAACCCGCTACTAAGTACATTACCGATATGCAAACACTTCTCCGCCGTCATGGGAACTTCACCCCGAACCAACAACTCCGTTGGTTATACCGAAACTTACTACCTGACTACAGGCAATATATTCCCCGAGCCGAGTTGACTGACATAGCAACGTTGATTGCCCAAATCAAGGAAGTCGAAATACTCCGTCAGGAAGTTCAGCGGACATACCGAACTGTATTTAACCGAACCGCCGCTACTACTGGTTTGACACTGTCTCCAACACATCACAACCGTTCAGAGACATCACATAGCCAGCCGTCACAGTGTCCCTAGGGACAACCGTCTACATATACATGTAGAACTAATTACCGTTTTCTGCCCTGATTGACACCGACTCCGCCCGCTTCTATCTGGGAAACCAATCATTAGGTTTCTGTTCCAAATAAAGGATGCCACCAGTTAGTGTATCCACTCCGCCTGTCCATCCAGCTGATGTTAACCTTGTAACCGTCAACCAGGCCTAGATTTTGCTATGAATCTGATCACTGGTCCCGACTACGTAAATCACCGTCCGATCTCAGCACCGTCTCCTACCAGTCCATTGAAAGTAATTACCATAGCTGAGCTAACCGAATTTCTGGCATTCGAATTACCCCGTTTTAAGGCTGTCACCGAAAACTACCGACCACAACCGCCCGACTCCCAGGGAAGCCGCCGTCCCATCAACTCACAGTTTTCACAACGACGTCCTGCGTCGCCAACCCAGGGCGAGAATCCACCGATGTTCCCACTATTGGCATTCACTACACCGACATCCATAAGGTGTAAAGTCAAATCAGGCTACCGACCTTTAACCGTTTTCTTTTCTATTTCTCTTGAACCCTCATCCAGAGGCGAACCGTCTTTTTCAATATCTCCGCAGCCCAAGGCTGCACCCATCTCAGCCGTCCACCAATGTTCCCACTATTGGCATTCATTACACCGACATCCGTAAGGTGTAAAGTCAAGTCAGGCTACCGACCGTTATCCGTCTTCTTTCCTCTTTCTCTTCTTTCTCTACTATCTCATCACAAGGGACGTCCAACTGGTCATACAGCACGCAGTCCAATCCATTACCATGAGAAGCTGAGGTGATGGGGAAGATCCAGAAAGTCCACTTCGTTTTTGGGTAAGCGTGACAGAAGAAATATGTTATTTTCCGTTTTCCGAAACCGACGACACCGATGCGCCTTTCATTTTTTTCTTAGAGTTTTTTTATATAAATTTTCATTTAAGCTAGGAATCCGTACCGAATAAGTAGGGTTAGGAAAAAAAATAATAATTGCATTTATTATTTTTTTTCTTTCCGAAGTAAGAGGGGGGTGTGACGAAGTGAATTTTTGCAGACAAAAATTTTATTTAATTTAATCATAAACTTCGCCACTTTTCCCATCTTACGGCCGAAAGATTAGAATTTGTTCTATTTACCCCGCGACATGTAGATTTCTGTAGTAAAATAATGTAAGGTTCCATAGCGATGAGAAGTTTTCTGAAATAACATTTTAATTAATTCCGATGAATTATCCCCGATGGCGTTAATCACAGTTAAATTATTCCCCACTTGGTATTCAACACCAAGTTGGAGGGGATTTTACTTCCTGGGGGAAGCAGCTAGTCAAACAGACACAGAAACGGGAGTTGATTTCTGCGAGCCTAAAGGGTTACCACGTGAGGATCTAATATACCGTACCGTACCGCTCACCTGAAGATCACCACGTGTGTAAT
Organism: Stenurella melanura; assembly: GCA_963583905.1. Classification (NCBI taxonomy): domain Eukaryota; kingdom Metazoa; phylum Arthropoda; class Insecta; order Coleoptera; family Cerambycidae; genus Stenurella; species Stenurella melanura. The sequence goes on along the minus strand of OY757316.1, from coordinate 59,954,439 downwards.
CCGATAGTCTTTGCCATCGCCGCAAAATATAATAGCAATGTAAGTTTTAAAACATTTCTTGATATTTCCGTAAATTTCAAAATTAAATTTCATCTTAACAGTTAAGTGAATTAACACGTGGGGGTTCTAAAATACCGCACCGACCGACCGCCGCCGCAGACCACCACGTGGGAGTTTACTTAACTGTGCCCCGTATATCAGCAGTGTAAATTCACAATTTATTTTATTTGATACACTTCATAAGTAATATTTTCATGATAAGCTAGCAAATCTCTGTTAAATATTCATGGTCCGATTTGCCTATATTAGAGAAGTGTACAATTATAAATTATCTGATCCGAGATAAGAAACTGTTTCTTGCCCGGCGTTTTTATCCGCTATTACCAGATAAGAAATAAAACATTGAAACGCGTGATTTAGCAATAACACTATAAACCGATTTCAAATTTGATGTATCAGAGTGTAAATATATTTTTCCGAAATACCGATGCACATCATAGACCTAACAAATTTCTCCTTGTTAATGTTTGTCCAATCGGGACTCTGTTAGATTCTCAAGATTTAATCCAAATAGCTATGTCCCAAATAATTTCCAAGGGAAAATGGACATAGAAGATATTTCGAGAGAATTATTATTTTGTCTCAAACTGTTTAGTCAAAATAATATCCGCCAAGTTGGTTGGGATGATAGAAACCCGCCGTCTGTAAATTTCTGTTTTATTAAGCCGATTTTTGCCGTGTAAAACCGTTCCAAAGCCTATTGTTTTAACTTAACCGTTGTTTCGTAATTTATTGGGTTAAAATAATATCCGACAACATCCGACATGTTGTCGGATTGGTAGAACTCCGTTTTCCGGCTCTGTTATAATTTCATTTTGTTTTAAATGATTTTCAGTAATTTGTTATAGTCCGAGAGTTCAGGGGAAAATCTAGGAGATACTCTGAATGAATAAATTATATTTATATTTTGATACATACACCTTTTCACTGTACATCTGGCAAGAAACACGTGGCGAGTCTTAATTCCGATCCGAATGCAATTAGAGATACTCAACTATGAGGTTTGAGGCGCTTGGCGAATCTATCGGAACCGAACCGACACCGTGGAGATTAATTCTGGCTGTCCGTCCAGGCAGAATGATCTTTACCAAGGGAGCTGATACCGAATCCGATTACCACTCTATTCGGTATCAGTTTTCCACAATTTCACCAAGTTCTTTACACCACATGCTGCCGACTCATATCTAACATGTATGCAGATATGATAAATTCTGTCCGACAATAGTTGCTTGCTTTTGCTAAAAATTCAATTGCTTTCTGCTTACTGCTGACTTGTTTTATTTTAACATCCACTGCCTGCTTGCTTGCTTGCTGTTATAACCGACCGTACCGATTATTACCGTTTTACCGCTTTACCGCTTTACCGCCAAGCCTACTATCATTTTGCACATTATTTGCTTGGTTTTTGTTGCTATCCGAATTAACAAGAAAATATTAAAATCAGTAGTTTAATATCTTCTCACCGCCTGGTTCCTTGTCTTCGTAGCTTCATTTGTTTTTCATAGTTTCACTTGCTTTCATAGTTTCAATTGTAAATAAACCGAAATGAAATACCTTAAGTTTTACTTGTAAAATTTTCATAACATGGCATATCTTAAGTTTGATATTATTTTTTTATGAACTCTATAAGAGTATTTTGGTACCTGACCGTTTATTTATTTTCGTAATTATTGTTTGTTGTTGAATATTTAATATATTTTAATAAATGTTGTTATTTTCTAAAATGTACGTTTTACTGTTGTGTGTGAATGAAAATCTAATCTGCCGTCCAGACCCCTGGACATACCGTGTCTCCACTGTAGCTATCCCAGCCCTACTGCAACAGGCTGCGTTTAGGAGGCTAATGTGGGACCTTTGCCCCACTTAAAAATTGCAAAGGTGGCGCTCGAGATAACCGAATTTAACCGAAATGCAGCTCAGCGCTAAAGTGACGCTTCCGCTTGTCTATGCGCTAGGCAACCGGGAGAAAGCACGTCACAGTATAACACCACAGGTAGCGAGGAGTGATTGTAATTATCGTCGGCGTGGCTACTGTATGGTATCGGTCGTAAAGCACGGAAGCCCCGTCCAGCAACGGGTAAACCGAAAAAAAAAGAAAGAAAGAAATAATAATAATAGGAGGTATGAAGCCTACGCTGTTCTCATAACTGAAAACCATACCGGCCTGTCAGAAATCAGCCGAATGGTTGACAGGCCAAATGCAGAACGCGGTTATCTTGAGATCACTTCGTCTACTTAGGGTATACGATTCCGGAATTCACCTTTACTAACCCCACAGCTCGTGGGGAGTGGCTGTAATTATCGCCGGCGCGACCACTGTGTGGTATCGACAGGAAATAATAAACGGTCTTTATTAAAAAAAAGAAATACAATTTCTTAATCCAAAGGGTGAAGTTTAGGTCAACAGCTCTTCCATCACTTATACCCTTGTATACATGTCTAGCCTTAAGGCAATACAATAAATATAAGAATTGTCGATGTTTGTCAGAGGACTCCTTGCTAGCTTGTGTTGTGTGTTGTGAACATTTTATTTTGATATTAGAGATTAAGTGATAAAGACTCAAGATGAGAATTTTTCGTACCGTTTTGAGGTTTCTCTGGACAATCCCATTACCGATAGTGACGTAATTGTTAAATTTATTTAATTTCAACGCCGTACGCCTATAACAACCAGAAGTAGGGCATCCGCAAAGCAAATACAGGACTTATTTGCACAATTCCAAAAAGTGTTGGAAGAGCTAGAAACAAGGCATCGAGAAGAAGTAAGTGAAGTAAATAAGTTTGAAGAAGTCAAGACCTGCTTAAGCGACAGTTTAGGGATAAAGGAAGCCAGCAAGTGGTATTATCGGGTCAGCTGTTCGAACCTCCATCCCTTGACGGCCAAAGTTCATGGACCATTATCAAGAGACAGTTTGAGGCAGCTGCGTGTGCGAATAGTTGGAGTAACGAAGTGAAGGCTATGGCGTTAATCATGGCATTAAGGAGCCAAGCATTGGAAATACTCCAGACAATCGCAGTAGAGCAACTACAGAATTTTAAAGTTTTGGAAGCTGCCCTGGACTTACGATATGGTGAACAACATCTTGCCCAGGTGTACCAGACCCAGCTGAAATCACGTGTTCAAGAGGCTGGGGAAAGCTTGCAAGAGTTCGAAGCTGCCGTGTGAAGCCTGGTTCACCTGGCTTACCCCAATGTACCGAAAGAATTCCAAGACCAACTGGCAGTAGAGGCATTTCTGGATGGTATATAGGACGATGAGATCAGGCGATTCCTCAGGTTATCTCGATACCAGAACAGCAGCGAAGCGTTGGTGCATGCACATGAGACCCAAAGAAAGGGGAACTCGTCCAAAATGGAAGGATGTTTCGGACAAGAGAGTGGGACTCAAGGCGCTATAGGCGCAGTGGGACTTACTGAAAGTCATGAACGGGCTGTTGCGGAGAGCATGGGCCAGCCCAGATGGAAAGCAGGTGGTTGTGCGTCTAGTGATTCCCAGGTGTCGAGTAACGAAGGTGCTTCAGGAAGTGCACCTGACTGACGAAATACACTGATGATCCTGAATTGCCTGATCGGGATGATCAGGCTTAAGAAGAGGGGAATGTTATGCATTACACCCCCTATGAAACGCCTATTCCCAATAGTGACTGGAAACTTGTAGAAAGAGATAGAGTTTTCTTGAATGTGGTGGAAGAAGATTCTCGATTGTGTTCTAGATAACTCTGGAGGCAATTTTGGAGTATATGAGGCGAGGTTCCCGGCGCAGGGAATAGTTTTAATATTGGAGAAGTTTTATAAAAGTGAAGAAGTTGAAAAGTGAAAAGTGAAGTTAAATAAGAAGTAAACAAAGTGTAAAGCTTACTTTAGTTAATAATAAGTTTTGTATAATCAGTAAATTATTAAATAAACTGACAGTGGTTTACCTTAAAATTATTTAGAACCCACGGATTCATACAGGGTGTTTCCCAAAAGGGTGAAAACTCGTAACACTTGTTTTAGTAGATCTCAATAATCATACTTGTATATATCTATGCATATATTCTTTAATATATGTGCCAAAGAGAATTTAAACAATAAAAAAATGAGAATTTTTAACACAAGTGAGGTTTTTTTTTCAGGAATACAGGGAAAAACGAATTTAAAAAACTTGCCATAGATAATGAATAATTTTGTTAAAATTTTTGTTTTATCGTGATTGTACTGTTTTCATATTTGAATGTTTGGGGGATATGCGTGCCGGCACCTAAACCGGTGACCATGCAGCTGATAATAGGTTTTGCAGCATTTTAATTAGTATAATACAACATGACGCTGGCCCTCGCACAAGCTATTCCAATTTAAAATTTTTCTTAAGACATTAAGTTATTTTATCTAAAATATATATTTGTCTGTCAAAACTTACCACTGGATATGGTATTTTAGGAATGTCGTAGTTATCATAGGATGGTGGTGGAGAAACTGCCGGCTTCTTTGGCGCTGGAGAGACTGAACCGGGTTTGGGTGGCCTAGCAGGGGGTTTAGTAACAGCCTGACTCCAACCGCTACTATCTGAACTACTGCTAATTGAATGTCGATCACAAGCATGTTCCCAACATGGCGCTCCGATAGTTACAGTTGCGGTTGAGGATCTAAAATAAATAGATATTATTATGCATTACCGCTATTTTATTACACATGTACACATAACAAAAAAATTATTATTAACAGTCAGTTAAAATGTTGTTTAGGACAAGACAAACATGATGAAATTCTGTCAGAAAGCAGTCATACTTCGCAGTGGCTAAAATCACGTTACTATTTCAGAATGGCCAACAACAGATCAAAGTATTACACAATTAGGACATTATCTAATGGGTGATTCTGTCTGTTTTATGGAACAGATCTAACTTTAAAAATAATTTAAAGTCAACCTTTCATAAAGTTCACTTTACTTAAAGCAACCTTTTGTACATATTTATGAAACTGAGTGTAAACTTTGTTGCAAATTCTAACCTACAAATTTCTCTTTGTGCTTGACAAGTGTCTGGTCCTGCGATTTGGTACATTAATAGTCATCAAACTTAAGTAACATTCTTCCAACGCCCGACTGTTCTTACACCAATTACAACATCAACATTATCTCAAAATGCGGTCGGACGATGACTTAAAAGTAGCACTAAATCAACGGGTCGACGTCGTTGCAACTTCGCAAACTTATGCTAATTTTAGTCATCGATTAACTTTTGTTAGACGTTGGTTAATAACTAGACATTTTTGGTAGATATAGTTTAGAATGTTGATTAAATTAAACCGTGGTGGGGCCTTATTTCACAATTAATCGAGGTTGAGATGACGTCAGCAGCCAACTTAATAAGCCTTCTGTGAAACAACCAAGTTCGTACGAAACAGAAAAGGCAGAACCTAGATCGCATGCACATGACTTGACAGATCTCAATTTAGGTTAAAGGACTCCAACTGATTGCAAGTAATAAAAATAAATAATTTTACAGGAGTATTCCACGTATTCTATTAGTGATAAGTTGTAACGTGCTAATCTAAGATGATGATTTTTAATGAAAGTTTATATTATTGGAAAAACTGCAGTATTACAAGACCAGGATAATCCCTCAAGTTGGATATCATCTATTAATGTGGGACACAACTTAAAACCCAGACGAGAGACTAAAATGCTTGTGATAATTTAACTAAACAATTCATAGTAAATAAAGTAACACTATAAGTATTCGATAAATATTTCCTGTTTAAATCTTAGGTGAACGAAAATGATGCTGGTGTCGAGAGACAATAAATGTAACAGAAAGTTGCAGGTTACATCTTTATGTAACTTCATTAGATATCTTTATATCTAATGAAGTTCATAAATTAACACGTTAAGCGCCACCATATGATCCAAAAATTGGGTCCACTGGGCCAAATTTTTTTTTTGGTCATTTTGGCTTCACCTTTTCGTGATATTGACATAAATATAATTTATACCCAAAAATCTGTTTTTGTTTTTAAATTACAGCCCTTTTTTTGTGTGGTATGAGTTCTGTGTCGCGTGGCCTGTAAAACGTTATTAAGTCTAAAGAAATATATGCAAAAGAAAGTGACACAGGAATTATGGTTTGTAAGTGGCGTGATAAAAGGGACGTACTTGTTCTAAGCACCCTCCATAAGGACAATATGAAGACAGTTCAGCAACGAGGTGTCGAAATTCAGAAACCTGAAGTAATTTTGGAATATAATCAAGCAAAGTCATACATTGATTTAGCAGATCAGATCAAAGCTTACTCGCATTGTTTACGCCGAGGTACAAAGTGGTACAGAAAACTTGCCGTTGAGATATTATTAGGCTCTGCCGTAGTCAATGCCCACTTAGTGTTCAAAGAGGTTACACAAGAAAAAATCTCCATAATCGAGTTTCGAGAAAAATTATGTCTATCTTTGTTGGGAATTTCTGAAACTACAGAAACCACTGAAGACGAACAAAACACGCCAGAAAATGATCATGTTTTGCAGGAGCAGTCTTCACGTTTGCGCTATGTTGTGTGTTACCGCAATATGAAAGCTGAGCAAGGACGAAAAGTAGCGTTGAATAAGGCCTCACATACAAAATATCAATGTATCGGCTGTAAAAAATTTTACTGTGTCGAATGTTTTTTTGTTGACCATAATTTTATACAAACGTAAAAAAGGAATTTTTCTATTTATATTTTTATTATTAGTAGTATTTTCGAGAAGTATGCATTATTATTTTCGTATTTTTTGTAACACAAATTTGTGAATTGTTTCTTATAAATGTTTAGAAAAAAAACACTTAAGTAATTATTACATTTTTAGGCCAATATCCAAAAATAAAGAAAAAAAGATAATGTAAAATTGTATGAGCCCACACAACTAACCAAGTAAACTGAGACATATGCGCTGTGTCTCACCTTCAAATATCATAAAAATACAGAAAATCTTAAAAATCTTATGGACCAAAACTATATGTAATCTCCCTAGGCCACGCTCTTTTAGTTCCCATAAAGAAACACGTAAGGCGAGGCATACTCACTGTGCCACGGCGTCAAATTGAACCGACTGCAGCGAGGCACAACATATATGTTACGAAGCCTCGGGATCTAAAATAGGTGCGGCATGTGCATTATACCTCATGGCGCTTAACGTGTTAAGAGAGGCAGTTTAAATTACATTTGGCATCGAGTGATCTGCTGCTTGAATGCATTGTTTTAAAGTACATTATGTGGATTTTAAAATCTACTCTCTGTGGCGTTGTTTAACATTTTAAAACTGAAAGTGGATTAAAGTCAGTGTTCATATGTTGTATATAAGTGAACTGTCTTCTGAGTTATATGTATTATAAATATAGAACCTGATGACAATAAATTGTATATTTAGTAAATATGTTCTATTTTATTTAAATGTACAATCCTTTATGTACAAGTTCAATGTACTATTTTCATTTCCTGCTAACAATAGTAGTAAGAGTGACAAACAAAAATCTACGATCAAGAGGGAATGTTGAATGAAATATGGAGCATAGTTAACGACTGACCTAAACAAAATAATCAAATACATAAATTAGATCTTAATAACATTGTAAGACATGGGAGAAAAGTTGTAACAGAAATTGCAGTGGTTTGTATAGTTTAATCGATATCTAAAATGATAAGTAAAGGAAAGTCGGGAGAAGGATTGTTGAATTGAAATTTTGCTGGCAGTTATATATAAATTGCAGAGTTCCAACCAGAGGCAGAGGTAGGGTTATCTACTTTTTCCTGGAAGTCCTCCAACCAATAGTCAATTAACCACCTAAATAATAACTTCGCCATTTGCATTGTGTTCTTAATGATCAGAGTCTATTGAAAAAATGACAAATTGCTACCATTTTCCGCAAAATTACGTAATGATATGTTTAAGACTCTACTACTGAGGTTCAAAGTTTTCCAAAAATACCACAAAATAAACAATTTGTCAAAGTAAGCTACTGATTCATTAATAACTTTAATAATTTTGTTCAAATATACATTATCATTGTGGCGCTGTATTTTTGTCGTCTTGTTGTAAGCACATTATTTATCAAAGAAGGGCACTTCGTTTAAGTCATAAACTCACCGGACCATTGAAACTTGTATATAAAATCTTTTAAATTGCATATATTTAAGCATTATTAGTATTATTACATTAACCCATAACGAAGCATCATACAGTATGTAAATGGTTGGAGTAATTTTTTCTGAACTAAATTTATACAAATATCAGTAAGTAATATTTACGGTTCCCAAACACTCCTTTTTCCAACTTCTTTGGTCCACTTTATCTTCAAAGAAATTAGTAGTATATTATAAGTATTTTAGTTCAAATTAAATTGAGTTGGACTCCGACGTCGAATCAACTTGAATTCTTTTGACCAAGGTAGTGCTATATGGGTTGTAACAACGTTACGACTACGTCAAATGCCGACGTCAGGCTGAAGATAACAACGTCGATAAGGCGTAGAATTGTTACTTGGGAATAGAAAATGTCATGTTAGAACGAGATAAACACGATGAAATGTTATCAGAAAGCAATTACAGTGTGTAGTGGCAAATCTCACGCTGCTATTACAGAGTAGCCAACACATCGAACTGTTCCACAATTCTAACTTTATCTAACAGACGATTCAATCTACTTTATTGAACAGACTGACTTTAAGGATAATTTAAATTCCACTTTCTTTATTTATTATTTTTATTTATGAAACTGGCTGTAGGGAAAATGGTAAAATATTTTTAAGGATCCTTAGTAGGAAATAAGAAAATTTGTAGTTCACAAAATATAGATTTTCCTTCGAAAAGAATCCAAATTAGTTGAATTTTGGTATGCACTTTTATTTGGTCCTAACACATGATTTACAATATTTCCGTACTGGTGTTTTTATCTCGGCACATAACTAATGCCAAGAATGAGCGATTCTACAATATCTCCCTATAAAAAAACTAGCTAAAATTGTCATTATTTATAACAAATACGCAAGTTTATTTGTTTGTAGACGGAAACTACTGCACTTATTTTGATGAAGTCTTCAAGTTGCTTTTTTATTTTCTGAAAGTGCTATATGCTATCTATTCAAGGTATATCAAGACGGTGGAGCTGAGTCTTAGTCCTTGAACATTAATCTGAAGAGAGGCAGGTCATAGAGTGCGTTCAGTGCACATAAATAGGCATGTACTGTGTAAACCATAAAAAGTACAAGAAAGTGTAATTGTCGTGTATAAGTGATCGTTTCCACGAATTATGATATCTCCTTCATGCGTGAATATTCTTCTCTGCTGATAAATTCAGAAATTTCAAGTGACTGTTGCTGTGCCACTAATAAATATAGCCATAGAGATAGAGATCTGGTCACCAAATTATACATGAAAAATTCACTTCACATACGTTTAGTAGTCAAGTGAATGACGTACTTACGTCGAAACCCACAACAACAGCACCGATTCCGAAGAAGTGTTTGTTATATTACATTATTTGAAATCAGAAACATTCCGGCTGTCAGACTTAAGTATTTATATCAATTATACAATTATAAAAAACTGTGTATAAGATACCATCCGTATACATCATACAAAATTCACACATTTTTGACCTCTCCCTCCCCCTTTGTCACGCTGCACCACATTGTTGTCAACCCACTACCTAATAATACATCACAAAACTTGACTCCCCCATCTCCCAAAAAAATGATTTTTTATGATTATTAGTAACACACAGAAATTATGTCTAGACAATCTCATTCATTCATAGATTTATCGCGAAAGAAAAATAAAATCTATAGTTTAAAAAAAAATAGGAACAAAATGGATGTACCTAGATATTTCAAACGTCACGTCACGTTTTTTGACTTCTCTCTCTCCTCGTTACATATCACGCTAGGCAATTGCCCACCCCCCCTCCAACTTTGTTTCATAAAAATTTAAATTATACCTAATTCTTCAGACAGAATTCGTACTATTGGTAACTCCGAAACAATCCTCATCACATAGAACTAGTAACATATAAATTGACAATATTGCTTAAAATAAAACTTTGTCGCGTACATAATTCATTTTATGATGAAATGTCACTTATCATTCGAAGATATCTTACTATTAATGTTTGATAATGACTATTTTAGTCGCACAACAGCTCACAAATACTGGAATATTTTCGAGAAAACCATTATTGGCATTTATCAGGCACTGTAAAAAAAATTCGTTAGTAAGAAAATCGTGGTGCAATTTTACATATAATTGGTTAAGGACCAGAATTTAGCTGGCTTGAACCTTTACTCATGTTTCTGATTTTCTAGCTAAACTATCAGGGCTATTATTATTAAAATTGCGCTCACCTTGACATGGCACCTAGTTTACTGATACAGCTCATACAGCGCTCGATGGGTGGCGGGCCCCATCCATCATTAGAAATACTATCACCACAGCCATAGTTACTTTCCATATCGGTATACGGGGAATCAGCACGAGATAATAAAGATGATTCACTTAGTTCTAAAGCTACCCCGCCAGTTGCTCTCATCGGTATACGACGTGGACTATCCATCACTACGAGCAAAACGTTATATAAATCTCAATATAATTACTAATTTATTTGTTTCAAAATAAAAAAAATAAGGTACAAAATACCGATATTACAATACACTCACCTGACATATTTCTAGAAACAGGTCTTCTCCTGGACGAATGTAGGTTACCATTTGAGGCAGCTTTCAATGTGGACGTAATTTCTTCACCTTGATCGGTCAGTAGTACGTAGAGACCTTCACCTTTGATACACCTAGAACCGCCCTCGAAGCAAAATCTTCCCTCAACCACGCCATACCTTCTTAAATTACTAATAAGCCACTGACCAGCAACCCTTGGAGGAACCCCCGTAGTGAGACAAAAACCCCTTTCTTGTACGTGCAATCTAGCAGGCCCAGGAGGTAATCTGGATTTCGGTGGGGCGGAAGACACTAAGACCAAAAAATGAGGTCCATCATTGAGGTGTGAGCTTAGCTTCACCTACAACACAAGAAAACGGTTTATTATTTTGTAACAAAATAACTTCATAACTTTCTTGTTTCGACTCAAAATTTTCTTTTACAATTTTAATGGTAAATTATTGAAATACTTGAAGCACTTGACTAATCTACAAAATTAATTTCTAAAAATGAACGTATGCCGCTGACATTAATAAGGACATGTTTTTAGTAAGTTAACTTATGGATTTCTAAAATTCATACAAATGTGAAAGAACTCGGTTTGCAATAAATATGATACAGAAGTAGTGCACGTTGTATGTTGTATACTAGTCTATTAGCTTCTCTGTTATACTAGTCTATTAGCTTCTCTGTATAAAAAAATAATTCGAATTCACCAGGGAAAATATTAGTGTAAGATGTCCGTAAGGACGGTATTACGAATATATCGGTAAAATAACTGTAGTACTTCCAACACCTTCCGACTGTATGGCTAAAAGTAGTACTATTTTACTATTGCAACTTTTCGAAAGGTTGATAGTTATAGCCTTTTAAATAATTGCAATTTAAATTGTTTGAATAAATCAAGTCTTCTCACCAGAGATTTTCCTATTAAACAAATTTTAGCTAAACATTTTCCGCGCCAATCCTCTAGTATCCATTAGTACAAGAAAACTTTATGATGTTTAACAACATCAGTCCACTTACCATAATAAACTGCTTATTATTAATCTCCATTTTGGCAAAATGCTCTTTTAGTAAATATATCCATTCACCGTATATACATACCACTTCAATCATGCTAGTTTTACTGGAAAAACATGGAATATTTTTACTTTTTATAAATACTTCACAGTGGTATCCGCATAATATGCACATATAGTATAAATTAATTACTATAATCGAATTGTTCTTATATCATCTATTGAGTTGTATCGCATAGATAAAGAGAGTACGGACAGGCAAACTAGACAGACTGGGGATGGCTCAGCCTATTGCAGGGATACGCGTATAACTCTTGAATGGGCGAGTGAATTACTTTCAAATTTGGTGTAGTATAGTATCATACAAAATTTACAATCATCTTATGTAAAGTGGAAATCAAACTTTTAAATAAGACACCTGTAAATTCTTGTACATTTGTACATATCTCATTATTTTAATTCAGGTACAGTCAAGTTAAAATTAATTTAGAGCAGAGTCACCGCGAACACAGGTCCTTGAACTGTTGTCTCACTTCTACGCTAGTATTATAAATAAATTATAATTTTTCAATATATTGGACCACCGCACAATGTTTTTAAACCTCAACCAAATTGAGTTATAAATAACAAGCTTGAACTAATGTCAATACAAAGCAGAGTATCAAGTAGTTTTTACAGAAATCAAAATAATAGAAATTCTCCAAACTTTAATTAATTGTTTAAGAATCAAATTCAAGGATAATCACGTGAATTAAATATTGTTAATGAATATCAAGAACCTTATTCTTATTATTCTGATTCGTTTGAGGCAATTTGAAACGATACGACTGAAAATCTCAAATTTTGCTTTAATATTTGTGACATGACCAGTATAAGTGAACAACAAATACAAATGCTTAAAAATCCTATATTTGAACCCATAACAAATAAAAATAAAAATTTTACACGAACAGTCTAATTGTCCGGATAACATGTCTATACTATCCGACATAATTGAAATGACTGCCAATACCGTGAATGCTTTACCTTACATACAAATTCAATCACAATCTCTTAAATTACCAATAGATACCAGATGCTTTACATTAATAATTAAACCCTCAATAACTGAAAAATATTTTCCGAATTGCATAACACATTCACCCTCAATGATTAAAATAAGTTTAGATAGCCACGCCCGGTGCAGCTAGAAGAATTACAGGCTGGAGGATAAGACGTGAGGAGGAATCGCTTAGCGATCATTGCTATATCATGTATTAAGTGGGCCAGCAACAGGTAACCCCGCTGGTCAGGGACAGGGTGTGGAAGTTAGGCCGTCAAGAAATCCCCATCGCCGCAAGTGAGACGTGGCGTGGTCGGGACGGAAGAAACCCTGACCCGAATCATGTAGATAGCATGTGATAAGGCGATGCCGAGGAGGGGGTGGAGAGGCTCAAGAGTGGAGTGTACTGGTGAAGGGTATCAGCAAAGGAGACTCTGTGTCACGGGAAACAGGAAGCAAGAGGGAAATGGAGAAAACGCAGCTCTACAGGAGAACAAAGAGACGAGGAAAGGACTTAGACTGGAGATCAAAAAAATCCAAAAGAGATAGATGGAAGGAAATGTGCAATGATATTGACAATAATGTCTGGGGTGATGGCTACAAGATTGTAACCCAGATCATGAGAACTGTGGAACGGTTTGAACAGATAATAGAAGCTTTACTCCCCGCTCGTGCTTATAGCGAGTGGGAACAGATCTTTGGAGGAGCCATCTTCGTTTAGGCCGGTATGCCTTCTGGACGCAATGGGTAAAGATCCTTGAATACCCAATACTGGAAAGACTTGATGTCGTAATAGCACAAAAGAGTGGAGTGTCGGAAAAGCAATTCGATTTTAGGAAGGACAAATCAATTGTGGGAGCCTTGAGAAGAATTACCGAGACAGCCAGAGAAGCCACGGAGGACAAAAAAATGTATACTGGTGACTCTTGACATAAGGAATGCCTTTAACTCTGCGGGACGGGGAGAGATCGTTAGCAGGATGAGCAGGCTGGGAGTAGCTCCAGAATAGGTGGATAGGATGGAAAGGGGGGAGGTGTCCTACACTGGAAGAAGGCGCGGAGTTCCACGGGGATGAGTACTAGGACCGACTCTGTGGAATATTATGTTCAACGACGTCCTACAGTTACCGATGGCGAATGGAGTGTGACGGCTGGCAATAGAGGCCACGGATAAATGGCAGGCTAGGGTGGAGGATGCTGTGAATCAGAATATCAGAAAAATGGAGCGCTGGCTAAGGGGAATGCCACTTGGAACCAGAAGAAAACCGGAGAAAACAGAATGTATAGTCATTACTAGGAGGAGGAATATTCCACCGCTAACGGTGAGGGTAGGGCAGTTAGTCCTACCCAGCAGGGGTTTTAAATACTTGGGAGTGTGGCTAGACTAACTTTGACTAACCTACGGGCTACATGCCCAAATGTCAGCGGAAAAAGCCGGGAAATCTGTCTCGGCATTGAGGAGACTGTTGAATAACGTGCAGGGATGAAGTTCCAATAAAAGGAGGATACTGTGCAGCATGGTGAACTCCGTCTTACTATACGCAGCGCCAGTATGGGTAGAGGCTATGAAAATACAGAGGACAAGGAGGGACCTTGAAAGAGTACAGCACTGCGCTGCACTAAGGGTGTGCAGTGCATATAGAACAACTTCATACGAGGCAGCCCTAGTAGTAGCGGGAATTTCACCGATTGACCTGCTAGCTAAGGAGAGGAGGGAGATATACGAGGGCTCATTAAGGTGGGAAGTTAGGGAGAGGCTATTCAAGAGATGGCAGGAGCGGTGCTGCACATGGGTGCAGAGGAGAGATCGAGAAGTGGGCTTCCACCTAACTCAGGCCCTGACGGGGCAGCGACTTTCGTCGAATACCTATACGACATAGGAAAAAGCGACAGTCATGAGTGTGTGTACTGCGGTGGAAATGACAACGCAGAACACGCTGTGTTTTTCTGCAGGCGATGAGGAGCCGAGAGAGTAGCTATAGGCTCGCTAACGGCCGATATAATTGGTTATATGCTGGAGTCTGAACAGAATTGTACGGAAACTGCAGAGATAATAAATGGAATAATGAGAATAAAGGAGGTGGAGGAGAGATAATTAGTCCCGAATCCCTAATTGGTTGAGCGTACACCACAAAGATTGACCCCGTGGCCTGATGTCAAGCGAAGAGCAGTTCCAGGTCATGTGGAAACACAGAAACCGGAGGGGTTTTAGCCGGTAAAAGTCCGGCACTACCCAGCACGATAGATCGGAGCGCTGGGTGTCTATGAGGATTTCCCTCCAACAAAAAAAAAAGATGAAAAGTTAATACATTATAGAGCTAAGATACCGGCTTTTAACAAATTTCAATATATTGCAAGATTCATTATATTATTTATTATATTATTTAATTCTCGTGAATTTTTCTATGGCATTATAGAAGTAAATGAACTCACTGTTTTGAACTTAGTTATCGATTTTCAAGATCAAAGGCTGATAAGCGAACATTACGAAATGCCTTTTTAATATAAACAACCTTATGAAGCTTCTTTTAAATTTGAAATACCACCTAAAAAAACTTTAATTAAAGACTTCATGTTAAACATGGTGAAATGATTGTACCACCCTGCAAAATTAATTTTGCAGTTATAGTTATAACCAAAACTTTAACGCTTGCAAAATAATTTAGAGCTTATTTTGATATCTACAATTACACAAAATAAAATCAATGTTGACCTAACAGAACCTATTGCTGTTATTGCTGTGTGGACAATTTGAAATGCATACTATTAATATTGGTTGATAATTTTAGTCAAATGCCAGAGAAATCTGATTTTTCAAATTTAGTTCGAACCGACATATGAACATCCAAGAGCGTGAAGCTATTATTAATATTCGTAAAAAATATAGCGACGTTTTTCACAAAGAAAACGATAAACTCACTTTTGTTAATAAAGTCAAGCATAACTTTAAAACTAATGATGAAATACCTGTTCACCCTAAATGATACCATTGTCTTTACTATCACAATACAAAAGTAATAACACAAATTGACCAAATGATTAACGATGCAATAATTAGGTCATCCCCGTGGTCAAGTACGATTGGGATTGTACTCAAGAAACCCGACGCTAGTGGCAAACGCAAATGGAGAATCGTGATTGGTATCGGGAAGGAAACTTAACGACCAAACGGTAACGATAGACATCCGATCCCCAACATAACTGATATTCTAGATAAACTCGGTATAAACTATTTTTCGACGTTAGATTTGACCATCGGCATTGATCAAATTGAGATTAATAAAAATTCTATTGAAAAAAACAGATTCTAATATTGTGCATGGCCATCTCGAATACGGATACGGATGGAATATTTTAATAGACTTGTAAGGGAAAATATGCCTTGTCTATATGGACGACGTCGTCATCTCCTCGATATCATTACAAGAGCATATTGCTAAAGCGATATTAATTTTTAAGAAATTTAGTGATTCTAATTTAAAGATAAGTTAAAATTCTTGCGAAAACAGAATTTTTATGTAATAACAACAGAAGGCATAAAATCTAATTCAAACAAAATGAAAGTTATACAAAATATCCAGTACCCAAGACAGCCCGAGATATAAACTCATTTTTAGGATTGCTAGGTTATTATCGACGCTTTATTAACGACTTTGCAAAACTAACTAAACCAGTTACTAAATGTTTAAAAAAGGGACAAATATTGAGCACACCCCAAAGTATTTGTAGTATTTCGAAAATTGTAAAAAATTGTTAGTCAATGAACCAATAAGTACACTGATTTTACTAAAGAGATTAATTTAACTACCGACGTGAGCGCCCATTCAATTAGTGCCATTCCATCTCAAGGCCCTATTGGAAGCGATCACCCTGTAGCTTACGCCTCACACAACTAAACCACACCGAACAAAACTATAGCGTTTTTGAACGTGAACGTTTAGGTATCATACATTTTCCAAAATTCTTCAGGGCGTATCTTTTTGGAACAAGGTTTAATATTGTAACAGATCATAAAACACTTGCATGACTTTTTAATATGAAAGATCCAAATTCGCATTTGGTGAGATGACGTAAAAAACTCGAAGAGTTTGATCATAGTTATTTATAAAAAAAAGGGCAAAGAAAACATATCTGTTGACTGTCTGTCAAAAATATCAATCCTGAACTATGAGTTATCTGAGAATAATAGACTAGCTACCGATTTTTCAGAAACCGATCCAGTAAAAATACAAAACCTACTAGGAGTAGTAATACCCAACAATTCTCTATCGAAAATCCCATAACTAATATACCCGTTACCGATGATCTCTAAATATGTATTAAATATGTATTAATCGTACATTCAAAGGAATCACTGGCTACCACTCACGCGAAAATAATTTCGGCAATGCAAGACTTATCCATATTATTTCTAACCTACCAAATGGGGAAGCCCTAGTACGTGCTCTGAAAGAATTCTTCAGCCCTCGCATGAAGTACGCACTAAAATTCATAGACAAGGATGTTATGCCTTTTGTAATTACAACTATCCAAAATCATTTCAGATGTGATAGCCTTAAGTTCAGAGAAGGTAATAATTAAAAGTAGTAATTAAATGACAGCCGCAGAGAGTAAACAAAAAGGATTAATTAAATATAATAAAACGTGCCATAAAGGTATTAATGAAGTAAAAACTAGTTTATCTACACTTTATTATTGGCCGAAAATGATAGACGACATCTCACTTTGCATTAACTTATCCGAAATATACCAAAGGGCTGAATACGAACGACATCCAAACCATATCAAATTTCAAAATCGGGAATCAACCATTTGAATTCATTTATGTTGATACTTTCAAAATATGAAATCAAGCATTTTCAACGATTGTGGATAGTTTCTCCAAATATGCACAAGCGTATCCTCTTAAATTCAATTGATATACTGAACTCGCTTTTGATATTTATATCACACTTCGGTATTCATAAACAAATAACTTGTTACAGTCTATTTTTGCATCTGTGAATTTAAATCTAAATATCGAAATTATTCCAATGATATCGTTTTAGTGAGTCCACATTAACTTCACAAGCGCCGTTAGTCATAGTATAACTGGTGCTTTACCATTGCGCTCCATGCAGGCCACGCGAAGCGACAAAATTCAGAAGACCATCAAGGAGGACGTTCGTTAATTGCTTAGGGAAGCGAGTTCTTAACATCCGGTTATAACCTTCTCAGGACCGTTATCGTGGATATTAAACTTACTGTTTTGTTAATGGAAATATGAAATACGATATTATGTGTAGGAAATAAACGTTGTTAGGGAGATTTAACAGAGTTGTGCTTTACGGTATGTAGTGGCCACTTTGAACATACCCACGAAGAGATTCAGTCATCCTTGGATTTTTGACAGAGGTTTCTGGCTTGGCCATTTTTGGTGATTTTTTTCCGTTGGCTTGCTGAAGGGGGAATTGAGATATGGTGTTCTACCCGACGAATTAAATAGTGCCTTTATTTGGTGTTGGAGTATCGTTCCTTTGGGAGGGTACTATTGCGGAAGCATTCCGGATTTTAACAACCCTTTTCATCGAGCTCTGGACCTCTGTGAGCCCACTCAACATCAAAGGTAGGCCTCTGATATCTCTTTAACGAAGAAAATAGATTTGCAACGTTAGTTGTTCTTTATTGCAGGGTTCTTATTATTACTCGTATTATTACACGTATTATCACTCTGATTTTCACTTCGTAGTTTTACTGTTGCTCTTGCTGGTATTGTTACCTCCACGTTTGATCTTCCCTGTTTCGTTATAATAATAATAATAATAATAATAATAATAATAATAATATTTATTTCTTCCATTTAAAAGTACAAGTACAATAACAGAAGAAAGAGTCAAATATAAATCAGATAAGTGTAAACATAATTAATATGAACATACATACACACACATATAAATATACACATACATACATATACACACATATGCATACAAATGTATAGTCACAAATGGACATGTAAGTGAGAATATTAAAATATAAAATTGTAAAAAAAAAAAAACAAATGTATATAACAAACATCAAGAAAGGAAAACAAACAAATAAATATCCACAAAATACATAGGAGAATATACCCGTGCCTAAAATCAACATGCACATATAAATAAAATTCAAGTAGAAATATTAGGTGGCGAGAAGAATTCTTGTATTGTGTAACAGTTTTTTTGTAGCAGCAATTCTTTCAACCTATTTTTAAAGACATAAACATTGGGGAAATTTTTTAATTCTGCATTCAGTGCATTATAAAGTTTGCAGCCAGTATAATGAAAACTCTTTTGGTAAAAAGTTGTTCGAAAATTATTTGGTGCCAACAACCCTCTTGACCTCGTATGATGATCGTGGTTCAGTTGGTTTGCCGAGAACGTGGTGAAGTTTTTGTAAACATAAGTACAAACCTCCAGAATGTATATTCCAGCAACAGTTAGTATTCTAAGATTTTGAAATGTATTACGACATGACTGACGATATTCGAGTCCAGCAATAATTCGGAGAGCGTACTTTTGTATTAAAAATACTCTACTTATTTGTGTACTCGTTCCCCAGTTAATTATTCCATATCTTAAATGAGAATGAAAGTTGGCGTAGTACAATGTTAATCGTACCTTAAGACTACAATGTTTAGCCATATAATTTAAAGCGTAGCAACTTCTGCGTAGTTTAGTACAAAGTGCATTGATATGTGAGACCCAACTTAGTTTGTAGTCACATACGATACCCAATATTTTTACCGAGTCCGTGGAAGTCACCTGGAAATCAGTGTTTTCAAAAAGGCAAAATTCTTGTAGCTGTCCCCGCATTCTAAATAGTATCGAATTTGACTTGTTTTTATTTACATTCAGAAAGTTCTTTTCTGACCATTTAATTACATTTTTATATACACACTCGGCTGCAATTTTAAGAGTTACCAGATCTTTTTCAATTAATATAATATTAGTATCGTCAGCATAACAAATAGTGTGAATTGATGAAGAACTGTTATTTAAAAAACTTATTATGTCGTTTGCAAAAATTAAAAATAATAGAGGTCCAAGTATTGACCCTTGGGGTACGCCTTGTTTTATGTCATTACTGGTACTTTTTACATTATTATTTAAGTTAACTATCTGAGTTCTACCTTTTAAATAAGAAGTCAGGAGATTCAACGGAGTTCCTCTCACTCCATATCTTGATAATTTTGTTAACAATAAGTTATGGTCAACGCAGTCGAAAGCACGTGAAAAGTCTATAAACAAACCTAAAACTTGTTTTTTATTATCTAAGGCATTTACGATTACATTTTGAAATTCACAAAGAGCTGTTTCAGTACTCTTATTTTTTGTGAAACCGTGCTGAGACGAAGAAAGTAATTTATTTTGATAGAAAAATGAAGTTAATTGTTCTTTTATAATAAGTTCAAAAAGTTTTGAAATGCTTGAAAGTAAACTTATTGCTCTATAATTATCATAATCGTTTGGATCACCTTTTTTAAAAATAGGGATTACTACGGCTAGTTTTAGTTTGCTGGGGAAAATGCCCTTATTAATAGCTAAATTTATTAAGTACGTAAGAGGTCTACATAGTTCATGACTACATTTTTTTAACAAATTATTTGAGATATTGTCCAAACCACAAGAAGTTGAATTTTTTAATTTACCCATCGACGATATAACATCTACTTCGCTTATTTCAGACATGGTAATTGAATGACAGAACATGGGTACATTAGCCCGAAGAAAGTCAAGATCATGTTCTTTATTTTCATTGCCTGATGTAAAGTGTAAATTAAAATTATTTGCAGATTCCTGCTCACCTATTTGAAAGTTGTCCTCATACATAACTATGTTACTCATTTGTTTATTTTTCTTTTGTAGATTATTAATTATGCTCCACATTGTTTTTGATTTATTGTCCGATCTTGAAATCTGATTGTCATAATATTCCCTATTTGCGAGTTGTAATTTGTCTCTATAAATTTTATTAAAATATTTACTAATCTCCGCATAATTTGCATCATGTGCAGCTAATGTACTGTAAAGAGTCACGTTATTTTTTAGTTCTGTTAGTTCTGGTGTTGATTTAAAATTCTTATTTTTGTTGATATGTGTTAGGAAACGTTTTATCGGGAAACATATTTCAGAGTAATATAAAAGTATTTTTGCAAATATATCGAAGGCTGTATCGGGACAGTTCTCTGCAAATACATCCTGCCAGTCTTCATGTTTGAGATAGTTACGAAATCGCGTTACGTTTTCCGAATTAAAGTGTCTACGATAGGTATACTTATTATTCTCTTGCTTTGGGGTGATCTTAGTTTCTAGTGTTAAAAATTGCGAGTAGTGGTCTGATATACATAAATTTACCACTACAGCTTTATAGTTGGTATTTGAATAGACTAAAAAATTATCAATACATGTTTTTGATACAGCAGTTACTCTTGTAGGAGCTGTTATACTTATGTTCACATTAAAACAGGCAAGGAGATCAATTAAGAGAGTTAAGTTAACACCTGGCACTGAAAAATCTAAATTAAAGTCTCCACCAATGATTATACAATCTTTTTCATTATAAATATTTGTGTTATGTGTACAATTGAGGTTGGATAATACGTGAACTTTGGTTTTGCTGTAACTTGGTTGTCAAGCTATTATTGGTTGGATATGGAATCATGGGTTGTACCTGCGAGACTCTTCTGCTTGGTTCCGTTTTTTTTTTCCAGGGCTCGTCTGTTAATAGAAAACTTCGAGGGCACTGCAGCCTCCTGGGCTTATTGTGCTCTCCCTGCCATGCTTCACTCCGCCCACTTCAGTACCCCTGTACCTCTAATCAGATGATACAGGTCTATGGTCGGACGGGTGCTGATAAGTTCCGGGTCTGTTCGTGTTTGCCCGTAGATGCCATATCTTCTGCGAGCCAATGCCTCGCAGTAAAAAATGATGTGGTCGACCGTTTCCGGCTCCTTGCTGCATAGCCTGCAGTCTAGGTTGCCGTCGAATTTGCCGATTGTATTCAGGTACTTCTTTACAGGAAAGTGTCCCGTCAGAAGTCCTGTTATTAGTCTTAACTGCGTCCTGTTCATAGTGAGCAGTTCTTCAGTTTGTTTTGCACATGGACCTTTAATAAGTGTTTTTCCATGTCGATTTCCTGGAATGTTCCTCCGCTTGGTTCCGTTGGAAGCTACGCTCCCCTGGTAGACCTACTGTAGACATTGTGACACCTGTTGGAGGTAAGTGTCTCTAAGTAGCATAAACGAGGGACTTGATACAACATCCCACCATCCACGTGAAATATAGAGAGCCCGTCAGGTTTCTGCGATACTAAATTGTAAGATGGCTGTCATTCGACCCACATAACAGTTTCAATATCTAGTTTGTTTAATATTTTACACATCATAGTTGTGTTTCATTGAAATATTTTGCATATAAACAATTAAATTTTCAGTAGATCTGAAGACAATGTTTGCAATGTTTCACTTCTTTTGTCAATTTAGCCTATCGTCACATACCTACGTAAGATTATCTTGCTCATTTTACAGTTACTGTTCAGTAATTTTGACGTAATTTTCTAATTCAGTATACTTTGGGTCCTAAGTAATATTACATAGTAGTAGCTAAGGTTTTATTAGCTTTAAGTCGCATATCTGGTGTTAGGTTAAGTGTGGACCACACATTTAGGCAAATTATTTGTGTAAAATACTATTTCTGTGGGATATTGATAGCCGTACCTATTAAATCTGTATCTAGTAAGACGCTTATACGTTTTCGCCAGTGTATAACCATCACCCCAATTCTTTGAAGCCACCCCCCAAGGACCTGTCTAGTCGGCCGTGTGAGCCCATTTTGCCACCAAAATAATGCAGGAAGAGAACTGCGCGTAAAATACGAAAATTTTGTTCAAGACACAGGGTGACCACCCTACCCTGCAGTAGCTGATACATCAGCCTCCAAGTCAAAATTTGTACTATTCCCCGTGATATCTTTCATGAAGTATACGCCGTGCATCGTTTCAAATCATTAAAGACGATGACTACGGTTTATCAATAAAATTAGCAAAGAGAATTCATAAATCCCAGCTTGAAATAAATGAAAAATGTTATTTAAAAGGTAACCTTAGAGAAAGTAAAATAATACCGATACAAAACTGCTGAAATTAGAAAAGACTTAGATAATAAATTCATAACTACAAAAAATAAAGTTTATCATAAATCTAAGCTGAAACGTGCCCGGAAACTAAACACGCTTATTGTTTCAGAAAATTATGCTCGCGATGACCATGACTATGCCCGTCATATTACTACTGATAACGAAACCCCAACCATGCTCACAAAGTAAGAATTGACTTTATTAGTAATCTGAATTATCTCGTTTGTTGAGTAATACTCGAATTACAAATAGATATCATACGTTCGTACATTATCTAGATATTAACAAATTAAAACCAATAGTTTCTAATGTTACATTTAAAATAACGTATAAAAAGAATAATTGATAATAGACCTAGCTTTGATAAGCAGCATGAGATAAGGAGAATCTTCGAACACGCTGAATACATACTTGCCGAGATACATTTAAAGTGTTTAAAAGTGAATTATTTTTTGCTTGCTTATAATGTAATGAAGCATTTGTCCTTATGGAAATGCACCCCGAATCTCCGTTTGATTTAATATTATGTAGGATATATATTTATATTGTAATGTATTGAAATCTAGAGGCTAGGTAATCGGTGAAAAGGCGTGCGCATTGTAGTTTTATCGGCTATAATATTCTAATAATATTAATTAGTGTGCTTTCAACTCAACGCAAGCAGTTACTCTCCCACCGTCGCCTACAAACGTGCACTTGCATACAACTCATCAGTTGTCCTCGGCAAGCAATCCATATCTTGAGTTTACTATTTACTTGGTGTTCCGCTGCCCGCGACGATGGACGTGTACGAGTACAAGTAAGTAGGTGAACGTGTGGGTAAGGCCAGTCATATTTTCTAAGTTCTAGAGCTGGCGCGCACTTACACTGCCCCGTTCCCCACTCTAACAGTCTTGCGTCTATCACAGTTTGTTGGAGAAGTTAGATAGAATCCGGTCGACCACGACGACAGACGTGTGTGAGACCAATAAGTGCTGGCGCGCAATCCGACTACACAGCTTCTCCTCTACCGTATGTGCCTCTAACAGTAACATAAGGCATTCCCCAGAAGAGAGAAGTAGCACGAACCGTACGTGAGAAGCAGTCGACATCGAAATGGCTAGTGCTAGGGACCATATTCACTAACCATACCTTGCCTTTCAGCCAGGATGTCAATCATCGATCCTCTAAGTCAGCCAGGAAGTTGACATGTGGTTGTTTTGGTCCCAACCGCGCTGTGTTAATTTTTTTATCATCGTATCATCACCGTTTAATAAATGATAAATGTGTATCCAAGATTACAATAAATCATACATAGGACAGACCAACAGACGTATAAGTGTACGAAGGGGAGAATATAGCAATGCAGTGCAAAAAGAGGAGAAAACATCGTCTCTAGCACAGCACGCCAAAACCACAGGACACAAGATAGACTTCGACAACACCCATAACAGTAGCCAACATCGAACATTTGAGATCAAGAATTACCAGAGAGGCCATTGAAATTGAAAAGAGACCGCAAAATTTTAACAAGCGAGACGATACTCCGAGATAGCCTACTGCATGGAAGCCCGCACTATCAGGAAGATATGTAACTGAAAGCACACGACGACCCATGGTAAACGAACCGATCGCAAATGAGGCACCTTCGAGTATCGACAATTCACGAGGAGACGCCACAGACGGGCTCAGAGGAACCCATCACAAGGAGCTGGAGCCAAGCGCTGACCAACCAAAGTGGAACACGACAACCGCCAGCGACGACTAGACACGAGGATACACGACCATCAGCGAGAAGTCACATGAAACGTGGGTTTTCAGCGGGGCCTCTTGTCGGGTTAGCTCAGGCAGCGCTACGCCTCCCACAGAAAGTAGAGGGTCAGTAACACATAGCCAGGCGCTCATGCGCGCCCCACTCTACTACATATATAAGGAACCGCACAACACGGACAAACGTCAGTCCAGTAGAGATGTGTCACTCGTTCATTTTGAGAGGATTCCATTCATTCGTGATTGACGACCCAAGTCGATCGAATCTTTTGTATCAGTTATTCGTGACAGTATTATTATGAAAGGGTCACTGATGCGGAAGGATAAATACACAATATCCGATCGACTCAGTCAAACAGTAGAAGAGTGTTGTAGTATATTTGAGTTAAATTATATTTTTCCGTACACATTTTTCTGTTAAATGCATTAAAATTTTGTTTCTGCTCATTTATTATATATAGGTATATTTATAATGTATCTGATTATTACTCTTATTTTAAAAAACAAATGTATCATATATTTTTTTTCTAATAAACGAATGAATAGAACATGATGATCGACAGTACTCTCACGCATTTCATACCAATACTGACTGAAGTGAATGACACAAAATGTTGCGAATGATACGAGCCGATCGTTCTTGGTGTCAGTCAAAGTGAACGGAAGACCAGACGATCGAAAACCGCGATCGACTGATCCGATGAAAGCGAGATTCTGTCATTCAATATTTTTATGTGATCGAATCTCAACGATCCAATCATTCACGGATGACACATCTCTACAGTTCAGTTCGAGCAACAAGGAACAGCAGTAGGCAGTTTTCAGCAAGGACCTGGTGAAGACAGATGAGTTTCTACCGAAACGTAGTTTAGACAACCATGGTTCCTACAGGAGCCTACCAACTACATGCAAACATCCGGAAACACACCAACACTTCATATATACGTGCTAGTATTCCTTAGGTCATTTTATGAAGAAACGTTATGAACATATGAACACATGTCGGCAATGGCTTCAATTTTTTAATATAGCGTGTTTAAATTTTTTTTATCGTTATCTTTTAATATCAGAAAGTATTTTAGACATTATTTTCAATTTCGGTATGTGTTAATAGGATATAGAACCACATATTTTAATTAGAAAAGTGATTTTATCGCTCCACGAGTCGCGTCCCTGCCAGCATTTCCTCTAATATTTTTGACCAGAAGAGTGGTTCGCCACTAACATTTTTCCATGTCGATATTTTTCCCGATTCGCTTGATCAATCCTACATAAAAACGGTTTCTTGCGTTTTTCTCGTCAGACGCACAGTTTTTGATTAAAACAATTAAATTCATATTGAAACTAATTACACAGGCACACACACGAAAAAAAATTTCGATTACACGGACCAGATCAATCATCTCCAGTGTATTTTGGCTTGCTGAATCCGAATCCGGTGTCAGTCAAAACTGGTGACGTGGTGGGGCAAACCCCACCAAGTCACCATGTTTCCCTATCCTCATAAAATGCAAATTTCCCTTTTTGCATTTTTCTAACTGCCTACTGCTGCAACTGCTGCTCCTCGTTGCTGCTGCCGCAACGAGGAGTAGCAGTAGCAGCGGCAACAGCGGCAGCAGCAGCAGTAGGCAGCTTTCAGCGAGAACCTGATGATGGCAGATGAGATTCCGCCGAAACGTCGTTCTGACCACCATGGCTCCCACAGAAGCCTACCAACTATACGGGAAACCACCCGCAAGCACACCAACACTTCATTTAACACCCGTGGAAACCTAAGAAACAACATGTATATACCGTATGACTCAGTTTGGTATTCGGACCCCTGTAACTTTTTTATTTAAACAGAAAGTACAACAAACCATACATATTTTTAAATCGTTTGTCAAGCGTTATCAAATGACGACCTTAAATCGTCTCTGTGGTCATATACGTCAAAGTAACGACACAGTCAACTCCTTTTTTTTTCAAATGGTATGCTATAATTTCTATTTGCCGATTGTTGCAGATTCTTTTTCTGCATTTACCTGTATAAAAAAGTGTGTACTTCCATAAGAACAATTTCGAGAAAATTAATAAAATATGATAAAACTTCATTCAAAGGTTTTGTTTCGGAATCAACATAGTTAGCCGTGGAAACAATTTAATTTTGACATTGTTAGTAAGGCCAACTTGAAAATACTGTTATTTGTGATTGTGTCATTAGTTTTTATTTTATGCTATACTTATAGATTTAGACTAATGAAGATAAATAGGACATGCTAAAAATTTATGGACAATTACAAAATAAATAAAAAATAATTAAAAAAACTACTAACACTTAAGAAAACTAATTAACAAGAAAATAAAACATTATTTACTACTTCACATGTTCGAAGAGGCCTCCGTTCGCTTCTAAACATAACTGCCCTCTGCTTATCACGCCTTGGATACATACATGTTCAAGAACTTTTAATCAGCGACATTCAACTCGTACTCTATATTTTAAGATCTTCGACGTTGTTTAGAGGCGTAAAGTAAAATCTTTCCTTTACATAGGGCCAAGGGAAAAATCCAACGGTATATGATTTGACAGATTCGTTACAGTTATAACATTATGTGGTGGTGCCCCATCTTGTAATATCATATTATGCCTAACATGTAATGGAACGTCTTTTATGAAATTTAACGATTCCTTCCTTAAAAACTGTAGATATCTCCGGTAACAGCCGGTTTTACAATCGCTAGTTAACTTCCAGTCGGAGTTAACTTTCAGGTTATTATAGAAATTGGGTTTTACAATAGCTGGCCATTTTAAATGTGGTAGTTATCTAGTAGTTAACTTTACTAGAAGATGAGGTGTGGGTAAACTAGAAGTTGACAGTTTACTGGCAATTTATAACCTATAAAATAACTGTCACAAAACAATTTTTTGATATTTTTCCTAAAAATGGATATGTACAAAGTAAATGCATATAGCAGTGATGAGTAGCCAAGGTAATCCTGTATAGACCTAACTTTTTCGAAGAATACGATAGAAGAGATTTTTTAAATAGATCGAGACTAAATACTACCCACTTACTTAGTAATAGACCACTAACTCGTAAATTGCTTCTGACATTTATATTTGATATCAGGTGACGTGACTTTGGACCAAAATTCATACACTTTATGTATATTACCCATTTTTGCAGTACCAACATTATAAATTTTATTCACAACCTCTCGTTTACAAATCATCACTTAACTTTATATTGAAAAACGCATGTGTGGTTAAAGTTATAGTTAACCTGCAAGTAAAAGTCAACTAACATGAAAGTTAACTTGCGATTGTAAAACCGGCTAGAAGTGTGCCTTCGTGAAGTTTTGGTCCTGTAATCTGCCCGTTAAGAATTCCGCACCATGCATTAATTTTGGAAATTAGTTTCTAAAAGTCACTGTGGATTATCCTGAGGCCAATAATCGTAGTTATGTCGATTGAGTATTCCATTATTATGGAAACGGGATTCATCTGACCACATGATACAATCTAAGATAGGTATTTCTCAAGCAACTATCAGCCATGATACAAAATGTAGAGGTCTCTCGTAATCTCCAGGAAGCGAGCCCTTATGTATTTTACATGGTCGCAGTCGATTGTCTTTCAGAATTCTTTGAATTGAAGAATATGAAATGTCAGTCTCATCAGTCAGTCTCGTCAGAGTTCATCATCTCGTGTGGTTCTGAGTTTAAAAACATTTCTTTTTTTTTCAAAACTTTCACTTTCACCCATATTTCTTGCCAATTTTGCAAATATTTGGTCTGATGGCACCGGCTTATTACGAAAGCGTTCATGATATATACGTTTGGCTGCTTTACTTTTTCCGCACTCTCCACATGTCTCATGTCTAATTTTTTTTCATTAATATAAATCACAAATAACAGTATTTCCAATTTGACATTACTGACAATGTCAAGATTCAATTGTCTCCATGGCTAACTATGTTGATTCCAAAGTAAAATCTTTGAATGAAATTATATCATAATTTATAAATTTTCTGTAAATATTTTTTATGGAATTGTATACTTTATTTACACAGTTGAATGTCCAATTTCTATACCTTAGTATAAATCTATTTATAAGTATAGCGTAAAATAAAAACTAAAAACACTATCATAAATAACAGTGTTTTCAACTGGACATTACCAACGAGGTCAAAATTCAATTTATCATATTTTATTAATTTTCTTGAAATTTTTCTGATGGAAGTGTCTTTAGACAGGTGGATGCAGAAAAAGAATATCTACAACAATAGGCAAAAAAAGTATGGCATACCATTTGAAAACAAAAAATTGACTATCGTTACTCGATCACAGAGACGATTTAAGGTCGACATTTGATAGGGCTTGACAAGCGATTTACAAATATATATGGTTTGTTATACTTTTTTTTAAATAAAAAAGACACAGGGGGGCTTGTCCAAAGCCTTTACTTTTTTAAATAGTCTCTTGCTAGTGGGCCTGTACAGATTATTTAGGTCCTGCATACAATCCTAATTAAGTCAGAAAACTTCTTATTTCGACATATCTGAGTATTGTTATAGAACTAAAAACTACTAACCTGCCATTGCATAAGACGTTCTCGATTGTCGAACGCTAGTACTACTACAACGTCTTGACATAAAATTGCTACTGTATTTGATTCCTTATCTAATGTAAAACCAGTCTCTAAGCCTAGGAAATGTTGGAGAGAGAGGGAAGCTTTGGTTTGGCCCTGCTTGTAGCGGTCTTTGGAGTCTCTGTACAGTTGCAGGTGTAGACAGTCTGAAAATAATTAAGAATTTGCATGAACAATCACTGTAATCAACTATGTAAATATTAACTACAAATATAGTCGTTATTAATTTACATGCAAAAATAGATTCTATTTCAATTTCAGAAAGTTGCAAAGAGAAGGAGAATATCCATCCAACTGCAGCATACCATCAGCATATACTAAATTACATTGGATGTTTATATACAAACATTTCAAACATTCTACATTAGGTGATCCAACGGATAGTAAGAAATGAACGCTTATCAATCCAATTTTAACTTTGTAGCTTCTAAAACAGATCTAATGTACACACAACCAGTTCAAATGTTTCCGTTGTGTTATGGCGAAGTGGTGAGTAATTAAAATTTTGCTGCCCTTCTGTATAAGGCAGCCAGAATTCATAGTTGTCTTTTAAAACTTCGTATTTCGTCGATTTCTTCTACACATCTAAACTGATTAAAAAAAAAATTTCAGTGTTTTAGACAAGAGTTTTTTGAAAAACTCCGTAAAAATATTGTTTGACTTAGTTTTGAGGTTTAGGATACATTTTCGAAACACCTCGTTTATGGACAGTTCTTCCTAAGAAACTTCGTATTGCGACAATTTCTCCTAGATTCCTAAACCAGTTCAAACAATCTTTTACTGGTTTTTAACTAAACTCTTCGGTAAGCCATTGCAAAAAAATTGTTTAAATCGGTTTAGGAATGTGAAAAAAAATCGACGAAATACAAGGGTGTCTCTTAAAGCAAATATAACCATGAATTATGGCCCCCATAAGATCAAAATGCAGGTTACATTACGTTATAATGCAAATCTAAGAAATGCCTTTTCGAGTTAAAAACAATTTTAAACAGATATTTAGTACAATTAAATGCAAATGAAAATTCCCTACAATGTAAGAGTACTCTAAAATGGAATCTAAGGAAATAAATATATAACATTATTGTGACAGTCACGCTGTACGTAATGTGCGCATTTCTCTCTTGTATCCAATGCTGATCGTGACATATAGCCGGCAACGTATTTCGTTTAGAAAGATGTATCTTTCTGTACATATGATAAGTCTTCAGTAAGAGTTGAAATAATTACTAGTATCTTTTTGCTAGTAATATACTTATTTGATATTTTTTGGATTGGAACAGAATAAAACTTAACTATTTTATTATTTTCACACATTTTTGTATTCATATTTGTTGTCTCCTCCGTTATTTTTAACCCCCGACGCAAAAAGGAGATATGTTATAAGTTTGAAATCTTTGTCTGTGTGTGTGTGTGTGTGTGTGTGTGCGTGCGTGTGTATATGTGGCTTCCTAGCTCCAAGACGGCTGAACCGATTTCAAAGCGGTTTTCTTGTTTCAAAAGTTAGTATTTGCGAGATGGTTCTTAGCCATGTTTGGTGGAAAACGGGTATGCCGTTTCCAAGATTTTCAGATTTCACTGTTAAACCCTTAGGCCAGGCGCGCATGGACGAATGTGAAATCGTGCGATCACAATCGCCAGATCATAGATTTACGCGCGCATAGGCGATTTTGCAGTCGGCCGATTACATCGGTTTAATGAAACAGAGCGACCGCGATTGCATAAAAAATCTGTGTACAGACACAGATTTTCAAGTCGGGCGATTTTGCGATCGTTCATGGGCGCTCTCCGTATATAAAGTACAGTTCCAACTACACGATTGATTAATCAGTCAATCGTGAAATTGTCCACGCGCGCCTGGCTTAAGTATAACGGACGTTA
The DNA here is from genome assembly GCA_963583905.1 of Stenurella melanura. Taxonomy (NCBI): domain Eukaryota; kingdom Metazoa; phylum Arthropoda; class Insecta; order Coleoptera; family Cerambycidae; genus Stenurella; species Stenurella melanura. The sequence continues at coordinate 59,923,245 of OY757316.1, read as the reverse complement.
TGTTCTAAAAAATGGCACATACTAAATTAATGTTTATCTGAAATGTGTTTAAACAATTTAAAAAAATAATTTGAACTTGGTAGGTTTGTGACGTTTTATTCACTCGTCACTTTAACACACAAGCTTTGTGCGGTCGGTTGACGGTCAGCTCGGGCGCCACCTTTACAATTTTTTACGTGGTGTAAAGGTCCCACACTAGCCACTTAACACAGCCTGTTGCAGCAGGGCTGGGATAGCTACAGTGAAGAAACGGTATGTCCAAAGGGTCTAGGGATAGTTAGACTTCACTACAGTAAAAAACACGATTTAGCTTATATATAAAAATATTTATTATCCTTCAAACCTATTATGTACAATACTAGTTATATCTTAAAGCTACACACCTTAAACTACACAGACAACCAAGGGGTTAAAACGAGAAGCTAGGCTATGGTGATGCGGATGTTTAGCTACGGTGATACAGGTGGTGATTAAAGAGTTAAACGGTTATTAAAATTAATGAGGCGATGAGCGAGGGGTGGTGGGCAGAAGGCCACGGGAAATAATGCAGTCGGTACGGTACGGTTACCAGATGGGAGGAAGCAATATCAACAGTTCATGCAATACATTTTATAAAAAAAATACTTTATTCGCAACCTGGCTAGTGCTCAGTGCCCCAAAACTCAGCGTACACACAAAAAAAAAATGCACAGATCGGCAGTACGGAAGGTGTTTTGCGAGTCCAGAGGGCCAACGTGACTGACTGGTCGAATACCTAGGCCAGAGGGAAAATCACGAGACCCACCTTCCATTAAAAATCCCCCAGTAATAACGACAGGTGCTTAATAATAGCCTAAAGAAAATAAAACTGCAAATACACAGGTCGGCAGTTCGGACAGTATTTTGGGTGTCCAGAGGGCCAACGTGACTGACTGGTCGAATAGCTAAGCCAGAGAGGAAATCACGGAACCCACTTTTTACCCAAAAACTCCCAGTAATCACGAGTGGTACACAGGGACTGCTTCCCTTCACAAAATACCCCTCGAGACGCTTTCAGCTACCTCCCGAGTCCTATGACTCAGTGACAACGATCAACTCATTTGCTAAAATAGCTCAGTTGGGACCGGCAAATATTCGCCACATTCAACTTTCCCTCAGCTAACTGAATAACTAAGAAAGTTTGAGGAGGTTGCAAAACGACAGACGCCTTAGCTGAAAAATAAAAACAAAATACAATTAATAACTACGCTACTTATCACCAGCCAAGTTGCTTACCAATATCCAAGCTGAGTTTCTACTCACTTCCTCACTATTGGTAAACAATTGGTCGGACGACTGGCGGTTCCAACGGTTTCCTGCCTATTCCTAATAATGTCCGCGGTGCAGACAAATTGAGCGATGTGACTCAAGGAGGCCAATACCGTTGGCTTATCTCCATGGAATCAACTCGGGTCGATAGTGGGTAACTAGCGCTACCTAGCGGATTATACCTCTACTTTGATTCGAGTGTTTACAATTAAGTACCATAATAGAAATATTTAACATAAATATTTATGCTTTATATCTAGACTATATAATGCAAATATAAGACATAATGAATAGGACAACAGACGGTGGTTTAGGATGCAATTTCCTTAATAAAATTTATTTTATTACAGGTTTAAGTAAATCTTGTAATAATAGCTTTTAGTGAGGTAGGGACATTATTTGTTTTACTACAGGTATCATCATTATTCGAAAAAAAACTATAAGTGCGTCGGGGACCGCCGCTGTATCCACAGATAGAAACTTAGTTTACGTAATATAGTACATATTTGATTCTATGCAATATGTTACTTCTAGTAAGTATGAGAGTTATTCATTTCAGTGGTCCCTAACGCACTTGTGATTTTTGTTCGAATAATGATGATAGTTGTAGTAAAACAAATAAAGTACTCACCTAACTACACAGTTAATTAGGTTAGTTAGTGAACTGTTAGTTCACGGTTCAACAGTTTTAGAAGAGAGAATTTGGATGACTGTTCAAGAAATATCACAGCATGCTATTGAAAACTCCTTAAGAGCCTTCGTTGATCGATTAGGATATTGTCAGGCTACTGAAGGCCTCCAGTTTGATCATTTATTAAGAATATTTTCTTCTCTTTCTCAGTATTAAAATGCTCAATATTCTGTAATAACAAATTTAATTTTCAATAACTAACAAATACTTTTAACTCTTTATTTTATAATTTTATTTAATATTTAAAAAACCATAAGTCGCACACCCACCAAACATGACATCATTATAATTGATGAAAAAGTGTCTATCTGAAAATGTAGAAATATACTGGGTCATTCGTTTAAAAAAAAACTGCCGATAACGTCATATCTCGAAAAATACGGTGGCTGTTGTAATTCAAAGTACGTCACCGAATAAAATAATAATGCTACAAAAATTTTTGTTGATTCTGTTAATCTCTTAATTGAATTTATAGTTTAGTCAGAAATCAGGTGTTTCCATACATTTGCCCAACCCTGTGGACTTTGTATATGGGACAGTAAAACATTAATTTATAACATTGATTCATATATTTTTAAATGTTCGTCTTATACTACCTTATTATTAGGCTGGGGTAATAATATTAAACTGGTCAACAGCGTATTGGGCACGCACATGATAGGATTCCGTGGCAATACTCATTATACGTTAAATTTTTCATTGAAAGTACTAACTGAAAATCAATTAGCTTGCGTTGATAACGAATTTGAAAGCAAATATCTCATGACTGAAGGGTTAAAATTATAAGGTATCAAACTTACATTTGGGACCAGAAAATCAACAGGGATGATTTACCAACGAAGCGGGTGAAAGACCTCTTGAGGCACAGTCAAAGGCATTCTATTTACCGGCTACAAAATACCAGTGCGAACAAGGTAAACAGTCTTGAATTTTGGCTACTCTGTTTGTAATAACATTTTTCCATCTCTTCGGGGAAGAATGGATACAATATTGTGTGATCATAGAATCAGACAGAGCAAATATTTGTTCAATATCTTTTCGATGGGAATAAGCAGCTCTAACATGCGATATAAGTTTGGATAATTAATTGTACCCCTGCACAAATTTCAAGACGAGGTACTGTGACTTTGGACATTTGTACATGCACATAGGAAGTTTACACTCACTCGTCCTGCAACATCAGTGGACCGAATATAAATTACAGCAGCGCACACATTTGGACTAGCGTCACAAATCCAATGCAGGAATTTTGGAGAACTAATAAATGGCGTGGGATTTGTAAACTATTCAATACTTTAAGTTCTTCTTCAAATTTCATCCACAAAGGAACCATATCTTTAGGGCCTTCTTTATCCCAGTCTAATTTTAATTCCCATAATTTGTTCATAAACAATTTTACAAAAAGAGTAGTAGTAAAAGATCAAAGATGCGTGCTACAAAGGACAACATATTACTTTTGGTGCACGGACATATATAGATGGAAATTTTAAAGCTAAAATTATCAGACGACGGGTTCCACTCTAAACCGAAAACCTTTCTTTGTTAAAGGGGCTATAGGCTAATTTAATTGTAAGAAATCAGGAATGTGGGATACTGAATTTGGCATCCATTTTGCCATTTGAAATTCATCATTTTCAAATAACTTTATTAACCGTATGTGAATGTTAACACCATTTCTTACATCGGGTAAATTACTAATTAAGTCATCCATATATAAATATCGATGAACATACAGCACGGCTATCTTCTGTTAACTGCTTTATGGTACGTAAACTTAAATATGGTGACAATTTTATACCAAAGGTGACTGCATTTAATTAGTAAATCGAAATAGGGTAATTGGTATTAAATCAAAATTCTTTGGTACTGCCGATTTCCTTCGACAATATTAATCTGACGGTACATTTACTTGGCGTCAGAAAGCATAGGTATATGAAACAATCGAAAGTTTAATAAAAAAACCGATTCTGGTTTTTCCTTAAATGACATTTTATACACAGGCTCGAAGCTACAGAATAATATAGCTAGAATATTGATTCTAGCTACATTATTCTGTAGCTTTCGATATCCTGTGTATAAAATGTCATTAAAGGAAAAACCAGAATCGGTTTTCAGGCTAGCATCGAACACTATTCTACAGGGTGTGGAAATACTTTGTTTGAAAATACAATGGTGAGGAATGTAGTAACATGGGGGAACATTAATTTCAGATTTAGGTACTAAAGACATGTGGCACTGATCAAGATAATCCTGGATAATAGAACAATAAGTATTCCGGAGCATCAATTCTTTTTCTAAACGCTGATCTAAAGAAAACATCTTTAAAAGGAACTGTATATCTTCCAGCAGGACTTCGACTAAAATTTTCAACAAAGAAACTTTCGCAAATGGAATCTTCAGATGTGGGAACAGGTGGGGTAAAATCTTCTAGTTCCCACATTTCTTCAACTGGAGATTCTAAATTTAAAAACGAACATTATGTTTCTTCGGAACAAGATACTCGAGGAGGCGGGGCGTTACCAATAATTATGTATCCAAGTGTATTTTGAATGAGATTTGAGACTAAGGTAGGAAAGGGCTAGTTTGCTTCCAGACGTGTTAGTGCAAGGACTTGATGGACGGCTGCACGGGTTGTTTTGTTGCTTTTAGGTTAAAAATGTGGAACTGTAAATATTGCAAGAGGATCTTGTAGAAATTTAATTAATAAAAATTTGCTTCGCAGTGGCAATAATAGCATCTGCTGCAGTTAAAATAACTTTTTAAGACCACTCAATTGCTTCAAAACCCTTTTACAATTTTTAAAGTTCGACAATTCTAACGCAGAAACAACAAAGAGAACATGTTGCCGTCCATCAAATCCTTGCACCTCCACCTCTGCAAGCAAACTAACCTTATCCTAGTCTATCTCACATTTACTTTGAGTAAACACGATTCAATTGGTTCCTCCCTCTCCATGCTCACGCCGATACGCCGATATGTCTCGTGGCCCCAAACCGGGAACGAATATTAAACAAATTAATTAGTTGCAAAATACCAGTTTCTGTCAAATATCTCCTAAAATATATATTTTTTAAACTAATTGCGCCACTCGAAAGTACGGAAAATTTCACATAAAAAATGTATATGAACTTTTTTTGTACGATGAAAAATGTAGGCTCCAGATTTTTTTCTTTAACCCACGAAAACGGAATGCGGCGACACGTAAGAACGGTGCGCTACAACAAATTTGTTATATCTTTTGAACTAATTAATGAAATTGAGCTCAACAAAGCGTAAATGAAAGTAGAAACATGTGGGGCTATTAGATTATTATATTTTCAAGTATAAAAACGAATGTACGTAGGAAGAATACATATATGAAGTCGGAACATATAAAGATTTCCGATGAAATCGGTAAATTTTCTACCATTCTTACAATTTTTAAGACAGAAACCTGGAACTTTCACAGATTACTCTTGAAGTATAAAAAGATCCGATGAGTGAAAAAAAATGGAAATTTATTTTTGAAGATGTACACTTCCAAAATGTCAAAACTTTGAGAAAGTGATAAAATTTGATATGTATAACTAACTTTAATCATGTATTACTGTAGTTCAAATCACGTTATTAGATGTTTGTATAGCTTGAAATGTGTACTTTAAGATGCTTCAAGAGAATTTACCTTAAAAATGAAATGAGCACTCTTTATTTTACGAAAATAAAAATAAAATTTTTCCCTGCTCCATAATTCGTGAAATTAGAGGTAACATAAACGTTAGTAACTTTCATACAAAAAATATTTCGCATGCTTATCCAGCATATATTTATAGTAGGATCTCAAAATAAGTAAATCTGACGTAAGCGGATTTTTTGCAATATACATAAACCTATGCTTTCCACTTCACGAAATATTGAAAAAATCGAGTTTTCTCGGTAAATCGACTCGATGATGATGCTTTTAAAATTTGTATCCTGTTTAAAATATCGAAAACATATTCAAAATATTTACGTGTTACAGGGCCATGAGTTAAATTATAATACCTGAATAGCAGAGAGAGATAGAAAGCAAAAGAACATCTGCGCGGCAAGCAGTACGCATCACCTGCCCCGCATCATATGGTGCTCCGACAACAGAAAAGTATTTAAATCAATATCGTTTCCAATGCTTTATTAAAGGAACAACGAAACAAAACAAAATGAATTTAGCTACACTACCATCATCAGAATACGCAGCTAACCACTTCCAAAGAGTTTATTTTCAAGCTCAGAGGGGCTGTTTAATAATTTGCAAGCAGTAAACTGGGGCTGGAAACGGAGCGGATTCTAGTATGACTCCAATTGCAATGACTTAAGATCCAGCACCAAGTGAGTTGCAACAGAGGATTTTTTGCGGATACAAAATTGGTTGCGTCAATTAGTGTGGCTGCAGGAAAGCCGGCTCACGTTGCACCGTAGCCTGCTCTATTTGTGCCGGATCTGATTGCACAAACCGTCAAATATGTTTGGAACAAGAGCAGGAACAGGAAGATCGAACTTCCATTAACAGAAGGAATCGATATTGAATAGATATGAATTTATATCGTTCAATATAATTTGAATATGTATTGTGTTTATTAAAAATCTTCTTTTATATCGAGATATATTATTTTTCTGGACCTCACTAATACCATATTGAATATGTTTATCCGAGCGCACTTTGTTTAAAATTTATCGAGTTATATCATTTTAAATGAAATATTTATTGAAAAGCCGACCATACTAGATGAGCCATTTCGGATAACCTGTCATTGACATCATAATCTGTATCAGCGACCTCGAAAAGCCGCAATATGTCAATTTGAATTAAATTACCTTAAAATTTCGCAACTTATAATAATTTTGTTTAAAAAAACCTTTTCTTTTGTTTAAATAATTAATAAATAATTTCCTCACAAATACATGTTTATAACTTTTTACTTAAAGCTATGTAAAAGTAATATCAAAAGGTTTTAGGAAAATCGAAGCTTCCCATAATTATTAAGACATAACGCATATTTTCAACGTCTATTGACTCCACTATATTAATAATATTCAAATCCACCTATCTTGAATAGTGTTCTGCCTGGAAATTTGGTTTGTGATAGATATTTAGTATTATCAGGAACAGTTTACTTACAAATATAGGGTGTCCCGTAATAACGTGCAAATAATTTAACTACCGATTCCTTATCGAAATGAAGGTGGGTTTTTCATATATAATTTTTCAAAATAAGCTTTTCCTGCCCAGCTACACCCCCCTGAGGGGGTGTGCAGAGAAAAAGTTTTAATTTCTTTCTTAAGAAGATAGAAGACGAAATTTGGCCATCTCGGTTACTAATGAAAATGAAATTATTTCATCCGTCTAGCGTATATACAAAGGAGTGATATCAACTACCCTTCTTAAAATTTTGTAAATATCTTTCTGTCTCCATTTTTTTCTTCCAATTAAAAAAGGAACTAAACATTATGATTCATTTATAAACTTTTTGCCACATGAAAAAATTTCATAAAATCTACAGTTTTTAAGAAAAATTACATCTGTCTAAGTGATCAATCAAAAGCGACGAGCACTATTATAGTCAAAACACTAAGTAGGCTGGTGTCACATCATAACTTAACAGTAATATGTAAGGATATGATCATTTGGTGTTTATAAATTATTTTGAAATAAAAATTAAAAACCGTTTTTTGCACACTCCTTTAAGGGGGTGTAGCTGGACAAGAAAGGCTTATTTTAAAAAATGTATATGAAGAACTCACCTTTATTTTCGATATCGAATTGGTAGTTAATTTTTTTTGTACGTTATTGCGGGACATCATGTATACACAAGTACGTTTTTTCCTTGGATGGTGTAAGTTGCTGTGCAATTAAATAAAATGATTATTAAAATTGTTTCTATTTCTGAGATGGGTAAGTATATAAAAAAATTGTTAATATATAAGTGATTTCGATTTGGCCCGTAACACAGCGGAAGATTCACTGAAAAACTTTAAGTTCTCCACAAATCTCATCCGCTTCGGTTTAGAAGAAAGTTTCGGGTCGATAATATCCGAAGTCGAGACAACTGCTGTTAACACAGCGTGTCGCAAATAAAGATATCTTCTGGAGGTGACAAATAGCGAGTCTAGGAGGGCGGAAGAAACAAACGATTTCGGGACCGGAACAAACGCACATCATTTCTCTTTATCGCCATCGCCGTCTGCACCTCTAAGTAAGACGTTAACTTAGCTAATAAATATGGCTTTGAATAAAAATTCTCTTTAGTGTGTACACTTCAATTTTATCCAGGCGTATGATAAAGAAGATATAGTTATAATTTTGTAATTTCATCGGTGTCTCCAGCTTTTTTAGTAGTCGTATTTTCACCTAAAATGTAATATTTAGTCCACATTTCCACAAAAAAAACCTGAAGTAGAGTTTACACTTCAGTTTCAAAAGTCATTATAGTGAGAAGCAGACATCGATGGAGTTATTGTTTTTAGTAAGTATAATGGAAAAATTACATATTGCTATATGGAAAAATCCCGTAGTTAAATTACTTCCACATCCACGTAGTGGAGTGGAAGCATTAGTAATCATAAAAAAAATTCATTTTTTTTTAAATAGGCTCAGAATGTGAAAATTTGAGCAAAAAAATTTCTGTCTGTCGATCGGTCTGTCAGCAACTTTTTTTGTGCATACGTTCTCTCCGCAACGGTTTAAGATATTGACTTGAAATTTAGTATACAATGACGAGATCGAAAAACAAACTTACATTTTGCGCTAATTTCGTTGGGTTATATAGGGGTAAATAAGGGAAAACAAGTAAAGCATGCTGGTAAGAGTACAGTAACCTGGACTTCAGATTTCTTAAATAACATTTGAGATATTTACTTTAAATTTGGTACAAGTATGTATTATAACGACATCTGGAATACACTTTGAGGTGTCTCCGTTGAAGGGCTGGGAGTTAAATAGGGGTAGGTTCAACCACTTTTTGCCTCGAATTTGCTAACACGCAATGTCTATTATAGCACAACTACTTTCCAAGCTAACGCTCCTACAGGGTCGATAATATACAGGGTAGACATTTTGTCCCGCCCACAGATATATTACATTTTCTACTATTACTCAGATTGCCTTACCAGAAAGTTGAAATTTTTTTTGTTAGCCCCCATATACTTTTTTCAAATTTGATAGCATACAACGTTAACTAACACCTTGACAACTAAGCAACTAAATAATTAAATAAATAAATTAAACTTTATTTCATGAATAATATTTACCTGTTGGGAAAATTGAACATTTTTTTCAGACAAAATTTGTAGAAATTTTAATTTCAATTTTCTTCATTTAAAAAATTTTGATAGCATGCACAGATTTCGAGATGTCCTCGGTTTAGGCCAAAATATATACTCATGTATATAAAACATACTTCCGCCGCCTAAAATTTTGTTGCCGTCTTACAACATGTTAGGAGGTCGGAACCTACATTTCTATGTAAAAAAGTGCTGCCTCTCAACACTTCATGAGCTCCAGAATAAGGGAGAAAAACGTTTCAAAGCATTTCCAAGAAAGAGAATGATAGATTTCATGAAATGTAATCGATTAGAATGAAATATTTTTAAGACAAAGTAGGTAGATAAATTCTCTTTAGGCAGGCCTTTGTTCTCATTTCTAACTGAATCATCATGACCGTAGGGGGTTATGTAGATACTAGTTTAATCTGCACGGCCACAGGGGACTATGTGGACACTAGTGTTACAATGAGAATTGTCAAATAAAAAATAGACAAATTCATTTTAAGATTTTAATTGCTAGCATAACCAGAATTCAGATCATTGAAGGAATGCAAAGATTTCATTAATATTTTTTCAGAGAGTTTTTCCTTTTAGTGATCATAGATAGTTTTCTCTGATGTTTGCAAAATCCTATAAAGAATATATTTCATTAAAATGGGCTTCTGATTTCATCGGATTCGCTAATCTCAGCCTTAAGACAGTTACCAAAAAGAAAATTGTGAACCCTTAACGCTCAAGTAATTGGCCTGTTGAAAGAACCAGACATTAAACCGAAAGAATTATCTGCAAATGTCACTATGGCAGAAAATAACTCAGGTGATTCTGAATCGGAAACAGATGACGAAACTGGCACAGAAAGTGAATAACGAGTATTCCTTTGTTTAAAAATTTTGTGAAATGTATGTTCTAATGTAAAAAGGTAAAAACTAATGTATGTTATTAAAAATTATAATTAAGTATAAGATTAAATGTACCAATGTTCCTTTATATACGTAAAAATTTGAACACAACCCCTACAAATCATCCCGTAAGCATACCTGTAAATTTAACATTTTCTAATTTGTATCCCTTAAAATATTATTAAACAAAAGCACATTGTCTACATTTTCGATAAGTAACGTTTAAGGCATGTATTTCAAAACCACCTCTTCCATAAACTACCCCCTTTTGATAAGATATTTTTCAGCATTCTTCCCGTGATTTTTATATGCTTAAGAGGCGGTTAAGTAGATAAAAATAATAAGTTCCGTTTTTTCTTAATCAGGTCCACTGTGCAACTTCGACATTGGAAAGATACTTAATGGCAATAAAAGACATTTGGGCTATTCAAAATACATGATATTTTCATCAAGATCTAAAAAGTACTCCTTTCATGTTGCAAAAGATTTATGTACTTTTAAACGGAGCTATAAAATAAAATAATCATAATTCCATCGAAAACGCATCTGAAATTGTGTATTAATATTTTTGTTTCGTAATCAATTTATAACCGTGTAATATGACGTGAGGCACAGATGGCGTAACCATTAATACGAGCCACGGGACTCATCAATCTTCCTACAGCTTCACATATCTCGCTGCTCGTTTGGTAAAACAGAGATGGAGACATTAGTCCTACGCGTAATTGAAGGTATTTTTGCCATATTATTCACCCCTCGGCGTCGACGCCATGCGAAGTCGATTAAGTCACTAATAAAACAAGCTAACCATTATACTCTTCGCCGATTCACTGCACTTTTTATAAAATTGTTGCATATTCTATAGAATATTCTTCGAAGTTTTTTTGTAAACAATGTTAGTTTTAGACATTTTTGTTTAATTACAAAACATAAAAAAAATAGACTTTTTAAATCCAAATAATTAAAAACTTTTATTTATTGATCAATTTTGTTCCAAAATTAGGGTTCTTAATCTAGCTAACACTAACTTACTGTTCAAATTTCAATACAATCAGGCTTTTAATTATTAGGTTATCATGCTTAATAAAGACCAGATGGGCGGAGAGACACACACACACACGGACATACAGACGGACGGACCGACAGACAGACAGGCAAAGAGACAGGTGGGCGGGCAGACGGACGGATGAGTTGTTCAGAATTCAAACACTAACATAGTGATATGATTTTTTTTCCACTACAAGTAATATTAACGGTCTTACAAATGTGCCGAACAAATGCAATATATTCGTCTTGTATTTGTGAAGAGTATAATATGTAGACAGTGTTCCGCCTCTCCACCTGAGACAAGCGTTGAGCGGCGGCATACACGGAACAATTAATGTGCCAGATGTCAGCCTCTTCTGGTAGCGCTGCTCGAAGTTCTGTATCCACTCTTGCCAGATCTTGCTGCCCAGGGGGTTCTTTGTTGCGCAACCCCCTTCTGGTACTGAGAGCTTCTGGTGTTGATGGAACAGCAGGGACCGCTTCCTCAACCGGTTCATTCAGTCGCCCTTCGGCCACCTCATTCATCGGCTGAGGAGCAGTTCTTACATAGCCCCTGCGACGAAGGTGGGATACATAATCACGCAGGTTTTGTGGCGTGAAGGCGTTGTGCTCTGGGTGCCTTGGACACCACAGCACATGCAGTCGCCCCATGTATCCCCTTCGTGCGGGCTCACTGCTTTCATGGCACTGCATCAGGTCATCTCTCAGTTCATCTGTCCACTCAAAGCGTCCTTGATCGTCGCGGTCGTCAACAATGGGCTGTCGATCTTGTTGGGCCCCACCACCTTGCCCTTGACCCCTATCCGAGCGGGGTCGATTGTGGGGGCACTGTCCTCGGCCAGTAGGAACCGGGTATTGGGCTTGTGGGTGGTTAGCCCAGCAGGCCCACGACTGACACCAGAGGGAAAGAGCTTTCCCCTCCCGGGTGCGCTAGGGCTGCCGGTTCGATTTTGCTCCCCTAGCTGGAGTAAGTGGTGGCGCTACTCACCAAAGGCTGGGTGGGTGGCGGTTAGCCCCTCCTGCTTATTATTATTATTATTATTTCATCTCGCCTTCTAAAGGCTTATGTATATCAGCGCATTCATAGAAGATATACAATTTTAGGTGGGATTACGTAGTTGACGTACCATCTTTCGTAAGGAATGTAAAAAATTTGGTCCCATATTTATTAAAATTCAGGTAAGTAAAAAAAATTCCTACCCTCCTTACGGGAAGAGGTTCGGCAAAATTTCCAGGTTGGGAGTAGCTCGTCTTCTAGCGTCGGTGATTGGCTTAGTAGTGGAAGAAACCCAGATTACTATTCAGTAGTAGCAATTAACAGGCAGCGTTTATAAAAATAATACTTATAATAGCCAGTATAATGCGACCGCTACATAAATTAATTTTATGAACACAACTGTAGATAGGAATTGTTAAACGTCGTAGTATGTAAAACAAATTATAAACTTATGTGAAACTGGGAAAATACACAATGTAACTTAAACATTATATAATAACAAGCTAACCATTTAATACTCTTCGCCAATTTACTGCACTTTTTATATAGTTGTTGTACATTCTATAGGATACTCTTCGTAGTTTTTTTGCAAATACTAGGTAATTGTTTTTGACATTTTTTGTTTAATTACAAAACATAAAAAAGCATATTCTTTTAATTTTAAATAATTGATAACTTCGTTATTAATTGATAGATTTTCCTCAAAAACAATTGGATTTTTCCTCTTGCTAACATTAACTTACTGTCCAAATTTCTACACAATCAGACTTTTCGTTCTTAAGTTATCGTACTTACACGAAACGTTCAGAATTCGATTACTAACAGTGATATGAAAATTTTTTCTCTACCAGCGATATTATCGGTTTTAGAAATGTGCCGATCGAATGCAATATACTCTTCATTTTATATTTGCGAAGAGTACCTATAATAGTAATAAATGGTCTTTATTGGAAAAAATAAATACACTTTCCTTAATCTAAAGTGCGAATTTTAGCTCATCAGCTATTCCACCACTCTTAAAAACATTAAAAAAAAGATGCCTGTACTAAGTAGATACTTATAGTCCGACAGTTCACGACACCATGGGTGAAAGAGTTTTGTAAAATCTAAAATTTATTTATTAATTTATGTATTAGTTTATTCAAAAATAGTGGTCTGCCTGCGCGCTGATAGAAAGCGGACCCGTGTCACTAGAGAAGCCAAATCCTCGGACCTCTTACTTTGGCGGTCGCTATCTCACTTTAAAAAAACCGCTGCATAAGGAATCACTACTTCCACATCCAGATTTTTCATCCAAGTCACTTTGAAGGAAACATCATGACTAGATTCACACTCTAGTATGGGGAAATTATTGATCATATAATTTTATTAATATTTGAGGCAGATGTCCTCCCACCCCTATTTACTCATATTTAACCCCCAACCCTTCAACGGAATCATCTCAAAATATAATCTAGCTCCAGATGTCGTTATAATACTTATGTCTACCAAATTTCAAGTGAATACCTCAATTTTATTGTATCAACCCCTTTAATAATGGAGTAAGGGTGGTGGGGGGTTGCAAAATATTATTAAAAGCCTTGGCTTCCAAGACATACACCGATTTGACCCCCAACCCTTCAACGGAATCATCCCATAATATAATCTAGTTCCAGATGTCGCTATGATACATACATGTACCAAATTTCAAGTGAAATGGGTATCTCAAATTTATTTTGTCAACCCCTTTAATAATGGAGTAGAGGTGGTGAAGGGTTGAAAAATATTATAAAAGGACAATTTCAACTCTCTGTACTCTTACCAGCTTGCTTTATTTATTTTTCCCTATTTTCCTCTACTTACCCCCCATTCCTTCAGCGCAGTCATGTCAAAATGCAATCTAGTTTCAGATATCGTTAAAATACATACGTGTACCAAATTTCAAGTTAAAATCTAAATTTGATTATATCAACTCTTTTAATAAGGGAGTGGGAGTGGTGGGGGGCTGCAAAATATTATAAAAAAAACTGAAGCCTTCGCTTCTAGTATATACACCAAATCCCAAATTTCTGTACTCTTACCAGCTTGCTTTACTTATGTTCCCCTATCTACCCCTATTTAACCCCCGATCTTTCAAAGGAATTATCTTAAAATATAATCTAGTTCCAGATGTTGTTATAATACATACGTGTACCAAATTTCAAGTCAATACCTGAATTTTATTTTATCAACCAATTTAATAATGGAGTAAGGGTTTTGGGGTTTGAAAAATATTATAAAAAATCTGAAGCCTTGGTTTCTAGTACATACACCGATTTGACCCCCCAACCCTTCAACGGAATCATCTCATAATATAATCTAGTTCCAGATGTCGCTATGATACATACATGTACCAAATTTCAAGTGAAGTGGGTATCTCAAATTTATTTTATCAACCCCTTTAATAATGGAGTAGAGGTGGTGAAGGGTTGAAAAATATTATAAAAAACTCTGAGGCCTTGGCGTCTAGTACATTCATCGACTTTCAAGTTTCAAGTACTTATACCAGCTTGCTTTACTTATTTTCCCCTATTTAACCCGCAACCCTTCTACGGAATCATCTCAAGATGTCGATATAATACATACGTGTACCAAATTTCAAGTGAATATTTCAATTTTATTTTAACAACCCCTTTAATAATGGAGTAGGGGTGGTGGGGGGTTGAAAAATATTATAAATAATCTGAGACCATGACTTCTAGTACATACAATTTCAGGTTACTGTGCTCTTACCAACTTGCTTATTTTCCCCTGTTTACCTCCTATTTAACCCACAAGCCTTCAACGGAATCATCTCAAAATATAATCCAGTTCCAGATGTCGTTATAATACATACGTGTACCGAATTTCAAGTGAATATCTCAATTTTATTTTACCAACCCCTTCAATAATGGAGTAGGGGTGGTGGGCGTTGAAAAATATTATAAAAAATCTGAGGCCTTCGCTTCTAGTACATACACCGAATTTCAAGTTTCTGTACTCTTACCAACTTGCTTTACTTATTTTGACCTATTTACCTCTATTTAACCCCCAACCCTTCATCAGAATAATCCCAAAATATAGTCTAGTTTCTGATGTTATTACAATACATACGCGTACAATTTTTTTTTATTTTATCAACCCCTCTAATGGAGTGGCGGGGGTGGTAGGGGTATGAAAAATATTGTAAAAAATTTTTAGGCCTTCGCTACTAGTACGTACATATACCTAATTTCATTTTCTGTACTCTTACCAGCTTGCTTTATTTATTTTTCCCTATTAACCCCTATTTAACCCCAACCCTTCAACGGAATCATCTCAAAATATAATCTACTTCCAGATGCCGTTATAATATATACGTGTACGAGATTTCAAGTGAATATCTCAATTCTATTTTACCAACCCTTTCAATAATGGGTGGTGGGGTGGTTGAGAAATATTATAAAAAAATCTGAGGCCTTGGCTTCTAATAGATACACTGAATTTCAAGTTTCTGTACTCTTATCAGCTTGCTTTACTTATTTTCCCCTATTTAACCCACAACCCTTCATCAGAATAATCCCAAAATATAATCTAGTTTCTGATGTCATTATAATATATACGTGTACAAAATTTTAAGTGAATATCTCAATTTTATTTTATTAACCCCTTTAATAATGGACGGGAGGGGGTGAGGAGATGAAAAATATTATTAAAAATTTTGAGGTCTTGGCATTTACATACATCTAATTTCAAGTTTCTGTACTCTTACCAGCTTGCATTACATATTTTCCCACATTTACCCCTATTTAACCCCCAACCCTTCACCGGATATCTTCAAAACACAATCCATTTCCAGATCTCATTATGGTATATACGTATACAAAATTTCAAGGCAATATCTTAAACCGTTCTGGAGAAATCTTGCGGACAAAAAAAAGTTACAGACAGACAGAGAGACAGACAGAAATTTTTTTTTTTCGCTCAAATTTAAAATCTCGACGTTTCATGACATTCTAAACCTACCTCATGCAAAAAAAATTGGAATTTTTTTGTACGATTACTATACTTCCAATCCACTACGTGGATGTGGAAGTAATTATCATAACATATCGTGTCCCACATCATTCGATTGGAAAATTAATTTCCAATCGATCAAGCACAAAGGGGGGTTAATTTTCTCTAGAAGAAGTTAGAGTGGATTATGTGAAGAGATGTCAAAATGGCATACATTTTTTAATGGTTCTTCCAAAAAAAATGAAAGTCCACAATAACCGGCATATGACAACGTCGCGTCGCTGTATCGCGATACAGCATAGTTAACTCGTTGGTTTGATTATCTGCCCGAATACAGTCGGTTTCTTCATCAACCAACATTATTTACGAAAACAGTTCGAAGAGTATTCCACAGAATGTGCAACAATTGTATAAAAAGTTCAATAAACCGGCGAAGAGAATAATGGTTAGCTTGTTTATTTATATATGGAAGTATAATTGCATTAAGAAGAGACTATTTCTC
Source organism: Stenurella melanura (assembly GCA_963583905.1). Lineage (NCBI taxonomy): Eukaryota > Metazoa > Arthropoda > Insecta > Coleoptera > Cerambycidae > Stenurella > Stenurella melanura. The sequence continues at coordinate 59,906,551 of OY757316.1, read as the reverse complement.
TCCTTTTAATAATTACTTCCACATCCACGTAGTGGATTGGAAGTATAGTTAGTAATTGAAAAAAAAAAAAATTTAAATATTTTTTTTCTTGAAATAGGTTTAGAATGTCATGAAACGTCGAGATTTTAAATTTGAGCGAAAAAAAAATTTCCGTCTGTCTGTCTGTCACTTTTTTTTGTCCGCACGTTTTCTTCGGAACGGTTTAAGATATTGACTCGAAATTTTGTACACACGTATATATTATAACGAGACCTGGAACTGGATTGTTTTTTGAGGATATCCGGTGAAGGGTTGGGGGTTAAATAGGGGTAAATAGGGGAAAATAACTAAAGCAAGCTTGTAAGAGTACAGAAACTTGAAATTCGGTGTATGTACTAGCAGTTAAGGCCTCAGATTTTTTTATATTTTTCAACCTACCACCAACCTACCCCATTATTAAAGGGGTTGATAAAATAAAGTTGAGATATTCATTTGAAATATCCTACACGTATGTATTACAACGACGCATGGAATTAGATTATATTTTGAGATGATTCCGTTGAAGGGTTGGGGGTTATTTAGGGGTAAATAGGGGAATATAAGTAAAACAAGTTGGTAAGAGTACAGAAACTTGAAATTCGGCGTATGTACTAGAAGTCAAAGCGTCAGATTTTTTTATAATATTTTTCAACCCCCACCACCTACTTCATTATTAAAAGGGTTGATAAAATAAAACTGAGATATTTATTTGATATTTGGTAGGTACACGTATGTATTATAACAACATCTGGAACTAGATTATATTTTGAGATGATTCCGTTGAAGGATTGGGGGTTAAATAGGGGTAAATAGGGGAAAATAAGTAAAGCAAGCTGGTATGAGTACAGGAACTTGAAATTCGGTGTATGTACTAGAAGCCAGGGCCTCAGATTTTTTGATAATATATTTCAGCCCCCCACCACCCCTACTCTATTATTCAAGGGGTTGATAAAATAAAATTGAGATATTCACATGAAATTTGGTACGTATATGTTATTATAACGACATCTGGAACTGGATTATATTTTGAGATGATTCCGTTGAACGGTTGGGGGTTAAATAGGGGTATATAGGGGAAAATGAGTAAAGCAAGCTGGTAAAAGTACAGAATTTTGGAATTTGGTGTATATACTAGAAGCGAAGGTCTCAGGTCTTTTAATAGTATTTTCCATCACCCCACCACCCCCACTCCCTTAATAAAGAGTTGATAAAATTAAATTTAAATTTTCACTTGAAATTTGGTACATTTATATATTATAACTATATCTGAAACTAGATTATATATAGACATGATTGCGTTGAAGGAGTGGGGGTAAGTAGAGGTAAATAGGGAAAAATAAGTAAAGCATGCTGGTAAGAGTACAGCAACTTGAAATTCGGTGTATGTCCTAGAAGCCAAGGCCTCAGATTTTTTGATATATTTCAACCCTTCCACTACCCTTACTCTATTATTAAAGGGTCTGATAAAATAAAATTGGGATATTCACTTGTAATTTGGTAGACGTATGTATTATAACGACATCTGGAACTAGATTATATTTTGGGATGATTCCGTGGCAGTGTTGGGGTTAATAGGAGTAACTAGGGGAAAATAAGTAAATCAAGCTGGTAAGAGTACAGAAATTTGGGATTTGGTGTATATACTAGAAACCAAGGCCACAGATTTCTTTCTAATATTTTTCAAACTCCACCACGTCTGGTCCATTATTAATGGGGTTGATAACATAAAATTGAGATTTTGAAAGTTAGTACACGGATGTATTGTAGTGACATCTGATTAAGAGATGACTCCATTGAAGGGGTGGGAGGTGGTAGGTTGTGAATAGGGGAAAATAAGTAGGGTAAACTAGCAACTTAATTTTTAACTTATATGGTAGAAATCAACTCCTCAAACTTTTCTATGACATCTGCCCCAAATATTATTAAAATTCTATGACCAATAATTTTCACATACTAGAGTGCAAATATAGTCAAGATGTTTCCTTTAAAGTGACTTTAAAATCTGGATGTGGAAGTAGTGATTCCTTAGGAAGCGTTTTTTTTATTTTAAAGTTATTAGAACTTTCTTTATTATACTTTATTTGACATATTTTTAAATTATATATTTTAATTTACACAACCACATAAAGTGTGCTTCCATTAGGAGATAATTATACCCTCAGGTATGTTTTCACAAAATTTTCACCAGTGAATTTTTAATACCTCAATACAATAACTGTATCAAACATCCAAATCAGGATTGAATGAATGAATGTTCAACACCATTTTCACACTCCTAGGACGAGTAAGTAATAAAAATAAAGTTTTCACAACTTATTATTATTAGTGCCTCATAACCAACATTGAAATTTGAAATTTCATTGAAATCGTTACCACTGATTTTGCCACAATAAATTTTGTAAATAATACCTGTGATTTTGCCAAAAAATATTGATATAAACAAATAGATGGTTGAGAATAGTATGGTTTGAAACTCAACTTCAGTAGAGTTGATGTCATACTGGAAATCAGTAAAACTGTTTAACAGACATTTTTCCACTCCGGTGAATAAGTTAAGCGTTCTCACTTTATATTTAGCAGTTCGACTTCGCCTAAACTTTAATAAATAAATAAATTTGAAAAATGATTTACGTATTTTGAAATAATACAATCAAAAGTTGAATATATAATTTTAAATATAGCTCAGTCCAATTTAGCTTTTGGAAGGTTTGTAACTTAGACTTTAGGTTAATATTTGGAAAAAAGCTGATTGTTTTTTGGCTTGGCGAGTTTTTCTCATCAATAATTTCAATTATTGTCTTTCTGATCCTCATAAACTTTCTGGATTTGTACTTGATTTTTGAGTTAATATAAATCAGAAAACAAAAGAATTTCATAACAGTACCAATGCCATAAAATGTTCTATAAAAATTATTTCACACAACCTTTCTCCAATTCTTCTACTAAGAACAATCCAAGCTGGCTGGTGGTAATGAATTAGTAGACTATTTATTTTCTTTATAGTTTTCTCAGGACGAATGGTTGTAAAAAGTCGCAGCTATGGCAATTTAAGATTATAGAGGATTCTTTGTACTTATAATTTGAGACAAATTATGAGTTTCCTCGGACGATTGATATGCAAAAACCGTATCTGTTTAATATTCAAGCCATCATTTTAAATCGGTCGATTAATTAACAAGTCTATTTAATATGCAAGCTAGTAACGGCCCGTTAACACTAATAGAAATGATAACGGCCTCGTTATATGAAACAAATGTATGCACCTTGGATCACGACTACTGGATTTCCATTACTTTTACTTCCACATCCACGTTGTGAAGTGGGAGTATAGTAATCTTAATGTTTTTCTTCTTTGTTGAAATAGGCTTAAAATCTCATAAAACCTCTGTCTGTCGGTCGGTCTGTAACTTTTTTATGCGCATGTTCTCTTAGCAATGATTCAACACCTTGACTTGAAGTTTGGTACACATACGTACCATGACGAGATCTGCAACCAGATTGATTATATTTTGCTCTAATCCCAATGAAGGGTTAGGGGTTAAATAGGGGTAAATAAGGGAAAATAAGAAAAGCAAGCTAGAAAGAGTACAGTAATTTAGGATTTAGTGTATATACTAGAAGCCAAGACCTCCACCACTCTATTATTAAAGGGTATAATAGAATAAAATTGAGATACTCACTTGAAATTTGGTACACGTACGTATTATGACGACATCTGGAAGTATATTATATTTTGAGCTGATTCCGTTAAAGGATTGGGAGTTCGAAGAATTGTAAATAAATAGGGGAAAATAAGTAAAGCAAGCTGGCAAGAGTACAGAAACTTGGAATTTCCTGTATATACTAGAAGTCTAGGCCTCAAATTTTTTATGACTACGACTTTTTTTATGACACCACAATCGCCACCCCCACTCCATCATTGCAGAAGCTGATGAATTAATATTGAGATATTCACTTGAAATTTGGTACACGTATATATTATAACGATTAAATTAGATTATATATTAGTAAAAAGGGACAATAAGTAAAGCAAGCTGGTAAGAGTACACAAACTTGTGATTATTATTATTAAAGGCGTTGGTAAAATAAAATTGAGACATTCACTGGAATACGCGTATGTGTTATAATGACATCCGATTGAGGTGATAAGGTAAAAAGGGTTGGTGGGAGGGGGTGTACATAGGGGAAAATAAGTAAAGCAAGCTAATAACGGTCCAGAAATTTCATTTTAAAAGCTTTTATTTAACTTGCTTTGTATGTTAGTTAGTCTCAAAGAACCCCTATATAAGAAATAAAATCCAAATAAAAAAACGGACTTTTTGCGCCATTTTGGATCAGCCATTTTTTGTTTTAGTTGAGTTTTAATGTCAAATTCGTAATCAGCGAAACCAAAACCACCAGATGTCTAATAGAAATAAAAAAGAAAATAAAAAAATTAGACCTTTGACGCCATTTTGTAGACGCCATTTTATTTTTAGACCGATTTTAAAGCCAGATACGTAATCTGTTACTTCAAAAACCTTGTTATCGAATTTCGTGCATTGTTTAAAGAATTAAAAGAGTTATATAATTTTTAATTAAGAGTGTATCAAAGAAACATTTATTTGTTAATAACAACTGAAAAAAATAAAAAGTACACCTTCTCACCTATGAGGAACTTTTCTATAAACTTTTCCCGAAATAGGCTTTGAGTAAATGGACTATTTGATATTTCCAGAATTGATATAATTTGTAGAGTAGCAAAATATCTATTCGTGTATATAATATTGCCGCTCTCATTTGCGTGCAATAACTGTAAAATTATAACTATGAAATTAACGGACATGTATAGATAATTAGTCAGTTATTAGGAAACAATAAGCACCTAACTTGAAGACTACAAGAGCTGTAGTCTTTTATTTGGATTTTATTTCTTATAAAGGGTGTTCTACCGCATAAACAGAGATAAAAGTCAAAAATTGTTAGATTTTTTTAAATCGCGACACAATCCATTTGATAAAGACTTAAGGGTCCTCATGTCAGTAGCATCAGGTGTAGCTGGAAATGAACAGGTAATAGTTATGTTTTCGAGGTTCGTATACAATGCATGAAGAAAATAAAAGCAAAAAATTTCAATGATGCCAGAAATATTACTGAATTAAACGATTCGCAGTTTGTGATCGACGGAGGAATGTTTACATAAAAACAAATGGCAACTTGATCGACAGTATGGTGCATTTTTAGACAGTTATATTAATTTTATTGTTCGTAATTATGGAAAAAAGGCCATTGTTGTCTTGACGGTTATAAGAAAGATAGAATAAAATCTGCTGAAAGACGTATAAAAAAAACTGCACCAGATTTCGATTTGAAAGACCTGCCAAAAATAAAGAAAATAAAAAATATTTTCCTCAAAGAGCCTGCAATTTGCGACTTCCAATTGCAATAGTAGGGGAGCCCAATAGGGGATTTTGGGATTTACTCAAGCGCGGCAGATTAACATATAGGGAATACCTTGCACCCTGTTGAGTACCTCCACCATATCTAAGCCATCTATATAGGGCCGCGCGTGTAGGGCAGCCGATCAGAATAGTAAAAAAAAATTCATAGTTGGAAATACTTGAGCGCGTCAGATTAAGGTGTGATGGGGTAATTACATGCTGAAAAGTGTGCGTTTCAATAATCTGACGATTTCAGCGTGACGCAAGGGAGTGGGAGGGTCACAAACTTGCAAAAAAAAAACGTCACCTCGACATTCTCGAGCGCGGTCGAATTTTTTTTGTTTTGAAGGAAATAATTCAAGGATAATGGGAAAAATATAATCTGCCGATTTCCACAAGCCAAAGTAACAAAAATCGTCAATAAAGTTTAGCGCGTGCACCGCAGTGAAGCACGTATTCCCCACTCCGCGCATCTCTCTCCCTTTCACTCTTTCTGTCTCTCACTCTCTCGCACCGTCCCCACATGCCAGCCATCACGCCATTGGTGATCAATTACCAGAAGTATATGAAGATGTAGTCATAACACCAGATATTCTAGGGGATACTCCAGATTCAGGTACATTTACATTTTAATACTTTAATAACACGCTTTTCATTGAATAAAAAATATATTGTCAAGTATTATAACGATTTCTTGTTACAGATATGCAAGCTGTGGATGAAATTGATGATCAAATCGAACCAGACTTGCTGTATGATGATAATTCCACGGATGAAGATAAAAAAAAATTAACATGTTTATTTTGTTTTATTAATTTTTTATGAATTCTGTAAAGTTATTGCCCATCAATAAAATTATCAAAAAGTTTAAAAATATCGTTATTTATTAACCTCGGCCATATTTTTTTTACCTGTTATTTATTTATCATTTGTAATTTTATCAGAGAAAGAAATTACCGAAAGTATATATTATACATATAATATATGTGTTTATATGTATTATAATTAAAATAAATAGATTTACGTAACAGAAAATAAAATAAAAAACTTGCTTTGCAAATTTCAACAAAATTTGTATTTTTTTTTATTTGCATGCTATTTTCCGTGCATTTTATTTGTCATATTCAGTGGTTTAAAAAAAAATCATAAAAATAATTTTTTTTCAAACCGTCAGATTAAGGAAATACCACCAAATAATCGTCAGATTATTGATCAGCACGATGAAGACATCAAGCTAAACCATCTGTATGAAAATTTGACGCGCTCGAGTATTTCAAAATGGCGATTTTTCTTTGCATTTTCAAAAAGCCGCCACGAGCTTGCGTAACATCCGAATCGTCAGTCTTTTGAATGGGAGCTTCGTTCGGGTTCACTTAACCTCCCCTCTGAATATCTGACGCGCTCCAGCAAATTATTATTTTTTCCATTTTTAACACTTCCGTACGGCCGCCCCCACCATGCAAACCGGCAGATTAACATACCTCCGTCTTCGGAGACACGTGGGGCATATACACTATCCATATCTGACGCGCTCGAGTATTTCCATGTAATTGTTTTTTTTTATACATTTTTGAAAGCCTGTAGACGCTTCCCCCACCGGTGAAAGGGTATACATCATATTACCTTTTTTTCTTTCTACCATCTAATCTTCAAAATCAAATAGTTCCCTACGACGCTCGAGTAAATCCCCATTTAGCATCGTGGGCTCCCCTACTATAATAAGCATGTTCTTATTGTACATGCTTAACTGAACGTGACACAATTTCAGTGCCAATATTCTTAACTAAAGATGACGGTCTTGGATGATTAGGAGTCGAGTATGAGCTATTTGCCCCAATCATCGCTGTAGACCTGGACCGGCCTCGTAAGGGGTGGGCCTGCTTTTTCGCCTCCCCCCCCCGCAAATTCGACGGTGTAGGCGATGTTAGCAAATCTCCCCTGGTCCTGGCTGTAGGGCCCTGCCAGCTGGGTCGTTCCTTCTAGCGCTTTTCTGTCTTGGTCATCTTTCTTCGCTGGCATGTCGACTCACGGGAGCGTATTCGTCTGTAGTGAGAAAGAACGGCTGTTGCCGAGTCCTCTCGTAGTTTGGAGGGGTTTGGGAGGTGTTGATTAGTCGGAAGCCCAGGATGCCAATTGGCATCATCTGCTCCGATTTCGTCGGAGGAAGTGTGAACTGTGTAGCTCAAGGATTGTGTTCGACCAAAGACGTTTATCTTAGCGTCAAGGGCCGGCACGGGCTACAGTAAGGGTACCAAGCTGGCTGTTTGCTGGTGATGTTTTAGGAATCTCAGCATTGCCCGTCCACGGGTGCTAGTGAGTCTGCAAATTTTAACTGGTGATTTGACGTTGAAGTCTGGATAGTCACCGTCTGGGTACCCCGTGTTATGAGGGCCTGCAGGTCATGGTTTAGGAGAGGACGTTAAGATTCTTGGTAACAGGAAGCTATCTTGAGTGGCCGTTTCGTTTCGTTGAAACTACTATGGCAATGGCTTCCATGTTTTCCAGTTCCGACATATCGATGAGATGACGGTCTATGTTCCTCTTGATGAGTAGAGGCAATCCTCTTGCGCTGGCTCTTCGTTGTTCTCTATAGACTTCGTGGCCTGGGATTCGAAGTTCCGTATTATCCTGGCGAAGTTTGTTTTCTTGCAAAGTCATCACGTCGATGCTGTACCTCTCCAAGATTTCTTCTATTTCTAGCTTCGTCCTTTGGAGGTCATTCACGTCCCATGAGGCGATCTGCAAGAGTACCGGCTCCACCAGCGTATTAGACATTACACTTGGTACATGTTTGGTATTTCGTCGAAGAATGCATTCATTGCTGAGCACATCTGCTGCATCTGTTGCAACTTCAGCATGTTTTAACAGAGGAAAGAATAATTGTCAAAATATTTGAAAATAGCAGTGATTCACAAGAGGCTGCAAAAGTTTATAACAAAAAAGATGCTGATTTAGCAGCTAGCATCGCGGTTGATATAAATTGTATGCTTGCAATGTGTGGTGCAAAGAAAAGTAACTGCTTAAACTCTTACAGGTATGCTTAACATATTTAAAGATCTTTATTATTTACATATTTTTTAAATAAAAACCTTTTGAATTTCAGGTTTGACTCTTTTATTAAGGCTTGTGGCGTTAATTTAGCCTCCTTAAGTCCTACGATAGATGCAGCAGAACAACACTTAAAGCGCGTATATTTGCACAGTTGTGACTGAGAAACCAAGATATTTCAGCGGAAACTTGGGGTTGGAAGTAAGATACAGGAAAGTATTTTCCAATCCCAATGACACAAGGACCAGCTCCACTATACATTCTACAAATTATTTTATGCAACTGAAAAACTGGTTGATGGCCAGCTTGTGGTTCTAGGAAAAGTGGCCTTTATTGTTCGGCGGCTTGCGGTAAATGTGGCGGAAATAGTTGCCTTAATTCGCGACCTGCAGTGTTTATGGAAGACATAGAGGAAAAATGAATAAAAAAACTAAAACCCTTATATGAGTTAAAATCCGAAAAAAAAACCCTTTTCTTCAATTCTGGATCCGCTATTTTAAATTTTATATGAGTTCTAATATTAAATTCGTAATCAGTGACTCCAAAAACTCCCTAGAGATCTAATAAAGAAATATTAAAAAAAAAAATTACTCTTTCGACGCCACGCCATTTTGTTTTTCGACCAATTTTGAGGCAAAGTTCATAATCTGCGACATCAAGAACTTTACGTAATCAAATTTCAATTGTTTAAATAAATAAAAGAGTGATAATTTATTTAATTAATAGCGTATTAAAAAACACTCATTTGTTAATAACAATTGAAAAAATAAAAAGTACCTTCTCACCTATGGGGAACTATAAACTTTTCCAGAAATTAAAAAAAATATATCAAAATGGGTTTTGAGTAAACGGAGTTAGAACTTTGGCGAATTTTCAGCGTTTAGAAAAGGAACTAAAAACCATTTTTACATAATCTTGAACGGAACAAGCGAATCGAAATTCTGAAGATTATAATACATTTAAATTTTAATTACTCTCCCTCCGTTTCCAAGGTGATGCTTACTTAGTATTTGTCTTTCGTAATGGTGGCGACAAATCCACCCAGCGTGGGAAAGTCTGTAGAAAGTAGACTTCCCTATGCAATTTCATGGACCGCTGACCCTTGCTGGATTTACGCGAAAAAGGTTATATTATTGTTAAAGTTTTGGTTTTAGGAGGATAAACTTGAATTAAAGTAAGTTGCGGACACGCTTGGAGCAAGCAGCTTAACACTTGATTAGAACATGTAAAGTTAAAATGAATATGAAAACTTAAATAACATTACATACAACTGTCATTTTAACTGCCAATTAACAATGTTACAAGTTTAATAGTACAGGAACCAGTGTGCATATACCTGACACATTTGTATCATTCAGGAGATTATTAATCGTGTTCCTTGGACAAACAACAAAAGTGATATGAGAAATTTTCTAAGAGGTGAAACTCCACTAAATAACTCTGTTTTTTACAATTGGTGTAAGTATTTCTATCAAACGAGTTAGTTCTTACTTAGTAAATACAAAAATATAAGTGGCATACATCCCGGTTAGTAGAGGTCCACACAGACATTCCAAAGCTGCAAGCTTTGTTACTGGGCATGACAAACAAGTATGAAGCCGATTTCCTTGTTATCAATTAATTACCGTTTAGTAATTATAAAAATACCACCGGCATACATCCTGGTTAGTTGAGGTCCAGAGGCAGATATTCTGAACCTGCACGGTGCCTGCACTTAAGCTATGACTAGTAAATATCAAGCTCATCTTTTTAAACAATCAGGTGTTTTCACAAATTTTAAATTCACTTTCACTGTGAAGATAATGCTTTATTATTGTTAAAAACACTTGAATTTCGAGAAATTTTGTATTGAAATTTTTTCGTCAAAAACACTACATCAAATCACTATACACTCATGGCGTCATCAATTATATTGTCAGTGTCATTTTGTGTTATAAACACGTTACTTTGCAGATGAATTTCCTAAATTAGCTTTTACAAATCCCGTATTAGGTAGGCGTTACTTATTTAATCACATGTAAAACGTAAATAAAGTAAATAAAATGTTGTGTTTAACAATTTTTAAACGGGATTTAAGAAACTAATATAACCGATGACGCCACCGCGTGTTGTGCATACTCGTTCAATGACTAAAACTTTATGTTATTTATTTGTTGAAATTTTAATTTCATGGACGATAGAATGATGTTTAAATATCAATAAGTGCTTTAGTATAACAAGTACTTCATTTCAATAATATCAAAAAAGCAAATTTGCACATAGTAACTACACCTAATAAATTAATTCATAAATTCAAAAAGTTTCTACCGCTAAGCAAAATTGTTTGTTTGGCATCTGCCATGATCTATGGCAAGGCATTAGTCATGTCTGTACCTGATACCAATGTAACATATTCTTTATCGTATTTTGCAAACAGCGGAAAGAAAAACTATCTATGGGAACTAAAAGAAAAACTACGTGTAAAAATATTAATGAAATCTTTGCATTCTTTCGATAACCTGACTTCTGGTTATGCTAACAAGTAAAAATTCTTATTTGCTATTCTCATTTTAACACTAGCATTGAACATAGTCCCCTACGGCTAGGCAGGTTAAACTAGTATCTACATGATCCTCTACGATATATAAATTCAGTTAAAAATGAGAACAAAGGCCTGAAATTAATGTATTGACCTACTTTGTCTTTAAAAAATTTTTCATTCTAATGAATTACATTTTCATAAAATCTCAATGTGTCATGTAATTGCATGCTATCTCCTACACTAGAAATATACACAACATATCTTGAGTCCGAAATGAATGAAACAATAAAATGAGCAGAAATTGCAGTTGGTGATCCACTGCGCATGTTCATTTAATTAATATTTTATTGTTAATGACACTTTAAAGTAGGTTATCTAATATACCAGCTAATCTACATCAAAGTTCCAATATGGAAACACACTATACATCTAAGTAATTTGAATACTTAATTAAGAATATGATTAATATTTTGCTATAAAATTACAATAAATGATGACAGATGATGTAGAAAGATATGATCCAATTTCAATACAGGGTATTTCAGGGTGGCCACTTAAAATTGCCCCTCAAATTCGCTGACTTTTCCCTGATTTCCCTGACTAATACACTTCAGTTTTCCCTGACTAATTTTTATAACCAGGGCAGTGGAACATTTTTGGATGAGCGAGGGGGAGAAAGAGCCTGAGGGGCAGAGGGCGCAAAATGGACTAGAAAAAAATTTCTACACCGGACTCTCAAACGATTCCGGGCCTCCTCAAACGAGCCCTGGGGGGGAATCACCCTCTTATCTCCACCATCTTGTCGGGCCTGCCTTTTTATAACCCACAAGTCAATTTCAACTGCTTTTTAAATTTTATTAATAAAGATTGTGATTGTACATAAAAATTAACAAAGTAAATTGGATAACAGTAACATATAGAAATGTTTAAAAAACATAACAAAATACATATAAATAATCCTCTAAACGCAAAATGAAAATAAATGTATAAGCTTTAAAAAAGATTCATAAATAAATGAAGTAAATATGTAAATGCTGTAAATAAATATCACTTGATAAAAAACCTTGGAAAAAAAAAACAAATGAAATAAATATAAATTCTATCAATAGGGTAGTCCTTACATATAGAGATTTTTTTTAAATTCGGTTCTCCCCATCCACTCATTGTATTATAATATAAGAAAATAAAATCACTAATATTTTAAGTGGTTAGCTCAACCCTTCCAGTGCCTCTAACGGGGTAAATTTTGACGAAATTCAGAATTCTAAAAAACCAGAAAATGTGTAAAATAATATACACTCCCCAATTAATGATCTATAAAAATGGTTTAATGTATTTTGTAAAATTTACCGATTCGTAAAAAAGTGCATGAGGGTATACTTTATTCAATTTCTTCATTCAAGGAATTTTCACTTCGTTTATAAAAATACCTTTAATAATCACTTTATTTAGCACAAAAATGCATCTTGGATCCACTTTAGGGATTAAAATAAACAAAGAAAACTAAATATTAGGGATTTTATTAAAACTTACCCATTTACAGGAACGGGAAGGGGTATAGTTAGTCACCCTAACTTGGTGCAAATATTTTATTTTATAATAATTGAGCGGATGGGATAATCAAATATTAAGTTAAAATAACTAGCCTAATAAACACATATGTTGCCTAGTTGTGTAATTTTTCAGAGAAAACAACTTTTATTGACTTGCATAAAATTCTCATTGAATACGAATTTTTTAGCTGCAGGCAAGAATAAAAATATATTAAAATAAATGCGCTTTTCCCTGACCACTTCTTAAAATTCCATGACTTTTCCCTGATTTCCCTGACCAGCATGAAATTCCCTGACTTTTCCCGGCTTTCCCTGTTTTCCAGAAAAGTGGCAACCATATATTTACACCATTCTACGAACCAGGATCACTAGTGCGCGGACGGTCGATATCTCCTCAACCGCTACTTTGAAATTTAACACAATATCTGAGATAAATATTGTAGAATATTTTTTATTTCCACATCTACAGATTATTTCACATAGTGGTAGCAAATAATTATGTAAATGGAGCACCCAATATTTTTTTACATTTTTGTATTTGAATCTTAATTCTCTATATACGCGTATTTCATTTTTGGGTTTACACTGCAGCGTTGCCACGTTATTCTACTTTGTGTGATAAAAAATACATTTGCAGCAGTTAAAAGTAAAATTAATTTGTTCGTAGTTTCGTTTATTATGTATAACTTTTATTTGTAGTATCAACTCCAACCTGAATCACCTTGTATATGTACAGTCAATGTATTTTTATCTCTGGTAGGCAAAGTTACATAAACGCTCTCATATATAACTTATAAAATTTAAATTACTTTCTCCCTCTCTACGCCTACATGTCTTTATTAACTAAGTATTTATAGCGTATACTCTTATTAACGGGTTGCTGGAGTAATTAGGGAGCTAAAATGAAAATCTCCATCTATAGCGTATCTCCATTGAGAGAGGGTGAAAGTAAAGGGCCCTGGAAATCAGTAGCTCATTTAGTCAAGAACAATAGACGTTGTAGTAATTAACAAAACGAACATGTGCGTTGGCAAATATTAATATTTGCAGGGGACGCGCCTAGATAGATGTGTTTTGTAAAGTGCTTAAGCAATTAAGCATGTTGGGTTTTTGTCGGAAGCTATTTTTGTTTGTGCAACGACCGTAATATTGAATTTCATCACATAGACTAAAATTTTCAGTCAGTTGCGTGCGCCTTGTAGACTCAAACATTCAACGAATGAATTGAAAAGCAATATACTTAATACAGATACACAATTTTAAAGAGACACTACATAAAATTTGACTAGCTTTTAAGCCATTCAGAAACCAAATCTAGATATCTCTCGACTATCAACACCAGTTCCCTGATTTTGATTTGAAGGACACGCGACGCGATAACGTAATTAAAATTTATAGACGATCATTGATTTTAAACTAATCTTTATTCAATTAGATCTTACTTTAAAACATTTTTTGAAAGATGGACTGCTTTTAAAAAATCGAACACTAAAAACTATGATATAAAATATCACCGTCGAGCGTCTTGTGGTTTTCACTGAACCTTATTAGGTACCTAATATCTCTATATTTCTTTACACCATTTATTGTGGTTAATACTTCCTGAATGAACCTTGATCAATAAAGTTATTGTTTCCATTATTGGCATTAGATATTTTCAAGTTCCTGTGTTAACAATTAAAGTATGAATTACATGGCACTCGGTTCAAACCAAAATATGATTAGAGCAATAAAAGTTTTGTGGCCCTTGAAGTTTTGTGGTTCTTACACTCATTCGCAAAAAAAGCCATGCCATATATCATGATATGAGTATGGTGGGACCATTTCAATGTACCCATCAGTAAACAAAATGGCAATTGTTGATCCTTTAAAATATCAACTTTTTATTGTCACCTTTAAGGGAAAAACGCAAAACTACTCCAAAAGCACCTTGACACAATTATGGTGACTATCAAAAATGAACAAAAAAAACGAAAAGACAATGGAAAGAGTCCGGAAGGAAATTGAAATTTTTCGAACAGTTGATAGAGAAACTTGATAAATCGAATTCTGTGAATGTGTCAGTGAATAGAAATAGATGTAATTAACTTTTACAACACTGATGATCAGGATTCGGATGTCAGAGTTTCATCACAATTTATGAAGAGCATATTCAGATGCGTTTGTAAAAATGGTTTTACTTTGCATTAATGTATTTCATGTACAAAAATGATGCAATCATACCATGTCCACTGACATGGCACAATTGCATAATTTAGTATTATCACATTTGATGACGGTGGAATGTACACAATACAACATTAAGGACACCTAAACTATTTACTGGTGGTGGCATAATAATAAAAGTTAGTTAGCTCTAACGTTTTTATATGTCTCATGCACGCAATTTCGCACGAATTCTGTGAAAAGCGAATTGTTCACTTTATTCCATGGAATGTTACACCTGGCCAACATTTTCTAAATCTTAACTTCAACTAACTAAAATTAAAATATTGCTTCTAGTTCACTTTAAGCACGCTTGTGTTTGTTAAGTGATTTTCTAAACAGAATGAGTTACACATCTATTTAGGTATGGATGAACGTCTCAAATATACTAACAATATACTAATTCGAAGATATTTTTGTGTATTAACACGTACGTGTATGGGCTGTGGAATTTTAGGCGGGGACTGTGCTGTGGACATACCATCTATCTGGGAGGTATGGAAGGCAGTTGATCCATTCTTTAATAAATGTTAGGTAAGTAAAAAATCCGTACTCATCGATAGAGAAAAAGTTCGGCAAAATTTCCAGATTCGGATGCTCATCACCTGGCGTCGGAGAGTGGCCTTATTAGCGGATATAGGTGGAAATAAATAAGGGAATAAAAGGAAGTGCTGAGACAATGAAAGTTCACATGCATCTCGGGAGGATCATTCAGAGGTTTTTCGCTGGGCTCAAACTGTGAATTAGAAGCTTAGAGAGCAAGAAAATCGGGACTATTTTCACTGAACAAAACTTTACTCGTCAGCTGTATTTAGAGCCCTTAGGAAATGAGAAAAGAAAACATATGCTGATCGAGAAGCACAATATGTATCTCCAAAAAGATGTAACTCCTCTTCATTTTTCTGTGCCTGTGGACAACGGTTGAAAGAATTTCATAAGAAACGAAATAAAATGGCCGCCAAGAGCTTCTACTTCTAACGTCACTTGATCCTATTCCTTAGACATACTTAAGACTCAACCAGAACATATTCGTGATCGTGATCTCGAATGCAGAAGTATCTTCCGAAAACATTCAGAAAAGTTCGGCAAGTATTCGAAAATAGACTTCATTATCACTTGACAAACAATGGAGCATATTTTGAATATTTCATAAAATGAGTTTCTGGGGAGTTGGGGCAGATTGATGCATGTTTTTTTATAAATTAGAAACTGACTAATAGACCCAATTAGAAAAAAAGTTTGAACCATCAATGCATACACGATTATATTTAGCCCTTTAGCACATTAAAGTTTTTCTCATATCTTTATTCGAAAAAAAGAAATTCGCGATTTTTAAAAAAATGGGATTTGCATCAAACCGCCCCGTATGTGGGGCACATTGAATCAGCTTATGGGGCACATTGATACTTCAATAAGTACTTACAAAAATATAAGAATATTATTCTAATAAAATGTTTATTAGTTAGGTATTCAAAAACATAAGAAATCTTGTACTAATAAACTATTTGAACAAATAAAATAACAATATCATAATAATTTGAAACCCAACAAAATTAAAGCTTGCAGAAATAATGAAACTAAAGAAACGTAAAAAAAAAATAAGTTTCGAATTGCTTATTGTACGTTATAAGAACTAAAATTAAAATGAAAACTAAAGAGTGAGGCAGTTCTGCTTGTTCCTTTGGTGATGCGAGGTCTTGGCAACTTACAAATTATGTCCGAGTTTTCAACACTAGATTTGTCTTCCACATTTGGATAAACAAACACTAATGATGTGGGTTTCTTTCTTAAGTAGGATATTTCAATTTCGGAAAAATATTTTGAAATCACTTTTCCCACGTAGTAGACGATAGATTTCTTTTTTTCAAATTTCACTAACAAAAAGTCTCCAATCTCAATAGTCTCCGGGGCCGGTGGGCTAATATTTTCTTCTACAAGTTGTTCCAACTCCCAATTTTCTTCTACTTTCGATACATCTGTGTCGCTGTCATCTAGAATTGGATGCCCAGATTCGCAAGAACTGGAATCTGAATCAGTTTCGCATCTCCGTGGTCTTTTCTTTATGTTTTTGTTTGTGGTACTAAAGCCTAGTAGATTTTTTGCGGTTTTTAATTGTTTTGCCTTTTCTTTCATTTCTTTACTCTTTCTTTTCTTTTCTTTTTCATCGTGAATCATCTGCAATCTGTCTTTTTCTGGCGTGTCTGTAAAAATTCTTGATTTTCCCTTTTCTCTGCCTCTTCGTTTTGATGTTTTTTTTTGGGCCTTTGGATATGGCCTAATGGCTTCAGGTGTTATCATAACAGCCGAGGTGGATGGAGGGGGTGTACTGTGTCGTGCAGGAATAGGGACCTCATCGGCAGTGTGGGCAACAATTCTATCTTGAGGCTGAGGAGCTTCTTCGTCTTGAGGTTCGCCCACAGGCCTATCTGATGGCTGGAAAATTTCGCATGGGGCATAATCTTCATCTCCAAACGCCATCTTGTTGAATGGCCAAATGCCAGGCTTAGAGAATCCACCAATTATGTTCTTTGGGGTGAAAGATTCGTAAAATGCCAATTTAGAGAGTTTAGCAACATCGTAGATTGAAATTGTTTTTCCCGCGTTAATTAGATGCCAGTCGTTGAATGCAGTCTTTAGCTTCCCTTTAAAAGGACCAAATACACCCACATCCAATGGCTGTAACTTGTGGGAAGTGTGTGGGGGAAATGACAAGTAAACAATGCCATTTTCTCTGCAGAAATTTATTGCTTCAATAGAAATGTGCGATTCGTGGTTGTCGCATAACAATAAGACAGGATTTGCTTTCGAACATGAAGTATGTTTTTTAATATGTTTCAAGACATCCATGTACAAATCCATATTCATCCACCCTGATCGATTGGACAGTCCCAGACTGCCTTCTGGGGCACCATTTAAAAAATGGTCCTTATAATGAACACGCGGAAAAACGTAAACTGGTGGCAGTGCATTTCCTGTAGCACTTATAATACCGCAAAACGTTACTAGCTCACCCCGTTCGCTAGAAACAAGCTGCCCAACCTGTCTCTGCTTTTTCTCAGCTAGGACTTTAGGGGTGCTTAAAACCGTTGTTATACCAGTTTCATCAAAATTTATGACGCGGTCAGGAGTGAAGTTGTATCTGGCCAAGACAGTTTCATAATTTGCGTAATATTCGTTAACGGCAGTTTTGTTGAAAGCAAATGATCTGGCTGCGCTGGTGTTTTCTGGTTTTCTGAGGCTTATATTTGGGTTTCGTTTTCTGAAACCAGATAGCCAATCGATTCCAGCAAGTTTCTTTTCATTCCATGTGGCAGGATATTTACAATTCAATTTCTTGGCATATTGATAAGCTAGACTTCGAGTTTGAGTAAGCGTCAGTCCGTAGTGCATTTGACTGCTTTTTATTATATACTCATTTAGTTTTTTTTTCTTGTTCTTTGGTAAAAACCTGTGATGTCGTATATTTCGTTGAGTAATTTTCACTTCTTGGTAGGTTTTCATTATTTCGTTCTGCATTAATCCGGATTTTTTCAATGCGGTGTTGTAAAGTAGGTGCTTTTAAATCGTATTTATCAGCTGCTTTTCTTATTGACATAATCCCAGCCAGGACTTCACTAACTGCAGATTTAACACTTTCTTCATTTATTTTAGATCGATCAGTTTTTTTTTTATAATTCCTCACCATATTTTCTGAAAAATAATATTACAATATTTCAATACGGTATCCTTTATTTGTGAGGGGTACATTGATACACATCAAACCGCCCCATGTATGAATGTATCAATCTACCCCACCAAGTCGACTTTTGCTAACATTAACCTCACAAACAAATTATAAAAAATTAGCAAAAAATCTTCCATACATACATTACTTAGATGTGTACTTACCTGGATGAAAAAGAATCAAACAAAAGATATACGATTTTCACGAGAAATAGCGTTTAATCGGTGGCTTCGGAAATTTACTTCGAGCATTCAAAAACACATCCGTTCTTAACAACTGCGTAATTCGGACTGCAGTGGCATTCTGCTTCCGTTTATAATATCGGTTCACAACTGCCATCTATTGAGAGACGTTGGAATTTTTTAGCTGCTTTACTGTTAGAATAAATAGTGGTATATCAATGTGCCCCCTGCATCAATCTGCCCCCACTCCCCCTATATGCAAAGTGTTATTACTAATTAAATGATACGTTTATGGTTCTGGACGCGAATGAGTCTATTTTAATGTCCTATTATAGGCGTATGCAACCTTTATGCCTTTTAAAATTATGCCAGAAGACAGCGGGTACCATTTGAAATTCCAAAATTGGAATAGCTGGTGATGAAGGAGTGGTAGTTGGAACTTCCTCCTCCAAAACTAAATCGGTACGTTTCTTCTCAATATCGCGCTCGCTTCAGGTCCTAAATTATTGTAAGTGACTAGTTTGGAAGTAAAGCATTGTATGTTTTCAAGTGATTCCAAAGTTATCCTAAAAAATATGAATACGGCCAACTTCTTTTAGAAATATAAGGAGCTGAACCAGGTTCTAGACTTATCTGGTATAGACATATGTACCTACTGAAAAATTATGCTCTGAGTAATAAGTATGTATTTTAGAAACGCCCGAGTTCTTGGAATCACTTCGATTGTGAAAATAAATGTCCCTGTTCCCACTATTGCTAATAATTATCACACATTACTACTATGAATATTTGTTTTTAAATTAATTACAGTGCATGTAAACAAAGCTCAACGGCTATTTAAATTTTAACAATTATTTTAAATACCATATGTTCCTCGATTAGATTTAAGTATTCAATTTATGAAAATCAATAATTATTATTGCTATTAGTTCTCATATTATGAGATCAGGATTCCGGAATACTGACCAAGCCGATATTATTAGTTATTTAATAGTTAAAACTGTTAACTAAAACCGAGTTTGTAAACCGTATTGGTTTATCAAATATTGATTTAGATTAATTATCTTCAATTTAGAACATTGTTGTTGGTTACAATAATACTATCTATAACAAAACCGGTTCTCTATATTTGCTCATCATTCTGTCGATTTTGAACACTTTCTATTTTTCAAAACTAATGAAAGTAATTTGAAAAGGTTATACAGAAGTATAAACATCATAGGAATATTTTACTATATCAATATAAATCTTGAAATACGACCGATATTTGTGATTTATTTTTCTTTATCCTGATAAGAATTTTTCATACAATGGATTTTAGAGCAAATAGCAAAGGATGGCCAAAAAATTATAACAGTGTTTAGTCACTAACAATATAATTGACAGTTGAACTATATCCAATAATAGTAACGAAACATATTCTTTATAGGATTTTGCAGAAAAAACTATCTATGAGTAATAAAAAGAATAAACAGCTGTAAAAATATTTAAAAAATCTTTGCATTATTTCAATAACTTGAATTCTGGTTATGCTAGCAATTAAAATCCTAAAATGAATTTGTCTATTTCTTATTTGACAATGGGGATGTTGATTGATTGATTGACTGTTTTGCCAGCGTAAGGTGGGCATTGTTGCCGATTCCGGTGCATGGAGATTTGTTCTACCACGCAGCCCGATCGCTCGCCGAACGTCCATCTGCAGTGGCCCAGTCGTCTATTACATATTCATGCGGCTCCATCCGTCCGACCAACGGATCATCCCACCGTGTGCCGGAACAAACCCCCGGTGCTTTTATATACCGCCGGACCGGCTGCATACGCTGGATTGGACATTGGATATGCTTGTTGTCAGCAGCGAGAGCCGCGTGACGCATGGGATAGGAGTATAGGATAGAGCGTGTAGGTGTTTGTGAGATGTTTCTTCTTGTTTTCCTTCTGTCTTCATCGGATGGAAAACGTAGGCGTTTGTGAGATGCTTCTTTTAGATTTTCGTGCTTCTTTCTACTTTCAGATTTTTGTGAGATGCTTATTTTTAGTTTCTGTCTGTGATCATCTTCTCTCCTATTCTACTTCTGAGTTTTCTGTTTCTTCTGTTTCTGAGTCTGGCAGTGTATATATCCTTGATATTTCTTTATTGTATTCCGTTTTTTGTTGTGCCTATTTTTCCCAGTGTGTATAATCCTATCCTAGCTTATTCATAATCCTCTCGATTGTAGTTATCCATGGTCTCCCTATTTTCAGTTTGTGCTGTTCAGTCGCAGCGCTTTCTTTAGTAGGTGTGTCGTGTCTCGTCTTTGGACGTGTCCCCAGTATTTCATTGCGTATGATTCTATTCTTTTGATTCTTGTTCTTCCTTCTATTAATGTTGACGTTTTCTGTCATTTTTGTGGTTTTCCTGTTTTTGCTAGCAGTTGGATAATGTCCCTTTCAGCTCTTCTCGGGCTTCTTCCGTAGGGCATTGTCGATGCTGCGTTTTTGACTCCATATATCATCGTAGGCATTATGATGGACGTGTATATATTTTTGGTTGGGCACCGTGGTGGTTTATTGTCCTCAATGAAGAGTAGTAGAGCTTTTGTGACTCTGTAGGCTATTTTGATTCTTTCCCTTACTGTTTCCCTACTTTTTAGTTGATTCGTTAGGTATGTTCCTAGGTATTTCATTCTATTCGTGGTTCTCAGGGTGTAGTCTCCTATTCTGTATTCTTCCCCACGTGTAGGACTTGTGTCATGTTTCTTAGAAATTTAACGATGTCTTGTTCTTCCTCGATGATGATGAGTATATCATCGGCGTATGCAAGTACGATGGGGGGCTTTATCGTTCCATCGTTTCCATTGAAATTCTGATTCTCCTTTATTGTGCTTTCTATCACTTGCTCCAGGACTGTGGTGAATAGTCGGGGGATAGGGGACATCCTTGATTGACTCCTATATTCTTCATTTTTGATTCCGTCGTCTGTCCAAACCATTGTATTGCAGTGCTTTCGTGTAGGCATGCTTTTATTATTTTGTTTATTAAGTAGTGCAGTACTCCCCTGTTGAGCAAAATGTTGATTATAGCCTCATGCCTTATGTTATCAAAAGCCTTTTGGAGGTCAATTGAGACTATATATAGTTTTGTTCCTTCTTTCCACTTTTCTTCCAGGATCCGTCTGGTGGTGTACATATGGTCGTCTGTTGATCTACCCTTGATAAATGTCGTTTGATAATCTGGTAGTTCGTCGATGTATTTTTCCATTTCTCTGAGGAGGAATTTTGCGTAGTATTTGTACCCTACACTGCAGAGTCTTATTCTTCTGTAATCGGTCACGTTTTGTGGTGATTTGGTTTTAGGGAGCGGTATCTGTATGGTTGTGTTCCACTTCTCAGGCAGGGATGTGGTTTCCGTCATGCGTTGGTGATGATTTCTAGGGTTAGCTGCTTTATGCTGTCCGGTCCATAGTATAGTAGTTCGTTATTTATTTTATCTATTCCCGGGGCAGTGTTTCTCTTAGCTCTGGCCATTATTTCTAGTAGTTCGTCTTTTGACGGTGGCTTGCCCAGAGGCCAGTGATCCATTTCTTGTATTGGTTCTATTTGACTTCTCTCTGCGTTTTCTTCTTCTAGTTTCCTGACCCAATGCTGCAGTGGTATGTATTTTTTTGGCGGCGTATCGTTGGTTCTCCTGTATGTTTTGAGATGCGTGAAAGTTTGGTTTAATCTCTGTCCTGCTGGAGTGGATTCTAAGTTTTCGAAGAATTCCCTGCATTTTTCTGTTCGTGCCTCCTCTCTACGTCTCTTTTTTCTTTTCCCGCTTCTATTATCTTTCTGTCTATGTTTGTTGTATATTGTTTTCCTGTGGCTTTAATTTTCTTTAGTTTTTCGTGATTTCTTTTCATGTCTTTTCTTGTTGGGCTCATAGGGGGATTTGTTTCTTTTCAACGTTTTTGTCGACGCTATTTTGATTTGTAAACTCATTGTTGACCAATTTAGTTCCTTTCCTGTTAATTGTTTTTCTATCTCCTCCTGGTATTTCTTTTTGACTTCTTCGTTCTGTAGCAGGGAGATGTTCCATGTGTCATTTGCTGTTTTGTTGTATCTTTTTTGTGCTTCTTGTTTCTTTAATAGTAGTGTTCCATATAATATTTTGTGATTTGTTTTGACGTTTGTTGCTGTGGCAAAACAGCCTTAATGTTTTTAACCCTGTCCCTTACTTTTCTATCCACTAGGATATGGTCTATTTGAGAGGTGCTGTTTCCTTTACCCCAGATTAAGTTCTTGCAGGTTAAGTTCTTGCTCCATGTGTTTCTAACTGTTAGATCGAACAGATGTGCCAAGTTTTTAGCGAGCTTCCATTATCGTTTGTCCATGTGTGGAGTAAGGTTTTTCCTATGATATTCTTGTCTTCATGTGTTTGTCGGAGGGCACATGTAGTCCTAATATGCATATGTTTTCCTTTCCAATTTGTAAGTCTGCCGTGGTTATGTTTTCGTTTACTTTTCTTGTCTTTATCTGGATAGAGGTGTTCAGTCTTTTTACCCATGCGACTCCTCTGCCGTTTTTTTCGTTGTACCCTCCACTTAGATGCCATTTGTAGTTTTGAGTAACTGCGGTTCCATCTATCATGTGTGTCTCTTGTATGCATGCAACGTGTATGTGTTCCATCATAAGAGCCTCATCGATTTTTTCTCTTTTCTCTCTCGTTATGCAGCCTCTTACATTCCATGTCGCCAGAATGATGTCATCGTGTTGTAATTCTTGACTGTTGGTTTCTTCTATTCTTTGTGATATTTGGTACCTGTTTCTGGGCGGGGTGTTATTTCCCCAGTTCGAGCGTATGTTTCTTCTGGTTGTTCTGCTTCATGTCTTTCTTGTACAATAATCACTCTATCGTAGTGATTTCTTTCGTTTCCGTGCTTCCTATGTACTATCTCTAGTGGTGTGTTCTCTATTCCCTGCTGGTTAGTAGGATGGAAGATTATATGCTCTCCTTCTTCTTTGTGTACTATTATTGTCCTGTTTTTCATATTTGCTGTTGCAGCAATTGTTTCCTGCCACCCCCCCAAATCCTTCCCTTCTCAAATCTCGAATGAACGCATTTATTTTTCCCGTATTAGAGTTGTGTCTATTGTAACGGGATGCTAGTTCATGGATGGATGCCTGCATGAATGGCATGAAATGATTTAAGTGGTTTTCGACATAATCAGCTACTTGTTTTCGTAGGGTTTTCGTTGCATTGGTATGTGCCTGTGATGTTATATTTTCTCCCTCCAGTTGGTGGCTTAATGCAGTTTCCGTCGCCGTTGATTTTTTGTACCAGTAATTGGTGTGTTCTCGTTTCACACAAAAAATTAAATCCTGTTTAAACATCATAAAATGATTAAAAATAGCCTTATAATAATATCTGCAAAGTTTTACAAAATTCAACAAATTCGCTTTAAGGGAAAACTCCTAAAGAAATGTGAGTATTCATGGTTAAACGCGCGCGAATATAGTGGCTAGGGTTTCATGCACGTTTCATATGAGAATTAGGGATGGCAAAAAAATATAATATATCGATAAATGAATCATTTGATACATCACATACTCAGATCAATATATTCGATATATCAACAAAAAATTATAGATATATTTTGTAAATTAACATATGTCAAGAATTATTTCTTTACAGTACAATATTTATCTCGATTAAAATTTCGGAGAGCGTGGGGGGGGGGTCGGGTGATATTCTCGCAATAAAATTTCTATCTGGATTGAAATTTCGAAGAGCAAGGGGTAATATGCAAGTTGACCCTTCTCTATATATTTAGAAAAATATCGATATTTCAACCCGATATATTGCAACAAAAAAACGATATCAATATATTCGTGGTTTAGGATTAACCTATCGATATTCATTTTATATCGATACATCGTTGCCATCCCTAATAAGAATTAGTCTGCGTTTACTGAGTTCTGGGAACTGTTATTCCGTGTAGTTCTTCATTTTGTGACTTCTAATTTTAATTAAGGCATACTTCTAAAGCATAATCTGCCAACTGTGGGCGTTACCATGGTTTCAGAATTTTTGGCCATATTGATAGATTTCAATCAGCCTCAATTAGTGGTGTAAAAGCGAAACAGTAAGTACGGTTTTACGTAAATAAGTAATAAGTACTATATAGTACCAAACCTTTAGTAGTAAATTATACAGTGTGTTCCATATTAAATGTGCTTTGCTATTTTGGAAACAGGGATGCGAAACATTGTATAATCGGAGACCGATTTTGATAAATGCGTTTAAGGTAACAAAAGTTTTTTTTTTAAATATCATTGGTTTAAAAAAGGAGCAAAGCTTCTTTCTTTTTACATTTTGTGGCACAGGCATAAAAACCTTTTCTGGGTTATTTACTGATGTATTTGTACATCTAGGAACAAAACAACACATGTTTCTATTAACTTTCACACGTTTTGTGTCTCCCATCATTACAAAAACAGAGAAAAAACAATACTGAAACAAACAATCCATATCACGTTGGTATACGAGTTCCACTATGAGCATTATGACATCACGCGCGCTACTCTTACTGCAGGGATCGTTTACTAGCCTCGTTAATATCGGAGTTTTTATTTTCAGTTTATTTTCAAGAAAAATTTAGCGAATAACGAATATCGATGGAAAATATAGGTCGGAAATAATTATTAATTAATGAAATAAACCAAATTCTAAAATTCGCCACGTGCATTTACTAAACGAAGAGATTCGTTTTTGCGCAATGCTTATCAGGGAATCATAATTATTATACTACTAAGAGTATGAATGAGAAATATTATGTAGAAGTAAAAGGTAGTCTACCCGTTAATGCTATAAAATAAAGGGTCTCAATAATGTAAATTCGTGAATTCGAAGAATCATAAAATTATTTCAAGTTAATGTGACAATACAAAACATAAGTTTTATTTTTTAAATTAGAAAGGTATAATAATAATAATAATAATAATAATAATAATAATAATAATAATAATAATAATAATAATAATAATACACCTAGTGATCAATAAAAGTGCACTGAACACAATAATAATAATACGTATTGTATATCCCACTTCAGGTGATGATTTAAACATATATCCCAACTATTTTAGATTCTTCACAGAGGAGAAATTCATTTTTCCAGTACCATTGCAGATATTGCAGGAAGGTACGTATGTAAAATAGGAAGTTAAATGTTTAAATTAATTAAATGTGTAAGACTTTTTAAATTTATAGTTAGAGGTCGACTGTTGAACTATTCTATAATGTTTTGATAACCATCTTCAGCAATTTGTTTCAATGATTTCCAGTCAGCCACTCAATACTCCCCAGGTCTTGGAGACGAACCAAGGTTCGACCTGGGAGGGGGGGTAGGGAGATTGAGGCCCCAGACTCGAATGATAAAATGTTATTTGTTTGATTCGATAATGTTTAACTTACTTCTGTTAACAGCCCCTCATCCGTACTGGCTCACTTATTAAACTACAGCCCAATCAAATCACAGAATATTTATTTGCTTCATATTAATACATTTTAAAAAAAGTTTGTTTAAAAAAGTTTTTTTTACTTATATTTTATTATGAACATGAGACTAAGAGCCAAGGATGGGCGTTCAACCTAGGCGAATTTATCACTTTTAATTAATAAAAGCTTTAATTTTAATTGTGTATACAAATAAATTACGTAAAGAAATATAAAAATTACTTGGTTGATAGAGTATAAACAGAAAACTTTATAAAGCGAAGTTATAAAATAAATGGTTATAGGTTCACGAACGGAAATAAATCAAGTTGAATGATGAAACAAAAGTAATATAACTGTTATTTCGCTCAGTAAGAAAAGTGGTGGAATATAATAAGTACATAAAAAACCTTTGCTACCTTCAATTCGATTTCAATATGAAAAACAATAATATTTTTCCCATTTATCGCGACATCAGTTTACATCTGTTATATTTCGATATTTCTAAAAACACATATTTATGCGTCTGAGATAAACTAAATTCAATAAACGAATTTCTACAATTCCCCTTACCTATCATAATTCTTCATATACGTAGCACACAACTATGGTAGAATGAAACTTTTCGTTAGCAATAAATAAGATGTTGTTTTCCGTTTGGTGTAGTGGCCTGTTTTTCAGGAGTTCCATTTGGCGACGCAACCGAAAAGCTTGAGAGTACGGGGAGGTTCCAGACAATGAAAAACCGAACATTTCGTATAATAAATTATGACCAAATTTACGACAGTGCTTTTTACAAGGCTACGTCCGTAATTAAGGGATAGGAATTAAAATCTCTATCTGGGCCGTAACAAGGGAACGGAAGGTACTGTTAATACCAAATATAATTGTTTGTGACTTCTATATCCACGTATAGTCTATGTAATGAAGGCAGAAAGAGTGTAAATATTTCGTGCAAAGACGAGATACCTCCCCCGCCCCTCGTTTTCGAGAGTGCTGAACACGACGCAAGTGGTGGGAGAAGTTCTTAACTGCAGCAACCCTCTGAAACAGCCAAATACCACCCCTTGTATGGATCCATTTATGCTTTAATTTATAAACGGGTATAGGGAGTGATTTATCGATGGGTTAAATTTGAAATAACATGGAAGGGGGTTATAGAGTAGGCGGAATCCAGACAGCAGGCCTTTGGGATGATTAAACCCTCCCGAAGGGTGGATTATCATTTTTTTTTTCAAATGATTCGGTTTAAACGCATATTTATTTTTAGGTTTACAGGTTTTTCGGCACATGGTCGTTATTCCTGTGCATATCCCTTCAGTTTTCATGGAAGGGAAGGTGGTAGCGACCTGGGTGGTTGCTTCAACGCTTCCAAGGGCTGTAAAATTCATTAATTACACTTTGGATTGTCAATACGCCCTTCCCCGTTTTCGCAGGCGCTGATCACAATAAAGATATTCACCTTCACCTCAGACTCTTCTCAACATCTATAATTGAGGGAAATTTACCCTTATCCACCAGTTATCGCTGGGGCGACGCACAGAGGTGCTTTATCTGAAAATAGGCTAGGCGACAAAAGTCGGTAACCTAGCCAATTTTCGATAAAAAGTCAGGAAACTTGGTAGAGGGAAGTATTTGGATATGCTAAATTCAGTATTGCTGCAGAATTTCTTTTTTCAATATGGCGGAATCAAAATTAGGGCGAGAAGACGCAAAAAAGATGAAAAATCTAATAAAATACCAGCCACAAAAAAGTCCCGATCCTGGAACTTGACCCGAGTAGTCCAATGTAAGATGCAATGGGAGAATATCAGAGCGGTTTCCGGCCACGCAGATCTACCGTTGATCAGATTTTTGTTCTGCAACAAATCCTATAAAAGACCACGAAGTCCAACATCGACACATTCCACATATTTATAGACTTTAAGGCAGCCTATGACAGCATCATCAGACCCAAACTATATGAGGCTATGAGGAAAGAGAATACCTGCTAAATTAATAAGACTCGTCAAAAAAAATAAGAAATCAAGTAAGGTGCCAAGTGAAAATAGAAAATAAAACATGTGACACTTTTAACGCAAATAAAGGATTAAGGCAAGGGGGTGCACTTGCGTGTCACCTTTTTAACACAGCATTAGGAAAAGTACTCAGAGACGCAGGGTTGAACAACAGGGATACAATAATTAATAAGAGCATACAGATAATTCCACACGCAGATCACGTGGATGTCGTTTTATGAACAATAAGACATTCCAAAGAGACGTTCTCCACACTCGTTGGTGCAGAAAAAACAGCAAAAAATGTGGGTTTGACGGTGAACGAGAAAAAAAACTAAAGTTATGGATTCGACACCAGGCAATTAATAGAGCCAGAAACATGGGACAAAATATGACTATCGATGATTACAACTTTGAGGCAGTGCATGCATTTACTTACTTGGGCTCGTCTATAAATAATAAAAATAATATGTCCCAGGAAATAAAGCGCAGAATAATACTTGCAAACAAGTGCTATTTTGGACTTGGAAAACACCTCAAAGCCGGAAATTATCATTTAAGACAAAGTTAATGATGTATAAAACGTTAATACTCCCGGTCCTGACGTATGGAACCGAGACATGGACCCTGAGTAAAGATGACGAAACCTTACTCCAAACTTTTGAATGGAAAATCCTGAGGCGGATCTTTGGAGCTGTATGTGACAACGGTGATTGGCGCCGTCGTTGCAACTTGAAGCTCTATGAGAAGTACAAACAGGTAGCAAAGGGTAGGGATGTGGTAACAAGCATAAGAATAGGACGACTCAGGTGGACAGGACATACCAAAAGAGCTGAAGACAATTAACCTCCAAGAAAGATCATGGTTTCGGAACCAGCAGGAGCTAGAAGCCGCGGCAGGCCAAGATTACGGTGGAAGGATGGTGTCGATGAGGATGCATGAAAAATCGGTGCAAGGAATTAGAAGCAAGAGTCGCAGGCGGCAGGAATGGCGAAAGAAACTAGAGAAAGTCGGGGCTTACATAGGGCGGGCTGTAGCACTAAGGATGATGATGATACGTTATTACTTATACAACTGCAGAGTTTTAGTCCGCCATGTATATAATAAATTATTGCACCAAATTTTTAACTTTATTTATTGCATTATAAATGCTCAAATGTTCATTAATTAGTCAAATTTCTTCTCAAGCTATTTTCTCGATAATCTTAGAAAAAAAAGATTCAAACATAAAAGCGGCCATCCCTTTTTATTCTTACTTCTTTCTAACGTACTTGGTATCTATTTTGAACGATAAAAATTTTTTTTCGCTTACTATATTTATTCCTGCAATTTTAGATATTTTATTGACATGTCTTGAAAAAATGTCATATTCTTTATACTTATTATAATTTGATCTTCACATTAACACACTTTGTTAGCTAAAATATTGTAATAACACTGTAAAAAATTGACACCAGTCGATTGCTACATTTTTGAGTTAGAGCGAGTTAAAGTGAAAAGTATTGATCTTATTTCACGTTCAATTACTGTTATTATTTGAACACATAACGGAACACAAGGTTCGAGAACACGGTGTCAAATAATTATTCATGGTAATTAAACAACTCGACGGATCAATATTGAATTCAATAAAACCTCTTCGACCAGCCAAACGCCGCCACCAAAGCAATTTTTCAATTGCAATTTTAGGCCTTAATAGAAGCTCAAATCAATACAAAAATAGTATCATCTTTTAGAGCAGAGTCTTCCCTTTTCAATGCAATGTAGCTAAAATAGACTTCTTCCAGAATTAACCAATCAAAAACGGCTTTTATTTGCGACAATTCTACTCTTGGAAAATCGCCCGATAAATAGAACACAACTCATAAAACTTATCATTGCATTAAATGTTTTCGACTGCGTGCAGGTTTCAGTCATAAACATTTTGAATGATTTATATTACACCTGTCAAACAAATAGCATTTCAATTGTAGCTACATTACAACGCCAAATTGTGAACAGTATTTTTGGTTATCTAAAATATAACATACTGGTCGCTAAGAGAGCAATAAATTGTGCCTCTTAAAATATTTCAAATGTTGTCACTAAATGAAGTTCATTTAATCGGATTGAAGAAACCGGATGACTTTCCTCATACATTTTAGTATATAAGTTTGAAACACTCGAATTAATTTTATCAGCCCTTTTAATCCCTCGTCTTGCTCCACTTTACCTATTCAGAAATATTATTTATGACGCAAAAACTTACTAATAGTATAGAAGTTCGAAGTACATTAGTAAAGATTACTTCCTTCAATCTATTATGTTCTGCCCCACGATATGAGAACCAACGACTGTATTACATTATTTTGGATAATATCCTCCTCTTGTTATGTCATTCACGAATGATCCTTAAAGGGCGATTATGAATTACATTCAGCTGTCAACAAATTCTGCCAGTTTTAGTATAGAAACAAAACTAACTCCTTTGTAGCAGTTCTTGCTACAAAGTGTTGTCATGTCTTTGAAAAGCAAAGTTAGTTGTATTTATTCTAAAACTTAGGAAACAAAAAATGTTTAGGGTAGTAACACTGACAGGAAATAATACTGACTTGAGTAATATGGTTTCTCTAAATTTCTTTTATCTGTTGTGAATGATTAATGAATGAAATTATTGTAAAGTATATATTATATTACTTCGCTACTACGCCTAAATAAGAACTTAAGTAAAAAACGATAAATTCCAGATTGATACGTTAGGCATTAAGTACGTGAAAATAGTGGTATAATGTATTGGTACTTCTTAAGGACACCATATTTTATTATTCATATTTCAAGTGATAAAAATTGGAATATGCCAATTGAATAAATAAATTTGGAAAATGCTATAATTCTTTTTGTATGCTAATTTTACGTATATTTAATCAGTTCTATTTTTACGCATCAATATAAAAAATTTTAATATTACAAAGTTAAGAGTGAATTTGTTACACAAAGTTTGGACATAATTCTAGTAGGATAATAGTAATTATTATTGATATAGCACTACATAGTTTAACCAGTATATCTACAGATAGCGGCAGCCAAGTACGTACGCGGACTAATTTATGGGTATCTAGACATTTCACATTCACAGGTGCTAAGCAGATTGAATGCGCAATGCAAAGAAACGTAATGAAGAAAGTGACGAAAACTTCATCAAAAATGTTATTTACATTGATGAATCGTCCCTTGCACTACACGGTCGACATAATCCATCAATCGTTCGTTATTGGTTTCGGGAAAATCTGCATTGATTTTTTACATTATGAACTCAGTATCCCCAGAATTAAATGCATGGGGTGGTACGCTGGGTGTCATATGATTGGTCCATTTTTCATTGATGGTTCATTAAACGGCTCTAAGTACTTAAATTTATTTCAGCAACACATTGCTCCGCAAATTATATGGATAGGAGGGCGAGGATTTAACGAGATTGGTTTCAACAAGATAGTTGTCGTCATGATTGTGATGCAGTTCAGGCTCTTCTGAACAGTTCAGGATTTTCTGAATATTATATTTCCAGGTCGTTTATTGAATGGACGGGAAACCATCTTGTGGCCAGTCAGATCACCTGATCAGCCTCCAAATGACTTTTTTATATGGGGGCCACATAAACTCTCCAATTTATGGCTTCCAAGAGAACAGGGTTAATAAACTCGAGGACTTGCAGTTGAAAATCGCAAACGCTTTCGAATAAATTAGCTCTAATATATTGTTAAATGTGAGAAGAAATTTTCATGATCACTTAGGTTATTGTTCAGCTCAAGAAGGGAACCTATTTGAACATTTATAATAATTTTTTTTTTAAGAATATATTTTATATTAAAAACATTTTTTTATACCGCTTCTTAGGCCCGAGTTATTCGGCCCTTTCTAAACTTTATGAGAATAATAATTATAATTTTTAGAGACTCTGACATACGTATACATTGTAAAGTAAATAATTAAACATGCGTCCACCCCCAACTAACAACGTAGTTCTGAGTCTGTGACTGAGTGGATAATAAATAAATATAACTTAGTTTCATTCTCAGACATTTGTCTATATATCAGTGGGATTTTTCTGTACTCTGCCCAAAATACGAACAGTACTATCACTTCTTAATTTAAATAGTCCAAGCAAGTGGGTAGGATAAGTCCCAAAATGTGTCCAGAGGATGATCTCTACGGGAAAAGTTGTATTGAGCTGAGATGTAAAAAAAAGTCTAATATACCCCCCACACTTTCCTTAAGGGTAAAAAAGAATAAAACAGTTTTAGAAAAAGTTTCAGATAAAAATTGTAAAATAATTTTACTTAAAAAAGGTCATATCCGTTTTCTGATGGTTTGGTTGTAAAACCTGTATGACGGTTAGGGCATTTTTTTTCCAGGGCACGTCTGTTAGTAGAAAACTTCGAGGGCACTGCAGCATCCTGGGCTTATTGTGCTCTCTCTGCCATGCTTCACTCCGCCCACTCCAGTACCCCTGTACCTCTAATCAGATGATACAGGTATATGGTCGGACGGGTGCTGATAAATTCCGGGTATGTTCGTGTTTGCCCGTAGATGCCATATCTTCTGCGAGCCAGCGCCTCGCAGTAAAATATGATGTGGTCGTCCGTTTCCGGCTCCTTGCTGCATAGCCTGCAGTCTAGGTTGCCGTCAAATTTGCCGATTGTATTCAGGTACTTCTTTACAGGAAAGTGTTCCGTCAGAAGTCCTGTTATTAGTCTTAACTGTGTCCTGTTCATTGTGAGCAATTCTTCAGTTTGTTTTGCACATGGGCCTTTAATAAGTGTTTTTCCATGTCGATTTCCTGGAATGTTCCTCCAGTGGTTCTTGTGTTTACTCTTGACCCAGTCTTTAATCGCCCCTCTGGCTGAGCTTTTAGAGATGCCCAGCGCGGGTTCTGGGCCATAGAATATGTTAGCTGCTCCTTGTTTAGCAAGTTCATCAGCTTTTTCATTGCCGTCGATTCTGGAGTGTCCTGGCACCCAGAGTAGTTTGACTCTGTTCTGCTCGCCCAGAATTTTCAGTTCTTCATGGCAGTCCCATACCAGTCGGAATGACACTTTGTTAGAGGCTAGTGCTCTAAGTGCTGCCTGACTGTCTGATGCAATGGAGACCTGCTGGTTCACATATTGTCGGTTTGCATTCTCGCGTACACATTCAAGTATAGCCAGAATTTCTGACTAGAATAAAGTGGCGTGTTGCCCAAGGGAAAGATTTGCCCCCCTGGATCTTTCACTATGTATTCCAGCTCCAGCTCCTGTGTTTGTCCTAGACCCGTCAGTATACCAGGTTAGGCCCTTTCGTAGTATGTCAGGAGCTTCTGTTGACCAGTCCTTTCTATCTCCAATGGTGATATTGAAGGGCTTGTTAAAGGTGATTTTTTGTACCATGTAGTCTGACCTCATATTCAATAGAGGGTCTTCTACAATGTTTATTATCCTCAAATGTCCTCCCGATCTTAGATTTGGGGTATTTGAGTTTTGCAGCCTATATGCCCAAATTCTGGCCTCTCCCTGGATCACTTGGATCACTATGCTAAGTGGGGGGAGGTTTAATAGGGTCTCCAAGGCTGCCGTGTGGGTGTTCTTCATAGCACATGTGATTCCTAAGCAGGCCAGTTTTTGTAGCCGGCTCAGCTTATTCGCCGCAGTAGTCTGAGTTGTCTTTGACCACCAGACTAGAGCAGAGTACGTAATGGTGGGTCTTACAACACTAGTGTAAAGCCAGTGCAATACACTAGGCCTGAGCCCCCATGTTTTACCATATGACCGCCTGCAGGTTGCCAATGTGGCTACCGATCTACGTATTATCCTGTCTAGGTGTTGGTTCCAGGCAAGCTTGGAGTCTATAGTGTTACAGTCTATTTTCGTATCTGCACATTTACAATTTGAATATCGTAATATGGTTATATAGTATAACTGGTTGCCTACCGTTCGTGCTCCATGTGAGCTACGCACAGTGATGTTAGCAGCGAGTTGCTGGCAACGCATTGCTAGCAACGCACTGTAACTGTACCTAATTAGGAAAGTTTCGAACGTCTCGATTATAACCTTTTCAAGACCGTTATTATCAATTAAACCTATTGTTTTGTTAATGGAATTATGAAATACTGTATTATGTGTGGAATATAAACGTCATTAAGGGAGATTTATCAGATTTGTGGGTTATGTTGTATAATGTTCATTCGGAACGTACCCATGGACAAAGTTTTAGTCATTCTCAGATTTTGACAGAGGTTTCCGTCTGGGCCATTTTTGGGGATTTTTTTCCGTTTGCCGGCTCGAATAGAAGTTGTGTCACTGAGCACGTGGATAGCATTTTGTTAATTTGCTCCTTTAATGGGATTTAGTGCTGTAGTGACAAATTAGCAGTGTTTTATTTTGATATTTGTCTTATTTTCTGTTGGGAAATACTGCTACGGAATTTTCCGGATAAATCAACTTGCTGGAAGCACATGGCAAAGGAATTCTGAAAGCCCACTCAACATCTAAGGTATACCTCTGAATTCTCCTTAGAAAATAGATTTGTAATATTCGTTATTTCTTTATTGCAGGGCTTTTTGGATTTTTGGATTTTTGGATTTTTTGATTTTTTGTTCTTTTTGGTTTTCTTGTTCCTTTTATACCTTTTGTTCTGTGGGTTTCATTTTATCTGGGACTTTTACTGGCATC
This sequence comes from Stenurella melanura, assembly GCA_963583905.1. Classification (NCBI taxonomy): domain Eukaryota; kingdom Metazoa; phylum Arthropoda; class Insecta; order Coleoptera; family Cerambycidae; genus Stenurella; species Stenurella melanura. Next base: position 59,871,748 of record OY757316.1, on the reverse strand, counting down.
ACATCATGTATGTTTGACCCCACATCTTACCTGTTGGATTTGTACATCTGTATGTGAATTTGGTTTTACTGAAGCTTTGTTGGCAAGATATTGGTGAATTTGGAATCCTGAGTGACACCGGTGAGACTCTCCGTCCTGGTTCCATTGGAAGCTACGCTCCCCTGGTAGGCCTAGTGGTTACATTTTGAAACCTGCTGGAGGTAAGCGTCTTTGAATAACCTAACGAGGGACCTTAAATCACATACCACCTTCTACGTGAGGCGTTGAGAGCCCGTCAGCTTTCTTACCGTAGACATTGTATATAGACTACCTAGTAGTATAACCTTATGGAGATTTCGTTGGATGTGAAAGGACACTAAATATAGATGGCATAATGATCGAGGGATGCCAGCGATTTAATTGGTAGAATGAAATGATTATTATTGGTTGAAATCTCTGGTCTTGACGTTCACGAATCTGAAAATACACAGGTCCGCATTTAGTTTCATTCTCCGTCCATTCATTTTGAGTAATAATAATATTCCATATGCAAAATTAGTGCTTGTGTTAATATTTTCGTGTTTCGACTTTTTATTTAATAATCAGTTTGTCTCAAATTTAGTTGAATTTGTGTAGTTTTTAAACTGATTCGATTCGATTTTATTAGCAAGTTTCAATATTTGTACGAATTATATGTCCGTGTTGCCACATGCAAAAAAATGTCTTTAGTAGGTATAAGATATACTTAGTTGGAAATTATAATTATAAATATTACCTAATTGCGTGTAAAATACAGCTAGAATTTGGTTAGGTAAATTCGAAAATGGAGGTGAACATAATGCATGCCGTGTACAGCTAATATATAGGGATATATTGTATAAATATTAAAATTAAGTACCTAGTATAATTTTAAAATGTAACCACATTATTAATTTTGAATTAAATAAGAAACTTTTATCAAAATTATGGGAACACATCAAAGTTTTGTCTCGGTTGTAAATATATGTCCTTGAACGTAATAAAATGTGTAGTAAATTTCTAGCTACTTGAATCCTTTGATGTGCCGCCCACGCCCACCAATTGGAATTGTTGTCATCGGATAATCGGTTTACTGTAGTTTATTGGTATAATATAAAATACTCAAGTTTGGTAAATTGAATATAGATACATGCATTTTGGAAATGTTCTTGTCAAGTATGGTTTCGGTCTCAGTGATTTATATTTCTGGTGTTTATTGTGTTCCTTATAATTATTATCAGCATTATTTTAGCGTGGTGCATAATATGAGTACATTTTATATTTGTTTTACTTTGTTTCGAGTGAAAACATGAAATAGGGTAAGTAGTTAGGGAAATGGCGTGCAAAATTCACGACGAAAAGTTACTGTCTGCCGTGCCACTTGGTAATCGAAAAGAGCATATAACTACAAACATTTTTTCTCTGAAAATTTTTGGTATGGTGGGAGAATATGGAGAGGGGGGGATATTTTTTTAAACGAATGTTTATCGATATCTGTCCCCATAGGTAGTCAAAGAATTTATATAAATAGAAGCAGATACACATTTACAAGTGTGTTGACAACATAGTTCAGACATTACATTTTATAATCATCTCTTTCTTTATGACCAAAATTACCATAACCCCATCTTTGTTGCAACCACCGTCATTTTGACGTGGCAAATAAATGTAAATATAACCTTATTCACTCAATTTGTGAAGCATTTTGATCTGTAAATAAACAATTTTCAAGTGATTAGGAGGTAAAATATGACTTAAAATTGCATCAAATAACGTTTATATGCTGTTTCTATAAAGCGACGACAACTTAAAGACAAAATATGTATCGGTTGTCAACCTATTCTAAGCTGTATACCTACATATTTTTTTTGTTAAAATTAACACTTTTATTTACCATCAAACTACAGCAATACAATTAATTTGAAGGGGCCATGGATTCGGAAAAGGATGTGCACTAGAGTCGAATTAAGTAGAGGTTGTTTCATTTAATAAACCGATTCAGAAATTTGTTTACATTCCTTATGAATCAGAAAAAAAGTAAGTAGGTAATTTATAGGAAATTATGCGGCAGTTCATTTCTTAGGATTCTAAGTAAATGACCCCTTATTGGTTCATTTATATTTTGACAAATGGACCTAGACCTTTTTTATTAAAAAAAAAACCTACTGTGACAAAAATAAAACTACCTACCAACTGTTCTTAACTCCTACAAGGCTATAAATAAGTAGTGGATTGTCTAGTAAAATGGAGTTCTACCCGGCCACAAATTGTACTGTGAAATTGCGAATTTGATCATCTGCAAGCAGGAATGTTAAGGGGAAAGGGAATAGAACAATCGTTTACAATACTTATATATTTTCGTACAAAAGTATTTGCACTAAACATGAAAATAATTTAAAGGTTAGGTAGGTAAACATAGAAGCGTCTAGAGAGACCGAAATGCGAAAGCTTCGACACGCCCAACACCACAAGAGTCTAGAGAGACCGAAATGCGAAAGCTTCGAGCATGCGCATTACCTTGTAAATGTGTAATAAATTCGTGCAAGTGGAGAAATTGAAATATTTCCTGTTATTTTGTGGAAAAAATACTGCCTGCGGCGCTAATAATTATTAACAATTAGATATTAAAATAAAAACCTACTAACCTAACCCAAAGAAATCACACGAAAGAATGAAATTATTATATAAAAAGAAGGAAAACCTAAAGAAATCAGAAAAGAATTTGTAAAAAAATATATTAATCGTTACAGAATTAAAAAAAAAATGGGCTGACATATAATATAAACTAATGATATCACGTGTTGGGCGTGTCGAAGCTTTCGCATTTCGGTCTCTCTAGACGCTTCTGTACATATACTAACTACAAAGAATTTATATAAATAGAAGCAGAGATAAAGTGTAAAAGTTATACAATACTGTTGCCAACATGAAGCGTCTAGAGAGACCGAAATGCGAAAGCTTCGACACGCCCAACACCTGATATCATTAGTTTGACTATTTCTTCTTTGCTCTAGTGTTTGCTTCCAGCGGGGTAATTAGCGCATAGGTTACGCTTTAGCTTATTGCGCGAGGGGTCCCGGGTTCAAATTCATATGTCCGCACGTTTTTTTTAATTCTGTAACGATTAATATATTTTTTTACAAATTCTTTTCTGATTTCTTTAGGTTTTCCTTCTTTTTATATAATAATTTCATTCTTTCGTGTGATTTCTTTGGGTTAGGTTAGTAGGTTTTTATTTTAATATCTAATTGTTAATAATTATTAGCGCCGCAGGCAGTATTAGCGTCGCAGACAAAAAAATGGGGGGTGCGAGGGATGTCCCCCCGCCTTTTTACCACAAAATAACAGGAAATATTTCAATTTCTCCACTTGCACGAATTTATTACACATTTACAAGGTAATGCGCATGCTCGAAGCTTTCGCATTTCGGTCTCTCTAGACTCTTGTGTATATGTACTTCACATGCCCCAGTTGCACTGGCAGACGAAAATTCCGCTCGGTGCGCGGTAGAGGGAATTTTAAAAATAAGTTTTTCTTCTCTTTAAAATCCCCTTACCTTATAGCGTTCAATCTTAGTACCCATATTATAAAACGTTGTATTTCTGTTAATTTTAACAACTGTCTTGTGTTTTAATGTATGTGTATATATATATATATCACTTTACTTTTATTTAACTGTTAGCTTTAAATTACAGACATGTTCTACATATTTTGGGTATTGTATTTTTTTGTACACGTGAACTAGTAAAGTTTATCCTAATTCTAATTCTTTCAAATAAGTACTTTCTTTTGAGACAATCAAATTTTTCGTTGTGTTTCTGCAACTAAACATTTTTCTAGCACATATCTTAAAATTTTTAAATTCATGCAACTAAACTTCTAAAAACTTGTATATTTTACTCATAAAAATTTAAAAACTTTAAGATGTGATAAAACAATTTTTATTTGTTGAAATGTAATAAATAATTCTGTTGTAAAAATAACCAACCAAAAGTAACTTTGTTAAATATCACTAAATTTAGCAAAGTAACATTTGTTTTCGTTATTTTTAAATTTCCGATTACACATTTTCATTTAGCTTGCACAACGCAGTCACCTGAAAAAACCTTAATTCGTTCCTGACTCGATAACCACTAGTTCAAATGAAGTCTGCATAGGGGTCACATCTGCATAGGTTAAAAATCCATTACTTTCATTAGGTCCGTGTAGATGACGCTTGACATCGCATCCAACAGTTGATACACGCGTATTATACTACTAGGTAGTCTATATACAATGCCGTAGACATTAAATGTAAATTATCAGTACAAATTTTGCATATCACCAATTAAGTTTTAATAGTTTTGAATACCACTCTTACAAATTTTTCACAGTCAATTTAACCTATTGTCACTAAATAGTTCACATTATTTCGTTCATTTTATGCTCTTATTCAATATTTTAATGTAATTGTCTAAGCTAATATATTTTGGGGGGTCATATTTTGCCTATTATTAGTTAAGATTTTATTAGTTTTAAGTTATCATATGTTTTGTGTTAGGTTAAGTGTGGGCCACACATAAGTATATCGATTGTGTGTAATGTGATTTCTGGAAATTTGGCTGTAATCGTGCCTAAGTATAATTATTAAATCTGTTATAGTAAGAAGCGTATTTGTTTTCACCAGCGTACATTTAAAGCCCCAATTTTGTTCGAACTCACTCCCCAGGTACTTGTCTAGTCGGCCGTGTGAGCCTCTTTCGCCACCAATTAAATGCAGAGAGGGGACTGCACGTAAAACATAAAAATTTTGTTCAGGGCACAGGGTGACCACCCTACCCTGCTATATTGCTGATATATCAGCCTCTAAAGCTAATTTTTTTTCATATTCCCCTTTTATCTGGGAGCCCTGCAACAATAGTGTTAGGGCATGGATGGAATGTTAAAGAAATCGTACAAAATCGAGAAGTTGATATTTTTTATTATTTCTCTTTGAATATCCTCTCAACTTCCTTTGTAAAGATAAAGTTTCTTTGTCTGTTTGTTTATATAAAAGTTATGAACATCTGAATTTTTAAATTCGCAGTTTTTCAAGGTTAATCGTGGCGAAAAAATGTTTTTCATGCAACACTGTCTTCTTCGTGAAATTTCCTTAAGAAAAAAGTTCTTTGCAGTTTATAATATCACATAAAAACGATATATAAAAATTACAGTAATTCCTACGAATTCTTTTTCGCTCAACACCACCGCATTATAGTCAAAGAGCTACTGGCTCGACAACATACTCATTTTCACAAGGCTGGAAATATGCACAAATGTTAGTTTAAGGCTTCCCAAAGAAGGAACGGGCGGTAAAGCTAAAGGACGTGGGGTTAGCACCCTTGAATTTTGAAAGTGGTTGACGTTGAAGCCGATATTTATTATTTACTTCCACAAAGCATTTACTTTCAGTTGTAAAATAGAGTAGCGGCATCAGAAATACTTCACGTGCTCGGGGTCTCTGGACCCCGAGCACATTGGAACTCTGGTTCAAATCCTATGTACCCTCAAAAATATTTTCACTTTTTTGAATTCTTCGACCCAAATCTTTTTCTCTAATATTATATTACCTATATTTTACGTCTATGAATATTTATTTGCCATAATATTTTGTATTAGTGAAAGAAAGTGTTTTTGATTAATGAAGTATTTTTGAAATCTGCAATTACACATTGAGAAAGGAAAGGATAGTTCAAACATCATTTTCATTTAAAGTTTCCTCACATTGAAAAAATTAAATATTCACTTGTAATCTTTCAAGTGCTTGAATTATTGTTGGAAATTTTATGAGTATATGAATTTTCTTAAAAAAATTATGTATGAGAAAAATTTCCTGCAATTAATTCATGCACGTGGGGGATTCGGTAGGAAAATTTCACACTTCACACCTAAACATGTATTTTTATGTCAAAGCAAATGTCAAATTTGACAGAAAAATTTCCATTTATTAATTTCGCTCAGGGGGATAAAAATTTCCGGAAATTTTTGGGTTCCTATGGTAACGAAATCAAGAACAAACTTCTGATTGGCTAAAAAAGTGATGTGTGAAATTTTCAATAAGGTAAGTTTAATATCTGAAACAACAACAAAAAAACGAGGTTTTTCAAAAACTCGGCATATTGACATATTATAGCACTTTACAATTTTTGCAGCAGAAGACTATCGGCAGAATGTCTACTAGCACCGCAGCACGGAACTTTTAGGCATACTTGTGCATTTCCTTTTGTGTTGCATTCTATGCGTCGATTTGTTTTTCATGTTTTCTTTAATAAAAAACACATTGAATATAATCTCGACAGAAAACGTAAAATTTCATAAATATCAAATTTTCAAACATTAATATCTACATAAATACGTCGCTCGAGTGGAGTGGAAGGTCGTATAGTACTGAAAAAGGAAGTTTGGCGTTTTACCGGCATTGTAAATTGCGCCGGTGAAATCACAAATTACGAGAGAATCAAAATCAGCATTTTTGACATTTGTACTTGTACTTGTAAGTACTGCACGGATTATTGACTAGGCCGCCGCGAGCGCTAGCAGTAAGCTCCACCATTCTGCCGATAGTCTATAAAAAACTATATAGAGTTTTCCCTAAAAAGCCAACTCCCGCTACGTTCCTTCAAATAAAAAAATCAAATATTCAATCAAATAAATTTAAAATCTGAAACAGTAAAAAAAAACAAAGATTTTTCAAAACTGGACATTTTATCACTTTCAAATTTTTGTAGCCGATAGTATACACATTTATAACACTCGCGCTACGGTCCTTCATACTGAAAACAAATCCTCGATTATTTTTGGATTGTTTCAGATATGAATTTATTTTTCTGAATATTTAATCTACTTTTTAATATGAAGGGCAGTAGCGCGAGTTAATTCTTTAGAGAAAACTCTATATAGTTTTGTATACTATCCGCTGCAAAAATTTTAAAGTGATATATGCCTTTATGTTGAGTTCTTGAAAAATCTTGGTTCATTTTTGATTGTTTGACAAAAAAAAGTTATTTGAATATATATTTTTTTAGTATTTTTCCAGCTGATTACGGATTTGAAGTCAGAATGGGGAGCTTAATGCGCATGTTACAAAGAAAAACCCGAAAAACTGTCAAGAAATGTGTTTTTATGGTTTTTTGGGTGGTAAAATATGCATGTGGCGTATTCTGCTAGGCTGCATCTATTTTTCTTACGTTTTTTTTGTGCCACTGACCTCGAATCTTGTTAAAATCCAGGGCTAATTGTCAAAATGTTGAGGAATATGAAGAAACCGTCAAAAATCACGTTTTTCACGGATACTATGTTTTTTATGGATATCACGTTTTTTCCATGAATACATACCGTGTTACGATGGCTTGCGTACACCTTTTTTGAGTATTTTTTCCCGCTGATGACGAGTGGGGTTCGAGGTTTTTTCATGGATGTCGCGTTTTTTCATGAATGCATAGCATATTCCAATGATCTGCATATACCTTTATGTGATAATTTTTTCCGCTGATCACGAATCTGGAGTCAAATTTTGGGGTTTGGGGGATGAAAACACAGAAAAATTAAAGAAACTGTCAAAAATCAGTTTTATTCAGGATACCCAATCATTGTGCGTGATTTATAGTATTTCAATTTTATATGGGTTTTCGTTTTCGAACGCGCTTATCTTCAAACGATCTGCATAAGGGGTTTCTTCGTCGTTTCGCTCCTTTTGGTTTCACGTCTCTTTGTAGCATCCAACAGTAATCTGCTAACATGTTGACTTTCTATTTACCTTGAAATCGACGTTCAAAGTCTTTTAAATCTTACTCCTTGCTCTTCGCTGAAATCGCCGTTATTCTTTGGAAACTCATCCATTTGTGAATCGAGAAAGTGCAATTTCAAACTTATCGTACAACCCAACTTTAGTAATTCTTTCTCATTTTTGATACAATGTTTCTGTAGTCTGGATCTTTGATATTACCGAGAAATTTTGTGGACACGTCTTTAAAACTTAACCATGACGCCTTTATACTTCATTCAAAGAATCAACAAATTCTTGGTCCCTAATAAAGTTCGAATCTCAGGCCCAACGAAGATACCTTCCTTCAATTTAGCATCAGATTTTTGACTCATCAAACGACTCAAAAATTTAAAGCATTGACCATTTTTGTTAAGAGCTTTATTTAGGGACCAAGAATTCGTTGATTCTATGATTGAAGTAGAAAGGCGACATGGCATGGTTAAGTTTTAAAGACGTGTCCACGAAATTTCCCGGTAATACCAAAGATCCAGTGTACAGAAACATTGTATCCAATATGATAATGAATTACGAAAAGCTAGGTTGTACGATGAGTTTGAAATTGCACTTTCTCGATTCACACCTGAATGAGCTTCCAGAAAACAACGGCGACTTCAGCGAAGAGCAAGAAGCAAGATTCCACCAAGATTTAGCAGACTTCGAATGTCGATTTCAGGGTAAATGAGATGTCAACATGTTGGCAGATTACATTTGGATGCTACGAAGAGAAGTGAAACCAAAAGGAACGAAACGACCCTTATATAGATCGGTTGAAGACAAAAACGAAAACCCACATAAAATTGAAATACTATATATCACGCACAATAATTGGGTATTGCCTAAATGTTATTTGTGGCATTATATTAATTTTTTTCCTTCTTCAATTTTTGGGACTTCCTGCCACATGTATGTTTTCTTTCTAAGCGGTGCTAGGGGAATCTACAAAATATATCACAATTAACCAGTATTTTACTGGTAAAAAACCTCTACGCCTGTGACGTTTACGTCAAAGGATCAGTTAAAGGTTGGTTTTTATAAATAAACAACACAAAAAAGTATAATAACTTGAAATCAAATATTTCGCCGACGTTTCGGAAATTTTAACAAAAGAGGCAGATAGCAAAAAAAGAAAAATTAAAGAATCCGCGATAATATTATTGAATGAGGATAATTGCGTGTCGAATTGTTCCGTAGATGTCTGTACAACTTGGCTACCAATGTTAAAAGAAGAACTTCACAAACTTAACATTGTATAGAAACTAAAAAAACTGTTAACTATATCAACAGTTCTATGTAAATAGTAAGTATCTATGGATATTGAATATAACAAACATTCTTAGAGCTGTGTATTTGTCATACACAGCAAAAAAGATTTTTCAAAAAAAGCCTTGAAAAAGGAAACAGATTATATTTCCGAAACGTCGGCGAAATATTTAATTTCAAGTTTTTATACTTATTTGTGTTGTTTATTTATAAAAACCAACCTTTAACTGATCCTTTGACGTAAACGTCACAGGCGTAGAGGTTTTTTACCAGTAAAATACTGGTTAATTGTGATATATTTTGTAGATTCCCCTAGCACCGCTTAGAAAGAAAACATACATGTGGCAGGAAGTCCCAAAGAATTGAAGAAGGAAAAAAAAATAATTGGGTATCCCGAAAAAACACGATTTTTGACACTTTTTTTATTTCTCTCAGTGTTTTCATCACTGACCCCAAAATTTGACTAGAATCGTGATCAGTGAAAAAAATTACTCGATAAAGATATCTGCACACCATTGAAACACGCTATACGTTCATGAAAAAATGCGACATCCATGAAACAACACGATTTTTGACAGTTTTTTAAAATTTTTCTGTTTATCACTGACCAAATTATTCAAAAAAGGTGTACGCAGGCCATCGTAACACACTATGTATTCATGAAAAAAATGTGATATCCATAAAAAACAGTATCCGTGAAAAACGCGATAGATTCGAGGTCAGTGGGGCAAAAAACATGCAGCCTAGCCGAACGCGTGACACGCATATTTTACCACCCAAAAACCATAAAAAACGCATTTCTTGACAGTTTTTCGGGTTACTCTCTGTAATATGCGCAATAAGCTGCCATTCTGACTACAGATTCGTAATCAGAGGAAACAAATACTAAAGAAAAGTATATTCAGATGTCCAGCCAAATAATTTTTTTTGTGGGCCTGTGTAATTGCGGATTTTAAGAATACTTCATTAATAGGAACCACTTACTTTCACTAATACTAAATATTATGGCACCATGCCACTCCAAAATGGAAGCATTCGGACATAGGCGCATAAACAGTTCTGGGTTGAATGCTTTTGCGAAAACCATGTTGAGCATCTGACAATATTTAATTTTTTTTGGAAATTTTACATGTTTGTTAAAAAGAACACGTTCTACTATTTTAGAAACAGTCGACAAAAGTGCCAAGGGTCTGTAATTCTCTGGTAAGATGTTTTCTAATTTTTTATGTCGAGGAAGAACTTTGGCTATTTTTAAAATAGATGGAAATGTTCCTTCAGATGATAGATTTATTAAATATGTAAGTAGAACTACTAAAAATTTTACTGATTTAAAAAAATTAAATTAGATACTTTGTACTTAAATTACACAGCCAAACAAAAAACTCTCTGTACAGAACATTTTTTTTGTGGGGCTGTGTTATCTACGCCTGATGCGTTGCAGATTTTTAATTCCGTAATGATATTACAGATTTTATTTTCTACCATAATTTCTAAAAAAATTGACACCTCTTCATCATATTCTGTTAATGTTAAAAAGGAAATTAATGCAGTTGGTGTTAACTTACGCTGGATATCGGATATCCTAGTTTGTCGTGAAAAATTTGATTTAAATATGATAAAGGCAGATTATGTTCATACCATGACAAAAATAACAACGTTGCCAAGGATTGATTTCCACGCATTAATTACATTAGATATTACGAACACAATTAAAAATATATAAAAAATTTATTAATCAGAGCCGGGTGTAAATGTAAGTATTAAGATATCCATGAATTAAATGTATAAATAGATGTGAATGTTCTCTATCGGGCAACCTGTAAAATATTTAACGTTATTATTAAGTGTACGTTATTCTAACACAAATAACGTAAAAGTTTATGGGTTAATAACATATTCGGTTATTTTTGAACGACTGCGTATGCGTAGTATAATGGCGGATAACGTATAACGATGATAAATTAAGGGGCCTAAAGTCCCCTGCTCTTCCGGATTTTCCGGTTATTAACGTACCAGTGACGTTAATGAAACAAAAAACAAATCAATTTCGAAAATGTCAAAAAATGCTATTCTTCGTTCACTTATGTGGGCTCGAATTTTCGATATCGTCCATGCAATTCACAATGCCGTGAAAATGCCAATTTCAATTTTTCGATATCGACATTGGGGAGCCTACCTGCTGATGCATTTACTTTCTTATGACAATTTAAAAATATCATATTTTGCCTCATCCGACCAGACTAATTGAAATTTCAAATCCACACGGACCGCGACCGTAGCACATTGCGTTAAGCGTCAACTTTCACAGCAAATTTCTCAGTTCGAATCCTGTACAGGTGTACTTTTTTTAATTTGTTTTGAACCTTTTGACTGATATTTATATTCTAAAATTACATCACATTTATTTTCACGCGATGAACGTTTAAAAACGATAAAAAAGTAGAAATACTCTGTCCAAGTTAATGAATTTGTTCACGACATCGGAAGCGTATATCACTATTCAACACCATTAAAAATATAAGGCTACATTATTTTTCTATCTGCTGAATATGAATGAATTTAAAAAAAGACAGCTTGTTAGAAATCTGTTATTCCCAGTGTCATGCAGAATAACAATTTCTGTCTCTGGAAAAGCACCAAACAACATGTATGCAAATCGTTTTTCGTAATTACCGAGTGGTAATTAATCGATAAAGGAAAAATCAGCTTGTTACAAATCCCAGTGAAATATCTCGCAGATTAACAGTTTCTACCTTTGGAAATCCACCAATCATGCCAATCATATTTTTGTTCTCACTATGTGACAAGCAGTCGCAAAAAAATATCAGCTCAATACAAATACTTCCACCAACCATGAAAAGAATGTCGACTTTCAAGAGTCGTCTAGTGAAGTTTCCACCAAAAAAATTTCTCATACCTCTTTTTCTGTCTGCCAAGCTTTAAGGAACAGGCTTAATAATATGTCTAGCTTTTACAAATGTGTTAGGTGATTACACGCTGGCTCCTGTACTATACCCTATTTGACATCTGAAAATGCAAACTCTGTGGAAGTGAATAAATAAATATCAGCTTCAACGGCTTCAAAAATTCAATGGTGCTAACCCCACCAATGTCCTTTAGCCATATCGGCCATTCCTTCTTTGGGAAGCATTAAACTAATATTTTGGCATATTTCCAGCCTTGTGAAAATAAGTATGTTGTCGAGATCAGTAGCTCTTATACTATATTTCAGTGGCGTCGAATGATATAAAAATTGTAGAAATTATAATAATTTTATTTAGATATCAACGTTAGCAAGTAAGATAAAAAAAGTTGTATAGGACTCTCTGTAAGGAAATTTCACAAAAACAGTATTGCTTGAAGAAAATGTTTTCGCTACGTTTAATGCTTAACCCTAAAAACCGTGAATTTAAAAAGTCCGATGTTTATGATTTCTTTATCTCTGCAAAGAATGTTGAGATTCTTCTAGGGGGATTCAAAAAAAGAAATAACCAAAATATCAACTTTTTGATTTTGTACGATTTCTTTAACATTCCATTCATTCCCTAAACGTCATACAGATTTTACAGCCAAACCATCAGAAATAGGGTGTAAACGCACCTTTAAGAAAAAACTATAATTTTCATTTTAAACCTTTTTACTTTCCTCGCATACCGAAGGGAAGTATTGTATTCGAGAAAAAATCACCCTCCGAGATTTTTTCGGATTCTGACGTTTCAGAACACGTAGATTACGAAAATATAGGTTTTTCAATTCCGTCAGTCTGTCTGTCTGTCTGTCTGTCGGTCATTTACTAAAAAACTACTTGACGGAGAGCAGTCAAATTTGGTAGGTAGTTGACGCTACTGTCAGCGAAGAACTGGTAGAATTTTCACTGAAAAATATACAGGGTGGACCGTCTAAACGGAATAAATAGTGAAAAAAATATTTTTTTGCTCAAATTTGAAATTTCCACGTTTCATGACGCGCTAAACCGATTTCAGAAAAAAAAAATTTTTGAAAATTTTTTTCAAACATTTTTGAAAAAATTTTTACCAAGATGAAAAAAATTTTTTTTTGCTCAAATTTAAAATTTCTACGTTTCATGACACGCTTAACCTATTTCAGGAAAAAAAAAATTGAAAATTTTTTTCACCAATATTTTTGAAGAAATTTTTACTACTAAAATGAAATATTTTTTTTTCTTTCTCCAAATTTAAAATTTCCACGTTTCATGGCATTCTAAGCCTGATGCAAAAAAAAAAAATTGAAATTTTTTTTTACCATTTTTTAAATTTATTTACCACTAAAATAGATGGGATTTTTTTTTGTTTCTTCAAATTTCAAATTTCCATGTTTCATAGCGTTCTAAATCTATTTAAAAGAAAAATTAGAAATTTTTCTTACTATTTTTAAAAAATTTTACCACTAAGATAGAATTTTTTTTCTTTGTTCAGATTTTAACTATCCACGTTTCCATGACATTCTAAAACTATTCAAACAAATTTAAAAATGTTTTTGAAGAATTTTTAAAAAAATTTGAAAACATTTTTAATCCATTTATGTATCACTACTATAGAACAGACGAAAAAACGTGTTTGCTCAAATTTAAAATTTCCACGTTTCATGATATTCCAAACCAATTTCGGAAAAAAAATTGCATCATTTTGTTACCAGTTTGGAGAAAAATTTAACACTAGAATGCTCAAATTTAAATGACATTCTAAACCTAGGTATTTCAGAAAAAAAATTTTCCCACCAACATTTTTCAAAAAGTTTTTACCACTAAAATAGATCGAATTTTTTTTTATTTGCTCAAATTTAAAATTTTCACGTTTCATAGCATTCTAAACCTATTTTAAAAAATATGTAATTTTTTATTTTTAAACTTTTTTTAGCATTACTATAGAATAGAAGGAAACTTTCCTTTTTGCTCAAATTTAAAATTTCTACGTTTGACATTTTAAACCTATTTCAGAAAAAAAATTTTTTGAAATTTTTTAACCACCACTATACTTCCACTCCATTACGTGAAGTTGGATTGAAAATGTGACAGATGGCAATAATATCTGGCATATGCACCTATTATACTTTTAAAATGTGCAGGGTGGTCATCCCAAGAAATAATTCAGTCATTGTGGACATTTGTAAAGGTATTTGCGCAAGCCTGCCATATGTGGCACCTGCTATTTAGTATTGAACTTTTGCTGTTGGATGAGCAATCTGTATATTTTTTTGACCAAAACTTATCAAGTTTTCTTTGTAATAATAGCAATAACTCTATTCCGATTATTATTCTCAATGTCATTTCGTAATTATTAATTTTTTAGAGTGACTGCCATGAACAAGTAACGAGGGAAGTTCTGTGTAAATACCTTTACCGATTTTTTCATATCTCACCGTTCTCGAATATTGCGCAAAAATAAACTATTTCAGTCCTTTTCCACCCTTAAGGAAAGGGTGGGACTAGTAGAATATTAGAATTTTTTTGCATTTCAGCTCAATACCACTTTTCCCGTAGAGATCAGCTTCCGAACACATTTTGCGACTTAACCAACTCATTTACTTCGACTAAGGGCGGGTTGTATCGCAGTGAGTTAAACCAAGGATCTTGGAACTAGAGATCAAAAGTTGATGACTGATCAATATGGATTCTGTTGTATGGTTTGTAATCAATTTGGGTTCAAGTGAACAGCCCATTCTTTAAATATTCTGCTATTGGCATCCCTGAAATTAGTGCTAGGCATGCGCATTCTTATTGATTTGTTTATTTTCTCATTTCATTTCAAATTTTAAGGTTATGTTTACTGCGGATTTAAGATAAGCACGTACCCAAATTTCTCTTGATTTATATTTTGTTTCACCTTTTACAAATAAAGTAACTTGAAATTGGTAAGTACAGAACAAGTTTTTATTATACTGTTATATCAATATTGCTGGTCATAAAATAACAATTTTCTGTAAATATATTATTTGAGATTGTTAAATTAATGGGTGTTGGGGGCTGGCTACCCTATTTCAAACATAACTTCTTAAAAGTGTTTGACATAGGTGTATTTACCTATAGGTTATTATGTAAATAAGTATATAACTTATTTGTAGATCAAGATGGAAGAAAAGATGAAGCGTTCCAGCAATTTTACTGGGAAGGAAGAAAATCTCTTAGTTTCTTTAGTGCAACAAAAATATGCGAAGATAATAGAAAATAAAAGAACAGATTCCAATTCAAATAAAATTAAAGGTGAAGCTTGGGCAAATTTAAAAGATGAATTTAACAGCTTATCAGGGGAAGCATATAGAGATGTTAATGCACTAAAAACTAAATATAATAATTTAAAAAAGAGAAGCAAAAGAAATTTTGCAACCTCAAAACAGTACATGTACGGCACAGGAGGGGGGCCACCAAAAATAGTTAACGATACTCCTCTTGATACCAGCATACATGAAATAATTGGTACGCAGATGACAGGTTTACCCAGTGAATTTGACGGCGATGCTGAACCAACAATCAATAAGGAAAACATACCACCTACTATTGAAAATCAGGAGGGTGAGTAATTTAAATGGTCAAAATTATGTTATTTATAGAGGATAGAATATTTAACTAATGAAATGTAGAGGTTTGACTTTGAAATATTTTGCTTAGGCCCGCTACACACGTGCTGATAAATCATAACGATTGAACTGTACAGTTCAACATACGATTAAAATCGAGCAATGTGCATGCAGATGTTTACAACACACGGATCTGTGTAGTTTGAACTGTACAGTTAAATCGTTATGATTTATCGGTATGTCTGTTGTAGCAGGGTTTAGTAGGTGTTTAACAATTTTTATTACGTTTTACGAACGATGTTTAATATCTAGGTATATATATTATAATAATTTAAAATTTTCTGCAAATTTGCCATTTCAGAAGTATTATTTTTCTGATTTTTTTTATTGTAGAGCCAGCTGAAGATGTCATAATAGAATGGCCTTCGAATAGGAACTCCAGAGACGAGCCCTTGGTATTAATGGTTCACAATGATTTGACAGATGGTAAGGCTTTTATATATACATTCTCTATCGCACAGTACTGTTAATGCAATTTATATCTACTTTACAGTTGTCAACGACTATGATAACATCACCCTCAACCCTGAACAATTACCCAGTATTTCTTCTTCGTTGGTTGTAACAGGTGAATCATTAATAAGTGATAATTAAGTTATATTTTATTTAAACAGAATACATTACTAATAATTGATAGTAATTGATGTTTAAAAGTTTCTCTTCTGTTTCTTGGGATATCTGCCACATATGTATTGTGAATTAAAATAATAACCAGGGAATCTATAAAATGATAGAATTATTTGTAAAAAGCTTCTATGTCTGTGACTTTTACATGAAAGGAACAGTTACAGAGGTAATTTTTATTATATATATTTTTTAATATATCAAAAAAATATCAACAGTTCTATGTAATTAAGTCTCTATGGAGAAAACATACTTGATTTCCAATACATCTGCGAAAAATTATTCTTTATTATCATTTTGTTTTTATTTTCATTCAGATGTATAAAAAATATTACTCTCTAATTATTCCTTTGGCATAAAAGTCACAGACGAATAATTCTATTTTGTATGTAGTTTCCCTGGTTATCATTTTGATTTAGAAAATGTGGTACATATTTAAATTTAACTTTTATTTATCATGAATAATTTTCAGAAGGTGCCATAGACTGGTCATCATACACCCCGAGCCAGTTACGAACACCTGTCGCCCCTTCATTGAAAAGAAAAAGAGAAGGTAGGTAACAATGTAAAATGTTTAATTTATTAAAATAAGAAATTTCGCTATATTATTTGTAGATGGAAATTTAAGGACTAAATTGAGTCAATGGGCTGCTGCCAAAAAAAATGTGGCAGCCATTACAGAAAAATGCTTACTTGAAGAACACACTCTAAAAATTAAAATATTGCAGGAGGCCCACCTTGCACAAATGAAACAGAACGAAGAAAAACATGAATTAGCAATGAAACACTCAATAACAATTCATGAGTTACAGAAGAAAAAAATAGCTTTAGAAACGGACATATTAATGTTTACAAAAGAAAAATGTATTATTGAAAATAAAAAACCATAAATTTAAAAAATAAGTATATTTTTTAAATAAAATTCTTTTTATTTCTTATTTAACATTTCTAAAAATAATCAAATCAAGTAAAAAAAATCATAACAGTGTTTGAAAATATTCATTAATTAAGTGGTACCTATGAAGATTATTAATATTTAAATTTATATCATTTGGTGGATTCTCTGGGTTGATACCGTTTAGCAAGTCTATAGCTTCTTCTATATCATTATCGACCTCTAGCTGGGGTTCGCCCATTTCACAGGCAATATTATGCAATATAGCACAAGCAACGACAATTCCCTCTACTTTCTCAAGTTTCAGACGAATGCCGTTAGCCAATACTGGGAACCGTCTCTTTAAAACACCATAAAGACGTTCTATAGGATTTCTTGTCCGAATTTGACTTTCATTATAAAGTTGTTCTGCCTGAGTTACTGGGTTCCGTAATGGAGTCAAAAGATACCTTCTTACGGCGTATCCACCATCGGCCACTAGTACACTATTTCCAAATTCCCCATATTCCATTCTGCCTTTTATTCTCGAATTATTCGAGCCTGGCCATCGACAAACCACATCTCTTATCTTTAGAGAACTATCACAGACCATTTGCACGTTCATTGAAAAGAAGGCTTTTCTATTTCGAAATATCTCTGCGTTTTCCCCACCAGGTGATTGAATTCTTACGTGTGTGCAGTCTACCGCACCAATGCAGTTTGGAAACCTAGCAATGCGATAAAAATCTATCTTGACTCTTTGTTGTTCCTCATATGTCTCTGGCATTTTGATAAATTGTTGATGAAGTTGTGCTATAGTACGAATTACTTTTGCTATAACGCGACTTGCTGTTGATTTGTCAAAACCATTAACGTCTCCAATAACCTGTAAGATACTACCAGTAGCTAAGTATCGTAAGGTACCGTAAAGCGGGGCAATTTCGATCAAAATTTAAAGTTTTTTTCAGAAAAAATATCCAAAATCTTTTTCAAAAAATTCTGGAAAAATTAATATTAATATCTTAAGTGATATTTTAGCTACATGTTTACAAAAAATGAAAATTCCACGACTCTTATTTTTTTTATTTTTTGTTTAAATAATGATCGAATTTACCCTGAAATTGGGGTAAATTGGATCACACATATACTTTTATGAAATATCGACTTTTAGCCAAACACAGATAAAGTCGACCACTAACTCTGTTTTTTCAACACTGTAATGATTATAAATTTGAGAAAAAAACTTTGGGTAAAGAAATTAGTAAAAAAAATATTTTATTCTAGAAGAAAACTAGCTATAGAGAATATGGAAGAAGATGTGACAAAAACACCTTATAAAAATTATCAAATATAATTACTATTTTGTATAATTCCTGTCTATAATTTTAAGAAAAATAAACCTTCCCTTGTTTTGCCTATTAGTTTTTCGATATTTTCTTTTGGAACAAAATCTTCATCCTTTACGGCCGGAAATATAAAATAAGTTTGGCCACTATTTGGCCAACATAGAGTTGATGCCTTTTTCCTGAGGGAAATTTCAATGAATTCCACTATGTTTGAAGGTCCACCTCCATCGTCAAGTTCTTCATCACTGTCCAAATCCTCTATTTCCTCCATTTCACTTTCTACACAAACAACTTGTTTATCTTGAAATATCCGGATGGCCCAATCTTCTTTTTGTAATTTCTTACCATGGTCGACTTTTCCCCAGTAAATTGTAATTGTTCGTATATCTGGCAACAGCGCCTACAATTTTCTCCTAATTCAGTCCAATTTTTTTTCTAGCATAACAAATAAACCCTTTTAAAAACATTGTACACTTCGACTCCCTAGCAGTTATCCTGTTGGATCGGTAATAGTTTGTTGTCGCACTTTAGAAAAAAGACGATAAACAACGGTCAATTGTTATAATAAACCTAACACATTGTAATGCAATGAAACATATATTACTGTGGTAAAAAGCTTTCTGTATTATTTTTCTTTGATCCTACGAACGCACGAGGCTTAGTCCTCCTCACAACAGATTGTGGTGCCATTTTAATATGAAATTGTCTGTGTGATCGAAATTGCCCCAGTATATCGAAATTACCCCGCTTTACGGTACCTAATACCATTTCTGCTGGTGTTAAGGCTGAATTTCTGCAACATAAACAAAACAGTGATTAAATAAATTTCATATTTATGCTGAACAAATATATCTACTTACACATTTTTAAGGCACACAATATGTTCTTGAATTTCCTCTATTATATGTGCTATAGTTTCTTTCGACAATCGAAATCTCTCTCTAAATTCTTGATTATTCCACTTTATAAAATTGTTAACTTTCTCGCGAAAAATTCTGGGTGCTCGTGGAAATATTTCCATTTCAATCAATTCCAAGAAGTCGTCATCATCTGTTAGGTCTTGTAGATTATGTAGATCCTCTACAAAATTCATGGCAAATTGAGAAGACAAGTTGAATATAAATAGTAAATACAAAATATTCTACTCACAAATCAGTTGATCCGTGGTTAACTCTAACCTATTCATCGATTAGCTGATCAGCGGTTTGACCTACGAATCATCGCTGATTAACCTCCTTACAACACAATTTTCCCCGCTGAACCCTAGTCAAGCTGATCCAGTAGTTAAACTAGGTCGATACAACCCGCCCTAAAAGTTCTTGGGTGATTGGTTGATTCTTGTACAAGTAATTAAAAATTAATAATGATGGGACTGTTTACTTCAAATGAACTCTGGTTATAGTTGTACTATCTATTCTGCAAACACTGCCTATTTCGGATTAATTAAACAATTAAATAAAAAACTAGGTTTGAGTTAGAAAAAACTTATAAGATTTATTTACTTCTCTTAGGCCAACATAACATCGTGTAAAATATTTGTACGTATACACCAGATACCAGAGATTGATTCTGATCTATCTGTGTGTCTTCTTGTCACACATGATTCTACGATTCAGATATCTACAGTCACAAATTCCATTAGTTGTAAAAAGTAGCGGTGGTCCTTCTGTGGCTATGTGTATTTGTGTCGAAGATCACGGGAGGACTGTCCGGCATCGGAATACTAAAATCAAAGCTTCTCTTCTTACCTTTCCATATTTTATGAAAATAGCAAAGAAGCAGCAAAAGAATACGATGCATTGTATCATTCACAATCATTAATAAATCATTTATCATTTTGAGACATCAAACTTAAAAACTTATATTACAAGAATTCTTTTATACAATCGGATTATTGGGGAATAATTTTAAATTAGAATATTTGAAAAGAAATCAACAACTCTAACCATAATTATGTTAAGTTAACAAGTTTCCTAATTAAATCGGCAAATCGCGGAAGGCCATCAAGAAAATTGCCAACTCGAGGTGTGCGTGAGTCGCCCTTTGCATCCCCATGAATAAACAAGAACAATAGTTAGCGAGTGCTGTGGTGTTGTCTTACACATAGAGCTTTTACAAAGGAACGCCGCTATCTAGATCCGGTTCCTTTTGATGTCGGAACCCCCTCTTCCGATTTCTACATGGAAAGTCGCATGTAAAGTACACTAGAGGGTAAACGTATAACGCTACTTGCAGTTTTAGAGATAACCATTGTCCGAAGCTTTCATTGCTACATCACACGTTTCCTTGCAAGATTGGGATTAATAGTTTTAGGATATGTCACAATATTCTTAAAGGTAAGCAGACTGACGTCTAATTTAAATCTATACATGATATTAAGAAAGCTATTAACGAAATTTAATATTAAAATCTACAATTTAAGATATATTAACATTATGAGGAACCATTATCGGTAGATATTTGAAAATTTAGTGAGTATTATGTATTCCGGCATTATTAGATAAAATAAAAGAGAAAAAACAATATTTCATCACATCATCTACAGTATTATCAATATCAAATAAATAATAGTTTTAAGAAACTAAAAAAACACGCTTTAATAGCAAACCGAACTAAAAAGTAAAAAATAATACAATACAAAAAAGCGTGGAGTGCTTATTACTATGAAATATTTATACCAGTTGATATCAAGCATCCCACGCTATTTTGTATTGCATTGTATTATTTTTTACTTTTTAGTTCGGTTTGCTATTAAAGCGTGATATTTTAGTTTTTTTAAACTATTCTTTATTTTTTAGTCTTAAAAATTTGGACCAGATAATTCTAATCTGGAACCTCGATAACCCACAGATACCGATTTTCAGTCGAATCCGACGATAATTGATAAAGTCTATCCACCATGTTGAAGCCACCATTTTGAATTTTTAAGTTTCGATGATATATTTGTTTTCTATTTGTCAAGCCCTTTCCTTTGATACCCATATCAAGGCGGTTGTAAAGAAAATGATATCCGCCATCTTGGGGCGGCGGCGATTTTGAATATATTATAAAATTGAGTATATTATAGTATATTGTCATCGGAGCTACACACAATTGCCAAGTTTCATGATGATACAACAATAATTAGAAGTGGGTGAAAATTACGTTGAAAGATTCCGTTACATAGATTGATAGATACAGGTCAAGCTAATAAAAGCGTGTTAAAAATAGACCCGAAATGAGTAAGAGTCTAAAATAATAATTATTTGCGTTATCTAAATTTTACAACCTTTTAAAATAATATCAATAACAAATATGGCACCAACCATATTTAAAAGCATTATTAAGGAGACATAGTTAAAAAACTTAAACACCACACATAGTAGACAACTTCCAAATCCAAAACCTAGGATGTCTGGAAGGGGAATACACATTTGAAAAAACGCAGACTACATCTATTACCCACCGACATTGTCAGTAGCGGAGCTTGGGATCGAACCCAAAACTCGATGTACAATTAGACAGTCTGACCAAACGTGTTTGCCACTAACAGGCTTTAGCCGGCTCGTGTGAAACATGGAGAAAAAAAATTCTGTCTGTCGGTCGGTGAGTAACTTTTTTGTCAATATCTTAAACCGTCCCAAAGTAATCATGTACTCTGGAACGGTTTAAAATATTGACTTGTGGTACACATAATATGTGTTACCGATAACGAGATCTGAATCTAGCTTATATTTTGAGTTTCCTCCGTTGAAAGGTTGAGGGCAAATAAGAGTAAATAAGTAAAGCAAGCCAGCAAAAGTCCAAAAATTTAGAATTTGGATATGCTAGAAGTTAAGTTCTAAATTTGTTTATGGCTTCTGCCATCCGCACCACCACACCCACTCCATTATTGAAAGTGTTAACGAAATAAAATTAAGAAACCGCTGACAATGAAATTAGTACTTACACATCCAGATTTCCCATTCAAGTCTCTTTAAACGAGACGTATTGATACTATCTATATCTGCACTTCAGTATGTGAGAATAAATGTTAATAGAATTTTAACAATATAATTTTTAAAATTGTCTGACCCAAGGTGGTAATGGGGTGGATGATGCCCAACATTTTTTTGAGAACTCTGCTCTCACACACACTAAATAAAAATTTTATTTTGTTAACTCCTTCAAAAATGGAGTGGAATGTTGGAGGTGGTGGTGGGAGTGGCAAATCCCAAGCTTACTTGCTTGCTTTATTCATTTATCCCTATTTACCCCCCAAATCCTTCGCCGGAATGAGCTCAGTTCCAAATCTTTTTATAACACATACGTGTACCAAATTTCAAGTCAATATCTTAATATTATTTAGTTAACTTTTTCAATAATGTAGTAGATGTAGTAGATTCTAGACTTTTACTAGCTTTACTTGTTTTCCCCTATTTACTATAATGAAGTGTGGGTGGTGGTAGGGTTGACGAATGTCGTAGAATAATGTGATCCTCCTTGATACTCCAATTATTATTAGCTTACTTATTTTCCCTATTTACGCCCCTTGTCTAACTCTTCAACGGAATCAGGTCAAAATGACTGTAGTTTCATATGTTGCTGTATGTATATATATATATATATATTCAATAATATATAAGTATATGTGAGAATAATTAATAAATTCTATTCTCTTACCTCGGGGCCAAAAAGTAGGTTCAAGTAATAAATTTTAATAAACAAAAATTTTAAATCAAATAAATCTTTAATGAAATTAACTTCAAAAATATAATATAAAATTTCAAGTTTCCCTAATTCCCTGAATTAGCTAACTTAAAAACTATAACCAAAACATTTTAAAAATGTCAGTACATAAATTATACTAAAAGTCATATCTCAAATTACCTGTACCTTTCACATTTATTAATTATTCATTCCTCTATCTTCTTTTCTTTTCCACACTCAAGCATTTCCTTCTCTATTTCCAGTCGCTTCTTCCAACTTGTAGGTTGCTTATTTTCTCTTGAATAAAAATAATTTGTTGCATATATAAATCACATCATTCTTCAGAATTGTCCTCTTTAACAAACACTTCCTTCATTCTCTTCTCAATCTATTAAACTCTATTTTTATTTCATTGATCCTTTAATACTGATTATAACTCTGGGCATAGTTACATCATCCGGAAATCACCTTCTACTTTCTTTTGTATCTCTTCACGTTTATTATTTTTTTATTAATTCAATGATGATATTAATGTATTGATTTTTTTGTATCCACCAAAATTAATACTTTTTATCAATCTTTCATTCTTCGTATCTATTGATTATTTTTTCTTCTCTCTATTTTTCTTTTCTGGCGCCAACTCTTTTTCTTAATTTCTGTCGATTTTCACTAACTTCACTCACTTAGACCTTCTTAAACCTAATACATATTTCTTAATCTAACAAATTTTGTTTCTCTAAATAAATACATGTCAATATATATATATATATATATATATATATATATATATATATATATATATATATATATGAAGTGTTGGTGTTCTTCCGGGTGTTTTCCCGTGTAGTTGGTAGGCTCCTGTGGGAGCCACGCTTGTCTGAACGACGTTTCGGCGGAATCTCATCTGCCATCCTCAGGTTCTAGCTGGAAGCTGCCTGTTGCTGCTGCTGCTGCCGCCGCTACTGCTGCTGCTGCTGCTGCGGGTGCTACTGCTGCTCCTCGTTGCTCGAACTGAACTGGTTCATATATATATATATATATATATATATATATATATATATATATATATATATATATATATATATATATATATATATATATATATATATATATATATATATATATATATATTATGTTGTTTCTTAGGTTTTCACGGGTATTAAATGAAGTGTTGACATGCTTCCGGGTGTTTTCCCGTGTAGTTGGTAGGCTCCTGTTGGAACCATAGTTGTCTGAACGACGTTTCGGCGGAATCTCATCTGCCATCTTCAGGTTCTAGCTGAATGCTGCCTGCTGCTGCTGCTGCTGTTGCTGCTGCTGCTGCTACTGCTGCTCCTCGTTGCTCGAACTGAACTGACGTTCTCTCTGTTGTGCGGCTCCTTATATACGTTGTGGGGTGGGGCGCACCTGCGCACTTGGCTGCGTGTTACTGGCCCTCTTCTCTCTGTTGGAGGCGTAGCGGGCGCCTGAGCTAACCCGACAAGAGGCCTCACTGAAACGTCACGTTTCACGTGACTTCTCGTTGAAGGTCGTTTATCCTCGTATCCAGTCGTCGCTAGCGCTTGTCGTGCTTCACTTAGGTTAGTCAGTGCTTGGCTCCGGCTCCTCGTGATGGGTCCCCTTGTGGCCGGCTGTGATGTCTCCTCGTGAATTGTCGATATTCGACGGTGCCTCGTTGCGATCGGTTCGTTTACCATGGGACGTCGTGTGTTTTCCGTTATATATCTTCCTGACAGTGCGGGCTTCCATGCGGTGGGTAATCTCTGGGTGTCGTCTCTCTTGTTAAGATTTTGCGGTCTCTTTTCAATTTCAATTGCCTCCCTGGTAATTCTTGATCTCCAATGCTCGATGTTGGCTACTGTCCTGGTGTTGTCGAAGTCTATTTTGTGCCCAGTAGTTTTTGCGTGCTGTGCTAGGGACGATGTTTTCTCCTCTTTTTGCACTGCGTTCCTATGTTCTTCTCTTCTTACACTTATGCGTCTGTTGGTCTGTCCTATGTATGATTTATTGCAATCTTGGCACGGAATTTCATACACTCCTTGGTTTTCCAGGGCAATTTTTGATTTCGGGTTACGGAGAACTGCGCTGATCTTTCGGTCTGTTTTGAATATTGTCCCTATGTTGTGTCTACGTAGAAGTTTGCTGATTTTGTCCGTTGTCCCTTTTACGTAAGGTAGATATGCTTTTGCCACTAGTTTCTCGGATTCTTCCTGGGTTCGTGGTTTGGATAGTTCTTGCGACTTCTGTATTGTATATCTTGAAAATCCATTTCTCATGAGTGCTTTCTGAAGTGATGACATCTCTTCGATGATATGGTCGCTGTCTGCTAGCCTTTGGGAGCGTGTCACTAAGGTCTTCACTACTGAATTCAGTTGCGCTGGATGGTGATGTGATGCTGCATTTAGATATCTGTCTGTGTGAGTGGGTTTTCTGTATACTGTGTGACCTAGTGTTCCGTCTTGTTTCTTCTTCACTAATACGTCTAGGAATGGGAGCTGGCCTTCTGCTTCTACCTCCATCGTGAATTTGATTTTGTCGTGAATGTTGTTCAGGTGGACTAGGAAACTATTTAGATGTTCTCTTCCATGAGTCCATATTACGAATGTGTCGTCGACGTATCTTAACCAAAGTTTTGGTTTGAGTGGTGCAGTTTGTATGGCCCGCGTTTCTAAGTCCTCCATGAAAAGATTAGCGATGACTGGAGACAAAGGAGAACCCATCGGTGCTCCTTCCGTCTGTTTGTAGCGCTGGTCATTGTATGTGAAGTAAGTGTTATTTAAACAGTGTGTAGTTAGACTAAGAATATGCTCCTCTGGATTGTACTTTCGCTTGATCAATTCGAGTGATTCGTCTACTGGTACATTTGTGAACAGTGACACAACATCGAAGCTCACTAGAAGATGTTCTGGTTGGACAGTCTCGTTGTTTAGTAACTCGATGAAATGTTGTGCGTTTTTCACATAGGATGTAGCCTTTTCGGCGAGTAGCTGCAACTGCCTAGCTAGATATCTCGCTAATTCTTGCACAGGTGATCCTACTGAGCTAACAATAGGTCTTAGTGGTGCTCCTTCCTTATGAATCTTTGGTAGGCCATATAGTTTGGGACATCTTGAGGACTTCTCTCTCGGTATAATCTGATTTTTTACCTCATCGTCTATGGGGCTAGCTTTGATTTTGGCTTTAGTGGTCTTCTCCAGGTACGTAGTGGGATCTGTTGTGATTGCTTCATAAGCAGTGTCTTCCAATAGCGCCTCTATTTTGCTGTGGTAGTCTTCACTATTCATCACTACCGTAGCGTTGCCTTTGTCAGCTGGTAAGATTATAATCTCCCGGTTTTGTCTTAACGTCTTCAGTGCCTTCAATTCTTCCTGCGGTATGTTTCTCTTTGGTGCCTTTGCTGTTCTTAGTACACGCGATGCGTCTTGGCGTATAGTTTCAGCTATGTTGTTATCCATTTGGGAAATTGCTGACTCTACTCTACGGGAAAACACCCGGAAGCATGTCAACACTTCATATATATATATATATATATATATATATATATATATATATATATATATATATATATATATATATAGATATATAAACGGTCAAGATGAGTTCAGTTCGAGCAACGAGGAGCAGCAGTAGCAGCAGCAGCAGCAGCAACAGCAGCAGCAGCAACAGCAGCAGCAGCTTTCAGCTAGAACCTGAAGATGGCAGATGAGATTCCGCCGAAACGTCGTTCAGACAACCATGGTTCCAACAGGAGCCTACCAACTACACGGGAAAACACCCGGAAGCATGTCAACACTTCATATATATATCAAATTTCAGGTGAATATCTCAATTTTCTTTTGTTAACCTAATTAATAATGAAGTTGATGGTGGGGGTGACAGATGTTGTAAAAAATGCTAGATCGTGGCTTCTAGCATATATACCAAATTCAAAGTTTCTGGCCTTCTATTAGCGTGCTTTACCAATTTTCCGCTATTTAACCTTCAACAGAATAAATTCAAAATATAATCTGGTTCCAGACCTCGCTGTAATGCCTGCGTGTACCAAATTACTTCCACATCTACGTAGTGGGTTGGAAGTATAGTATCCGTAAAAATAAATTCAATTTTTTTTCTCTTGAAATAGGTTTAGAATGTCATGGAACGTCAAGATATTAAATTTGAGCGAAAAAAATTTTCTGTCTGTTTGTCGGTCTGTCCGTCTGTAACTTTTTTTTATCCGCACGTTTTCTCCGGAACGGTTTAAGATATTGACTTGAAATTTTGAACACATATAGAGTCGGGTCAAGTTTAAAAAGACCGTTGTATGAATTAATATTGCACATACGTTTTCACTATCTCTTGCACACAAACTTAAAGCCATAGCCTAAAAACATTGTCAATGTATGTCTACCAAGGTTCTGTCCCACTTCTTTTGAGACGGAAATATGAAAAGTACACTGAGGAGTGAGAAACATAGTCATAAGCTCAGCGATTGTCAAACTGTGTGATTTGACGACGAATATTATTTATTTCCGTGAACTAACACCACTCTAAATATTAAAAACGTCTTTATATGAAATATTTAAGTTATTTTTAGTGGTAAATAGTGGATATTCATCCGTTAAACGAACAATATCAAACCATTAAGTCTTACAATTTTCTATTACGTACATAATACACGTCTTAGAGCAGAGTAAAAGCACGATCGCCTAGCTCAATCCGTAAGGTGCTCGATGCAAGAAATATAAATGAGGCTGATGCGGGAACGATCCCCAGCACTTCTACTTTTTTTTTATTTGATTAAGCTCTATTAAAAGTTAATAATTTTCGTTCCATAATTTTTGTTTTATTAAACTTCGCCTCGAGTTTTGTTAAAACTTTATTTTCCCCAAAAATGTCTTTTCTTACTACTAGCGTGTGTTTATCTCTAATAAAATCTACTTTCTTACGTTATATATTAATACATGAATTGTGAAACGTGCGTCGAGTAGATAAATTGTTCAAGTGTAGTGTTTTAGTGTTTTAGTGTTTGTGAAAACGTGTCAATGCGTTGTTCTTTCAGAACTGTTTTAATTTATTTGTTTTAAAATTATTGTTAATTTTTTTAATATTTATTTTGTCAACCAGAATTTTTATTTATTATCACTAAAAGAAAAATAATTTATTTTCGTTATTCTCATAGAGATTTCATTTTTTTTTTTATTATATGAAATATTTTATTTTTACTGACAATGTTTCCCCTACTAATACTGCGATCCTATCCTTTCCTGGCAAGAAATGCCCAAACCTTCCCGTGTCTCTTGCTGGACTGTAGCAATATTAGTCTTTGATTTCTTTTTCTGATCACTCATTGTTATTGACTGAATTGGGCAATCCATTTTTTGTTATCAGTTTCATTTGTGCCCGAACTTATATACCTACAGTGTCCGTCGTAAAGTTGGCTACATATCGGAAAAATTTGTATTATTGAGATTTCTAAAAAATACTATATTGGGGGTTCGTTTCTTTTTTTACATGCAAATACCTCTATTCAACTAAAATACATACAGTTTTTGTCGAAACTAATAAAATATTTGTGAAACAGACACAAGAGTTTATGATTTTTCTTATAGTAATTAATGGTAGGGGTAAAATTTGCACTCTTTTATTTTCCTCATATCTGCTTCAAAATCGGTATATATGTATATATATTAGTCGCGTCATTTTGGCATATTATCTCAAAAAAAAAAGGTACAGGGTCCATTGACTTCATTTTTGTTGCATAGTTCGGAAAGGCATTTAGAAAAAACAGTACCTTTTATTTTTTAGCGGAAATGTTTGGTTTAAATTTTGGACCAATAATTGGCCAATACTAATGGCCAATTTAATTTAATTAATTGAGAAATTTGTTATCATACACAATATGCCATAGAATTAGACTAAAATGGTTACTCTGGGGTTTTTGAAGTCGCTGATCACCAATCTGAAGTCCAATTTGGGGAATTCAAAATGGCGGATCGGAAATCGGGCCATTTTCCATAAGAAATGACAATGGATATCTTGGCCTTGAAAATCAGTGCTAGGAGGTTTTCGAGGTTGCTGATTACGAATCTGAGGTCTGATTTGGTAAATTCAAAATGGCAGACCGGAAGTAGAGTTCATTTATCAAGAAAAACTCCTATCTTTTTCGCTTTTGGACTGAAAATGAGTACTCGGGGGTTTCTGAGGTCTCTGATCACGAATCAAAGGCCTAATTTACGAAATACAAAATGGCGGACCGGAATAACACTCCATTTCTCCTGAAAACTCGTATTATTTTCTTTTTTGGGCTGAACGTGGGGAGACTCGGAGATTCCCGTTATCGCTGATAACGAATCTGATGTCCAGTTAGGGAGAATTCAAAATGGCGGACCGAAAGTAATATATTTTTCAGGAAATACTCGTATTTTTGATACCTTCAGCCCGAAAAAGTAAAAAATACGAGGTTTTCCGGAGAGATTGACTGCTCCTCCCGTGTCCGCTATTTTGAATTTCGTAAATTGGACCTCTGATCCGTAATCAGTGACCTCAAAAACCGCCGAGTACTCATTTTCAGCCCAAGAACGAAAAAAATACAAATTTTTCCTGATAAATTGACTTTACTTCCGGTTCGCCATTTTGAATTTACCAAATCAGGCCTCGCATTCGTAATCAGCGACCCCGAAAACCCCCGAGTACAGATTTTTAAGGCCAAGATATCCATTCTCATTTCTTATGGAAAATGGCCCGATTTCCGGTCCGCCATTTTGAATTTACCAAATCAGGCCTCACATCCGAAATCAGGGACCCCGAAAACTCCCGAGTACAGATTTTCAAGGCCAAGATATCCATTCTCATTCTTCTTATGGAAGATGGCCCGATTTCCGGTCCGCCATTTTGAATTTCCCAAATTGGACTTCAGATTGGTGATCAGCGACCCCAGAAACCCCCGAGTAACCATTTTCGTTTAATTTTATGGCATATTGTGTATGATAACAAATTTTTCAATTAATTTAATTAAATTGGCCAATTATCGGAAAAGAAATGAAACCAAACATTTCCGCCAAAAAATAAAAGGTACCTACTGTTTTTTTAAATGCCTTTCTGAACTCTTTGCAACAAGAATTAAGTCAATTGACCCTGTACCTTTTTTTGAGGATTTCAGATTTTTCATGCTAAAATGACGCGACTATATGGAGTCCTTGTTGTATTCTATATGCACTTTTTCTTCATAAAATTTTTCGATATCTTAACAATTTGACCCATTTTTCGGTACCACCGTCAACTATTTTTTACAGTCCTGCCAAACCGGTGATCACATGACATGTGTCAAAATGTAATTTTTTGTTGTTGGACATGCATAAACAAACCCCCAATAGAGTTTTTTAGAAATGTAAAAAATACAGTTTTTTCCCATATGTAGCCAACTTTATGGACACTGTATAATTGGAATTCCACTAAAAATATGAAGTTACTAAATTAATAATCTTAACATTTTATGATAATATCTTTCCTATTTTAAAAAAATTATTTAGCGATATCATTGCTGAGAACTGTTTGAGAACTACTGGTATTTCTTATCCATTAAATAACATCTTAGCTCAGGCGTTTTAGCGGCCATGACACACGTCAGTTTGAATTGTACCCGACTCTATATTATAACGAGATCTGGAACTGGTTTGTTTTTTGAACATATCCGGTGAAGGGTTTGGGGGTAAAGTTCTAAGTACCTTCGAGTTGCAGCACGACCACAAAAATTTACTTGCGAGTAAGTATACACAAACCATGTCTCTCATTTCAGAAGTCGAAAAAATGTATGGCGAGGCATTTCTTATAAATCGATATTATAAATAAAGTAAAAACACAACACTTAATTACATAAAACTCTCCGCAACAACAGATTATTGTTTGAAAGACAGATTGTTTGACAGGCACTTTTTGTTTTTATGCCTACTTGATAATTATACTTCTTTATTTACTGTGATAATGATATGTCACAAGGCCTATTTTCAAAAATTATTATTTGAAAAACTATTCAATAATTTGCATACAACTTTTCATTTGCGCTTTCTCAAAATTTGTTGTACTTAGAGACTTAAAACAAGTATACCTTTTTATTAAGAAATGAAAAAGGAATACAAGGCTTATGCGAAATCTGAGGTAAAGGTGCGGGTGAAAAAGTTATGGTCCTTTTAACACATTAAACATCGCGTACGTAGCGCCCTCTAGGAGCTAGACGAAAGTTGAAGGTGTGTTATGATTTCCCACCATAAATAATCCCCACTCACCAATTTCCATAATAAAATGTTAAAAAATCATTAAACTACAAAGGGAAATAAATAATTTAATTTTAACTGTATCGTTTTAGAGGTGTTTCAGAATCTCATGAGCCGCGAAATGCGTAAAAGGCAAAGTTTAATCTGAGTTATAAGTATGTTTTTGAAGACAGTGGAGGCTGCCTTGCTGTATACATAAACAAGAGCTCGAGATAAATTGTAAACAATGAATATAATATTTTTAAGAAGTGTAACTGAGTCAACAGGACTGATTATGTCTCTGCGCATATGAAGGTCACGGCTCATGAGGTTTTAAAACACGTCTACCTCTCAACAGTTAAGTGTTGTACCATTACTTATGAATCACCCTGCATAATATAATTCATATGTATACCCTTTAGGATACCTTACAGCCCACCCTTAATCATTATCCTCTTATTTTTCTAATTTTCTGAGTTTTACGAAATCTCTCATCTCTTATGAATAACTTCCGCCGCTCCGTGTAACTTTTCCAATGAGATATTTACGACTGTTTTTTTCAAATTTAATTTCATTGAAAATTAAAGATCCCATTCAATATTTATGTCAAATATCAGTTAAAATGTCGTAGCCGAATAAAAATAATCTTTAGGTACTAATACTTATTTAAGTACAAGAAAGCAAAACTCATATTAACCCATTAACGCCGGAATTATTTTTTCTTAGTTTTTAATATTTTTTTGTACTAGGCGTGTTACACTGGACAAAAGGAACAAAAAATTATGTAAACTTTTTTTTGACAGATTGACAGGTAATGAGATATTGGCCGTTGCCATATGGCAACGCTAGGCGTCTGGGCTACCGTAACTTAAGAAAACCCCAATTTTGTATATTGTTCTAGAAAATTATGAAAAAATTAAATTTAAATGACTTTATTATTAAAAAACTATTTTATTACAAAATTTAGGATACACAAAAATATTAAAACATATTTATTGTGAATGAAATGGGACAAAAGTCTATGCAAAGACCAATTTGCACACAAACAATTTTCTTTTTTTCAATGGTGTGACGAACAAAATAATTGCTGCCATCGAATCTGACAGTATCCAGATATTCGACTATCTGATGATGCAGGTGACGCTGAAGGTCTCCCAGTTGCTTTATGTGGCACACCGTATTTCTTCAGATAGGCATTAGTAATTTCTCGTTTATATTCAAGTTGTGATAATTTTCGCCCAGATTTGTTGTATAGTATCCAACTGTTTTGCAAAGCTAAATCTAAAAGCCAGGTAAGTATAGACCAGTATCACTTTCTTCCACGTATTCCAATACGAGAACAACTGACAGTTTGATCCATTTGATCTGGCCCTCCCATAAATGGGTTGTATTTTGTAATGAGTTTGCGTCTTGAAACCATGACAGGACGTTTAAATTTTTGTGAAAACCGTTCTGTCTGGGTATTCTCTTGTGTGCCATGTGAAGAAAAAATCATAGCAAAAGCGACATTCTCAAACCAACGTACATAAAAATTACCATCATTTGCTTCTATGGCTGATTCGTAATAACCACGCTCTTTTTCATAGAATCTTTTTTAATTGTTAGGGGACATCATTTTAGAGTTCTGTTTTCGCGGATTGTGCCAATTGTTGAATAGCCACGAAATTTCATATATGAAAATAATGCAGAGCAATGCAATGTCCATTGCCTCGTTGAAGTCAACTCGCCCCTAGAAAGAAAGAAAACCTTCAAGCTACTACAAACGCCTAGCGTTGCCATATGGCAACACCCAAGTTTGAACAGCTGTATCATATGTAATAAAAGCCATATTTTTTTTTAATTGTTAAAACAACAAAGTTCCGAGTCTATAAAATACCATCATAAACAAAAAAATATTTTAGAAGCACTGTATAGAAAAATATAATACTTACATAAGACGTACATCCATATTTTCGGCCATTTTTAATTCATCACAAAATCGTGAACAAATTCTTAAATTACTGTCAACCGCAGATCAATTTGCGGAACATGTGCCAAGTTAGGCATGTTTTGACACATAAAATAACATATTTCCCCACTCTTATCGGCACGTATAACATACAGGGGTGATATGAAAATGAAATGTGTTTACCGTTGCCATATGGCAACGCACGGCGTTAATGGGTTAATTCCTTCACTTGCATTTGGTACTTCGATGCTTCTCTACGAATAGACATTTTGGACCTTAAACTGGCAAAAAGAATAGGGGAATAGATAGATTCATTGTCCGACATTTGCTAGTCAATATATTAGAAGCCCTAAAATGAATGGTAGGCATTATTTGACACGTGGCTGAATATTATTGATAGCTATTTCTTTTCTATAGCGAAGTAATTACTTTCGGCACGGCATTGAACATAAAATGATTGAATCGTATGATATAAGAAATATTGCATGTCAGAATGAAAAATATTTGTTCTGAATAATACACGGGCCACATAAATGAAAACTGCAAATTCATGTGCTATTTATAGAAGTAGAAGACATATTTATGTTATTTGTGTTAAAAAAATGTCCATTTGTATGTTAAACTCCATATTCCCTGGCTGTCTTGAACTCGTTAATGAAATTATAATGCATATTCACCAAATAAAAGTGGTAGTTGGAACTTGCAAAACTATCTGATGTTATGTAACCCTTAATATCTATTTTATATATAAAACTTTTGAACGCTCTGGAGAAGGTTAAAGCCTTTGCTGTAATGCCGCAACTAGGTAGTATTACAGCATGCTCCTATGAAGTAGTTTCCATAAATATCAAAATTTCTGATGTCTCTTTTTCTTCGCAACATCTTGACAGAATTCTTGTGATTAATGTAATATTCAAGTTGGCCTTCCTTCACAGTATAACATGTCCGACATCGGCACGCCATCTATCGCGACTGCCTGTTAAACGCACGGCCTCATCAAAGTTCTTTCCCATTAACTCCTTGGTGGCATCAGTCCAACGTTTTGCTGGCCTTCCTATTCGCCTTTTGTCATCTGGTTTTCCCTGAAGAATCAACCATTCTATATTGTGCTTTACCCTCCGGTTGTGGCCAAGAAAGGGGAGGACTCGGGAAAGCACGATGCAGGAGAGTTGCTTTGGGGGACGTATTTCTTGGAGAATCTAGCTGATGGTGCGATGAGC
Organism: Stenurella melanura; assembly: GCA_963583905.1. Classification (NCBI taxonomy): domain Eukaryota; kingdom Metazoa; phylum Arthropoda; class Insecta; order Coleoptera; family Cerambycidae; genus Stenurella; species Stenurella melanura. The sequence continues at coordinate 59,837,203 of OY757316.1, read as the reverse complement.
TGTCTAGAGAACTCGAAGCAAGCTTCTCCAAGCCCACATTTCGAGAGTATCAATACGCCGACTATCTGTCTCCCTGATAGTCCATGTCTCAAAGATGCAAAGAAAGAGAAAACTAGAGCCTTAGCAAGTCTTATCTTTGTGCGCCTCGTGTCGATCTTGCCATCTGCATTGTTCGTCGAATTTCATACTTACGGTTTCTGGTGTTACCCACAAGGGCTCCAAGGTAAACCATTTTGACTACAACCTCAAAATAACCTATCCTGGGTGGTTTACATTTGCTTGGTACTCAGAGCACATTGTTTGGAGATACTCCAGTGGATCCATCAGCTCATCCTCGTTTGCTGCGACTAAGGTGGTATCATCCGCAAACCTCATGTTGGAAGTCCTTTCCTAACTACTCCATTCTGCCAGTGCTGCAACATACGTCAAATCACGTGTTCACCATAGATGTTAAAGAGGAGCGAGAGAACTTAGCCCTGCCTGACGCCTTTGCTAACTTTCATTTATCGGAAATAGTGCTGTCAATCTTCACCAAAGCAGAGCTCTCTTCATATAGCCGACGAGTTATAAAAGCTGTCTGGGTGTTCCCATCTCTAATAATACAGTCCATAATTTATTCTGTCCCACATTGTCAAATTGCAAATTGCTGGAGTTGACGACACAAAGGTACATAGGAATGTAATATTCTCGTGCGTTCTCGATAAGTTGGCGTAAATTCAGCATTTGCTCTTTAGTATGAGGTCCATTAGTCTACTTGTTCAGGAGGTATTTGCCAAGACAAATAATGTTGACATCTAGATTGAAGAATATACAATATTACTTTACTAGCGTGTGATATTAATGCCAGCAATCTATAGTTATCACAAATACATTATGTCGATCATTTCTTATGTAGTGGCACGAAAACTGATGTTCTCTAATAGCCTGGCCAGATTTCTCTTTCCCATCTTGCTTCTCTTGAATAATCGAATATCATTACTCAACACACGTTTCCCCAATGATGTTGACACCATCTGGAGATGACTAAAACTATGTCAATCAAAAATGATCCATTTGAAAAAATATCCAATTTACTAAAAAAGTAAATTCAGACAAAAATCCCATGAAAAAATAATATTTAAATCAGTAAAAACACTTCTACACCTTTGGCATCATTTTAAATCGAAATCCACGTAAAAAATTATTTCACTAAAAATGACCAAAATATTGACTACCTACTCCAAAAATATCAAGTTGCACGGAGCGGAAAACCGCTCCGCCCGACAAACTTTTCGAAAGTACCACGAATTTGGTTTTTCGAACGTACAAGGAATAAAATCACGGGGGATGGAAAACTGCTCCGTCCAACGTACAACGAATTTGACTTTTCGAAAGTAACACGAATTTGGTTTTTCGATAGTACAACGAATTTGGTGGTTCACAAGTCGAAATCCTCAGTCATAATGTAGCGAGTAGCTATTTTAAACGTCAAAATTTAGGAAAAAGTCAATGGGACAGTTTTTCTAATAAAAACCAAAATCCTCATTTTTTAATATTCCTCAAAGGGTTGGAGTATAATTCTAATAAAAAACCCCAAAAACGTGCAGAAAAATAGTCAAAGAATTCAAAGTCGGAGGGTCGATTCCGACGAACACAAAATACTTTTTATCCCGGCTCAGGCGGACAATGCCATACTAATCGCTCGAAGGCGAGTCGGAAAAAAAGTATATTAGTGTTCGATGCCGTTAGTACGTTTATAAAAGCAGGAAAACCATCGGACACATATAGACAGATTTTTTAAGCATCTTGACAAACATTTTGATAATTTTAGTGCCAAATTCAAAGTGAATAATTTTCAAAAAGTTTTGCATACATTTTACAAATATTACTAATTGGGAGTCTGAATCTTTTTGTACAGTCGGTTGTCATAGTTCTCTCGACACTGGATGAGTTACACTCCTACGGGAGGTAACGGCTTGCCGAGTGATGGTGCTCTTTGATGTTTGCCTTATACACATTAGCTAAGTATTTAATATTTACATTTTTTACATTTTATAAATTATTTCAATAAATGAGAATATATTTTGAATTCGATTTCTTATTGATCCACTAATTATAAGATTCGTGACCGACGGGTGATTCTTTGGCGTGAGTCGGACAATTACTTTCCTCGGGCCACCTCCGATCTCGCCAAGTCTGTGTACTTGTGCGAATACTCATAGAATCCATCGACGGTCTTAATTATTAAGAAGTGTTTCTGAGAAAGTGCTAATTATAAGTCATATTCATTAAAAGTGCACTACCTAATATAAGAGTTCGACGGAGAGAGCAGAGTGTAGCAATCACAGTAAGTATAATTTTGTCTATTCTCGTCGTGGGGAGTCTGAAGGGTATCTTGAATCCCCCTTGTGAGTAGAGTTGATCAGTATCGTAGCGGTGACACGGCTCCGGCCTAAATTATATATAATCCTTGTCGTGTCCTTCAGACCAAACGATACTAGGTTCATCTACATTCACATGTATTAGTGTTTGTGGAAATGTATTCACAAATGTTTGAAGTGGAAAAACATATGTGTGAAACGTGGTACCGAATGTATGTTATAAAAAAAATTTCAAAACAACGAAATTTGAAATATATTTTCACGTTCTGTAAAAAACATGTAAATCGTCATTTAGGTTGTCGACTTTACCACAACTTTTAAAAATAGAGACTTCAGGCTATTGGACGTGACATTAGATTCACAAAGTTGTTTTTATTTTCAATGGTAAACATGTTTTAAAAATTATTTAACGCCATCCTATTTCCACTAGTAAGGTGAATCGCCTACGTCAGGAGACGACTTAATTCCAACCAAAAAATTTTGCCGAACCTCTTCGAAGAGAAGGGATTTTTTTACTTGCTTAACATTTAGTAGACAAGGGACCTACTGTTTTACATCCCTTCCAAAATGTGGTATACCAGTTGTGCAACCCCCGCCTGAAGATGCACAACTTCTCGTATGCATTGATATATAAGTGTAATAATCCCACTTACCCTGTTTACACTACTTGGGGGTTATTATGTTTATTGATTATGACCGTGAAAATTAATGTACCCCTTTCAAATGAGATCGATTTTATACTATATACGGCTACCAAGAAATACTCATTCATCCCCAGCGGGTCTTTCTCTAAGGTTATACTCACAGTCCCTCTGCTTATGGGGCCACGTATATATCTCAATGCATGAAGCTCGTCTATACATGGTCCTTTCACAGAGATATGTGTGTACACTTACAAAGATATAGTTCAAATTTACCCCAATTTTCTTTGTCACGCCTGCTGGTTCACCCCGATAATTTAACTTCGATGACTCTAGTTTCCACTATTTTAGTAATTAAATAAAACACGGAAATATAACCACACTTAATCTATTTATACACAAAAGAAACACGAAAATAATCGGTTTGAAAAATATAACAGTAATTAACACTTAAATTAGAACAAAAGACAATACACTTGAAGTTAAACAAATAAGAAAATAGGCCAATTGGACCATAGTCCTATTCTCAAGTGAAAAAAACGACTTCGTTAATGGAAAAACCGTTTATCGGGAAACACAAACTGATTGCCGGAAGGGCCAAAAATACAATAATATTAACGAACATGACTCTAAATTAATTTTGAAGACTATAATTTGTAAAATCGTTCAGAAAACGCCAGTTGCCAGCAACATTCGAATGAGGTGATGTTTAATTTGAACCCTAATGACGATAAGTTAATATTTAGTACCAAAAACTTAAATACATACATAAACCCGGTGATACAAAAAAAAGATTACCACTACGTAGAAAATAAGACACGTCTACCATACTCGAAAGCCGAACAAAAAGTGTTTTTCTAAAATTGAACGCTTCTCTTCGTCAGCTTTTTTGGGCGAAATAGGGCGTGGTACTTTGGGGTTATCTTAACCAATGGAATGCGAACCGCCCCTATCTATTACTTAATCGCCTTCTGGAATCTGGCGTCCTCTACTGGCAAAAATGAAGTATCGAAATAGTACCCGTCTGGCAAATGGCGCCCTCTATAGCAAATATGGCCAAAATGATTTTATCCTAAATCTAACACATTATTTCAACAAGATAAACCATTCTATGTCTAAGCTAGCTAAATTATTCCGACGAGATGAAAAAACCCTTTTTGTATTTAGATTCCTTTGCATCATATTCATAAAATAAAGGGAAAAATCTCGTCGTTCCTATCTAGTGTACAGTTCGGGGCATTTTGGCATCATTTATCCCATTTATGGTTTGATTCGCGTCCTGATGAATTTAAATATACTTCTCGATTAATTTCCCGCGTGTTTGTTACCTTTCTAATAAAAAGCAATTTATCGATGACGTTGATTGTAACGGATTTTCTCAGGCCGAGCTTTATGAGTTCATAGAAGGCCCTTAATGGTAATAAACTATTTCAAATTTAGGAAATGTGCTACAATATACTTTATAATGTGGAAGAAAAGTTCTTTTGTATCTAGCATGAAACTGTTGTTAGAAATTATAAACTTTTTACAATCTTGTTTTTCAATCCTCTAATATTACATTAAGCCGCCTTGTTCAACTTTTATAGTTTGGGAACGAATATGTTAAATTTCTAAACATCGCGCTATTTAATGCCGAACAATTATAATTTCTTAACCCCTTTTATTGCATTTGTTACATAAGACTTTAGAAGGTGGAGAGAGAACGCTGTATTTCCCCTGAATTCCCATCCAAGTACTAACCGCGCTTCGAGTTGCTGATTATTCGCATCGAAATACGAGTATAGCCAAACTCATCTACGCTGGCTACCAACGTTAAAAATGTTTGCCTTCTATTATTTATTGCGATATTAATTTATCTGTTATGAAAATATACATAATTGCTATAGCCTATAAATTTTATAATAAAAGTAACAGCGGTTCCGGAAATAAATCCAGTGTCATCTCTTCGGAACAACCCATCAAATATATATTTTTGCAAAGTAGTAAGAAGAAATTGTAGTAAGGCTTATTTTCAGACTCGGTCATTTTACACCGGCATGCTAGATTAAATTTCACGGCAGTTTAGCAACCTTACAAGTGTACTTCATGCATATGTTTTAAAATTATCTTATAAGTACATTGGAATACGTAAAATGTATAGGTATTTTAACAAAATCGATACTTTAATAGCTTCAAAAGACTAGTATTCAAATTCACCTCATAATTTACTAGTATCCTAAGTTTAGAAGTTAATTAAAAATAATCTGATGCTTGCACTGCCATAAAATAATATATGATTATCTAAAAAGTGAAATGTATGTTGATCGCTAAATATGATGATGCAGAATAACACATAAATGAATGTTGCAGATTTTGAAATCTATACTGCTCAACTATTATAAGGCGTGGCCATATTACCACATCATCATTTTAGTCTGCAACTGATCGAATTAAAGAAGGAAAGAACTTCAGGAAGAACACATTTACTTACAAATTAGTTTCAATTACACTTTCTAATTATTTTAGCTCATTATGACCAAAAGCAACCTTACGATTTGAGAAGTCAATACGAGTTAATTTGAAATTAATACAGTCAGAAGCATTTAGTTTCGACCTCTCGTTCTCTACAAAAACTAAATACCACAAATAGAAACAAAATAAATAATAATATTACTAACAGTAAAGCTAGTAACTATTTCAACTCATACAAAAAAAAATCGGGAAAGGTATATACACTGAACTTTTTTCCATTTTTTTATACTGGCCGATCACTGTAAAAAGTTTTTAATTGCGAAAGGGCATATGAGGATAATAATCGGAATGTAGTTATCACTATTATTACAAAGAAAACCTGATAACTTTTGGTCCAAGAAATATTCAGAGTGGTCATCCGACAGCAAAAATTCAATATTAAATTAAAGTATACATTATACTCTTCGCCAACTTACTGCACCATTTATATAACTGTTGTACATTCTATAGGATACTATTTGAAGCTTTTTTTGTTTTTGTAAATAATATTAGTTTTAGACATGTATTGTTTAAAAGTGAATTATTATTTGTTTGCTTATAATTGTATTGGAACATATTCTTTGTAGGATTTTGCAAATAGCAGAAAAAAATAGCTATCTATGAGAACTAAAAGCAAAACTATGTGGAAAATAATAATGAAATCATTGCATTCTTTCGATAACCTAAATTCTAGTTATTTTAATTTGCTAGCATAATCAGAATTCAGGTTATCGAAAGAGTCCAATGATTTCATTATTATTTTCCACATAGTATTGCTTTTAGTTCTCATTGATAGTTATTTTTTTCTGCTGTTTGCAAAATCCTATAAAGAATATGTTTCCATGTTTTGTTTAATTACAAAACAACAAGAAAAATGTTTTTCTTCAAATTTAAAAAATTAATAACTTTTTTATTTTTTGATCGACTTTGTTAAAAAATAATAGGGTTCTACCTCTAGCTAACACTAATTTACTGTCCAAGTTTAAATACAATCGGACTTCCCGTTTTTAAATCATCGTGCTTACAAGAAACGTGACGGAGGAACCGACGGACAGACAGGCAGACAGACGGACGGACAGGCCGACAGACGGACGGATATTTTGAAAGTTGTTCAGAATTCTATCATCAACACAGTGACATGATATTTTTTTCTCTACATGCAATATTACGGGATTTAGAAATGTGCCGATGGAATGCAATATACTCTTCGTTTTGTATTTGCGAAGAGGATAATAAAAGGTGCCAAATATGGAAGGCTTGCGTATGTACCTTTACAAATTTCCACCATGGTTGAATTATGTCTTAGGATGACCACACTGTATATTTGTCAATAAAACTGTAGTAGGTGTCTTCGTTGAAAATTAACTTAACTATATGCGGAATATTATTGACATTTGTCACATATTTAGTTGCACATCTACGTAGTGAAGTGAAAGTATAATAGTAGTGGTTAAAAATATTTCAGTTTCTTATTCAATTTAATTTTTTTCAAATTTGAGCAAAAACAAGTTTCTTTCCTTCCATTCTATAGTAGAGGTGAAAAAAATTTAAAAGGTTTTTTTTGAGATAGGTTTAGAATGTCACGAAACGTGAAAATTCTAAATTTGAGCACGAAAAAATTTGTTCATAATCTATTCCCACCCTGAATATTTTACAGTGAAAGTCTAACTATTTCTTCGGTGGCAGTAGCGTCAGCTACCTATCAAATTTGACTGTTCTCCGACAAGTTTTTTAGTTAATGCACCAACAGACAGATCGACAGATAGACTGACGGAATTGAGAAACTTATATTTTCATAATCTACATGATATGAAACGTGAAAATCTGAGAAAATCGCGGAGGGACATTACTCCTCGAAGACAATACTGTCCCTCGGTATGCGAGGGAAGTAATAACATAACTTTTTCAACAAAAATATTTTGCCAGCTACTAGTCCATTGAAATGTTACAAAATTTGGGCAGAACCTTGCTTTTTGGATAGGCCAAGATTTCATTTTTTTGATGTGTAGGGGGGGGGCCCTGTGTGAGTATAAAACTCGGATTTCAGGGTTGAAACCCCCTCCTATTTCTCCGCCATCTTGAAAAGGGGGGCGTAATCAGTTTTTCCTTGATATCTTGAGAACCGTAAGTCTCACAAAACACTTTCTAAGACTGTTTTTTGTAGAGAATTGAATTCATTACAATCTTGGTCTAAATACTTCTAACCGTAAAGTTGAATAGGAAAAGTTACAACAGACTAAAATTTTCAAGAAAAATATCATTTAAGGGTTATAACTTTTTTCTGTTGGTTTTATTGAAACATATCAGTTGTTTTTTGTAGATCATTTTATTACGAACTATTTTCTCTGCTCATTTTTAAAATGTCTTTTCTTTGGAGAGGTATTAACGCTGTAAAGGGATCAAACCAATACTCCCTTCAAAACGCGCGAAAGGGTGCAGGAAGGAAACCAGTCTGAAACTACTTTGACTATAAATTTCTTGGGTCACTGATTACGAAAATCCGGGTTCCGCAATCCTAACAGTTGGGGAACACCCCTAAGAACGCAAAAACACCCATTTTAGAGGTTCTTTAATACTAATTTGCAAAGGTGGTTGATTTATACGAAATATAACCAAGTTATATGATTTGGGATAATCATACAGGGTTAGAACCAACCCTATATTGTCTTACAATTTAAAAGATTTGTAAGAAATATTTTTTCCTACCTCTTGCTTCAAATTCGGTTGAATGTGTATTGCTGGGCAAAAGTAAGTTATTATCAACCTTTAAGGGGGTAAAACTACCCCCTCCTATCTCTAAATTGAAGCAAGATTTGAAAAACGAGTTAATTTTTTTGCATTTTAATTTTATTTTTGATGAAATATTACTAAATGATATTTTGTTTTTTTTTTACTTCGATTTCGGGGTGACTTAACCCTTCATTTAAATCTCATATTACTTCAAAACTTGATAAAGTGAAGCAGGTTGGTAAAACTATATATTAATAAAAACTGGTACAGATTTTTTTTAAATCTATCCTATGGCGAATGACAGTAGGAGAATCGTAAATTTTTTATTTAAAAAAGTTACAAAACACTCATTGTTTTGTCCATAACATCGTTATTTTTCGAGCTGTACAGGTAGAACAAAATCATATCAAAGAGTAATTTAAGCCCTTTAATTTCTATTATACGCATTTTCAGCATCATACTGATTGTTTCTGACATATTTGAGATTTAAACATTATATGTTGACTGATAAACGTTCGAGCGCCATTTTTAAACTATCATAGTTTCAGAACTATTCATCGTACAGAAATAATCAAGAAACAAAATACTTGTAATTTCATAATCTTATTTTTTGTACCATACCATTTTCCATAAATGTAAGACTTTTGAGTTATTTACGAAAAACAGTCTCAAGGTTGTAAAGCTAAAATCATAATATTCAAATCGTTATAATTTGGAAAATACAAATTTTCACGAACAATTGTAAATCACATTTTTCTCTTACAATATGATTCTCTATCAGATTCGGTGGTTACCCTTTTATTTTTTTGTCCACCCCTCTAGAGAGTATGGGAACCACCCCAAGTAAAAAGCGGTCATTTTTAAAGGGTAAACTTTTTTTGTACTCAGTATTGGAAACTCAATGCAAAAAAAATCAGGACAATCCATTCATTACAACCGGCTTCCTGACTTTTTACTTTTTGTGTCTAATTGCACTCGACTATATGTAAAAAACCTATTTGTTAAAAATCTTAATCAAAAGCCTCGAAAGAGGACGGAACATTTATGAAAATGAACCAAGCTAAGAAAACGGACAATGATTTGTGGCACATGGAATGTTCAATCTCTCTCGAACGGAAAGGATATGAAATCGTAATTGAACTTAAACACATGAAATAAGTCTCGAAAGAAAATAGAGTCAAACACGGAGTATCAATTGTCAATCACAGAAGATTTAGAATGTTCACAACTACATGGAAACCGATAAATGAAAGGATTATAAAAATCAACCTCTCAACATACGAATATAGTGTCCATACTATAGAGCGGTAGCACGGGAAAGATTCTGGTGAACAATTAGCTAACGTCTGCGTCTCATGGAGACCTTTCTTAAGCACGTAAAATCGACTACGAGATATTTTTTATCATTGCCACTGGTGCAAAACAATTTTTAATTCATTTTTTATTTTGTAAAATAAATGCATCATTTTTATCAATTAGTTCACGTCTGCGATGTTAATATTAGTTTACTTTAGGGAAAAAAAGTGACAGGAAGCGTAATCGCAGACGTGTAGGTGGCGCACTAGTCTTTGAAATCGGCAATGGCGTTTGTATCGAAAATTGGCTTTTAAAAACAATCGGTTCACGTCTGCGAAAGGCGTCACCCGTTATATAATGTCTTTTTAAGTACTTGAATAGTCTCCCAGACGATTTGGCTGTGTATGTGATATTTTTATATATTTTCGATTATGCTGTCGATTCCGGTAACTTTGTACAATAAGCTCACTTTTCACACAAATAGATATTAAAATTTTTTGATATACCGATACTTATGGACGCATTCGCAGACGTTGCGCGCGTGTATAAGTGTAAGTAAAGAAAAATTTAATTTGTAAAAAATAACACACATTTTTTACCGATCGACTCACGTCTGCGAATAACTTGTTTATTGCTATAATGGTATAACAATATTAAAATATTTTTCACAGACGTTTAGCGTCCGCATAAATATTTTTAACATTAAGATTAAGAACTTTGAAAACCATATACACAGTGGAACAATCAGTTCACGTCTGTGTGTGCAAACCGCGTTAATAATTGATTTCTGCTTACTCATAGTGAATTTTGCAGACGCCTACTACTTGCATATATTTCAATCAAATTAATGTATCAGGTGCTCATGAACGTTCCGCACGTTATCATTTTAGCTAGTGTATTCTATGGGTCTTGCTTTGTCATGAAATATATTATACTTACTATCATACCACTGATCGTTGAAAGGTATTCCCTTGATCCGGTACTGGTGGTACTGCTCCTTCTTGGTGATGTCATTTTTCCTATTAGTTCTCGAGCGTGCTAGGTTCAAAGAGTTTAACAAATAGAGGAGACAAGCTCCATAAGCGTAATGTATAAGCAGCGCCTTCCATAGAATTAGCAGCATTGCGGGAGCGTTGAATTTGAATTAAAAAAAAAAAACAATTACAATACATGACTTACTTCGGTTTTACTGTCACAATTTTCATTATCATTTACGTATCTATTGATTCGTACAAGTGTCTTGTCTTATATGTGTGGAGAGTCTAATATAATTAGATGCAAGTTAACAACAATAATTTACTAAGAGTACCACTGTTGATTAATTTCTGTAGGAAATATAGGTGATTTTTCTGCACAAATGGACATTTTTTCTGGTAACACCCTGTAAAATATACTAATATTGGGCTACCTAACTTAACTTGTTTATATTTACTTACATGTCTGCTCTGCTAGCATCCCATTTTGCCACCCACCGCCCTTCTTCCCTCCCGAAAAATCTCAAAAATGAGCATCGGTCTTATGGGCCCGTTCTACGTCCAATTCAATGCCCAAAAGTTTTTATTTTTTATACCCATTCAATGATTTTAAGCAGTCAAAATGTAAAACTATTGACCTACCCCTTGCCGCCCCCGTAAACTTAGAATGCCCGGACAACTTTTGTTCGATACACAAAGGTCCAGCCCACAGAACGTCACTCAAAGCATCCCGATCTGACCATCCTAATTTTCTTATATCGCACTTAAACCTCGGCGTAATTTTATTAAAATAGTCAAAACGCAGACCTTCACTATTGACCTCCCCCTTGCCGCCCCCGTAAACTTAGAACCTAACAACCCCCACAACTCCACTCAAATCACTCCGATCTGATCACCCCTGCGTCCAGCGGTGACGCCCGAACATATGTTTCACTTTCGATGTATATGTCCCCCTATATCTACCATTACATTTCCGATTCCTTAAATATTTCCAATGTTAAAATACTTTATTAAGAGTTGTATTTCAATGAGACTTATTAAACTATTTTATCAACTTCAATAAAATTAAACATGTGCAAGGGGCATCATTTGCCGATTGTGTGTTATTAGTATTACATTCTGTGTTTACATGAAAGTTATTGTCGAAATGTTAATACACACATACAAGCAAACTGACTACAGTTCTCAATTAATTGATTTTAAAATGTATAATTACAAACGTTTTTAATGTTCGACTAATCTTAAGCTCCGCGTACGATAAAATAATTGCAAAATAATAAAGTAAATACAAGCAATTTTTTTTACCAATAGATGAGGACGACAATATAATCGCTGTGGATGAGGATGAGGAGAGCTGTGTTGATCTGGATGATGATGATGACGATGACGACGAATGAATGAATGTTTTACTCGCGTTCAAGATAATTTACAAATACATGTCTTTTTTTGTAATGCAGATATCTTTGATTTTTAACACCCATCGTGGCCTAATCGTTTATTTTACAAAATCCTGGCGACAACGAAAATGCTTTCAACAAGTGACCTGGGTGTTGCCGCGTCCATCCCCCCTTTTCTTTACCATACTTCATAAGAATTGGTTTTTTCTTGCCATTGTCACGGTAGTAAATAGTTAAATGTTTGTTTGACCGACTATAAAATCAAACAAAAACTCTTTCTTTGCAAGTATTATTTTTAAGCGACCGCAAATAAAATTCATGCGATCGTGCTCATATAAGCAACTATGCACAATATACACATCTGCGAATAATCTCGTGGCCTAAAAGTGACGTACTTTGCATAAAAAACCATTCGCAGATGTAAACTAATTGTTCAAAAAAAATTCTTTTTTTCACGAAGTAAAAGCGTACAGACAAGCGTCTGGGCTTGTTCTACGCGTCTGGGAATAATTTGATACAACAGTTTGGGCTCAAAGTTTTTGATAATGCACTTCGCAGACGTTAGCTAATCGTACAAAATTATCGGAAACGGTAACATAATCGAAAATATATAAAAATATCACATACACAGTCAAATCGTCTGGGAGACTGTTCAAGTACTTAAAAAGACATTATATACCGGGTGACGCCTTTCGCAGACGTGAACCGATTGTTTTTAAAAGCCGGTTTTCGATACAAATGCGATTGCCGATTTCAAAGACAAGTGCGCCACCTACACGTCTGCGATTACGCTACCCGTCACTTTTTTTCCCTAAAGTAAACTAATATTAACATCGCAGACGTGAACTAATTGACAAAAATGATGCATTTATTTTACAAAATAAAAAATGAATTAAAAATTGTTTTGCGCCAGTGGCAATGATAAAAAATATCTCGTAGTCTATTTTACGTGCTTAAGAAAGGTCTCCATGAGACGCAGACGTTAGCTAATTGTTCACCAGAATCTTTCCCGTGCTACCGGTCTACTAGGAGTATATGCTGTAAATGAGGATGAACTAATTTATAATAAAGATCTCTTCTTTGAACTACTAAACGATGAAATACACTGTAACACTGAAAGGAATAACACTTTTAGAGGATTTTAACAGTAAAGTGGGAAAGAAGGTCAATGTCAAGGTCGTTGGAGAGTTTGAAGAAAAGAATGACAACGGAAGAAGGTTAATAAAAATGTGCGAATAACCGCTGAGTATTCTAAATGGGTATTTTCATCACCGAGAGATCCAAAAATACACATGGGTTCAGAAAACAAGTAACTAAAAACTATTATTGATTAAAAAATTGATGAATTTAGCCGTTACTTTGTGGTAGTCAATCATAATGATTTATTAAAACACTTATTTTGTTTCTGCCACTGTATTTTATTGTAACTTAACGCTACTATAGGTTTTAAAATAAATGTATTAGAATCTTTAGAAATTTTCAAATCAAACAAAACCCCAGGTAATTACCATCGTAATGACCAGTTGGACCTATATAACACACCCATTTTTAATATATTTACTTCATAATCCTTTAATCCCTTTATTACTTTCTGTTAATTTTAGTTCTGATAATTTTAAATCCCCTGCACCATAGTAATAAAACTAGGTAAATACTGTAAATTATAAATAGCTTAAGTTTTCTCTTGTGTTCATTCATTTACTTGAGTCGCTTTGAGGATGATACGTTGAAGTATCGAAATTACAGTAGCGTTAAGTTACAATAAAATACAGTGGTAGAAACAAAATAAGTGTTTTAATAAATCATTATTATTGATTACATAATAACAAAACAAAAATTCCGCTTAAAATTCATAGATTAAGAGTAAATAGGGGGCCGCTTGTGCCTCTTGCCATTAATGCAAAGATAGTCGCCCCAATAATAACAAAGAATCAACAAGAAAACACACATTGAGATCGTGAAGAGGAGAAACGAGACACAGAAACAGATATAAGATATAATCTAAGTAGTTTAGAACAAGAGAGTGCGAGAAGACTATATAAAACCCAATTAAGAAACAAATTACAAATAACAGATTTCGACAATATAGAGGAACAGTATGAATACATAAAAGCGTGTATAAATTCAGCAACAGTAGAAGCATTGGGGTGTCATGAAAAAGGAGGAATCCAGCAGCAACCATATTGGTGGAATGAAGAAATTGAGTCCGAACTAGATAAAAGCTTAAAAAATACCATATATGCCTAAGCTGAAAAATTTGAATGACAAACTAAGATATAAAGAAGTCCAAGCAAGAGTACGAAAAAGGATTAGTACAAAAAATAATTGGGAGAGGATATGTTCTAGACTCAACACAGATGTAGGAGGTAGAAAAAGCAAATAAAGCTAAAGGCTATTCAGAGACATGAGGCACGAACGGAGAAAGGATATTATCTCACCAATATCAGCACAAACATGGAATCAATATTTTGAAAAAAATGCTAACAGAAGACCGACAAGAATTCAAAGACAGAGAAAACGTAACTCCCAATGTAGTCACAAAAGGAATTATTAATTTGAATAAGTATATCAGAAGTTAAAGAAATATGTAGCTCATTAAAGAATGGCCGGGCCCGGGGACCGGGAAATATTCCTGGTGAACTTGGAACGGACAAACAATGTCATATACTGAGAGATCTGTTTCATAAATGTATAGACAAATCGGTACCGCGGGAGTGAAAGACATAATATATATCCACAATTCATAAGAAAAGGTGATAAAAGTAACTGCGATAACTACCGAGGAATATCTGTCACAAATTCCATCAGCAGAATGTACGGAAAAATATTAAAAAATCGTATCGAGGACGAAGGTGTGCTTCCGGGTATTTTTCCGTGTAGTTGGTAGGCTCCTGTTGAAGCCAGGGTTGTCTGAACGACGTTTCGGCGGAACCTCATCTGCCATCATCAGGTTCTCGATGAAAGCAGCCTACTGCTGCTGCTGCCGCTGCTACTGTTCAGTTCGAGCAACGCGGCAGATGATTCAAGTATGTATTGTAATGACATATCATTGAGATGATTCTGTTAAAGGGGTGGCGTAAATAGGCGAATATAAGTAAAGCAGGCTAATAAGAGTTCAGATACTTCATTTTGTTGTATATGTTGGAAGCCAACGTCTCATTTTTTTTATGACATCTGCTTAAAATATTATATTATTGAAATTCTATGACTAATTATTTCGACAAACTACAGTGCTATTTGCACTGTAGTCAAGATGATTTCCTTTAGAGAAACTGGGATGGGAAATCTGGATGTGGAAGTAGTGATTCCTTAGGCAGTGATTTTTCATTTATTATAATAATGGAATATGAAAAGTACACAAGGCAGGTGCAACACACTATGTTGCTGAGAATAAAACAATTATTTTTAGAAAAACAAGTACTATAGGAATAAGTTCCCTTCCCTCTTTACCAATAATTCTTCATAGTAAAAAGTCTTGTTATTATCCGTTTAGAATCGATAAAGGACTTTGGTGGTCCAGTGCAGTCCAGCGTACAATACTGCGCCAACCACAGCATCCGTTTGATGTCGAATTCTTGATCCGTTCAAAGAAGGCGATTCTTTAATTATCTTTCAAGCATCCACAACAAACGGAATTTAAGTTGAACACAATTTGCCCGGGGAGCTGAGGTCGGGAATAGCGAAATAGCCATCGAGCCTGGGCATGCAGTAAAGAGAAGTAAATTACGCACCCTCCCCATAGTTAATCCCTACGCTAACTCAGATTACGTTGCTTCAACATTTTATGTTCGCTTTGTCGATGCTTTTCTCAGTAGGTAAAACCTAACCTTTCTTTCTGCTGTTCACCACTATGTGTATCAGAATAAAGTGAATAAAAATACTGAAATACAACATTTGCAAACTTAGATTCTAAAAGGCTTTCAACTACATACAACTGAAATATTTCATTAATTAAATTTATATAATTTTGGTAACTTTAGCTTACAGATCTGTAAATCTGTGTAACATGGGATTTATTTGCATATCACATTTTTTATTTATTAGCCTTTGACATATAAACGCGCTAGTAAAAATTGTAAAGATAGAGATATAGTCAATTAGAGGAGTATAAACAAGGATTTGTTACATGATATGTACAGGGAGCGCCGACAGCAATCTGCATGTGATTCAACATAGCAACATCTGAATAATACAAGCCGGACATACATTATTTAATTGAACTGTATGTAAATATTTGTATATTATTCTCGAATTCCAAATTCTATTTCTCGCGAAAGTAGCTTTATCAGTGTACAGAATATTACGCAAAATTGATTTGTAACTTACAGCCCATCAACTAAAGTGAACGTTATATGAGAGTTATATCTAATAACAAAAGAAGGCTCCTATTTGATAATAAAAAGGAAGGCAATAAAAATTTCATACACCTTGGATCACTTTCAATAGTTTAGAGGTTTAGAAATAATAATTATTACTTCTTGTATTAAGGCTATTTCTGCGAAGTCATTCAATGAGACTGAGCCTCTTGATATTAGCGCTTCCGCAAACTACCGACAGACAAACTTTGAAAATTACCAAAGACACCTTTTTTCTGCTTCTAAATATTCTGAGGGTTCTACGGTCAATCTCACACGAATGGATCGCAATCTTTTTAACGAAAGCCAGGTTGTGAAAATGATATTACAATGTTATAGACAGGGAGATGGACAGTGGACCTAATCAAGTGTTTCTCAAGAGAATGTACAATTAATTTTTTATTTTAAAGGCTCTCAATAAAAATTTTTAATGTTGAAGTTTATATGTGACGTTTATTTTAACAGTACATGAGATTTTGATATAAAATAATTCAAATTGATTTTTTAGAAATAGCACATCCTCAGATGGAGCGGAGTATAAAAAATATATGTTTTTTCTTTGTTGAAATAGGTTTTAGAATGTCATGAAAGTCGAGATTTTAAATATGATCAGTGTTTTATATATTTTTATTGGTTTCTCAATCATTATTAATATAAATAATATAATATTTTGGGTTTAGTCTAAGATATACAGGGTGAGCCACGGTGGGTGGAGTATTAAAAGTATATGGAGAACGGATCAACCGATTGCTTTCAAATTTTGGTTATGAAAATAATTGAGTATGATCTCTCCAACTAAAAAGTGTGGTGTTGCCACTTATACGTAAAACTGGCAACATCTTTGTTATTTTAAATGGAATACCCTGTATATTTTTACATTTTGTGGATCGTCGTCTCTTTCTGAGTAACTTTTGTTAATATTTCCCTATACCTATCTCAAGCCGTTTTCGAGATAATAATTCTTTTTTGAATTTATTTCCAAAAATTTGACTTTCAGTAAATCGTGTTTTCTCCTACCTACGCAGCAATTAAAAGATAATTTTTTAGTTGCTGCTAGGCAAGGCCTACCACCCAACCGAAATTAATAAAATTCCTCTGAATTCGTAGAAACTTTCTGTTCTTCATCTGCGGAAAATCCGGATATTTCTCATTAAATCTTCTACAAGTTCTGCTGATAATCTTATTGCACTCTCCACGGATAATAAACAAATCCATTAAAACTGTGTTTGTATAATTATTTTCTGCCATATTTGTGCTACAGCTATTCAAATTAAGTGCAAATATCACTAACGTCAAATTTATTTAGAAAAATAGCATGTCAGTTGTCATTACAAAATGACAACATAAAAATTTCATGGCCCACCCGTTATGATATACCAAAAGACTAATATTCTTGGTAAGGTTACAGAAAAGTGTCCATAAATCGAAAACGGTGCGCATTAGGTATAGGGTATATTACATTTCTCAATAGGTAAATGTATCACCTTTCCGAATCAGTAATAATATACAGGGCATTCCATTTAAAAAAATTGACTTTCGTGCACTTTTCTAAGTCACTTATAGGAAGCGTTCTCTAACTCACCCTGTATGATATTCGAAACATTTGATTAATGGAGGAGATGCCCCCAGGCCTTGCCTAGCAGCAACTAAAAAATTATCTTTTAATTGCTGCGTAGGTAGGAGAAAACACGATTTACTGAAAGTCAAATTTTTGGAAATAAATTCAGAAAAGAATTATTATCTCGAAAACGGCTTGAGATAGGTATAGGGTATAACAAAAGTTACTCAGAAAGAGACGACCATCCAAAAAATGTAAAAATATACAGGGTATTCCATTTAAAATAACGAAGATGTTGCCAGTTTTACGTATAAGTGGCAACACTACACTTTCGAAAATATTTTAGTTGGAGAGATCATACTCAATTATTTTGGTAACCAAAATTTGAAAGCAATCGGTTGATCCGTTCTCCATATACTTTTAATACCCCACCCACCGTGGCTCACCCTGTATAGAGAGTATGTTTCCCATTGGAGAAAGGTCTATTGAATTCAGAACTACACTCCAAATCTGCTTCCATTTAATTACTATAAGACCTATAAACATAAGCCAAATCTATGAACTAGAAAATAATTTCTTTGCATATCTAGGTAATTTATGATTTTTCGTTATTAATAATCTCAATTTAATTAATAATAAATAGTAGCAAATCAACTTTATTGTAAAAGAAATATAAATACACTCAATATAAAAGAAGATTATGAGCCTAAAGAAACAAAACCGCTTCCTAAGAAATCACTACTTCCACATTTTCCATCCAAGTTTCTTTAACGAAAAACACCTCGACTATATTTGCACTCTAGTATGTGGAAATAATTGGTCATAGAATTTTAATAATATTGAGGCGGATGTCATAAAAAAAGTTTGGGGCCTTGGCTTCTAGTATATTCGTCAAATCCCAAGTTTCTGTACTCTCACCAGCTTGCTTTTCTCATTTTCCTCTATTTACCTCTACTTACACCCCACCCCTTCAACGGAATCATCTCAAAATATAATCTAGTTCCATATGTCGTTATAATACACAAATGTACAATACTCCAAGTGAATATCTTAATTTAGTTTTATCAGCCCCTGTAATAATTGAGTGGGGGTGGTGGAGGGGTTGAAAAATATTATAACAAAATCTGAGGTCTTCACTTCTAGTATATAAAACAAATCCCAAGTTTCTGTACTCCTACCAGCTTGCTTTACTTATTTCGAAAATAAATAAAAAAATTTTACGATTGCTATACTTCCACTCCACTTCGTGGCTGTGGAGGTAACTAAAGAAGAATCAATGAGGAGAATAAAAGTGGGGCATTATAAAATTGTTTTTAAATCTGATTCATGTAGCGGAAGCAAGCTAATAGTTGATTATTTTAAATAGACCACCAAAAATTTTTTTTTATACATTTATATTTGTCTCTTAATTCTCTATCTAGGCATATATAATTTTCCAACTAGCACTGCGGCGTTGTCACGTTATTCCACATTTTTGGATAAAAAGATGGATTTGCAGCGGTCCAGAGTAAGATCTGTAAAAAGCGTGTTTTTATAAATTCAAATATAAATATATGATAAAATGTTTGCTGTTTCATTAAAAAAAAAATTGTCATTAGCTTCCGCCGCTATATGAAACACCCTGTAATTATTTTATAATATGCCACTCTTGATCTCCTACAATTTTTATCTGAAACATATGCCACTCTTGATCTCCTACAATTTTTATCTGAAACATTTTTCTAATTTCAATCGGTTGTGGAGTTATTGACCGTCCCCACGCACTCACTCTAAATGTTATAAATTGACAATAATTAATTTCAAGTGAATTGAATTGAGATGATTAATAATGAAAAATCATAAATTACCAAGATATATAAAAAGATACATTTTCTAATTCATAGATTTAGCCCATTCTTATAGGCCATATAGTAATTAAAGACGAAGCAAGGAGGGGCTGCGGGCAAATAAGAATAGGCACCATCATTCTGTAATATCTAGAAGGCTTGTACTTTAATTTAAAAAAAAACAATTATAATAATCGATGTATTCGAGGACTTATGAAAAAACAAAAAGAAACAACCTTTGATCGAGGGTGCCTCAGGATTGCAGGTAAATTAAGCTTGGTAACCCTCAATAATCTCTTTGTATACTTCAAAACTTACATTTTGAAGTAAGTTTTAGTCATAATTTTTATGACTTAAGAAAACCTAAAAAATCGTGATCGGAAGTGACGCTAAAATTCCATGACGCGGGCAAAATTAACATATGGTAGGTGGCTCTACGCCTGTGGAAGTACATTATCACTCACACAAAGTTATTCATGTATCTTATTCATAGGTTATTTGTGCAGCCGGCTCTCGATCTATTTCAAGTCAATCTTCATTTTATTTTGTTAGCCCCTTCAATAATAGAGCGGGGAAGGTAGCGGGAGTGGGAGACCTTGCCTTTCAGTATATACACCACATCCCAAGTTTCTGGACTCATACTAGCTTGCTTTACTTACTTACCCCAATTCCTCCCAATTTACCCCAAATCTTCAACCGAATTATCTCAAAAAATTAACGACTTCCATATGTCGCTATAATACATACGTGTATCAAATTCCAAGTGAATGTATCAATTTTGTTTTATTAACACCTTTAATAGTGAAGTGGGGGTGGCAAATGTTATAAAAATGTTAAGGCGATGGTGTCTGGTATATACACCAAATCCCAACTTTCCCACTTACTTATTTTCCCCTATTTACCCCGCACATTTCAAGGAGTAGGTTCAAAATATAATCTAGGTTCCAGATCTCCTTACTTTCATACAAAAATATAATGCGTTGTCATATGTATTTGAAAGTTTGGTCACAGGGGTTTCTCATGTCACCGATTACGAATCAGTTACCAAAACTTGCAAAAACAGAATAGCGGATCCAATATATATTAAACCGTCAGATTAAAAGAACAGTAGATAGAATAAAAAAAAAACGAATTGAATTATTCTATTCCAGAAGTTTATTTCGTATTAATATAAACATCATAAATTTCAACTAGAGCAATATTTGCTATAATAGTCTTTGGAATAAAAAATCAATTTCATGGTAAAGATTTCTATTCGGATCTAGTGTGATTTAAAAGCTGCAAAGCTCTCTGGATGATAACACCCTCTGTCTATCTATATATAGCACTATATTTTCGTTTTCACACTCTGGCCTTCCTCGAAAAGATCGCGTCGCCTATGAACGGGTCATTTGCGTTCGGAGTTTATTGGCCGTGAAACCTACTGAATGTTAAAGGTTGAAAGGAAGGCGCCTTCGGTAACTTTCAGACTTTGAACCTCTCTTGCCTAATCTTCCATTCTAGAGTCAGGAAGCAATCATTACTGCCTTCCTAGTCCAGCATTACGGTTGCAAAGGAGCTTTTTACAACGAGGACGGGTCTGAAATTGTAAGTATTGATTTTACTTCCAGTATAGTAATCGTAAAAAAAATTCAATTCTTTTTTTATTGAAATAGGCTTAGATTGTCATGAGTCGTCGAGCTTTTAAATTTGAGCGGAAAAAAAGTTTCTGTCTGTCTGTCTTTTGTGCGCACGATATACGGAACGGCTTGAGATATTGACTTGAAATTTTATACACGTAATTATGTATAATAACGAGATCTGGAACTGAATTGTTTTTTGAACCTATCCATTGAAAGGTTGGGGGTAAATAGGAGTAAATAGGGGAAATATTTAAAACAAGCTGGTAAGATTACAAGATTTGAGATTTGGTGTATATACTAGAAGCCAAGCCTTCAGATTTTTTTATAACATTTTCCAACCCCCCCCCCCCCCCATTATTAAAGGGGTTGATCAAATAAAACTGAAATATTCACTTGAAATTTGGTACACGTATATATTATAACGACACTTGGAACTAGATTATATTTTGAGATGAGCATTATACACGAGAAGCAAAAACTTCAGATTTTTTTATATTTTAGATCCTCCCCACCGCCCCCCCTCCTCCGTTATTAAAGGGGTTCATAAAATAAAATTGAGATATTCGCTTGAAATTTGGTGCGCGTATATATTATAACGACAACTGGAACTAGATTATATTTTGAGACGATTCAGTTGAAGAGTTGTGAGTTAAATAATAGTAAATAAGTAAAGCAAGCTGGTAAGAATACAGAAACTTGAGATTTGGTGTATACACTAGAAGTCAAGGCCTCAGATTTTTTACAACATTTCTCAAGCCCTCCAGCACCCCACTCCATTATCAAAAGGGTTGATAAATAAAAATGGGATGTTCACTTGAAACTTGGCATATCACATGTATCTACTATAACGACATCTGTAATTAGATTATTTTTTGAGATGTTTTCGTTGAAGGGTTGGCGGTTAAATAGGAGAAATAGGGAAAAATAAGTAAAGCAAGCTGGTAAGCGTACAGAAATAGAGAAACTTGGTATTTAGTGTATATACTAGAGGCCAAAGGCTCAAATGTTTAAGCAATATTCTCTACCCTCCCTACACTACCGCCATTCGATTATTAAAGGGGTTGATAAAATAAAATTGAGATATTCACATGATATTTGGCATACGAATATATTATAACGACACCTGGAACTAGATTATATTTTGGGGTGATTATATATTGGGGGCTAAATAGGGATAAATAGGGGAAAATGAGTAAAACAAGTTGGTAAGAGTACAGAAACTTGGAATTAGGTGTATATACAAGAAGCCAAGGCCTCAGAATTATTTTTACATTTCTCAACCCCTCCACTACCAGCACTCCATTATTAAAAGGATTGATAAAGTAAAATTCACTTGAAATTTGGTACGTGTATGTATTATAACGGTTGGGGGTTAAATAGGGGAAAATAAGTGAAGCAAGCGGATAAGAGTACAGAAACTTGGGATTTGGTATATACTAGAAGCAAAGGCCTCCGATATTTTTCAGCCCCTACACCACCCCCAGACCAAGGTAAGTAGAAGTAAAATAGGAAAAATGAGTAAAACAAGCTAATAAATGTACAGAACCTTGAGATCTGGTGTATATACTAGAAGCCAAGGCCGCGGATTTCTGTATAATATTTATCAACTCTCCCACCACCTCGACTCCATTAATAAAAGGATTGATAAAACAAAATCACTTCAAGTTTGGTAAGTACACGTATGAATTGTAATGATGTCTGATTGAGACCAATTATTTCCGCATACTAAAATGCAAATATAGTCAAGAAGATTACTTTTAAAGAGACTCGAAAGGAAAATCTTGATGTGGAAGTAGTGATTCCTTAGGCAGCGGTTTTGTCTAATAAAGACCATTTATCATTATTATTATTAATATTATTATTATTAATACTATTATTATATAATGTTTGAGTTACTTTCTTAATTTTCCCAGTTTCACATAAGTTTATAATTTATTTTATTTGGTATGACGTTTAGTTGGTCCTATTTACGTTTCTGTCCATAAAATTAATTTAAGTAGCAGTTACGAAAAAATAAAACATTAAATCGCCTTTAAACAAACGGGCACTAAAAAGTATAAAATAAAATTCGTTAGTTTTGTTTTGTTCATTTTTACACCTACCTCAAAATCGATATTAGATAATAAGGTTCAATTAACCTATGGACGGTGAACTTTTATTTCATAATTATTAGTGACTGATTTTCTAAAGACCGTTCAATTTAGAAAAAACTCCTTTTTAGTGCCCCAAATTCATCTAAATCTACAACAGTTATGCAATGATTGTAGCCTTAAATGTTTAACTTTTGGCATCAGATGCAGCATCAGCTACTCCGAAAATGTCCAACTGTTTATCTAAAACTGGCACCTCCGCCACAATCGCACATGTCTTTGAATAAAAAGTGCTTCTTCCGATATTTGATCACCTCATACTAGACAATCTCGATGAAACTATCGCCGAGCCACAACTTACAAAAAATTTCATAGAAATCGCTTAAGCCATCCCGGAGAAATCAATGCCCAAACACAAACGAAAACATATACACGTGCTGAATTGAGAACCTACTAATTTTTAAAAAAATTTAGTCAGTTAAAAAATGAGAAATTATTCTAATATATTTTCACGGGATGACCTCGAGTGCTAAACTTAAAATAGTTTACGTTATTGAGTCACTTCGAACTTCTATCCGTATAACAATTCTCACTTTGTAAGCGTTATATTTGGCAAGTATTATAATAGAACTACGAATCGCTATTTTGTTTTCGAATTTCACATTAATTGAGAAATTGAAACAAAATAACTGTTACTACACAAGAAAATTAATTTTTTTTATTTGATATGATATAAATGATGCTAATTGAAACCGTCAATCGTACACCCAATAATTTACCTCCATAATTTAAAAAGTCTGATAGGCGTAATTACGACTTGATGTTACCCAATTATTTTAACAGCGAAATCCTAAAATAATGTGGCATAATAAGTGAACAGCTGGTCAAAACCCTAAAGAAACATCAAAACTTTATTTCCTAAAATACCAGCTAATAATGCTATTATGAATAAATTAATTACGTTAAAATGTAAAACATGTTCTACGTAAAATGAGGTCTGGAGAGATTTAAAAATATAATTGGATTTAAATATTTTATGGTAAAACTAAAGAGAGTATTAAATAAATAATTTACTTAATTGGGCATTAAAACCGACACATGGTAGCAAGTGTAAAATAAGCACATTAAATGAGTTCCGATAGTTTCAGAAACAATTAGTTTTATTATATTTATATTTTACTTCCACATCCACGTAGTGGATTGGAAGTATAGTAATCGCAAACAAATTTTGAAAAATTTTTATTCGTGAAATAGGTTTAGAATGTCATGAAACGTCGAGATTTTAAATTTGAGCGAACAAAATTTTCTGTCTGTCTGTCGTCGGTCTGTCTGCCTGTAACTTCTTTGTCCGCACGCTTTCTCCGGAACGGTTTAAGATATTGACTTGAAATTTTGTACACGTATATATTATAACGAGATCTGGAACTGGATTGTTTTTTGAGGAAATCTGGTGAAGTGGGGGTTAAATAGGGGTAAATAGGGGGAAATAAGTAAAGCAAGCTTGTAAGAGTACAGAAACTTGAAATTCGGTGTATGTACTAGAAGTCAAGGCCTCAGATTTTTTTATAATATTTTTCAACCCCCCACCACCCCTACCCCATTAAAGGGGTTGATAAAATAAAGTTGAGATATTCATTTGAAATTTCGTACACGTATGTATTATAACGATGTCTAGAATTAGATTATATTTTGGGATGATTCCGTTGAAGGGTTGGGGGTTAATTTGGGGTAAATAGAGGAATATAAGTAAAACAAGTTGGTAAGAGTACAGAAACTTGAAATTCGGTGTATGTACTAGAAGCCAAAGCGTCAGATTTTTTAATAATATTTTTCAACCCCCACCACACCCCTACTCCAATTTAAAAAGGGTTGATAAAATAAAATTGAGATATTCATTTGAAATTTTCTACACGTATGTATTATAACGACACCTGGAACTAGATTATATTTTGAGATAATTCCGATGAAGGGTTGGGGGTTAAATAGGGGTAAATAGGGGAAAATAAATGAAGCAAGCTGGTAAGACTACAGAAACTTGAAATTCGGTGTATGTACTAGAAGCCAAGGTATCAGATTATTTATAATATTTTTCAACCCCCACCACCCCCCTACTTCATTATTAAAAGGGTTGATAAAATAAAATCGAGATATTCATTTGAAATTTGGTACACGTATGAATTATAACGACATCTGGAACTAGATTATACTTTGAGATGTTTCCGTTGAAGGGTTGGGGGTTATTTAGGGGTCAATAGGGGGAAATAAGTAAAGCAAGCTGGTATGAGTACAGAAACTTGAAATTCGGTGTATGTACAAGAAGTTAAGGCCTCAGAGATTTTTATAATATTTTTCAACTCCCCCACCACCCCTACCCCATTAATGGCGTTGACAAAATAAAGTTGAGATATTCATTTGAAATTTCGTACACGTATGTATTATAACGACGTCTGGAATTAGTTTATATTTTGAGATGATTCCGTTGAAGGGTTGGGGGTTAATTTGGGGTAAATAGAGGAATATAAGTAAAACGTTGGTAAGACTACAGAAACTTGAAATTCGGTACTAGAAGCCACAGCGTCAGATTTTCTTATAATATTTTTCAACCCAACCACCCCTACTCCAATATGAAAAGGGTTGATAAAATAAAATTGAGATATTCATTTGAAATTTGGTACACGTATGTATTATAACGACGTCTGAAACTAGATCATAATTTGAGATGATGCCGTTGAAGGGTTGGGGGTTAAATAGGGGCAAATAGGGGAAAATAAGTAAAGCAAGCTGGTAAGACTACAGAAATTTGGGATTCGGTGTATATACTAGAAACCAAGGCCTCAGATTTCTTTCTAATATTTTTCAAACTCTACCACCTCCGCTTCATTATTAATGGGATTGATAACATCAAATTGAGATATTCACTTGAAAGTTAGTACACGTATGTATTGTAGTGACATCTGATTGAGATGACTCCATTGAGGTGGTAGGTTGTAAATCGTGGAAAATAAGTACGGTAAACTAGAAACTTCATTTTTAACGTATATGGTAGAAACCAACTCCTCAAACTTTTCTATGACATTTACCCCAAATATTATTAAAATTGTATGACCAATAATTTCCACATACTAGAGTGCAAATATAGTCAAGATGTTTCCTTTAAAGTGACTTGGACGAATAATCTGGATGTGGAAGTAGTGATTCCTTAGACAGCGGTTTTTTAGATTCAGCTTGTTGGGTTACAACCAAACAAATTATGGATATTCTGATTAAATTTACAACACGGATTATTCTTGTCATAATTTGACAGTTCTTTTATTGGCCCACTCAGTGATTATGAGCAATATTATTCAATTATGTAATATTCACCGGCACGGTAGCTTGACTGACTAAAGCGCGTTAGTGGCAAGCGTGTTTCGCCAGACTGTCTATCGTGTAATTAGTTCGATTCCCAGCTTCGACACTGGCAACGTTTGTGGGTAATGAATGTTGTCTGCAGTTTTTCAAATACGTAATCATTTGAACAGCCTAAGATTTGGATTTGGGGGTTGTCTACTATGTGCGATGTGTTTATGGCCTAAAACACACTAGGCGGTTTTCGCCGATTCGGCCGCCGAATCGGCAGCCGCTTGTTACAAAACACACTAAGCGGTTAACTACTTGTCGTAGGAAGGCAACGTTGTCACTGTTTTCAGTAGTGCTGATAATACAGGGACAAAAATGAATTTGTCCGACTCAAAGAAAGAATTAATTTTGTTACACTGTCCATCAAAAATAAAAAAAGAAATCATAGGCGCATCGGGGAACATCCTATTGTTAAAGAACTCGAAACAAAAATGTATTTAATACTAGGTATATTTAACGAAATTTTTCAATTTCATTAGAATGTCGAAAACATAATTTTACGAATGACTGTATATTTTGGAAAATGATTTAATAAAGAAGAATACCCGAATGAGAAACAACATAATAAAACAGTTTAAGAGTAGATATGCCTCGACAAGCTGCTAAAATTTGCAACAGGGGAGGTGAAAGGGAAACTCCAGTGGGCGGTCCTTTAAAAACGATAAAATATTATTTTATGTATTTATAGTACTATGTAGTAGTAAATAGAAATGAATGACCGCGATTCCACTTACGCATAAGCTCGAAATTAGTTCATGATTGTATATAAATTCTACCTGCCAAAGCTCAAAGGTTATGCCGACACATATATCCTATCTTTCTAACCTAAATGCGTTTTTAACATATTATTCCTTCAATAAATACAGTATTTATAATTTAAACGGCTAGGTATTATGCTTCCCTAGAATTTTAATTTGTAATATGGAGTATACGAGTATATCTATATTTTTGCATAATGGAAAAGATATTCAATAATTAGTAATCTGCATTAATTAATAATAATCGTCAATAAGGAAATAATAATATTAAATAAATAGAATAAGAGTTGATGAGGTCCGATAAAAATTATAAACCAAAATTAGT
Source organism: Stenurella melanura (assembly GCA_963583905.1). NCBI lineage: Eukaryota > Metazoa > Arthropoda > Insecta > Coleoptera > Cerambycidae > Stenurella > Stenurella melanura. Next base: position 59,809,382 of record OY757316.1, on the reverse strand, counting down.
GGTATGCAATATTGCAACTACGGACACACGTTTCAGAGTTATTGCTCCTCATCAGCGTAGCATGGCATAAATAATATTGTTATATTGTTAAAAGCAAGACCAACAAAGATAGGAAAACACAGTATATTGTAGGTACTCTATTTTGTACCTTCGTACCTCATGTGCCATATATGAAGAGCAATAACTCCGAAATACGTGTCCGTAGCTGCAGTCTTGTTTGTTATTATAGTACTAATTCTTGTTTATAACTAAATGGAAAACTTAACATTTTAATGTTGTTTAGTTTTCGTATGTGTAAAGCTTTAGCTGTCACATCATTCAACAAATCAAAATTTAAACTCTTGGATCCTCAGGGGATTCTTCAGGACTTCTTGAATTTTTATTTTGTAGTCTCCCTCAAATAATGGTAGTTTACCAATAAACAAAAATTAGCAACTGTTGTTAAAATCAAAAATATACAACACGCAAGTTGTTTTATCCAATAAGTGTTATGCGTATAGTATCAGTTATTTATTGGTCTAATTTGTCTATACGCGATATTCTTAGAAACTGTTAAACAGAAAAAAAGTTCAAATAAAAAAGGTGTCTCCATCTTTATTTCTTCTCAACATAGACTTAAAGGGTTTTCCGTTCGTTAACTTATCCTTGCAAATACTCACATTTTATCGACATGGTTTTTGAAAAAAAACATACTTTTTACAATTATTAAAATTTGACCTTCATATTACCACAGTTTATTAATAAATATGTAGTGATGACATAGTAAAATTGAGATCCATTAATGTTTTCGTTTTTTGAATTATGGCAAGTTAAACAAAAAAATAATTTTAATTATTATTGTTATACATCCAATAGACGCCGAGAATAAGAGAAATGATTCGCAGAAAGTCAGTGATAAGTAATTATTTATAAGCATTAAACTATTCAACGGATCATTATGAAATTCAGTAGTTGTCTATCGAGAGGTAAACCACCGTCGGCACTCGTTCTCCGAATTTTAGGCAGGCTGTCGGCAGCCATGGCAGTGGCGGTCATATAATTGAAAGCCCCGCAAGTGCGGCTGGTTGGAGTTACGCAGGCGCCGCAGGCAAGGCAGTCTCGGCAGTTCGTGTAATTTCTACAAGTAGTTGACCTCTCAGGTACTGTTTTGATAGTATATAGTATAAAATAAGAATTTCTTTACAACCCTAACCTGAAATTTGCAGACGTAAATGTAGCAAGCAAATGCCAATTTTTCGAAGTCAGTAACAAGTAAATATATCGAGCATAAATAAATATTAAGGATAGAGGCAACCTTTTATTTGAAATTTTACTTTCTAGGAGAAGTAGTTCTCGATTTGACCAAGGAACTAGTGTTATATACTTAGCACATATCACATATTATATAAAATAACTTGCCTGGTGTACACTTAGTTTTACGAATTATTATTCATATTTTCTTTAAAAATATATGGATGGGGAGAACTTACAAATTTGCTTTTATAGTAGACAAAAGTTTAATGATAGATGTTTTAAACTAAACCCCGCATCAAAATATCATTAATAACTTTAGACATAGTAGGTTATTTCTCAAAATATGGATATCTCTGGTTTTACTGGTTAGATATTAAAAATCCAAAGCATCAATTATTTGTATCAACGAAATTTAACAGTGCATTTTTTTTAAATACGAATGTCAGAGCGATTCTAAAAATTTGCAAAATTTTGAAAGTAAAAAAGATGGCTAAAATTTGTATTCCAAAATGTTTTCTCTACAAATTTTGAAAGTAGAGATAAAAACCTGCAACTTGAGTCTTAGAACGTCTACATTGGTGCGCGATCTCAACAAGAAAATATTTTCAACATCGGTCCACATCACCTTCTGGACAATACTTTTAGCTCTGATTTGTTAAATTTTCACGAAAGTTGATTTTTTCTGGAAAATATTTTCGGGTTTAAAGGAGTAAGTTGGTTTCTCTGTTTCTTTTTACATTTTGAGCCTAGATTTCATTATTTTGACAGATCGATAGATAACTTTACTGCCGACAGTTTTTATCCCAAACATTTCTTTCTATTTTTCCCAGAAATAAAAGTTATTATGAAAAAAATCCTGTTGCTTGGTCTAATGCAACAAACTGATGCGTGTGACTTGATGAGAAAATGGGAAAATGTGCGCTTCACTTTTGTGTTTCTAACTCCTTTCATTGCAAATGGCATCGCCCCTTATAATTCTATATTCATGTGTTTACGACAAGAACACATCTTTAAAATTTAGTATCAATTGTATTGTCCAATAAATGTTTTCAAATATACCAGCATACCACCATTTTATAAAGAAGAATTGAAACACAATTACACATTATTGTTAGTGCATGGGTGGCTACATATATCTAGTTACTATATTGTTATAATTCCGTACTTGTAGTATAATCAAAGAGTAGAGTACCTGTTAAGTATAATAATAAATTAATGGAATTTGGTATTTTATTGGGCGTCCCGTGTTATTAGAAATGATTTGGTTTAATTTCTTATTTCGTTCCCTCGTTATATTTTCTCATTCATAAAATAATTCTGGGTGAAGGGCGGAGCTTAAACAATAATAAATCCAGAGGGAGCTCGTATCAGTGTAACATTTGTTGCAAAATGTGCCTTTGCGCGGTTCCGTGCTATACATGTTTTTGCAAAAAGTATTATGTTTTTTGGAAAAACAAAAATAGTACGATACACAGAAAACATGAATGAAGGTTTGTATCGAGTCCTTTTTCTCATATTTTGATTCTAAATATTTTTTAAAAAATCATAAAGTTACTGCTAATTTAAACAAATCTTATTAGTTAACACCATTTTTTTTTCAAAATATTAAAAAGATACAAACCTAGATTGATATGTTTTCTTCTATTTTTCGTCTGTACAAATTTCGTAATTGCAATGGTCTAATTATAATTTGTCGCGGACGGGGCGGCGTTTGAGAGTAATTTATTTCTGATTTTTAGACGGCATACCCACTCTTAATAACAGTATTAGTAATGGGATCTATTTTAGATGCGTAAATACAATAATACTTTTAACGTGCAATTTGGCTTCAATGCAAGCTCAAACCGCTCGACAAATAAGTCAATGTAGGTCCATTTGTTTACATTGCAGCATACGCCGCTCGAAGCAATAAAAACGATTCGGAACATGAATCGAACGACGGTACGCGCGGTGGTGGATTCTTCTTTCTCGCAGCGCGTCATAGTGTGAACAGCTCCATTTGTTTCCATTACAGCATGTGTCGAGTCGGCTGCCGATTCGGCGAAAACCGCCTAGTGTGTTTTAGGCCTATGTAATATAGAAAAGAAACCATGTAAAGCGTTAGCGCATGGCCACGTTGGTGCACCTCGCACCTCGCACGGCGCACATTAAGATTAAACAGAACCACTATTGTAAATGAGAGTGGCCATATCGGTGTCCCTCACACATCGCACACCGCACAGTGTGGTGAATGTTTGTCAATGTCTGTGAATCCCTATTTGCAATAAGAGAGATAAATATAACTACAGCAGTCTGATTTTAATAAAATTATGGAAGGAAATAGCCAAACAATATATGAACAACTGGTACAATTTCCTATGTATTAAAACTCATAAACATCATGATATAATAAAATAAACTTCACGATAAATGCACCAAACGGTGTTTCGCGTGAAAATTACATAAAAGATGCCAATACTTGAGATTTATATCAATTAAATTTATATCAAACATATACATTATAACGACACCTAGAACTAAATTGTATTTTAAGATGATTCCGTTGAAGGATTGGGGGGTTCATTTGGGGTTAATATGGAGAAGATAAGTAAAGCAAGCTGGTAAGAGTACAGGAACAGGATTTGGTATATACATATACTAGAAGCCAAGGCCTCAGATTTTTTAAAACATCTTTCAACCCCTCCAGCACCCCCATTATTAAAGGGGCTGATGTAATAAATTGAAGAGTTTCACTTGAGATTTGGTACATGTATGTATTATAACGACATCAGTAATTAGATTATATTTTGAGATAATTTTGTTGAGGGTTTGGCGGTTAAATAGGGGAAAATAAGTAAAGCAAGTTAATAAAGGTACCTACAGAAATTTAGGATGTGGTGTACATACTAAAAGCAAAGGCCTCGGATTTGTTTATAACATTCTTCAACCCCTCCACCACTCCCACTCCACTATTAAAGGGGATGTTAAAATTAAGTTGAGATATTCACTTAAAATTTGGTACATGTATGTATTACAATGACATCTGGAACTATATTATGTTTTAAGATGGTTCCGTTGAATGGGTGGGGAAATTGGGGAAAATAAGTAGAGCAGGCTAATAAGAGTTCAGAAGATTCAAATATTAATAAAATACTATGACCAATTATTTCTACATACTAAAGCGTCAACATAGTCAAGAAGTTTTCCTTTGACGGGACTTGAATGGAAAATCTGGATGTGGAAGTAGTGATTCCTTAGGCAGCGGTTTCTTACTAGTTACCGCCAAGGGGCGCTGGCGCTACTAACCTAACCTTTCGCGGCCACAAATACGAAGACACGGCATTTTCATAGCTTCGTTCTGAAAAGCACCGAAGGAGAAATGTTTTTCAAGTCGTGTGGAGTTTGCCGTCTGTATTATTTAGTAGCGCGATCGTTGTTAGGTTACTTCTTTTAATACCCCCTTCGAGATTCTTGCATTGTTAAAATAAATTGTTGATACATATCGATTATTTGAAATAAAAAGCCGTCGGTCTGTCTGTCTGTCGGTCTGTAACTTTTTTTTTTATGCCTACGTTTTCTCTGAAACGGTTCAAGATATTAACTTGAAACTTAGTACATGTATAGATATGGAACTAGATGTTTTAGTAGCTTAATCCGTTGAATGGTTGGGGGTTTAATAAAGGTAAATGGTGGAAAATAAGTTGGTGGGGGGGGGGGGGGGTGAGTGTAAATAGTGGTAAATTGTAAATTTGAGTTGGTCTGTAGCCTTCTTCGTGTGCACGTTTTCTCTAGATCAAGATATTGACTTGAAATGAAGTACACGTATATATTATAACAACATCTGAAAATACGTTATATTTTGACATAATTCTGTTGAAGTGTGGGTGGTAAATAGGGGAAAATAAGTAAAGTATGGATCCAGAAACTTGAGATGTATATACTAGAAGCCAAATCGTCAAATTATCTTATGACATCAACGACCCCCTCCACCACCCTCACTCTAGTATTGAAGTTAAGAAAATGAAATTAAAACTTGGAACTTGGTATAATAGTGTATTAGAATGACATAAGCCAGACAATGGGTGTGAAATTATCCACATCCACATTTTAAGGTAGGACTATAATCGATAAAGTCGTCGGCTTAGAGATTATTTTTTAAATTCGAAAACAGGTCTCTTAAAATGCCATCATTTTAAATGTTAGACAGTTTCGAAATAGAAATATATACATAGGAAAACATATCAATACATTGTCAGCCCGCCTGGAAGGGCGAAATGGGGGTTGAAACACTTTGAAAATCAACATTTTTTTAGCCACGGTAGAATTCTAATTCCAACGTAGATTAATTAAGCACAAAAAAACGCATCAGAAAAATGCATCGAAATTTTTGTCAGCCCGTCTAGCAGGGTGAAATGGGGGTTGAAAGGCATTTAAAAATCAGGAATTTTTTTAGCCACAGTAGAATTTTGATTTTAACGTAGATTAATTAAGAACAAAGAAACGCATCAGAAAAATACATTGAAATCATTTGTCAGCACGTTTAGCAGGGTGAAATGGGGGTTGAAAGGTATTAAAAATCAGCTATTTTTTTAGCCACAGTAGAATTTTAATTTTAACGCAGATTAATTAAGAACAAAGAAACACATCAGAAAAATGCATTGAAATCATTTGTCAGGCCGTCTGGCAGGGTGAAATGGGGGTTGAAAGGTATTAAACAATTAGCTATTTTTTTAGCCCCGGTAGAATTTTAATTTTAACGTAGATTAATTAAGAACAAAGAAACACATCAGAAAAATGCATTGAAATCATTTGTCAGCCCGTCTAGCAGGGTGAAATGGGGGTTGAAAGGTATTAGAAATCAGCTATTTTTTTAGCCACAGTAGAGTTTTAATTTTAACGTAGATTAATTAAGAACAAAGAAACACATCAGAAAAATGCATTGAAATCATTTGTCAGCCCGTCTGGCAGGGTGAAATGGGGGTTGAAAGGTATTAAACAATTAGCTATTTTTTTAGCCCCGGTAGAATGTTAATGTTAACGTGGATTAATTCAGAACTAAGAAATTCATCAGAAAAATGCATTGAAATCATTTGTCAGACCGTCTAGCAGGGTAAAATGGGGGTTGAAATGCGTTAAAAAATCAACTATTTTTTTAGCCACTGTAGAATTTTAATTCTAACGTAAATTAATTAAGAACAAAGAAACGCATCAGAAAAATGCATTGAAATCATTTGTCAGCCCGTCTAGCGGGGTGAAATGGGGGTTGAAAGGTATTAAAATTCAGCTATTTTTTCAGCCACAGTAGAATTTTAATTTTAACGTAGATTAATTAATTAAGAACAAAGAACCACATCAGAAAAATGCATGGAAATCATTTGTCAGCCCGTCTAGCAGGGTGAAATGGGGGTTGAAAAGTATTAAAAATCAGCTATATTTTCAGCCACAGTAGAATTTTAATTTTAACGTAGATTAATTAAGAACAAAGAAACGCATCAGAAAAATGCATTGAAATCATTTGTCAGCCCGTCTAGCAGGGTGAAATGGGGGTTGAAAGGTATTAAAAAATCAAATATTTTTTTATCCACCGTAGAACTTTAATTTTAACGTATATTAATTAAGAACAAAGAAACACATCAGAAAAATGCATTGAAATCATTTGTCAGTCCGTCTAGCAGCGTATAGTGGGGGTTGAAATACATTAAAAAATCAACTATTTTTTTTAGCAATGGTAGAATTTTAATTTTAACGTGGCTTCATTAAGAACAAAGAAACGCATCAGAAAAATGCATTGAAATCATTTGTCAGCCCGTCTAGCGGGGTGAAATGGGGGTTGATAGGTATTAAAAATCAGCTATTTTTTCAGCCACAGTAGAATTTTAATTTTAACGTAGATTAATTAAGAACAAAGAAACACATCAGAAAAATGCATTGAAATCATTTGTCAGCCCGTCTAGCAGGGTGAAATGGGGGTTGAAAGGTATTAAAAATCAGCTATATTTTCAGCCACAGTAGAATTTTAATTTTAACGTAGATTAATTAAGAACAAAGAAACGCATCAGAAAAATGCATTGAAATCATTTGTCAGCCCGTCTAGCGAGGTAAAATGGGGGTTGAAATGAGTTAAAAAATCAACTATTTTTTTAGCAACTGTAGAATTTTAATTCTAACGTAGATTAATTAAGAACAAAGAAACACATCAGAAAAATGCATTGAAATCATTTGTCAGCCCGTCTAGCATGGTGAAATGGGGGTTGAAAGGCATAAAAAAATCAGCAATTTTTTTAGCCACAGTAGAATTTTAATTTTAACGTAGATTAATTAAGAACAAAGAAACACATCAGAAAAAATGCATTGAAATCATTTGTCAGAGCCGTCTGGCAGGGTGAAATGGGGGTGAAAGGTATTAAATAATTAGCTATTTTTTTAGCCCCGGTAGAATTTTAATTTTAACGTAGATTAATTAAGAACAAAGAAACGCATCAGAAAAATACATTGAAATCATTTGTCAGCCCGTCTAGCGGGGTGAAATGGGTGGTTGAAAGGTATTAAAAAATCAAATATGTTTTTATCCACCGTAGAACTTTAATTTTAACGTATATTAATTAAGAACAAAGAAACGCATCAGAAAAATGCATTTAAATCATTTGTCAGCCCGTCTAGCAGCGTAGGTATAGTGGGGTTGAAATACATTAAAATATCAACTATTTTTGTAGCCACGGTAGAATTTTGTTTTTAACGAGGTTTCATTAAAAACAAAGATATGCATCAGAAATATGCAATGAAATCATTTGTTAGCCCGTCTGGCAGAGTGAAATGGGGGTTGGAACGCATTAATATGGGGGGTTGAAATGCTTGCCGTGGCTATTTTTTAGCCACGGTAGAATTTCAGTTTTAATGTAGATACATTAAGAAGTAAAATTCAACCGCGGTTAAAAAAATAGATGATTTTTTAATGTATTTCAACCCCAACTCTATTCCGCTAGACGGGCTGACAAATGATTTCAATGCATTTTTCTGATGAGTTTCTTTGTTCTCAATGAAACTACGTTAAAAATAAAATTCTACCGTGGCCACAAAAATAGTTGATATTTTAATGTATTTCAACCCACATTTTACCCCGCTGGACGGGCTGATAACGATTTCAATGCATTTTTCTGATACGTTTCTTTGTTCTTGATGAATCTACGTTAAAATTAAAATTCTACCGTGGTTAAAAAAATAGCTGATTTTTTAATAGCTTTCAACCCCATTTCAACCTGCTAGACGGGCTGACAAATGATTCAATGCATTTTTCTGATGCATTTCTTTGTTCGTAATTAATCTACATTAAAATTAAAATTCTACCGTTTCCTAAATAATTCCCGATTTTTTAATACCTTTCAACCCCCATTTCACCCTGCTAGACGGGCTGACAAATGATTTCAATGCATTTTTATGATGCATTTCTTTGTACTTAATTAATCTACGTTGGAATTAAAATTCTACTGTGGCTAAAAAAAATTGCTGATTTTTTAATGCCTTTCAACCTCCATTTCACCCTGCTAGACGGGCTGACAAATGATTTCAATGCATTTTTCTGATGTGTTTCTTTGTTCTTAATTAATCTACGTTAAATTAAAATTCTACTGTGGCTAAAAAAATAGCTGATTTTTAATACTTTTCAACCCCCATTTCACCCTGCTAGACGGGCTGACAAATGATTTCAATGCATTTTTTCTAATGCATTTCTTTGTTCTTAATTAATCTACGTTAAAATTAAAATTCTACCGTGGCTAAAAAATATTTGATTTTTTAATACTTTCAACCCCCATTTCACCCCGCTAGACGGACTGACAAATGATTTCAATGCATTTTTCTGATGCGTTTCTTTGTTCTTAATTAATCTACGTTAGAATTAAAATTCTACAGTGGCTAAAAAAATAGTTGATTTTTTAACGCATTTCAACCCCCATTTTACCCTGCTAGACGGGCTGACGAATGATTTCAATGCATTTTTCTGATGCATTTCTTTGTTCTTAATGAAACCACGTTAGAATTAAAATTCTACAGTGGCTAAAAAAATAGTTGATTTTTTTAACGCATTTCAACCCCATTTTACCCTGCTAGACGGGCTGACGAATGATTTCAATGCATTTTTCTGACGCGTTTCTTTGTTCTTAATGAAACCACGTTAAAATTAAAATTCTACCAAGGCTAAAAAAATAGTTGATTTTTTAATGTGTTTCAACCCCCCACTATACGCTGCCAGACGGGCTACAAATGATTTCAATGTATTTTTCTGATGTGTTTCTTTGTTCTTCATTAATCTACGTTAAATTAAAATTCTACTGTGGCTAAAAAAATTGCTGATTTTTTAATACCTTTCAACCCCCATTTCACCCTGCTAGACGGGCTGACAAATGATTTCAATGCATTTTTCTGACGCGTTCTTTGTTCTTAATGAAACCACGTTAAAATTAAAATTCTACCAAGGCTAAAAAAATAGTTGATTTTTTAATGTGTTTCAACCCCCACTATACGCTGCCAGACGGGCTACAAATGATTTCAATGTATTTTTCTGATGTGTTTCTTTGTTCTTCATTAATCTACGTTAAAATTAAAATTCTACTGTGGCTAAAAAAATTGCTGATTTTTTAATACCTTTCAACCCCCATTTCACCCTGCTAGACGGGCTGACAAATGATTTCAATGCATTTTTGTGATGTGTTTCTTTGTTCTTAATTAATCTACGTTAAAATTAAAATTCTACTGTGGCTAAAAAAAATGCTGATTTTTTAATGCCTTTCAACTCCCATTTTACCCCGCTGGACGGGCTGACAAATGATTTCAATGTATTTTTGTGATGTGTTTTTTTGTTCTTAATTAATCTACGTTAAAATTAAAATTCTACTGTGGCTAAAAAAATTGCTGATTTTTTAATGCCTTTCAACCCCCATTTCACCCTGCTAAACGGGCTGACAAATGATTTCAATGCATTTTTCTGATGAATTTCTTTGTTCTGAATTAATCCACGTTAACATTAACATTTTACCGGGGCTAAAAAAATAGCTAATTGTTTAATACCTTTCAACCCCCATTTCACCCTGCCAGACGGGCTGACAAATGATTTCAATGCATTTTTCTGATGTGTTTCTTTGTTCTTAATTAATCTACGTTAAAATTAAAACTCTACTGTGGCTAAAAAAATAGCTGATTTTTAATACCTTTCAACCCCCATTTCACCCTGCTAGACGGGCTGACAAATGATTTCAATGCATTTTTCTGATGTGTTTCTTTGTTCTTAATTAATCTACGTTAAAATTAAAATTCTACCGGGGCTAAAAAAATAGCTAATTGTTTAATACCTTTCAACCCCCATTTCACCCTGCCAGACGGCCTGACAAATGATTTCAATGCATTTTTCTGATGTGTTTCTTTGTTCTTAATTAATCTACGTTAAAATTAAAATTCTACTGTGGCTAAAAAAATAGCTGATTTTTAATACCTTTCAACCCCCATTTCACCCTGCTAAACGTGCTGACAAATGATTTCAATGTATTTTTCTGATGCGTTTCTTTGTTCTTAATTAATCTACGTTAAAATTAAAATTCTACTGTGGCTAAAAAATTTCCTGATTTTTAAATGCCTTTCAACCCCCATTTCACCCTGCTAGACGGGCTGACAAAAAATTTCGATGCATTTTTCTGATGCGTTTTTTTGTGCTTAATTAATCTACGTTGGAATTAGAATTCTACCGTGGCTAAAAAAATTGTTGATTTTCAAAGTGTTTCAACCCCCATTTCGCCCTTCCAGGCGGGCTGACAATGTATTGATATGTTTTCCTATGTATATATTTCTATTTCGAAACTGTCTAACATTTAAAATGATGGCATTTTAAAAGACCTGTTTTCGAATTTAAAAAATAATCTCTAAGCCGACGACTTTATCGATTATAGTCCTACCTTAAAATGTGGATGTGGATAATTTCACACCCATAGCCAGATGACCTGACAATTTCTCCTATATAATCCTCTTAAACCTTTTAGAACAGATATCGAATTGAATCTGTTTGTAATTTGTAAAGTAATATCTAAGCAACAGACTGCACAAGATTTGCATTCACGCAAAATAAATTTTAATTTTTTATTAACAAGTTATCAATTAATTAACAATTTAAGTTATGAGTTACTTATTAACTTTTAAGAAGCCAAAGTGATTTCTCGGGGGTTTTCGGGGCCGCTGATTACGAATCTGTGGTCAAAAAAAATCAAAATCCAAGATAGCGGCCGCAAAATGGGGGACTTAACAGATTTTCAGTTTTTTCTCTTTTTTTTCGTTGAATAGTGGTTTGGCAATTACAGCTATTAGTATACTTTTTAAGTCATTCGTTAGGTAATTACAAACTTTAAGCGTCCAAAAATATTAATTCGGGGGTTTTCGGGCACGCTGATTACAAATCCGAATTCGCTGGGTCCGCCTTTCTTTTTAATTTTTTTGAGACAATTAAAAGGGATGGACTGCAAAATTTCCATTTTATTCTTTCAGAGGACATTTTAATGAGCGGAGGGGTTATTTTATTTTTGAATAGGATTGTCACAATTCAGTATTTGTCAATAGACGGGGTTTCTGATATCAGATATCAGAACCTGTAGTATTGGCATTTCATGTTATTGAAGGGGGTATTTAAGAATATGTGGAGGGGATATCACTATATTCTAGGACAAAAAAGAAAGGACGGCTAACTTTAGATTTGTAATGTTTTTTTGAGGGGACGTTATATTACTAAAATTTTATGAGCAATTATTTACACATACTGAAGTGTAACTATAGTATCAAGATGTTATCCTTTAAAAAGATATGTGTGGGGAATGTGGATGTGGAAGTAGTAATACCTTAGGCAGCGGTTTTATATATTTATCTTTCTTGTTTTGTTTGTCAATTTTATATATTTATTACTATGTATTACTTCGCACGCTTTTTGTATTTAGTAGTTCTTAACTTTAAATTTGCATCCTATCCTGTAACTGGAACATATTTTGCGTTGGATAGTTGTACGTAAATAAATAGAAAACAACATCTAGTGGGATCGCCTACGAAGTAATAAATTTCTTCTTAACTCTGCACGCACATGGTTATAATATCAAAAGACTAATTTACTAATTTCATATTTGCAGAAACTATTTCAATGGCCTTTATTTCCCTCTTTAAAATGCAGACAGACGCATCAAAATACTTGCAAATAATACTGTGTATATGTAAATATGTTAAATGAAAATACTCGCATAGTTGAGGACACTTACTTACTTGTAATTTTTTTTGTGGCAAAATAAATATTGTTGCCTACATTTAACGATTTCAGTTTTACATTATTAATTTTTTTCGTGTTCTTCATAAATTGTTTAACTTTCTTGGTAAGGTTCGCGAAAATTAGCTGTTCATTTAGCTAAATAGTTAAGTATGAAATATCTTTCGTAATTACCCACCGCTTAGGTACCATTTTTCTTTTATAGTTTTATATTTGTTTAGTGTTTTAACAACCATGCAAAAAAGATTGGTGGTACATAATTTTACGGAAAATTATGGTTATTCCTGTTAGTACTTTTCAAATACCCGTTACGCATTTTAGTAGATCATCCCATTATTTTGTTATATCTCCCGCAACAAGAATATTTTCAAATGAAATGAGATCAGCCCGGCTATAATCCTTATCGATAGGAACGCATCCAAGAGGGCGCTGTACATCCGACTTCGATGGGAGACTCTAACTGAAAACTCTCTCGGTATTATGATAATCCAGAATAACAAGGTTCCGAAGGCGGCGCAGGAATAAATGACACTTAGAGCACAGGCTTTTGTTTGATTGTAGCAACCCTGCGTTTTAAGATTGCCGCGATTGGACTTGGTACTTTTGCTTGTCGAAATTTCACGAAGTTTTAGATAAATTGTGAACATTTCGAATTTGGAATGTAAGAAAAATGCGAAGTTGTGTGGAACCGCATATGAAAAACTACGTTATTTTTCTGTAATACAATTTTTAGACAAGCAAGCAATGTTTTAGATCAAGAGAAAATATATGTTTAATAGATAAGCCCTTAGATCTAAAATGTAGCCCCTATATTTTTCAATTATGCGTTATTATATTCACATACTTTGACTTATATTGTGTATTGGAGAACACTATGGAAAACTGCACAAGATTTTTTATTGAACTGTGAATGCCAAACATATATAACAAAGAAATTATATGTAAACTGAATATGCATTCCTTGTACAAAAGATGAGGCAGATAAAAAGTATTAACTAAGTATATTGTTTTTGGGAAATTTCTTTACAACCATTAAAGGCAGATGCAATCATAGCCCAAAAAAAAACGTTTCGATTTATTTACACCTCCTAATTAGAGGTAATTTATTGACAGACAACGATAGTTGATGACTAGCTTTGTGATGGCGCAACTTATTTAACATCGAAATGTCTCAATAGATGCTCAAGCCATATCCTGAGAGACAGTGAACATTTCTTATCATGATTTGATCAAAGCTGGAACTTTTCACACTATTATTTACTTAATGAAAAGTGAAATTAGCTTTGCCTGCTAACTGGACGTTGGCTCTTAAGGCGTCGCATCGCATCGGCGTCAGTTCGAAGTTGTCGAAGAAACCATGCTACTTATGTGCTATGATCAAATGTGAAAGTGTGTTCACTAATTGTTTACGTCATAGAATTTTTGTTGTTTATTCCTGCCAGTCCGGAAAGAGTTCTAAAGCCTTCGCAGGTAATATACAACGTGATTCAGTCTTGCGTCCTCCACTATCTTATAAAATATATCGATTTTTTTTAAACCAGATGGTAGAGAGCACAAGTAGGTACACTTTAAAAATATCAAATATGTATATCAAATATACATGATGATCCATTTACAAGTGATATATAAACTCATGTTGTTTTAAATGGAACACTTGGTAAATTATTATATATCTGGATTCTCATTAAAGACTATTGTAAAGCTATGCCATTTGATGGATCTGTGATGAGTTACTATCATGATGATATGGGCAAGTTTGTACCAAAAACATCTCAATATTGTGAGCTCACTGTGACGTAACTGTACAACATCATGCCAAAAATGGTCATAGGACGTATAATTTACGATACTCTTATCACATCTAAAGAAATCAATTTTATGCAAAGAAAGTCAGGAAACGCTAAACCTACTTTTTCTCATGTTTCTCAAATGGAGATCACTGTGTACTATAAAATAAAGGGTAGCTTCTTGAAAGGGATATAGGGTTACAACTACCAAGACTGTCGAGATATTTGGCACAAATCTATATTTATTTATAAACCGCTGCCTAAGGAATCACTACTTCCACATCCAGATTTTTCATCCAAGTCACTTTAAAGGAAACATCTTGAGTATATTTGCACTCTAGTATGTGGAAATTATTGTTCATAGAATTTTAATAATATTTGAGGCAGATGTCATAGAAAAATTTGAGGCGTTGGTTTTTACCGTATACGTTAAAATTGAGGTGTCTAGCCCAAATTTCTGTATTCTTACCAGTTTGCTTTACTTATTTTCCCCTATTTAACCCCCAACCCTTCAAAGGAATAATCTCAAAATATAATCTAGTTCCAGATGTCATTATAATATATGCATATACCAAATATCAAGTGAATATCTCAATTCTATTTTAAAACCTCTTTAATACTGGAGTGGGGGGGGGTGGTTTGGATAGAAAATATTATTAAAAAAATTGAGGCCTTGGCTTCTAGCACATACACCTAATTTCTAGTTTCTGTACTCTTACCAGCTTGCTTTACTTATTTCCCCCTATTTACCCACCAACCCTTCACCGGATATGTTAAAAAAAACAATCTCTCGTTATAATATACACGTGTACAGAATTTCAAGTCAATATCTTAAACGGTTCCGGAGAAAACGCGCAAACAAAAATGTTACAGACAGAGAGAATTGGATGGAAGAACTTCGCTTGCTAAATATACATATATCAGACTCACGTGACGACACTCCCATAGAACTTTTAATAGGCTCCGATATTGCTGGAAAACTGTATACGGGAAAGAGATATGTTCTGAAATGCGGGCTGGTAGCCATCGAAACGCTACTAGGTTGGACCCTGATGGGTAAGATACCCCAGGAAAAACTGCAAAGCCTGTCCATAACTTCTGTCTCCCTTTTCATCAACAATGCCTCGATTACTAACCTCTGGGAGCTAGATGTTTTGGGTATAAAAGATCCAGCGGAAAGAAAGACTTGTGAAGAAACAGCGTTGGCAGCTAAAAAACTTTTTCTGGAAACTGTCACAACTGACGTAGATGGTCGGTATGAAGTAAGGCTGCCGTGGTTAGACGGACATCCGGCATTACCAAGTAACTATCGGATGTCTAAGAAGAGATTAGAGAATACTGTTAAGAAAATTGTTAATGACGGATATTTCGAAGCCTACGACCAAGTATTTAAAGATTGGTTGAACGAAAATATTATCGAGGAAGTTTTCGAAACACAAACTACAGAAGAAGCTCACTACTTACCACATAGGCCGGTAATTAAACCCAGCAGCTTGACCACAAAAATAAGGCCTGTTTTTGACGCCTCAGCTAGAGAAAGAGATAGTCCCTCCTTAAACCAGTGCCTTGAGAAGGGTCTAAACTTGATTGAATTGATTCCTGATATCTTACTAAGATTTAGGCGACAGAAAATTGGTGTAGTCTCAGACATTAGAAAAGCATTTTTACAGATTAGCATACATGAGGCTGATAGAGACTTCCTTCGTTTTTTATGGTCTGACAGAGAGGGCAGACAAATAGTATATCGCCATCGTCGTGTGGTGTTCGGAATCAACAGTAGCCCGTTCCTTTTGGGAGCTACAATAGAGTATCATTTGTCTAAGATGTTGAAGGAATCTGATTCCAAACCTTTTTCAAAAGAAACCATCATTAAACTGTCAAATAGCTTTTACGTTGATAACTGTGTAACTAGTGTTGCAAATGATAAAGAGTTGAGAACATTTGCCGAAGAGGCCAGCACCGTAATGGCTGAAGGCAAGTTTGACCTGAGAGGGTGGGAGCACACATATCAAGTCCAAGGTGACAACCATGATAATTCCACCCCCGTGTTGGGAGTGAAATGGAACAAACAAGACGATACTCTAAGTATAAACCAAGACGACAAAACCATAGAGCAATTTGTAAATAAAAACCGTAACCAAGAGGATGATGTTATCACAAGCTCAGAGAGTATTCGATCCCATTGGTTATACTTGTCCTGCAACGCTAATACCAAAACTGTTGTTGCAAAAGACATGGGAAAAACAGCTGACTTGGGATACACCGGTTGACCCTGTAATGGAAACGCATTTTCGAAACTGGATGGAGGAGCTGCCGTATTTGTCAGCTATAAAAATTCCTAGATGGATAAACGCGGGCTCCGAAGAAGCCGAACAATGGACTTTGCATACATTTTGTGACGCGAGTAAGGACGCTTTTTCTGCGACTGTTTTTTTAAGGGGAGTGAGGGATGGCGAGGTGTTTGTGCATCTTCTGGCTGCCAAGTCAAGAGTAGCCCCTTTAAAATCATTGTCAATACCTCGACTCGAATTGATGGCAGCTGTCATAGCTGTTCGGCTATATACAACTTGCAAAGAGAATCTCAACATCGAACTAGAGAATTTTTTCTGGAGTGACTCCACAACAGTACTTAGTTGGATTAGAAGACCTGAAGAATGGTCAACATTTGTTTGGAATCGGGTAAAGGAAATTCGATCAGCATCTTCAGACAAAAACTGGCATCATGTTCCTGGCACACAAAATCCGGCTGACCTCCCATCTCGAGGTTGTTCTGCTAAACAACTGCTTGAATCGAGATGGTGGGAGGGCCCGTCCTGGTTATACCAAAACTCGTCGCATTGGCCTCAGGATAATCTCCATTATGATGAAGAGGAGGTTAATAAAGAAAAGAGAAAAAAACTGGTTACAGTGCTGGTCAACAGTGAGAGTAAGTTGATGGCGTTAGATGACTGGCATATGTACTATTTTTCTCAATACCTAAAGACTCTAAGAATGTGCGCGTGGATAATTAGATTTATATACAATGTAAGAAATAAGGATGCCAAGCGAAAAGGTGACCTGTGTGCCGAAGAATGTGACGAAGCAGAAATCTTGGTGCTCAAACTAATACAACAGGAATCATTTGCGGACGAAAATGATAAGAAACTACGTGGTCTAAAGGCTTTTAAAGACAACAATGGTTTAATCAGGTTGAAAACTCGTATTAGCAATCGAGACGATCACGAAAATTTTCGGTTCCCAATCGTTTTGCCTGCCAAACATTTAGTGATAAATCGGTTGGTATTTAGAGAACATGTTAAATTATGTCATATTGGTGCCCAAGGACTGATGAGTATTTTACGAGAAAGATATTGGATCTTAGGCGGTCGACGGGCTATAAAATCAGCGATTTCTGGTTGTGTTATCTGTAAAAGACATAATGCTAAGCCGTTTGATACAAGTTCCCCGCCGTTAACAATGGATCGAGTTCGAGACGCGGTAGCATTTGAAATAACAGGCGTAGACTTCGCGGGCCCTTTATATCTCAAGTCTGGAGAAAAGGTGTGGGTGTGTCTTTTTACCTGTGCCGTCTATCGGGCTGTGCATCTAGAACTTTGTAGTTCGTTATCAGCGGTGGATTTTATGCAAACTCTGCGTAGATTTATTGCCAGGCGAGGTCGTCCAAAGACTATATATAGTGACAATGGGACAAACTTTGTCGGTACGGAAAACGCTTTCTCGTTAGTAGACTTTCAGAAAATTGCCGAGGATAGTAGTGCCGAACGCATTCGATGGAGGTTTAACCCACCTGCGGCTGCGTGGTGGGGTGGGTTTTGGGAAAGACTTGTGGGCGTCTTGAAACGACTCTTAAGAAAAATGTTAGGCAGTGCTTTGCTGGATTATGAAAGTCTAACAACTGTCCTTTGTGACTGTGAGTCAGTTATAAATTCAAGGCCACTTACTTGCCCTTCGTCAGATGCCAATGAACTGGTACCTCTAACGCCAGTGATGTTCCTTAGAGACCAGATACCATGGGAGGTTCCAGATTGTGATGCCGTTGATAAACAGTCACTATCGAGGAAAGTGTTACACAGACAAAAGTTGCTGGAAGATCTTCGGAGAAGGTTCCGGAGTGAATATTTGGGTCAGTTAAAATTGTGGTCCAAAAGGAGTAAAGAAAGCCGAATCAAGGTGGGAGAAGTGGTATTTGTGGGTAACGATCAAGACAAACGAATAAATTGGCCTCTTGGTCGTGTAATCGAGCTTTTTCCTGGAAACGACGGTCAAGTCCGACTGGTCAAGGTCCTCACGAAAAGGGGTCAGTTTCTGAGACCTATACAACGGCTGTATCCATTGGAGTGTGCAGCAGACCCCTCTCAGATGGGAAACAGGCCCGGTTCGGCGCCCCTCATGGAGCCGGAGCCACCTTCAATAGACGAAAGTGCGGGTTCGGGAGTAGTGTCAAAAAGCAGAGTACCCGAATCGAGAGTGATAGTTACGCGAGGTGGGCGTAAAGTTAACGCCCCGGTTAGGTATTCTTAATGACTGTAGAATTAGAAAAAATGCATATGTGCATGAATAATTTATTTCATTTTCTTTAGGCTATGTTTAAACTAGCATTTTTTATTATTGTTCTAGATGTCTAAGTTTGCTGATTGTCTCATTAGCTCTAGAAAGATAATGAGCCCTGTTTATTTGTTCTAAACATGTCTCAGGTGGGAGAGTGTCAGAGCCATATTTCATCACCTTATACATTAAAAAGAACGGTGTTTGATTGCTCGATCGCTAACTAAGCGAAATTTTGCCAGCTGAGAAATGTTTTTATTCTGTTCTAAAAAATAGAAGTGTGAATCGAGAGTCCGGCGAGAATTGTTCCAAAAAATTATAGACGTTTTCGATTGTTGCATCATATTTGTCAAAGTGTAATCGCTTATTTTCTCCCTTTCATTGTGAATAAAGGTTTATCTCTAAATCTCGGGCCTTTATTTAAAAACGAACCTATTGCTGGAGTGTAAAACGGGTAGTTTTATCACGAGGCAATTGACAATTAGCAACACGCGACAATCCCCAACATTTTTTTAAAACCATTACCTACGTGCCCGCAAACTGTATTTTTTTATTAGTAAGCCATGACAGTGTTGTCAAAGCGTTGATTTGAAACGTCAAAATTTGTGCGATTTCAACGCCAACGTTATTTATAATAATTTTGCACATTAGGCACTCAAAAAGAGTAATATAATTACATAAATGGATACTAACAGTGAAAACGAGATTTCATGACACCGCTAGAGAGAAAGGAAGCTGCAGAAATTGCCTCAGTAAACTTGTTGCTCGAAAAATCGAAAAAATTATATATAATGACATATGAATCTTTCTCAAATAGGAGAAGTGAAATGAAGGTGAATTTTAATTTAATATTGAATATTTAATAGTCGTGGACAAAGTATAGTATTCTACTTGCATATAATGGCTATTATTCACTCTGGTGATTTACGACACTCGCCTGCGGCTCGTGTCTTAAACTTCACCCTCGTGAATAATAGCCATCATTATATGCTCGTTGAATAATATATTATTGTTGCAAAATATCTACATAATCAGTGGATAAAAAGCAAATTGACTTTATCATGTTCAAGCTAACCGCACAGGTTCAGCCAACGTGTTACAGATGGAAGTTGAGCAGGCTTTCATGAAAGTAGATAGGATTAAAACAGTTCCGCCGTTACTATAAACTCACGTTTTCCCCCATTTTACGAGAATTTCTCATAACATAATATGGATTTGGTAATTTCTCTTACTCAGCAAAGACCAGATTCTGGAATCTGGTCTTTGCTGAGTAAGAGAAATTTGTATTGACCAGCATCTTTATGCATTAGTCGATTTTCCTTAAATGGTCAGTTGCGTTCGGGTAATAAATCAGATCTTACCGAGATTCTGGAAGCATTCGATGGCATTAGCGATACAACCATATCCGACGGTATCGTATACGATGGGGCTGCCTTTGTACATCTTTTCCCTCCATGCTCGGGCAAAACATTCGACCAATGCTATAGTGAGAAACAGGCTCCGTTATTACATGTAAAATGGGTAGATTTAGTGTGGGATATTTACACACCTGATATTAGAAGGACCCAAGATAGGAGGGGCACAGGTGTTCGAAGACAAGTTCTAACAAAAGGTAAAAATGATTTTTAGGTACTGTGCCATATAACAGGAGCAATTTTTTTGAGTGGCTCCTCAAATAAAGTAGAGCTGTTCCCGTTAATTGCTAAATTGATGATTAACGAATGCGATGAGTTTGAAGTACTAACAAACATTGCTACAGTATTTTCCTGCAATGATCGTACTGTATGTGATGTGCCGGCAGGGAAGAAGCAGATGACCGAACTATTTTACTTGCAGCAGATATGACTGAAAACGGGAACTAATTATTATCTATACGGTGAATACGGATGTGGCAGAACTTGCAGTATCATCTTTCCTTGAGCTGCTCGGTCTTAAAGTGTTATGGATACTTTTTAATGCAGCAAAAAACGACGCTATATTGCAGCGCACCATATAAAGTAATCGATAAGCGAAGACAAATGTTTGGAATGTGAAGCTTTACATGCGTTCACAGGCTGGTACAGTGTGTTTTTCTTCGCCACAAGAGGGGAAAATGGCTGGGAAAGTTAGGATGGCTTTTGACGACGCATCTGCCTCTCAAGTCACCGAGGTAACTCCTTGAAAACCAAGAATGATTTCATGTTAGGTAAAGAGACATAAACATAGCTATTTTCTCGGCATATATATGATTGCTTGCCAAGGCTTTGGAACTCTTTCCAGACTGGCAGGCATTTTTTGTAATTTACACTGAAGTAAAAAAATTGTATGAAAAGTTTCACGTTGGATCATATCACGTCAGTATACTGGTTCTCTCTACAAATTCAAACCGACGCCTACGTCTTAGGAACTAACGCTCAGTTATAGTTGGAAGCCAAGCATACTTTCACTTTTCGTTAAGCTGATAATTAGTTTGCAAAATTACAGCTTTGATCAAGAGACGTAGGTATAATGTTTACTATTTGCTCGGGCTATTATGGCCTATACAGGAAAGCAGACATTTTTAAAATAGCTTCTTTGAATTTTCGGTATAAATGTTTTTTTAATGCTGGCTTCCTCTTAAAGGTTATAGTAAGTTTTCCACAAAATATTTTTGAAATAAGTATAAGATAACCACTGAAATAATTTTAAGTTGAATTTATATTAAGCTACGAAGTAGTTTCTTAAAATATGTCTCGTGTGCATCAAATCAAATCCAATTAATCATTCACGTTCGGTAGGCTGTACATGTACAATCCTCATCTAGTGAAAACTAGCTCAAATCCACCAAAGTAGAACCGATGCAACTTTAGATGAAATATTTATTGTCAACTTACGGCAGTTTACAGCTGGCATATTATCTCGAATAACATCGAAGAAAGCAGAAATGCACCATATATATTTGTCTCGGAAAGTCGTAAAATCCTACAAGATGTAAAATTTATGTTCTTGTATCAAGGGAAATATGAAAAACACATTTCCAATTACGTAATAACTCGTAACTCGTAATGAATTATTTGATCAATGCTTACTGTACTGCCTCTGCATATTTAGAACATAGAGAGTGAAACACATTTGACGAAGCGTGCAAAAATAATGACTCCCTTAATAAAACTAGCTCGGTTTTGTCACTCGCTTCCTGAAAAGAAAAAAAATATTCGACTCAAATAAATAAAATCAGAGGCAGACAAATAAATAGAAACACAAGCAAATGCAAATTATATTTTAAAACATTTCCAGGTACTTGCAATTTGATTTATTCTATTTTCATAGCCTCAGATATTATTTAACTGTAATATCTTTCATTTCTGCATTCAATGCATTGAAAAATATTATTTGGGTGTGTTGTAGACAACTCTCATACACTCAACATCTAATATTTAACATAAGAAACAATATACAGGGTGACCCAGATTTAAAGTGACATAGAGAGATAGATCACACCTTTGTGAGTTCAAAACACCCCCGCACTTGCCCTTGAAAGTGAATGGTTTTCGAGATACAGGGTATTTTATGATTCTTGACTGAAACTAAAATTCACCATTTATTTGGAATGGGAGGATGTATTTGGATTAAAGTTGGTACACATATAGTGCACTCCTAGTCCAATTAATAGCATAATTTAGTTTGTAAAAATTCCAGGACAGGACTCAATTTTTATTATTTTGCATTTAGGGTCAATTACATCACCCTGTATATCAGTTTTTTGTAAATGGCGGATAACTATTGAAATGTCTATGGATTATTGTGCAAAACACTGTCATAATATACGAGGGCACGTTTATGGTTATTTCCTAGCAAATTTTCGAAAATAATGATGAATGATATTTAAATTCTACAAAATACGCAAACAACCAGTTAACGTCGCTATTTTATTAATTTTACTTATACACTTGTTTAATAATTATTTAATGTATTATTGTTACTTAAATTTGATTCTAATTGCACTTAAAATTTGTACGGCCATATGCAATATTCCATAGAAAAACAGTTTGCTTAAAAATAAAAGTAGGCGTGTGTCAATTCTGACATTTATAGTTTAATACATAGTAATGTAAGTCACCTTCAGAAATTAAGTCTAAGTATTCAAAGAAGTCGTTTGAGTCATTGAAATAAGGTTTTATATTAACAAATCTGCTATAATAATTTTAAGATGCCATTCCAATTTACAAATGAAGAATATGCAGATATGATTTATGTGTATGGTTTTTGCGACTGAAATGGAAGAGCTGCAGAGAGAGAATATGAAAGACGTTTTAGAAATCGTCGTATACCAAATCGTACAATATTTTCAGAGGTGTATCAATTTAGTAAGGAACATGGGCAATTTTCCTCACAGGCAAAACATGAACATGTTCTCAACAGCGAGACGAAGTATTACAGATTGTTCATATAAATCCAACTGTAAGCGTCAGGAAAATCAGTCATCAATTAGAAATTCCCAGAACAAGAGTACGGCGAACTTTAAAAAAAGAAAATTTATATCCTTTCCATGTTCAAGTAGTTCAACGACTTGAAGACGGTGACAGCGTTCCGCGTTTAACATTTTGTAGGTGGGTAGTTGCGCACAGACGAACAGTTTCTAGAATTCTGTTCACGGACGAAGCTCAATTCACGCGTAATGGAATAAACAACACCAGAAATCAACATCTTTGGGTAACTGAAAATCCACATGCTACGCTTCAGAAAAATTCCCAAAACAGATTCAATATAAATGTCTGGTGTGGAATATACAATAGTCATCTAATAGGGCCACACATTTTTGAAGGGAGACTAACGGGTGAAGTTTATGTAAATTTCTTAATAGATTTGTTACCAAATCCAATCATCAATTCATCAATGTCAGAGGTATATGGTTCCAACACGATGGTGCTGGACCCCATTTTTCTGTACCGGTGAGGGTGCATTTTAATCAACGTTACACCAACAGATGGATTGGTAGAGGGGGTGCAGTTAACTGGCTACCGAGATCTCCTGATCTCACCCTCATGGATTATTTTTTATGGGGCCACCTAAAGTCACAGGCGTACAGTGAAAATATTAATACCCGCGAACAATTACAACAAAAAATGTTTAATGTATGTGACAATATTAGACATAATCCCGCTATGATCGATAGATCGGCGAAAACGCTTTTTAAAAGTTCACAAAAATGCGTTGACGCTGGGGGTGTTCTTTTCGAAAATTTATTATAGTTTTAATTAATTGTACCAGTGTCTAAAATAATTAGTGTCTTTAAAATTTGTGCTGTAAATTATGATTAAGCAAACTGTTTTTCTTTATTTTTTCCTTTTTTCTGTTTTTCGTGTTTCTTTTCAAGTAACAATAATACATTAAATAATTATTAAACAAGTGTTTAAGTAAAATTAATAAAATAGCGACGTTAACTGGTTGTTTGCGTATTTTGTAGAATTTGAATATCATTCACCATTATTTTCGAAAATTTGCTAGGAAGTAACCATAAACGTGCCATCGAATATTATGACAGTGTTTTGCACAATAATCCATAGACATTTCAATAGTTATCCGCCATTTACAAAAAACTGATATACAGGGTGATGTAATTGACCGTAAATGCAAAATAATAAAAATTGAGTCCTGTCCTGGAATTTTACAAACTAGATTATGCTATTAATTGGACTAGGAGTGCACTATATGTGTACCAACTTTAATCCAAATACGTCCACCCATTCCAAATATATGGTGAATTTTAGTTTCAGTCAGGAATCATAAAATACCCTGTATCTCGAAAACCATTCACTTTCAAGGGTAAGTGTGGGGGTGTTTTGAACTCAGAAAAGTGTGCTCTATCTCTCATCGGTCTATGTTACTTTAAGTCTGGGACACCCTGTATTACATTACATTAGATCACATCACATCGCATATTATATTTAAATTATCGGTTATTGATATTACGAAAAGAAAGTATTACATAAAGAATAGTTTTAAGCCTTATTTTTTTAAACCTACACAGGTTACATATTTGCATGTTGTACATAAAAAATTAGTTTTATTTAGTAATTTATATAGGCTGAGTAGTAAACTCCGATACTTCATTGAAAATACTATGTACTTACGGCTTTCGTTCTGTAGCAAAATTTCATTTTTCAATTTTGCGGTGAAGGCAATTCGAGTGAGAATCTATCACTGTAACATAACTGCATTAAGTTGACATTTTTAACGTTTTTCTCCATTTGTCGTAATAGTTTCGTAGGTTACTGAATAAAGGTACAATTCGCTATCTGAAGCTTTCCATGAAATCCTAAATTTGAAGAAAATACAGCCAGCAGAATGCGCGAACAATAAATTGCATTAAATTATAAACACGCTTTTCTAAAATGAAACCAATTACTTGAATGCTATGTTTAATATCGGATGAAGTAGTTTGTCTCTGATTTAGACAGGAGCGGAGGGTAAATTTTTAAATTCTACTTATAAAGAAGGCACACATTCGCCAAGGCTTATTACACAGTTAACATAGGTAATTTCGTTGAGTTTCTAGTACCAAAATGAATATAGAGAAATGCCCCCTTTATGTATACAGGGCAGTCATTCTAAAAAATTATTAATTAAGAAACGACATATGCTGCACATACTACATGGATATGGAACTAAAAATGTGACAGATGGCAATAATATCTAGCATATAGATAACATAATTGGCAAGTAAGACCTATATTACAGTTGTATTAAAAATTATATACCCTAAGAAATAAACCTATGGAGGAATCCTTAAAGGCTTAAAAGTGAATTGTTTATTGTTTGTTTGCGTATAGTAATGAAACATATTCTATATAGGATTTTGCAAACAGCGGAAAGAAAAACTATCTATGCGAACTGAAAGAAAAACTATATGTAAAAATATTAATGAAATCTTTGCATTGTTTCGATAACTTGGCTTCTGGTTATGCTAACAACTTACAATTCTGAAATAAATTTGTCCAAATTCTTATTTGACATTCTCATTATAACACTAGCATTCCAACATAGTCCTCTACGGCTAAGCAGATTAAACTAGTACCTTCATGACAAAGGAAATTTCAGGCCTTTGTTCTCATTTTTAACGGAATTTACATACCGTAGGAGGTCATGTAGATACTAGTTTAATCTGCTTAGTCGTAGGGGACTATGTTGGATGCTAGTATTATATTGAGAATGTCAAATAAGAAATTGGACAAACTTATTTCAGAATTTTAAATTGCTAGCATAACCAGAAGTCAGGTAATCGAAAGAATGCCAAGATTTCAGTAATATTTTTACATACAGTTTTTCTTCTAGTTCTCATAGATAGTCTTTCTTTCCGCTGTTTGCAAAATCCTATAAAGAATATGTTTCAATATTTAAAGGCCTTCCATGTTTGGCACCTTTCATTTAACATTTAATTTTTGCTGTCGGATGACCACTCTGTATATTTCGTTGACCAAAATTTACCAGGTTTTCTTTGCAATCATAATGATAACTACATTCCGCTTATTATTTTCATATGTATTTCTTAAATAATAATGTTTTAGAGTGACCGCCCTGTATAAATATAGAGGGAAGTTCTGTGTAAATACCTCTATCGATATTTTAAATATTGTAACATACATTAACATAAAAATATTAATAATACAAAACCGCTGCCTAAGGAATAACTACGTCCACATCCAGATTTTCCATTCAAGTCTGTGTAAAGGAAAACATCAACATCACAAAATTTTTTGAAAATTCTCTTTGCAATTACTATAAATGTCATTGCCCTGCCCTGTCCTTTCTTTATCCTGCTTTCCAAATTTTTGCTAATAAATTGTAATATGACTGAAATATTTTGCTTAATATATATATATTATTATTATAAATTCAATTCAATATAGCTGAACAGCACATGGCATTCAAATAATACTGAAACTTCCCCGTATGTACGCTACTGATGCCTCAAGCTCGCAGATTTAGTTAGTATTCAGAATTTTCAGGTGACGCTATGCCGTAAATAAGCCAGTGCCTACTTCATTTTGAATATAAAGCAGCTGAATGGTTGTTTCGAACTAAAATTAGTCAGACTTTCAGTCATTAACGAGACTTGATTAAACATAATGTTGCATTTAAGTCCTCCATTAAGCCATTCGAATTAGTTTTATTTTAAAGAGGACCTTATCCTTTATTAAAGCTATACTACTACTGTATATGTATATTAGTATGCAGAAAATAAAGTATGGTAGACGTGAAATTCTCTACGATTATTTATGTTAAAATCAAGCGTGCTCTGTCTAAATAGTGTATATTGTGGAAACAAAAATTGCTTAAGAGATAAGTAATTTCGACATTGTCGTAACAGAAATCACTCCAAAGAACAGTTCAAGTAAATTTGGCCGTCCTTTCTTTTTGGTCATAGAAAAGAGTGAGCCTGCCTGACATTCCAGAGTAGTATATAACTGTTGTGTTTTAGAATAGAATTTATTTTACCAATTTTTGATACAAATATCATGTACATTGTGTAGGTTTTTCTTGTTGCAACAAAAAACGCTGGGTCCGCCTAATATCATTGCGATCACCAGCAAGAAGAACCTGCCGTGTTGGTATTTCATGATTTTGAAGGGGGTATTTAAGTTTTTGTTAAGGAGATATCACTCCATTTTGTTGTGTTTGATATTACCTGAAAATACCACGTTACAGTGTTGTACATATGTATTACTAATATATAAACACCATACGATGATGTCAACTACTGCTATAAATGCACCTAATTAAAATATACCTACTTTAACATTTTTGACCACGTAATCAGCGACCCCAAAAGCCCCCGAGTAAACACATTGGGCTCTTACAAGTTAGTACCTCATAACTTAAATTGTTATTTAATTGATAACAATTGTTAATAAAAAATTAGAATGAAATTGCAAGAATGCAAATCTTCTGCAATCTATAGATATTAGTTAACAAACTGCAAAAGTTTAAAATCGATATATCTGTTTTAAAAATATAAGGGTTTATATAGGGTGAATTGTCAGTCCGTCTGGTCTATATGGTCATAATATACTATTATAAAAAATTTTAAGTGCATATTTCAATTTTATTTTCTTAACTCTTTGAATACTGGAGTGGGGGTAATGATGGTGGAGGAGGTAGTGGTGACAGATTTCATAAAATACTTTGAGTATATACACCAAATCTCAAATTTCTGGCTTTACTTATTTTCCACTATTTATCCCCCACCTTTGAACGGAATTATATGAAAATATAATCTAGTTCCAGATGTTAAAATATATACGGGTACCAAATTTCAAGTAAATGTCTAAATTTTATTTTATCAAACCCCTTAATAATGCAATGGGAGTGGCGGGAGGTGGCAAATATTATATCAAAATTTAAGGTATTTAAGGTTCAGGTATATATAACAAATCTCAAGTTCAATTCCAACTTGCTTTACTTATTTTCCTCCATTTACTCCTATTTAACCCCCAATCCTTCTCCAGAATAAGCTACAAATAAAATCAAATTCCAGATCTTGTTACAATACATACGTGAACTAAAATTTGAAGTCAATATCTTGAACTGCTTCAGAGAAAATGAGCGCAAAATAATACACAGACAGACCGACGGCAATTTTTGCACAATAAATCAAGAAACCAATGATAATAATTTTGCTGTTGATTTGTTTTCAAACAGTTATCTTGAAATAATCGATAAATATCAACAATCAATTTTTACAGTGCAAGAATCTCGGAGTAAGCATAATTCTAAAAAGTCGCTGCCTAAGGAATCACTACTTCCACATCTGGATTTCCTTTCCAAGTCTCTTTAAACGAAAGCATCTTGATATTATATTTGCACCACTACAGTATGTGGAAACAACTGCTCATAAAATTTTAATAATATAACATTTGAAATCGTCTGAGTCAAAAATCCGTAAAACGATGTACAACTTCAATACGTTTTCAACTGTACGACCCTTAATGGAGGCGAGGGTGGCTGGTACCGAAACATTTGTTTGAGAACTTTTGCTCTCGCACTCTAGTTCACAATTTTACTTTGTTAACTCTATTAATAATGGAGTGGGGGTGACAGATATAAATAGAAAGACCTTTGTTTCTAGTATGTACACCAAATCTCATGTTTCTGTACTCCAATAGCTTGCTTTACTTATTTGCCCACCAACTCTTCAACAGAATAAGCTCAAGATATAATCTAATTCCAGATCTCGTTATAATGAATACGTGTATCAAATTTCGAGTAATTATTTTATTTTGTGAACCATTTCACCAATATAGTGGAGATGGTGTTGAGGGCGGAAAATGTCATAAAAAAATTGAGACCTTGACTTCTAGCATATATACCAAATCCTAAGTTTCTGGAGTCTTATTAGCTTTTTTACTTAGTAATTATTACTTACTCCCACTTCACCCCCAAGCTGTCATAAAAATATCAAAATATCATACAAAATGGAGACTGTTGCTTCTAGTATATAAACCAAATCCCAAGTTACTGAGCTCTTACTAGCTTGCTTTACCTCTATTTCACCCCCAACCTTTCACCTGAATAAGCTCAAAATATAATCCAGTTCCAATTCTCGATATAATATATACATGTACTACATTTTAAGTCAATATCTTAATTTTATTTTGTTAAGTCAATATCTTAAACCGTTCCAGAGAAAACGTGCGCACAAAAAAAGTTACAGACAGAATTTTTTTGGCTCAAATCTATAACAAAATTTTTGAAAATTGGTTTATGATTACTATACTTCTACTCCACCACGTGGATATGGAAGTAAAAGAAGGAACCCAACAGCGATCGCGGAAGTACATAGTACAGAAGGCAAGCTCCAAACGAGTTGAAAAACACTTCTCCTTTAAGGTTTGTATGGTACTTTTAGAAACGAGGCTATGGCTTCGTATTCGTGGTCACGGTGGGTTAAGTTTGTAGCGCCCCAGAGCCCATGGCGGCAACTAGTGTGAAACTGACAGTTCGTAAACCGTCGACTGGACGCACAAAATAGCCGAGTCTACTAAAACCAAGCCATGAAAGGGACAGACAGACCTTCTTTCGGTATGCCAGACAAAGATAGACATAGGGCCGTCCGAAAAATTTTAACATCTATAATTCATGAAAATTTATTTTTTCTATCAACTTTAAAAAAGGACGACGTTCTCAATTCGATTTGTACGTATGCTATAGACCTGAAAATGGTGATACAAGAGTCCAAGTCATTTTTTACAAGTGTCTCTCCAGGGGTCGAATTTCATAATTAATGATACGAAAATGATAGAAGACCTCTTAATTCCAGGACAATAAACCGAACTTGTCGGGAAAACTACGGATTTCGAACGATTTATTGACATAAATATTCCTGTATTTTCTGGTTAGTCAATAAAAAAAAATCGGGGAAAGCGAAATGCCATACCGATTGAGTGGGCTAATAGTCCGACATACTAATTAAAACAGGTTAATTTTTAAAATCTTGGAAAACTACTTTATAGCGGGTCATTTCTTTTTCTTCAACTACTCATGTTCAAGTAGCAGAAACTTGTAATTTGGTGTATATACCAGAAGCCGAGGTCTCAATAATTGTCATGCCATTTTACAACCACACCACAACCCCCACTTCATTATTAAAAGGTTTAACAATATATAATAAAGATATTGATTTAAAATTTGGTACAGTATTATAATGAGATCTGGAACTAAATTGTATTTTGAGTTTATTCCGTTGAAGCGTTGTGGGTGAAATAGGGGTAAATCAGTAAAGCAAGTTAATAATAGTCCAGAAACTTGGGATTTGGTGTTATACTAGAAGCATGGTCTCAAACTCTTTTATGACATTTTGCACCTCCACTCCATTATTAAAGAGACTAACAAATTAAAATTAAGATACTCACTTGAAGTTTGGTATACATATGTATTATGTCGATATATAGAATTGGACTATATTTTGAGATGATTCCGTTAAAGGGTTGGGTGTGAAATAGAGGTAAATAAGTAAAGCAAGCTAGTAAGAGTCCAGAAATTTGAGATTTGGTGTATGTACTAGAAACTACAGTCTTAATTTTCTTTATGACATCTGCCACCCTCGCCACTACCCGAACTCCATTATTAGAGGGGTTAACAAAATAGAATTGTGATTTAGTGTGCATGAGAGAAAAAATTCTCAATACATTTTTTTGCGCACTGCACCCACGAAGCCTTCAATCCACTGCTTTGTCCGAAACATGCTTCCACTCTGGTCGAATTCCTTTCTCCTTTGCTCTCAATATAGCTCCGATTTCTGTATCGTTCAATTGTTCTCGTCAGAGCTTCAGTTGTTCAATCATATGGAACGTCTATTTTAATAGTGTTATACTACTCCCATGCCCTGCTGTTCCTCCACATAGCGGCAGTGCTTGCAGTCATCCTTGCACAGTCGTCTAGATAAAGCACCTGCATCTTCCGGGTCGATGTTCGATTTTAAAGTCATATTGTTGCAGCCGCTCTATTCAACGAGCCAGTTGACCTTCCGGGGTTTTCAACTGCAACAGCCATTTCAACGCAGTATGGTCGGTCCGCATTTTAAAATGTCGTTCATAGAGATACTTATGAAAATCAGCCACCGTCACCCCCCATTAAACGTCGGTCGGTCAGTCGAAAAGGTATTGAAATGGCAAGTCGTTTTATAGGTTTTTGAGCGGACGATGTCAATACTATATTATTATAATTCTATGAGCAACTATTCCCACATACTGGAGGGCAGATATAATATCAAGAGGCTTTCCTTTAAAGAGTCTTGGATGGGAAATTTGGAAGTAGTGATTCCTTAGGCAGTGATTTTCATACGTATGTTCAAGCAATTCTTAGAAATGACGTAAGCAGTTTTAATTGAAGTTATCTGTAATCTATGGAATATGTTTCATGAACCTATGTCTAGGCGGGTGAGCAAAAAGCGGAAAATAATGTATTCTATTAGATAAGTTTCGAGTTTTGCCGTAGTTGTCGGTAACGAACAATTAGCAATTATCAATTCTCAGAAAAGCTGATACTGAATCTGATGACAAAAGTTACAAATTCAAAATAGCGAATCCAATATGGTTGTTATAATTGCAGATTTATATGAAATTGGGCCACTAAAAAGCCTGCAAAATGTGTTCTAATATTTGTAGCGCCCTTAAAAAAATAGTCAGTAAGAAACATGCACTAAATCTTCAGCGTAGCGTCGTTCGGTTCATTGAACCTTATCACCTAATACCGATTTTGATTCGTTAAATTTTTCATACCGACCTCAACTTCAATCACCAACACAGTATGTGAAAATTTCTTCTCTAACCACCGATATTACCGGTTCTAGAAATATAACGATCAAATGCAGTATATTATTCGTTTTGTATTTGCGAATACTCTTCGCAATAAGCCTACTTAAAATGACACGGAGTTTTTACTTTATTAGGTCCAAGAGGAATAATTCATAGTGAAAGAAAAAATATGAGTGTATATGTTTAACGATGATCAAACATCTACATAATCTGGAACATGAAGAGGCAGCGTCGGTGAGTATTTTTTTACGATTATAATATTTCCCATCGCACAGTGGCACAAACCGCAAGTTTCTCGTTCAACATTATCTAGAGCACTTGTTTCTCAATCCCCTGGGATAAAAGGTTTTTGAGACACTCGTTATTTAATTTCCAAAAAAAAGTAAGGGAGCCGATCTTTGAATTACGCTAACCAAAATTATTGGGCTTGGCCGAAATCACATGTTTTATTTAAAACTTAATAAAACTTTTTTCTTATCCAATTTACATGAATTTTGTCACTTGGGAGTTTGTGAGGTGACTGATTAGGAATCTGATATCCAAACTGTCATAAACCAACCTGCAAGATGGTGGAATCAATGGTGGCTATAAAATGCTAAAAAATGATGAAAAATTAAATATTTCATATTTTATCATTGCCAACCCCTTCAACGGAATCATCTCAAAATACAGGGTGTAATTAGTTTCATGTCATTAAAAAAACTGTTGGTAGGGAACGACAAGACAAACAAAAAAACCTTATATAACATGGGGTCTAAAGCTCATAGTTTTGGAGAAAAAAATAAACAAAAATATCGCAAATTTTCAATAAAATTTTTTGAGAACTGCTGGAATATTGAGGTAGGTTTAGATCGTCGCGCGTGTCTTTGCCTATGATACTTTATATTTGTGTAGATAGCTATAAAATGTCGGTGACCTTTAGCGATGCGGTAAAGATGAAAGACGTCGACGTTTTCTGAGGGTTTAGTAGATCTGATCTGAAGAAAACTATACTCTAACTCTCCTTTGTGCAATATTTTAATTACTGTGGGTGTTTCGTTATGTACACAAATCCAACCCGCCGCCGTTCGTTGTTTTTGTTATTTTTGAATTTCCGGTCACTGTGTATTTATAGTTAAGGTTTATTTTATTGACTTACCGTTCAAGTCGTTAAATTCTTAATTACGTACAGACCCAACTTATTTGTTCGTTCCTTTTGTGTTCCTTTTTGGATTTTGGACCAAGTTTTTCTTTTATTTTTCTTTATTGACAACGTTAGTTGATAAATTAGTGTTGAACGGAGTGCGTATGTCCTTAATTCGACATACCGAACTGTATATTAATGCAGATGCAGAGATTTCGAATAATTTAGGTAGTGGTAAGCTTTAAACCCAGGACACTCATGTATGTTACAAATGTTAATAAATCACATTTAAATTTTCCAAATTATAAACATGAATCCAATATTTTGTTCCAAATAAAAATATACACATGTAAGGAAATGCTCTGTTTAAACCTCTATGGCCATTATTTGCTAGTAGTTGTGCAGGAAGAGATAACGAACTATTTACCACTTTATAATCGAATGAGTTCGGTTGAGCCGGTTCATCAAAGGCGGTCGATGATCCAAGGCCTTTGATTTGACACACAAAAATCATCTCAATATGTAATTTAATTACAGATATCGTTATAGTACATATACCAAATTTCAAGTAAAAATCTCAATTTTATCAATCATTTGGAATGGGGGGTGGTGGGAGGACTAGAAAAATATTATAAAAAATTTTGGCCTTAGCGTCTTGTATATACACCAAATTCCAAGTTTCTAACCTCTTACCAACTTGCTTTACTTATTTTCCCCTATTTATCCCTATTTAATCCCCAACCCTTCAACGGAATCATCTCAAAATATAATCTAGTTTCAGATGTCGTATATACGTATACCAAACAAGTGAATATCTCAATTTTATTTTATCACCCCGTTTAATAATAGAGCGGGGCTGCTAAAAAAGTCATTGGCCTTGGCTTCTAGTATATACACCAAATTCCAAGACTCTTACCAGCGTGCTTTCCTTATGTTTCCCAATTTACCCCTATTTAACCCCCAACACTTCAACGGGAATCATCTTAAAATATAATCTAATTAGTGATGTCGTTATAATACATACACGTACCAGCTTGCTTTTCTAATTTTTTCCTATTTACCCTTATTCAAACCCAATCCCTGCAACTGGATCATCTCAAAATATAATCTAGTTCCAGATGTCGTTATAACATATACGTGTACTGTCGTGAGCAACAAAAAAACATTAGGACAAGTCTTATAACGTATTTTTTATAAAATCTAGTTATGTACATCTAATTTTAATTTTTGTGACATTGTCAGTTAGTTGTAAAAATTCATTGCACATATTCAAATAGAGACATATTTACATTAGAAACTAGCAGTTGTCTTTTTTTTTTTTGCTCACGACAGTACCAAATTTCAAGTGAATATCAATTGTATTTTATCAACCGCTTTAAAAATGGAGTGGGGGTACGGTGGTGGAGTGATTGAAAAATATGGCAAAAAAATCTGAGACCTTCGCTTTTAGTATATATACCAAATCTCAAGTTTCTCTACTTTTACCAGCTTGCTTTACTTATTTTCCCCTATTTGCCCCCAGCCGGCCACAACTTGAATATGTTCAAAAAACAATCCAGTTTCAGATCTCGTTAAAATACTTACGTGTATAAAATTTCAAGTCAATATCTTTAATCGTTCCAGAGAAAACGTGCGCACAAAAAAGTTGCAGACAGACAGACCGACAGAAAAAAATTGTTTCGTTCAAATTTAAAATCTCGATGTTATACACATTTTAAACCTATTTCAACAAGAAAACGTTTTGAATTTTTATGACTACTATACTTCCACTCCAGTACGTAGACATGGAAGTAATGCTAAAATCTCGACGCTTCATGACATTCTAAACCTATTTCAACAGAAAAAAAAATTGAATTTTTTTTTACGATTAGTTCCAATCCACTACGTGGATGCAGAAGTAATATATTATTAATATTTGTTGCCCATTTAACTGTATTTATAGTCCGGGAGGTAGGTGGCTTTTCCGGAAACTCATCGTTACGTGAATATTGTTAGTTTCCTAATTAATTTTATCAGTTTGACCGTCGCGTCGGTCAAGAAAAAAGTTTTTTCCGAGTAAAATCATATATATTTCTTGTTTTTAAATTAGCGTGGAAATTATTCTGAGGGAACTTTAGTCTTGAGATAACGGAGAGTCTTTATTCAGGAAACGCGTATAACAAGTTATTAAAAATGAGAATGACCTTTTGATAATGTTGCAATACATCTTATATGAGGTAGAAACTCAACTTCAATTTATAGGAAAGTGTTTAATTTCTTAAGGGTTAAGTGTGTGTACTTAGTACTTGTTTGCAACTATATCTTTTTGAGAATGTTGATTTATAATTAAGATACCATAAATTTATATTGCAAAAAACAAAAAGACCTTGTAACGACGAGTTTAGAGTTCTGTGAATAAATATGATTTTCTTCTAAAGGAAACGTTTTTCTTTCGAACTAATTAACTGACAGGAGTTTCTTTCTAGGAATATTTTATGTTCA
This sequence comes from Stenurella melanura, assembly GCA_963583905.1. Classification (NCBI taxonomy): domain Eukaryota; kingdom Metazoa; phylum Arthropoda; class Insecta; order Coleoptera; family Cerambycidae; genus Stenurella; species Stenurella melanura. The sequence continues at coordinate 59,773,676 of OY757316.1, read as the reverse complement.
AAATGTTTACATAAATATTCTCAATTTAAATAAATTTTATAACGGTCCCGTGTACAACGCCATTTTTTACAACTTTAGCAACTCGTACTGCATGCTTCTGAGCTATTACTAGTGTCCGTTATGTTATATTTATCAGGGAATTTTTCGACACTACGTTTCATATGATAGCCGTATATAAATTTGATAAGCAAACCTGTCATATCACTGGATCTGTAGCGGGTTATTACCTGAAACAAAAATGTATGTATCAGCATTAAAATAATTGACATAATAATAATAATAATTCTAAACAATACTTCTGATAAAATATATCAAAAATTGGCCTGGAGTTGAAAGGCGCATTTCTAGATAGTTCCTCGATAGGGCAACGAGAGAAATTCACAAATTTCGAAATTATAATTAAAGAGTGAATTATAAGGATTTCTCCGTTCTACTTCTACAAACACAAATTAAAATTTGACATTTTCATTTATCATTTGATCGAAGAATTTTCTAACAGGTTAAAAATGTTTGTTGTGAAAAATATTTATTTCCATATTGCCAGCTGTATAATGTATAATAAAAGATAACATTCTTTTAATTTTCACTTTAATGAACAAACCGAAAAATGTATATAGAGAAGTTCTGGCTTGATCTGTTGATTTTTTTGTAGACAAAGCCAAACAGTGTCGAAAATTTCAAGGGATGGGTATCTTCTCCAGTACACAATAGAACAAAACGTTATCAACTGAAGAAAAACATATATACTAAAACAACATTTGGGACCATTCAACAAATACGTTCGCAAGAATGGTTCATTTCCCTCCTCTGTACATTTATGGGAACCTCTATACAGGAACGTTCATTTTCAAAGTCTCCACCCTCTACACTTGAGAATAAAAAATTTTACTTTCAAAGAATATATTCTGTTGATTTTTTGAGAACGTTCACTTTTTGTGAACAATGAAAACTGGACAAGAAATTAAAACGTGGAATATTTTCTTGATTGTTAATTTCAACATCTACTAAATTGATAATAATTTATTAGATATTGAAAATAATAATAGACGCCATTGCGTGGACTACAAAAACAATCAAAACAAGTCTTTCATTGTCATCAGGGGATCGCTAACAATTTATAATTAGTAAGTAACTTGAGAAAGTAATCAATTAGTTTGCATTTTTTTTGTGTTTAATAAACGTTTAGATTATTTGACAACTAAATGTAGTGCATATCTTTATTATTTTTTAAGTGATATATTCTCTACACTTACAAAACTTCATTTTCTAACTTTTGCGATAACCAAGATATTAAAAGATTTCTTGCAAAACTTTATAGAACATTATTACTATTATATAAAGAAATGATAAAAGGTACCTTATGTTAGCACACAATTCGTTCTTTGGTCATCGATTCTTTACACAACACACTATAAATTTTAACACGACAAACGAATACAAACACATCGAACAAATCAAATAAAAAACTAAACAAGGCCTCTTGAGAAATGCGCGTCCTAAACAAACAGTGTCTTTTCTCTGATTGTGTACGGGTAAACTGATCAACAGAAGTCTGCCTTTGTTAAAACAGTGCTCTAGAACTGACATAAGTTGGCATAAACTAGGGCACTTCTCTCTAGTATGAGTATTGAAATATCCTTTTAACTGCAAGGATCATATACATGAAATTTCACTCGAAATTTGCACATCTTGTTACCCATGCGAGCGCGCTAGTGAATGTTTGATAACCTCTTAGAAAACTGTGAAATATTGATATAACCGCTTGCCAACTCTTAGGATACAAAATCTACCATAATATCTAAATTGCAACATTAATTTGGTGTAGTACGGATAAGCAGTATTTTATTCTATGGAAAGGGAATATTTTGTAACGTTCACATTATTATTTGTGGAGGTTGTAATCGCTTCAAAAGGTGTGTTACATTTAGCACAATTCGACATCAAAAGTTACGAGGGAAAAGATTTAGAAACGTAAATATGTAAAAGTTTTATTTCACTTTATATTCTATTTAAATATAATATGTTGATTTAAGGGATCCTAGGAATAAAATGTAAATAGAAATGATACAAATCCGAGTTCTACTTTTGTCAGTAGGCAGGGATTAAAAGTTTTAATGTGCTTTCATTTTAAAAATAAATGTTAATATAAGAAATTCGCGAGTCGTTATAGAAATAAATTATGACATGCATAAAAGATAAATTAGTGGTAGTTAATTATAATTTGTCCAAGCAGAGCTTCAACTTCGTTTTGAATTCACGGAAGTTATAGATTAACTCTATCAATATCTTGAAACAACCAAAAGCAGTAGCAGAAAACAATAACGTAGTTAGTAAAGAATAATTCAAGAAAAGTGACAACCGATGATTCGTAGTAGAAAAGACGTCACAACATCCGGAATTATGTCCACTTGATTTTTATGCGGAAAGATATAGGTACCCAGACATCTAGAAAACGGTCCTTTACTAGGTTAAGTATGCGAAATTCTACTGATGAAGCAGTTTCCATTAACAGTAAAATAATGAAAATTATGCTGCCTGCTTGTGCTAGCGAACTTGATATTGTCTTGAAATGAAAAGCTCATTTTAATAATCTGATAATATGAACCTAGATGGTATAACGTGTGTCGAGCTTTTCGGTGTCTGCGGTGTCAGTGTCACACCAAAGGTCCTAACCTCCTTTTTGGACTAAAATAGGTCTCAGATTAGAATACAGTTTACGCTATGAGCGAAGCATAGTTTACATAGGCACATGGGAATTTCCAAGTAAGCGGAATCCCCATCGAGGCCGTCTGAAGGCCACTGATACAAAAATTAAAAATTAACGGTTTAAATTCACTATCATTTGGCATTTGGCGATCTTATAAATACAATGAATTTATTCAATTTAAATTACAGTACAAATGTTCTTATTTTATACCTAAGAATAAAAATGCACTATATCTGTTCTGATTTACTAATTTTCCCTGCGTAAACTTGACTTGCAAATGTACCGATCAGAGACAAGGACATGCGATACCTATCATTAGATGCACTGCGTTTTAAACTGAGATAAACTATAGGTGAAATTCATCGATTAGAGTACTCTGCCTCCATAGGTTATCGTGCTGCGAACTTATTATACAAAGCCTGTTATACACCATCATCTCGTTATTTTATTAGACGTGTTCTTCCCAGGAAGATGAGTGTGTAGTCAATCGGAGTTTAGGTTTCATAAACAGATCTCCGACATGTGAAAGTTTTCCAGTTATCAAGGCTCAGCATTACATATGGTGGGTAGTTTCTTCCCCTTCAACACATATCCTACATTCTGGATTATCGAAGTATACTCGTATACTTAGTTATGTGTTACTTTAGTGCGATGTATTCTCTCAAGATGCCTACTGTCTACTGCACATCCGAGCTGATCTCTGCTCAGATTTAATACTTGGTTAGTATGTTCAAGGTTGGTCTAGGTCCGATCAAGATTGCTGCTTTTTTCAGGATAGTTTGTCTCTGTGCTTTCTTATTGTGTTACCACAATGCTTGGCTTTTGAAAAAATTGAAATTGGTATTACCGGTTAAGGTAATAATAAAAAACAATTTGGACAAAACAAAAGTAGCGAATTCGAGCGACTAGCTGATCTCGTGCGTGAAGGGGGATTTCGTGGATTCAATTTATTAGACGAGCAAGAGGATGAATAAATATTTTTACAGTACCTTACCAAGCCAGTTTGCTTCAGCACCCAGAGGTAGCCTAAATGCAAAACGGGCGCCATCCACAGCTACTACTAACCTCTGCGCTGGTGAAACTGACCGCCGTGGATAGGTTCGATCGTATTTAAGACAGACAGACAGACAAAAAAAAAATACTTTTAGGATAAAATTACACGTTTATTAAGATTCCAAAATGATCAACAGATAAAAAAATTGACAAATTCAACCAGTATTTGACTCAAAAGTATTCTTACAATAAGAAACATATCGATAACCAGATCTTATAGTTAATAAATAAGATATTTGGCAAAATTATTACAGACAATTTCCCATAGACCAATAATTATTAAGACAAAATATTATAGCTAAATGAAACATACATATTTCTAAAATATTGCATGTGTTTTATTAGAATTTAATAAAAATGCGTAACATTCCCAGATGTACACTACAATTGTCTAGCTGCCTTCAGTCCACCCCAGTTGTGCATGGTTTTGTTCAGTCAGCTTCATTTCCTAAATGTCTTTTACTCTCTTGAAACGTGTCAGTTTTTTAAGTTTTAAAAACTGCTTCGTCAATGTAATGTGAATGCTCTTCTTTATGTACGACTTTCATATCATTTTTCGTGTACACATTTCTACAACTATGACTTCTGCTGAGAACATTGTTACGGTGCTGTTCGGGTTCATGCTAATGTTGGTCCTTGCTCTATTTCTTGCAAATCCTGCTACTTGACAATCAGTACGCCAAACGCTATGGTTTGAACGGCTTCGCAAATGCTATATTCTCTCATTTCTTCGATCAGGCGTGTACAGCCAGAAGGTTCTTGTGGAGTTGAGAGTAGTGTGAAGCACATACTCAATTCTTCTCTAATTGTTGAAACATTTCGATGGTCCCGTATCTATTCATTTTCAGCCCGTAAGCCGCTATCGATTAAGTGTAGACAAGGTAGGCTGAGCAGTGTCTTCCATAGCTGTGGTGTGCGTGGTCATCATCGTTTCCGTTATTACTATACATATCGTTGAACCTAAACGTTCAAAAACGATCATAACAAAATTTGACCAAGTCCGACACTAAAATCAAATCAAATCAAATCAGATCAGACCTAACCAAGTCTAGCCATAATCAAATCAAATCAGATCAAATCAAGTCATAGCCAAATCTAATCAACTCAAATTAATCCAAACCAAACCAAATTCCAATTCAAATCAATTCAGTTCCACTCAAAATAAATCAAATCAAATAAGCTAAATCAAATAGCGAATCAAACCAAATCCCGTCAAGTCATATTAGTATTTTCTCTGGACACTAGGTTAATTGGACCTTAATAACCAACATTGAGATTGATGTCTGTTAAAAATACATTTGATTGCGCTATCTATTCATGTGTATTTTTATTTTGTATCAATATTAGGTAATAAAGTTCAATAACCAGACAATTGGGTTAAATTCTATTTAGTAATTTCTTTGGCTTTCTCTTTGAAGTTAATATTAAATAATGGTTAAAGTCGTAATGTCAAAAACCCGCACATTGATATGCATTTAATGATAATTTCATCAAAATAGGATATTCATATTAGTGAAAATAACATTAACATCGGATCAGTAGTTCTGGAGTTATGAACATATACAGGGTGGACCATTCATAATAAGCCGCAATTCAAGGGTACATTTGGACCAAAATGAGGATATAACCATACATGTTTCAGTAAATTGTTGCCGTGGAAAAAGACACAGGCTGTCAAAGTGTTATTTTTTTCATCCTCTTTTGCAATATACGTCTTGACCGATCTTCTCCAAATTTTGTAATTAAACATTTTTTAAGCCAAGAACAATAATTTATGTTTTACACCACGTTAGCCCATGGAGAACGCCTCATGAGCTATACCCGATGATGAATATTTTGTATTCTTTTTTACGAAATGTTGTGGCACTTTTTACTAGAAAGTCTCATGCAGGAGTCATTTGTACGTAAAAGGTACACTTGATAGGACTTAATAATTCCAACAATTTTCGAGAAAACTGATTACTATTTCCTTACCTTCTTGTAAGTCATTTGACAGGATATAGGAATATTTACCACGCCAATGAATTTGATGAGTAATAACTAAAAAAGCACGAGAAAGTTCAAATGAATTTAAGAGGTCCAAAATTATTAAAGTTGTTTAAATTGCCCTAGGGGATCTTTAGTAATTTAATGCACATCTCCTGCCTTCCAGATTTGCTCGATTTATCAAGTGCGGGGCTGTTATCCGTTTAGAGCTAGAAATTAATGTAATGGTATTTAATTTGTATTGTATATATTTCGAGAATTATACAGTCTAAGCTTTACAAGTAAATTTGATCAAACTGTTTGCTCGCTCATTAATTTATGATACAAATATTGAATGTGCAACTAAAAAGCTATTTTCAACATCTGAACTAGACTAGATTTATAACGTAGGTACTGTTCAGTGTCTTATATGCTTAAACAATAAAAAGAAGTATTTATAACAAGTATTTATCTTATGACGAAATTGAGTAAAACACTATTATGCTTTTTACCACTATATTTACGCAAAACGTGACTGCAATTTCAACACTTTAGGTCAATTTCAAATGTTCATTCAACTAAGAACCGTTTGAAAATGACCTAATGTGTTGAAACTGCAGTAAGGTTTGTGCAAATATAGTGGTAAAAAACATAGTAGTGTTTACTCAATTTCGTTATAATACCACAGAGTAACGGCTTCCTCAATCAATTTCTTATGAGCAGATAACCGGTTCTACAGATTTCCTACGAATAAGATACATGAAAAACTTTAAGTGAGTGAGTACTACCACAGACCAACAGGGACCACTTTTCATATAAGCAAATTTTGCCTGCGTCATAGAATTTTGGCGTGAGCAAAGCAGGGAATACGGGCAAATAAGAAAAGGGAAGAGAAACCCATTTTTTTTCAATAACTAGAAGGTTTGTACTTTCATTTAAAAAAAATCCATCCATGTATTCGATAACTTAAAAAAACAACAAAAGAAAAACTTTAATTGAGGGTATATCAGGGTTGCGGGTAAATTAAGTATGGCACCCCACTATAATCTTATTGTATACTTCAAAACCTACATCTTGACGTAAGTTTTATTCATGTATTCGAAAACATAAAAACTCGTGACCGGAAGTAACATCAAAATTCAATGACGCGGGCAAAATTATATGAAAAGTGGCTCCCTGAAGGTCTGTGGTAGTAATTAGTTACATAAAGTTTTCATGTATCTTCATAAGAAATCTGTACAGCCGGCTATCTACCTATTAGTATTTATCTTCTCCAAAGAATTAATATTTGTATATGAATAATAATTGCATCTCACTTGATCTCAAAAAAACAGACCGACAAACAGGAATGTTTCTTTAGTTCAAATTCAAAATATCTACGATTCAATCTGAACCTATTTCAACAGAAAAAAATGAATTGAAGTGAGTCTGCGGTAGGTTCTTGGTGAAACATACTAAATAGAATAAGGATTAAAAACACTTGGTATTACTGTTTCACAATTATTATTCAGATTTCTTTTTCAGTTTTGGCGGGTGCCTCCTTGACACCCTTGGGCAACATTTTGTATTCGCATGTAAAGAGATATATCAAGATGAAATAATAAGCTACATTTTGGCACAGCGAGATGAAGGTATAGCTATAATAATACTTAATAACCCATTTATTATTTACCAACAGATTAGAAGGATTTTATAAATTTAAAAATAAAATTTATCCTTATAAATAAGTGGCAAAAAGGTTGTTTTTTCTCTGCAGCACTATGGAACTAGTCCAATCATCCAGAAGCACAATATAAATGGTAAGGCCAATACTATTATAATGGCATCTAATTGAGATGGCTCCGTTAAAGGGGTGGGTGGGGCTGAGTGTAAACTGGGAAACATGAGTGGAGTAAGCTAATAAGTTTCTAGAAACTTCATTTTTGGCGTTTATGCTAAGAATCAATGCCTCATTTTTTTAAGTATTATTAATTCTATGACCAATTATTTCTACATACTGGAGTGCAATTATAGTCAGTATGTTATCAAACATATGTTTCATAAGCTTCTTTCCAGTGAAATGAATGCGAAATTTTATTCTAATACTTTTGAAAATTGTTCACAACGTGTAAAATTTAATGATAATCATTGATATTTTTATACCTTTTTAAAACATCAAGTCGCTGTTGCCCAGTAATGATGCGGTTGTACTAGTACGCTGTGATGAAATACACTGATACCGAAATAGTTTTCGCACTATACTCGAACAGTATTACTCCACACGCGTTTTCAAAACCACGTTAGCAAGATGATTAAACTTTTTAATTATCTCGAGATGATGCACAGTCAGAAATGCTGAAGTATATTTCAGTCGCTAAAATACAAAATATTAAATATGAGGCAACCATTCAATACTCGAAAAATTAATAAAGTAGACATTTAACATGGATAAGGTTCGACATAATCATTTTTTTTTAATCTGAATATTTCGTATCAACTACATATTACAAAATCCCACACTAATCCATACAATACAAGCCCCTTGTGAATAAATTGTACGCCATATTACCAAGAGCACACAGTTTTTCAGAAATTATGTGCAATATATTTATCTGCAACAACTTACCAAATTTCTTTTCTGTAAGTACTTTACATTGATTATCCCTCTTTATAGATGTTTAAAAAGTTTTTGTAAACTGCCGCCTTAGGGGCAAAGTTTTTCTTTGATGTTAGAGGCTAGCTAATGAGAAATTTACCCGGGATATATATACGGGCTTATTTTTAAAAATTACTGTCTTTACAAAAGGTTCTTTTATAATAGAATTTCTTACAAACGTAATTTCAATGAATATATTAATAAATTGCAAAAGTTATTTTATCTCAGTGTTTTCTAATAACCGTTGTTATATAAATCTATTTCGCCTAAAAAAGGAAAAAATTACTATGAAAATGAACTTTACCTGTGCTTGTGTAATAGCACTTTATAACAAGTTCAGAAAGAACACCTTTTAATATGGTTTTTGTTTAATAATGCCCTAGGGAAAAATGAACTGACATAAGTTTATTTTTGAATAATTCTGTTGACCATCGTCCATCGTAACATTTCTCGTGTAAAATATTTCCTAATGCTCAACATCCTCACAAACGTCTTGTGATCTAGTTAGGCAAAATGTAATCGATTCCTGATTCTTTTATTTATAAAAATATCAATTTGGTGTTTTCATTTGTAAATGTATTAATGTCAAAACATTTTTTGAAGAACCCTCTTGCCCTTTTAGGGCTGAATCACCCATAAAAAATAAAAAATAAAAATTGCGCTTCTCAGATTCGATATTAGACATCTTTTCATGCCCTGCAACAATATTCTTGAAGCTACAAATTTTGGCTAAAGTCGGGTCGCATTTTCCCAAAGAATAGCCCATATACAGACTGTCTATTTTACGAGGGCCACACCAAATATCTCGCTTAATATCTATTGTAGAAGAATAAAGTTTTAGAAACAGTTATCCCATTTTTTGTGAGCTATATTTCAGTAAAAAGAAATTTGAAATCCATAGCCTACTTTATGAGATATATTACAAAAACCTGAAAAATAGGAAAACCACAAACGGTTATAGCTTCCTTATTTGAGGAGATACGAAAAAAGTTAAAGGAATGAAAGTTGACGGCAAAGACAATAAGAATAATAACGTATAACAGAAAAATCGAAAAATGCAGTTGGCTTTGACATACGCTATTGTGCAAAAATGAAAAATACATATCTCAAAGTAGGCCATGACGCCATTAATTCCGTTATTTTTTTCTCATTCCAACGATATAAAACATGTCACAGAAATTTTAACCGATAGTGTCAATATTTAATATTTTACGAATACCACAATTCATATAATTGATCGTAACAATCAGCTGTGCCATAATAGTAAAAATTCACTTTATAATAATTATAATTCCGTAATTATTTATTACAATTTAATACAAACCAATAAATATCTCATAAATAAAAATACAAGTACAAAACGAACATCCAAAGAAAAAAACGAAAAACTATGTATAACAGTACTACCTACTACTATATTGAAAAGAAATTGTGTGTATTTATTTTTCTAACTACAAATGCTCAAATTGTGCACCATGCATTCCGACACATAAACGTGCTCTACGAGACACGTCACGCATTACATTTTGGAGCATTTCAGGAGTAATTGCCTCACATGCGTTTCGAATTATTATCTGGTGATCGAGCTGGCCATAGAATGGGTCCATAGGTGCCTATCCAGCTATCTGGCATAACTTGATTTAAATAATTTGTACATATTACAGCAGTGTGAGGTGGAGCCCCATCTTGTTGAAAATATGAATAATTTAATCTTTCTGCCACTGTTAATTCATAAAGAAAATCTTGAAATTCGTTTTGCAGGAAATTAAGGTATCTACGAGCGGTTAATTTGCCATCATAAAAATAAGGTCCAATTACTTTAGTCCCTAAAAGACCCAACCAAACATTCGTAGAAAATCTTTCCTGGAAAGCAGTCTCTCTGCACCAATGTGTATTTTCTCGTGTCCACTTATAATGCATATTTCTATTGAAAAATCCATTATTAGAAAAATTTGATTCGTCCGACCAAAGAATTTTGCTACATATCAGCGCGTCATTCCTTTTCTTATTTAATAACCATCTACAAAATCTTACTCTCCTTGGCTTATCTCCCTCATTTAAATGTTGAACTTTCCTCATTTTGTAGCATCGAAATCCGTTTTTTTTCAATATTTTTCTTGCACTGTCTTTTTTCATGCGACAGTTTCTCTGAATTTGTCTCAAAGAGGTTTCCTCATTTTGGTTAACATAATTCATTACTCTATTCACTTTTCTTACATTATCCGCAACATGCGCTCGCCTTACTACTTTTTTTGAAAATGAACCGTGCGTTTTTAGATTTTGAACTAACTTCCTAAACATAGTTCGATTTGGCTGCGGAGCATCTGGAAATCTATCTCCGTAAACCGTGACTGCCATCTCAGCGTCAAAATTGCACTGACAATAAATGCTAATCATATCGAATTTGTTATTATTGGTGTACACCATAATTACTGATATAAAATTTGTCTTAGAACTCGACAACGCAACATACAACATACAACAGTGACAATCTGTCAAATTTATTAATAACTGTATACATTGTTTTTCACTAATTATGGCACAGCTGATTGTTACGATTCAATTATATGAATTGTGGTATTCGTAAAATATTAAATATTAACACTATCGGTTAAAATTTCTGTGACATGTTTTATATCGTTGGAATGAGAAAAAAATAACGGAATTAATGGCGTCATGACCTACTTTGAGATATGTATTTTTCATTTTTGCACAATAGCGTATGTCAAAGCCAACTACATTTTTCGATTTTTTTGTTACACGTTATTATTCTTATTGTCTTTGCCGTCAACTTTCATTCCTTTAACTTTTTTCGTATCTCCTCAAATAAGGAAGTTATAACCGTTTGTGGTTTTCCTATTTTTCAGGTTTTTGTAATATATCTCATAAAGTAGGCTATGGATTTCAAATTTCTTTTTACTAAAATATAGCTCACAAAAAATGGGATAACTGTTTCTAAAACTTTATTCTTCTACAATAGATATTAAGCGAGATATTTGGTGTGGCCCTCGTAAAATAGACAGTCTGTATATCTGAAATATGAGTAAAATTTTGGTTTAGTATGGGTTTGGTCTTTACTCTCCTCAAGTTAGGATGGATGTTGTTGTTGTTATTACCGATATTCAATTCGTAATCAGCTCTCCGAGAGACTCCTAATATAATCGGCTCTGTGAAGTTGCCCCCTCTCCATTTTTGAAATTGGAACAATTTTCAATGCGAATCGTTTGCTCGTGGTTTGATCGTGATTGCTCGTCGGCTATTTTCATCTGCTCGTTGCTAAAAATAGGAGGAACACGGAGGGGGGTTGGAATTGACAACAACCCCCTAATGTAAAATTTTTCAATCTTCAGTGCCCAGTTCGTTTGCTCGTCATTATTTACAACGAAAAACCAAAATAATGAAAGGGGGAGAATTATAAACATACCTAACTCGTACGTTTCTTCGTGCGGAATTATCTAAATGTACATAACTAATACGTTACTTCGTGCTATTCGTTCGCTGGTCATTTGCTCGTTACTGCTTATGCGCCCTTTTCGTTCGCCTGTTAATTTTAATTACAAAATTAACCAAAAACGTTAGTAGGTGGGAGTGGTGCAATCAAAATGCCTTCAAAAAACGATTTTTCCCTGGATTATCAATTGCTCGTTGCTTGCTCAGTACTGCTCATGCACTCTTTCGATTAGCCAGAAATGAATCATTTCACGAAAAGGCATTTTGACCGCGGCACGTCTATTCACTTACGTTTCTGGGTAATTTTTCAATTAAAAAATGACAAGCATCATTTTTGTTTTTTCGTTATAAATAATGGCGAACAAACGAAAATAATAGACGAGCAGACACGAGCAAACGAACTGGGTACTGAGGATTAAACAATTGAACAGTGAGGGGGCTGTTATCAATTTCAGCCCCTCTGTGTTCCTCTTATTTTAAGCAATGAGCAAAGGAATGGAATCGACGAGCAATTACGAGCAAACGACGGGCAAGTAAGCGACTCACATTGACGATTATTTTAATTTCAAAAATGAGGGGGCCAACTTCACTGAGCCAATATCATCATTTGCTTGAAAAGAAGGAGCTTGAACTAATTTTAATTTTCTCGCCGGCACATTGGATCCGCCATTTTGATCTTAGAAAATCTGGCTTCGGACTTTCAAAATAATGGATTGAATTGAACAAAAATTATCTAATTTTAAAATCTTTGGCCGCCATTTTGGATCCGCTATTTTGAATGTTGAAAATATGACTTCAGAATTATAATCAGCAACCCAGAAAACTCTGGATACCGATTTTTAAGAGTAATTTGTAGAACAGAACAAATTTAATTGATTTGAAAATTTTTGGCCGCCATTCTGGATCCGCCATGTTAAATTATGAGAATCTGACTTCGAATTCATCACCATACATGTATGTATGATATAATCCATTCTGGAATATTTCATAATGAAAAAAAAATTAAATCAATTTCCTGTAATCCTGTCATTTTTCTTCAAAATAGCCTGTTCATATTTTTGTAAAAATACTTTAAAAAATCTCTGGAACCGGTTGAGAAATGAAGGCTCCAGGGGGTTTTGGGACTATAAAGTGCGAAAAGCCTCGGTATAGCATCCATTCAAGTTGAAAAATGTTTTCCTTTCTTTAAAGATGGCTGCTCCTGTTATCGACTTGTTAATTCTCTGCATGAATTTGACATGTTTGAATGTTTCGAAAAGTATGACGGCCTTGTGAAAAATAAATTTGGTCATTCAATAAAAGCTTTACATGTTGGCAATGGTACTGAATAATGTAAGAGAGTATTGAAGAAGTTTATGCCAGAAAAAAGAATTGAAATGGAGTCTACAGCAACTTATACTCCCGAGCAAAATGGTAGATCAGAAGGGAGGAATGGAACTATTATGAAAAGTGCAAGGTCAATGTTTTAAGGTAGAGATGTGCCAAAGCATTAGGGAAGAAACAGTAAATACTGCTGTTTATTCAGTGAATCGAACAGTAAATACACAAGTTACAAATGCATTCGACATGCAGAAACTAGGGAAAAGTATTCAGATTTTATCCTAGGGCTATTTCGTACAACATTTGAGCAATGAGCCAAGGCGGAATTAGAGAAGGTATTTTCAATAGAAGGTCTTTTCCTCAAAAGTTCGCTAGAAATTAAAGGATTTATCTTATAATGCGCGTGTAGTTCTAAGGTGCCTATCATTTTATTACAGAATGGGTTGTGTACTTTTTATTTGCACCTGCAATTGTTTGTGCTTAGTTAATAATTATAAATTTTTTAAAATTTCATCTTTCGTATGTTTTATTTTTGTTCTATTGACAATATTTAAATAAACGGACTTATATTCTCTCGCACATTGAATCTAAATTTATTTGACATTTCCTTTTGAAATTACATTTAAAAGTTGCAGTCCCGGGACTTTGGTCTCGAAGTTTCGAAAGCATTTTTGGTCCCGGAACTTGGAAACATTTATAGATAGCTGTAATGCTATATTCAGTACCCATAGATACATAGTACTTACATAGGCCTGTTAATATAGTTGTAGTTTTATTTTAAAAACAGTTAGGTTCGTTAGACCTCCCCCCTTAACATTGGTAACTAGGCTTTACTAACATCTACAGAACACTTTGACAAACAATTGCATTAAGAAATATACAAAGTGTCTGGAAAGTAAAGCGCCCGAGTTTAATTTCAGCTTTCTGTGATTAAAGATTATGCCATCACAACTTGGTCCAAAAATGCTTCATGGAGCTTTACATATTTTTCGTTTGGTTTAGGTATATTTCAGAAACCAAAATTATTCGCAGCATAGTTATTTGTAAGTTTAATTCAGGTTGCTGCCTTGAATATGCTGCTGGGATTGTTCCAAAATCATCTAGTATAGGCAGCATGTAATCTGTCACCATATTAGAAGTTATACATTGTTAACTTTGTATCGAAATTCCAAAACTATTTGTATCCCGTTAAAACAATTCTAGCAAGGATTAATAATGATCGTAAAATTAAAGTAAGCTGTTGAAAATGCGACCACAAAATAACGCCATTTTATGTGTGGAGCTAACCAATATACTTTAAAAGAAAAATTCCATTGCAAAGTGGTTTCAATCAACTTATAAAATCACAGTAAAATATTCACACGTACCAAAAAGTTTCCATTGTTCCCGGCGCGGTCTGTATCTGCTAGACCACGGACTGATTCTGGAATTTGGCAATATAGGAGAGAATAATTTCAACTATTGACCCTGGTTATAACAAAGACCGTCATCCATTAAACTGCGGCCTCTCATCAAATTAAATAACACGCAGATTGTACGAGGATGCGTAATTGTTCTATGAGATAATGCAAATCTCAGTGTTGCCGCAAATAAAAGTATAGTAAGTAAATTTTTCCCATTCCAACGTTGCATTATTATTATACTCTTCGCAAATACAAAACGAAGAGTAATTTGTAATTAAACAAAAAATGTCTAAAACTAATATTATTTAAAAAAAACTGCGATCCTATAGAATGTGCAACAATTATATATATATATATATATTGTTCTATATTCTGATATCTATTTTATTTTTTATACGTTCGAAATTACTTTTTGAAAGTAAATTGAAATGATTTTATTGAGCGCCAAACAGTTTCTTAAAAGCTGTTAATATTATAGACTATAGAACACCATTAGCATGATCATCTACAATCTATAGAATGACTCTTACTCAAGGTCCAACGAAGTCGGTTCAATAAATGCTCATCGATCAAGATAACAATCTAAATAAATCAAACTCAGTATCTGAACGAACAAAGTATTAATTTATTAACAAATTTGAACTTGGAATGTAATTAACAAATTTAAATAACAAAATCTAACTTAACTAAAAAGATAAATATGCCCTTTATTTAAAATAAATATGTACCATGGATTTCTGATATAGTAAAGCTTTACCTTGTCTTTCTTTCGACTCGAGTAATGTTATATTATAACCTCTAACTGGTTATTATGATCCTTGAAATATTATGTCACTTGACTGACTCTTTAACCTGTCAAGGCTTCTTCTTCTTCTTCTTTACTGGATTGACGTTTGTTTCTAACCTCCAATTTATTTTCAAGATTTTCTTGAAGTATTTCTATCACTTGCTTGACGTTTGAAATTTCTTCACCATATAAACTTGCTAACTGGATTAACAAATACTTCCCTCTTCTAAATCTGCTTTCCGGATAATCTACTTCGTAATACTTTCAAAGTATACTCACTTCTTATATTTAATCAACTTTTACAATTTATTCTTGATATCAATATATCTGGATTGTAATATCCTAACCTTCAACTTATTCACCACTTTTCTTTTCTTTTCAATTTATTTATTTATTCTTGGATGAATATTTTTCGCAGCTCGCTGTTCAGCGGTGTATGATCAACTGATTTGTTATTTTTAGTCGTTTCAATGGGTTAATTTCCAATATTTCAATTGTTTTTTTCTATTTTGATCTAATATTTCAAAATTTAATTTTAATTTAAAATTTAAACTATTCAGTTTTGTTTGTTCTTTACCTTAAGTGAATACTGTTTTTAATTCTTTATTTTTCCTGATAAGTTTCTTATTCTACTTTTCAGGATTAAGTGAATAATTATAATTACTCGAAATATATTGACATATTACATACACTTTCTTAAAATCTACTTATAACTACAATTAACAATTCCAATCTCAAATAAATACTAATTCATACATTTAGATGAATAGCAATGATAAACACAAAATGCTAGTAGTTAAAAACGTACTGCAGTTTCCATACTGACAGAATACTTATATTATAAACTAAAACAAGAAATTGATACGCCAACAAACATTTAACATCATACTATTAGTCCTTTCTTTCTGCATGATGTGAAATATCATTTACAAAACACCTTTCTGCAATGATATTTGAAAATATCTGAAAACTTAAAATGTCATTCAGTGTTTTGTAATATATGGACTTACTATTTCTAAAATAATTACGCTGCACTGCAACTACTGTTGATAGTCTTTCATTCAATATTCATTTTGTGTAGATTTACAGTGTTTCTACACAAAATATGATTTTCAGCCCTAAAGTTTGACATGCATGTCAGATTTTATAAAATTGACTTTTTTGTTTTCCAATTTCATTCTAAATCATTTTAAATGAGATTGTGATTCTCTATCAGTTCATGTTTTATTATATACTATTTAGAATAACCTTGTTAAACTAAAATAACTTCATTTTATGTTTATTTAAATATTTTGTTCGTATTCAATATCAAGTTTCATTCTCTGCATCCTACTCGATGAGAATAAGTGAACTTGAATCAATTAAATAAACCACAGATACTCCTGCTTCTGTATGATCCGTTAAAGTAAAACTGTTATGATTAATTCCTAAAATACATACAAATTTGTGAATTTTATTTATGATTTCAAACACGACACTTAGGTAGTGTTCCACAGTGTGGATATACAGCATAAAACCCCCTAAACTAATAGAATTTTGACATGTGAAAATTTTGTTAGTTTTAACAACATGATGTGACATTCACACTGTCAAAGTTTATTTACAATTTAAAAGTGATCTACTCAGGATCATTTGGATAACTTAAGAGTAATCTATCCTGGATCATATGGATAAATTAATTCTACGTGAAATTTCCCTCTTATTAATCCGTTATAAGTATCTACTAACTCATATGTGTTTTCATTTAATACTTTTTCTATCGTATATGGACCTTGATAAGGATATTGTAACTTTGCACATATGTTGTTTTTGTAGTCTGATACCTTTAGTCTTTTAATTACTACTTGATCTCCTGTTTTAAATTTTATTTTCTTTTTAATCTTTTTGTTCTCTCTAAGTTGGTACCTTTTAGCGTTGCGTTCTAATCTTTGTTTGACAATTTTGTGTACGTTTTCTAAATTATAATTTTCATCATTTTTCCAAGGCCTATTTGGTAACTGCCCTGACAAGATAAAAATTGGCGATTCTTGTGTCACTGTACTTGGTACATTGTTTATATAATTCTCTACATCTACCACGGCTGAAGGCCATTGGCTATGATCATTTTGCACAACCATTCTTAAAAACCTAATTACCTCTTGTATGTACCGTTCAGCAGGATTTGCCTGTGGTCGTCTGATTGTTGTAAATACTAACTGAATTTCATGTTTTGTAAAATATTTTTTTAATCTTTCATTATTAAAATATGTAGCGTTGTCAGCCAATATCCTTTCTGGTTTACCTATCGTCTTAGAAAAATGATTTAAATTTTTTATTACTGTCAAAGTATTACACCGTTTTGTGGGATACAGTTTAATAAATTTTGAGAAAATGTCAACTATGACTAAGATATGTTTAAAACCATCATAATCTGGAATTAAATTACTCATAAAATCTATAGCTACCAGTTTTAAAGGTTTATCAGTAATAATGCTGTAAACTGTGTTTTTATTTACATAATTTTTAGTTTTTCCTAAACAACATTCATGACACATATTTATAAGTTCCTTTGCTAACGGTAAATCTTTTTCGCAATAATACGTCTCTCGAAAAATCATCCAGGTTTTCCGAATACCTATGTGTCCATATCTATAGTGTAAATCCCAAATAATTTCTGATGCTAAACTTTCATCTATAACATATTTTTCTTCATTTAAGATAGTTTTAATGATAAGATTGTTTTTTAGTGTGTATCCCCTGTATGGATGTTCACGTATTTTGTTTCTTAAGTCGTGTAAATGTGTTTGACTGTTCAAAACTCGTGTATATGAGTATAAATTGTTATGTTGTGATAATGTATTTAAAGCTACTGTGAAAGTGTTTATGTCATTTGTGTGAACTTTTCGGTTTCGTGTAAGTGCGTCTGCTGTGATGTTTTCCTTTCCTGGTCTGTGTTTAATTGTAAACGAATACTCTTGAATTAAAAGTGACCATCGGTAGATTCTATTATTAGCAAATCGATTTTTCATTAAAAAACATAAAGCTGAGTGATCTGTCTCTATTATAAAATGATTTGAAGTTAGGAAATATGACATCCTGGATATCGAATATACAATGGACAACATTTCTTTTTCGCTTGTAGAATATCTAATTTCGTAAGCTTTCAATATCCGCGATATGAAACATATGGGCGTTTCGATTCCCCCTTGAATTTGTGTAAGTTCAGCGGCAATAATGTTATCAGATGCGTCTGTCCGCAACGTAAATGGTAATGTAAAATCCGGACTATGAAGCAATAAATTATCATGGAAGTTTGTCTTCACATTTTCAAACGCTGCTTCTCTCCTATCATCCCATTCCCACTTAACATCTTTCCTAAGTAATTCTATTAAAGGGACTTCTAACTCCGATAATCTAGGTATAAATTTCTTATAATAATTCAAAATACCTAAAAAGCCCCTTAAAGTTTTTAAATTTGTTGGTCGCGGATAATCTTTTATTTCTTTGACTCTTTCTTGTCCTATGCTAATACCTTCTTGCTTAATCTTGTAGCCTAAATATTGAACATATGTACTATAAAATTCACACTTTTTTATATTTAGCTTGAGTCCAGCTTCATCTAATGCATTCAATATAATATCTAGGTGTCTACTATGTTTATCCTCTGTTTCCGAAAATATTAAAATGTCATCGATATAATGTAAACAAAAACTGTCATACTTGTCAAGTATATTTTGCATTGCACGTACAAGTGCTGAAGATGCAGATTGCAAACCAAATGGTACCACCTTGAATTGAAATATATGTCCATCAACACTGAATCCTGTGAATTTACGTGAATCTTTATGTAATGGTATCAACCAAAATGAATTCTTCAAATCAAGTTTAGAAAAGACAGTATTTTTACCAACTCTGGACAACATAGCATCGATTGTTTGCGGTGCATCAAATTGTGACTTTGTAATTTGATTCAAATTTCTAGCATCTAAGCATAATCTAATCGTTTCATCCTTTTTCTTAACAACAACTAATGGATTTATGTAATTAGTTTTAGCTGTCTCAATAATATTAGAGTTAATCATATTTGAAATTTCATTTTTTACTTTATCTCTGTGCTTATAAGGAATAGGATAAGTTTTACATTTAAAAGGTTTATTTTCATCTACTTCAAGATTGTGAACATAACCTTTTGCTACTCTGGGTTCATAATTAATTAAAGAAATGTATTTTTTCAACAAATTTTTAACAATTATATCATATTTGGGGGGACAAGCTATCAGTAAAATTTCAGGCTTATTAAAATTAATATTTTGAACATACGTGGTCGTTTCCACTTTATGTTCATTGCAAAATGCTTTATTATTGGTCTCTATACCATTTAATACATTAATTATTTCGGCACCATTGCCATTCAATTCATTATTCATATTAAAAATAGGTATTCTTTCACCTTCTATTATTAGGATTTTCTCTCCTAAATCAATTTTTGCCTTTAACTCTGACAGAATGTCTTCTCCCAATATAACATCAAAGTTCATTTGTGCTACAATAACAAAATTACCATTAAAGTTTTTATTTCCAATCCTGAAAGTAGTATTTAATACCTTATTGCACTCGGCGAACTTTTTCCCGCTTGCATTAATTAATTTAATCTTAGTAACTCTTATACCATTATTTCTACCATTATTCAAATGATTGTTAAAAATTGTTTCACTAATTAAGCTTATCTCCGATGCAGTATCGAGTAACGAATTTAACTTTATATTATCTATTTCGATTTTTATTATAGGTAAATCACACATTTTTACATTTTTTGTTCCAATATCATTATCAATTCCTATATATTCGCGCATATGTTCATAGTTAGTATTTAAATTTAAAACAACTTTGTCTAAAAATCCTGATTTCTATTATCATTTATTTGTGCTGTTGTTTCTATTTTATTTATATTAGAGTGTGTATTTTCATTTACTCTATTTCCCCTTTGAATGTTAGTATTGGCAACTTGTGCATATGACTTATTATTTTTATCATAACCCCCTCTCTTTCTCCAATCATTGTCATAATGACGTTTCTCATAACCCTGTTTTTCCTTCCTATCATATTGACCATAACCCCCTTGCTCCTTTCTGTCATTGTCATATTGACGTTGACCATAACCTCTTTCTCTTCTATCACTTTCATTCTTATTCTGATCATAACCCCACTTATTATAATATCTACTATTATTTTCCCTATTCTGACTAGACTTCCTATCAAAACTCTGATGATAATCATCTAATTCTCTTAAATAATCAATCAAATCATCTAACTTTGCAATTCTTTGCGTAATAATAACATTCTGGATATCCCCTGAAAAATGCCTAGCTAAATATCTGACCATTTCACTTTCTGTGAATTTTGGTTCTAGATGTCTAATATTGTATACTTTTCTAAGTACATAATTTTCCCTAGAAATACCTTTATTTTCTACATAGTTACCATTAAATAGGTCTTGTCTTATTTTCAACTGAGTGTAATCACTCCAATATTGTTTTAAGACTAGAGCTTCAAATTCCTCTATAGTCTCAAACCTGTCCATTATAACTGAATACCAGATTTCCGCTTCTCCCTTCAACATGTCTTGTATGTTTGCTTTTAAGTTTGCATTTACGTGTTGTGTTTCCATGTGTTGTTTCAAACGTGAAATGAAAATTTTAGGGTGTATACGGTTATCTCCGTAAAAATAAAATGGTGTTTTGTTGCATGTGTAAGTATGTGTGGGTAATTGTGTTAATTGTGTACGTGTGGTATCCTTCAACAACTTCGTGTTCTGTTCTATCTTGCTATCCTGTTCTTTTATTTTGCTATCGTATTTATCTTCCTGTTTCTTCATTCTGCTATCTACTGCAGTCATTCCATCTTCAAACATAGTTGCAACTTCCTCTCTTATTTCTTTTGCTGCCTCGTTTACTTTAATACCAATTTCTTCGTTGACTGTCTCTCCCATTCTCTCCCATTTACTCTCCAAATTTTCAATCTTATTTCTTACTTCTATATTGCTTTCTTCCATTTTCTGTATATTATCATCTATTTTTTTACCCATGTTTTCTTCTAGTTTTTGCATATTATGTACCATCTGTGTATTTATGTTGCCAATTTTTTCTTCTAGTCGCTGGTTATTTTGACTAATATCTTCTTTTAAAGTTTGGTTATTTTGATTCATGTTTGCTTCCAAAGTTTGGTTATTTTGCTTCATGTTTGCTTCCAAAGTTTGGTTATTTTGTACCATTTGTTCCTTCATGTTGCCAATGTTTTCTCCAATACTATGATTCATTCCAGTGATCATTTCCATCAACTTCTGGAGCATGTTTGGATCAGGTTGTGTGTTTGTGTCACCAACTTGTGTTTGTGCAACTGTGGATGTACCCTGTGTAGTTTCCTCTGGATTCATGGTTGTTGTCTTACCTGACTTTAACCTCATATAAATTATATTTGTTTCTAATTTGACAATGCCTTGTTGTCAAAACTATCAAAATAATTTATTTGATCTATTATCTTTCAAATGTATGCTTGAAATGATAAACTATTCTCAAGTTGTATTTATTCAATCGCTTTCCTGATCGCTCCACGTTAACAAGCCATAAATGTTCTATATTCTGATATCTATTTTATTTTTTATACGTTCGAAATTACTTTTTGAAAGTAAATTGATATGATTTTATTGAGCGCCAAACAGTTTCTTAAAAGCTGTTAATATTATAGACTATAGAACACCATTAGCATGATCATCTACAATCTATAGAATGACTCTTACTCAAGGTCCAACGAAGTCGGTTCAATAAATGCTCATCGATCAAGATAACAATCTAAATAAATCAAACTCAGTATCTGAACGAACAAAGTATTAATTTATTAACAAATTTGAACTTGGAATGTAATTAACAAATTTAAATAACAAAATCTAACTTAACTAAAAAGATAAATATGCCCTTTATTTAAAATAAATATGTACCATGGATTTCTGATATAGTAAAGCTTTACCTTGTCTTTCTTTCGACTCGAGTAATGTTATATTATAACCTCTAACTGGTTATTATGATCCTTGAAATATTATGTCACTTGACTGACTCTTTAACCTGTCAAGGCTTCTTCTTCTTCTTCTTTACTGGATTGACGTTTGTTTCTAACCTCCAATTTATTTTCAAGATTTTCTTGAAGTATTTCTATCACTTGCTTGACGTTTGAAATTTCTTCACCATATAAACTTGCTAACTGGATTAACAAATACTTCCCTCTTCTAAATCTGCTTTCCGGATAATCTACTTCGTAATACTTTCAAAGTATACTCACTTCTTATATTTAATCAACTTTTACAATTTATTCTTGATATCAATATATCTGGATTGTAATATCCTAACCTTCAACTTATTCACCACTTTTCTTTTCTTTTCAATTTATTTATTTATTCTTGGATGAATATTTTTCGCAGCTCGCTGTTCAGCGGTGTATGATCAACTGATTTGTTATTTTTAGTCGTTTCAATGGGTTAATTTCCAATATTTCAATTGTTTTTTTCTATTTTGATCTAATATTTCAAAATTTAATTTTAATTTAAAATTTAAACTATTCAGTTTTGTTTGTTCTTTACCTTAAGTGAATACTGTTTTTAATTCTTTATTTTTCCTGATAAGTTTCTTATTCTACTTTTCAGGATTAAGTGAATAATTATAATTACTCGAAATATATTGACATATTACATACACTTTCTTAAAATCTACTTATAACTACAATTAACAATTCCAATCTCAAATAAATACTAATTCATACATTTAGATGAATAGCAATGATAAACACAAAATGCTAGTAGTTAAAAACGTACTGCAGTTTCCATACTGACAGAATACTTATATTATAAACTAAAACAAGAAATTGATACGCCAACAAACATTTAACATCATACTATTAGTCCTTTCTTTCTGCATGATGTGAAATATCATTTACAAAACACCTTTCTGCAATGATATTTGAAAATATCTGAAAACTTAAAATGTCATTCAGTGTTTTGTAATATATGGACTTACTATTTCTAAAATAATTACGCTGCACTGCAACTACTGTTGATAGTCTTTCATTCAATATTCATTTTGTGTAGATTTACAGTGTTTCTACACAAAATATGATTTTCAGCCCTAAAGTTTGACATGCATGTCAGATTTTATAAAATTGACTTTTTTGTTTTCCAATTTCATTCTAAATCATTTTAAATGAGATTGTGATTCTCTATCAGTTCATGTTTTATTATATACTATTTAGAATAACCTTGTTAAACTAAAATAACTTCATTTTATGTTTATTTAAATATTTTGTTCGTATTCAATATCAAGTTTCATTCTCTGCATCCTACTCGATGAGAATAAGTGAACTTGAATCAATTAAATAAACCACAGATACTCCTGCTTCTGTATGATCCGTTAAAGTAAAACTGTTATGATTAATTCCTAAAATACATACAAATTTGTGAATTTTATTTATGATTTCAAACACGACACTTAGGTAGTGTTCCACAGTGTGGATATACAGCAATATATATATTTATATTTTAAAAATATGTCGATCTAATTTTTTTTTTGTAATTTCGAAGACTATTACAAGAGACCAGGAAAAAAATGTAAAAGCGATTTTCTGTAGAAAATTTTAAAAGCTTTATTTTATACATAATAAATAATTTCGATGTCGCTAACAGTTAGCAAGAAATAGGTAAAAAATTTGTAAAAAGCACCATTCTTCCAAGTTGGCGGCTCGAGCGCGACCGATGGGGGATTGTTAGTATGTTTAATCCCAGCAAACATTTTTGTCAAAATTAGCTCCAATTCGACTTGGGACAAGACAAATTTACTTATCAAAGTAATTATAACGTAAAATTGACTGGAAAAATAGACCTCCGATAAAAATTGACCAATTAGTCTTAATTTAGATTTAAGTTTACATAAATAATACCAATTATTCTACCTCATACACAATTTTCTTTGAAGGTAAACTTAACGAAAACAGCAAGTGGAAAACTACTAAAAAAATCTACCAAAATTGACGTCAAGGGTAAATTTCCAATAAGATCGAAATAGGTAATATAATTAGGTAGTATTTACCTTTTTAGCGACTAAAAATATTTCTAATAGTCGAATATCTTTCTAGGTAGATTTTGTTGGAAATCCTACGTAATATATACCTAAATAGCAACTTATTTTGTCACTTTTATTACTCTTCTTTGAAGTAATATTAGGTAGACAACATCGGTAAATTCTACCTAGATTATCTACCTAATTTCACCAATTAAGTCAATTACCCTTAAACTGACCTTAAAGTTACTCTAAAAAAATACATTTTAAACCTCTTTGTCGCAGTAACCTGGCAAATCGACCTCAAAGTAAACTTCACTATAAAATAGTAATTCAGAAGCTGACCCCCGTCTAACTGTTTGTAGAATTCATATTATTTAGGTTATTTGAACCATTAGGTATTTAGGTGGTATAGTTATTATCTAAAAATTATTTCAGTCATTAAAAGAGGCCATTAACGTAGCATGGTGCCAAAGGTAAAAAACCACCGCTTAAGGAATCACTACTTCCGCATCCAGATTTCCCATACAAGTCTTTTTAAAGGAGAACATCTTGACTATATTTGCACTCTAGTATGTGGAAATAATTGCCTATAGAATTTCAATAAAAGGGTATTGCCGAATGCCAGCCGAGCTTCCAGAACTTTCGGGCGCTGCCGAATACCAAGGCTCCATTATGACAACTCACTCGTTAACACAATACACTAGTCGAGTTAAAATTTACACATAATAAGTAGAATTTACCAATAGGTAGTATATTCAAAATAAGGTAATATAAATAGGTTATATTTACCTACAAGTAATTATTTGATATAACAACAGAGTTAATAATACTTTCAAAAGGTGAAGTTAACCAAAATGTCGTAAATTTTCATGTAACTTGACCTGTGATAATTTCCACCTATAAAATATGTAGATTGTCACGGTAATTTTAACTTGGAGGTCTAATTAGCACAAGACGCCATATTTTCTCAGCGCAGTTGAAGTATGATTCCAAATTGTAGTTTGTAAAATGAGTGTATATGGAAACAAACTGACGAAAAGGTTAAGAAAATACATAATTATACTTGTAAACTCATATTTAACAAGTACAGTATACTTTCGGCTCAAAATATTACAATAATTTTTTTATTTGGTTACATAAATTTTCTTGTAGATGAATATTTTTGAGGCGCATTAGTATTTTATGGAGTACAGCTGCTATTATTCACAGAAAAATTTTCGGCGCATTGATTTCAATAAGGGAGAACTGCAAATACTTTCCTCATAAATTGTATTTATTTTAGTTACCAGCATTCATCTTGTATTGTTATTGTGAGTTAGGTATCTCTTCAGTTTTGTAAGTGACTGACAACCATATGTCGACTACTTATAGAGAAAAATACCAAATAAGTGTAAAAATCTTACTTTTTTCCACTTGGTGTCATTTTTAAATTTCACATATGTCCGTAAATTCTACCTAAAACTACTCAACTTGATGTCAAATGGACGTTGAATTCAAGTAAAATTTACCTAAACAGGTATTAGTAACCAAATGTACTGTGCGACTACAAGGTAAGATTTATATGTAATTTTACCTGTTTTAGTTGATATAACTTAATTTCGACGTCGTCTTATTCTCCACTTATGTCGATTCCACGTAGCTTCAACGTAAATTTTACCAAAATATGGTTAATTCTAATTTTGCGACTAAATTTATTATACATAATTTAGGTAGTCTTGACGTCAAATAATACTTAAATGTTTGCTGGGATAGTACATATCTTTTGCGAAGTTTTATAACTGCCACAATTTTCCCCCCGAATTTTCCCTATTTCACTGAAGTATATTCTTTATAGGATTTCGCATACACCAAAAAAGTAATCTATAACAAAAGAGAAACAGAAAATGTTATAAAAATATTAATTTTCAATATTTTTATTGTATCGATAACCTGCATTCTAGTTAGTACTCACAGTTTAAAAATTTTAAACTGAATGTACGTATTTATCATTTGACAATTCTAATTGTAAGCCCAATATCCATATAGCCCCTTATGACCATAAAGAGTAAACTTAGAATGACAATAAAAATGTCTATCTATTGAAATGATAGACGTTTTGTTTTTCTGATAAAATGCAAAGATTGGAAATTAACATTTATATTTTTTTGTTTAATTTTCTTCATTGGTTACTTTTTCTGCAGCTTGCTAAATCCTGTTATTTATCCCCCAACTACAGAATCACCTCAAAATATAATCTATTTCCAGATCCAGATATCGTTATACACAACATACATATATACGTGTACCAAATTTCAAGTGAATATGTCAATTTTATTTTGTTAACCACTTTAATAACGGAGTGGGGTGGTAGATGTTAAAAAAAATGAGGGACCCTGACTTCTAATACATACATCAAATCCCAAGCTTCTGAACTTTTACCAGTTTGCTTCACTTATTTTTCGCTATTTACCCCAATACTTCAACGGAATCATCCCAAAATATAATATATGTCGTTATAATACATGTGTATTAAACTTCAAGAGAATATATCAATTTTATTTTATTAACCCCTTTAACAATGGGGTTGGTGGGGTGACATATGTAATATCAAAATTTGGGGCCTTGGCTTCTAGCATATATACCAAATCCCAAATTTTGGACCAGAATGCTTTCCTTATTACCTCCACATCCACGAAATGGATTGGAAGTATAGTAATCGTAAAAAAAAATTCAAAATATTTTTTTCTTGAAATAGGTTTAGAATTTCAAAAATCTTGAGATTTTAAATTTGAGCGAAAGAAATTTTCCCGTCTGTCGGTCTATCTGTTTGTCTTTTCTGTCCGCACGTTTCCTCCGGAACGGTTTAAGATATTGACTTGAAATTTTGTACACGTATATATTATTATAACAAAATCTGAAACTGGATTGTGTTTTGAACATATCCGGTGAAGGGTTGGGGGGTAAATAGGGGGAAATAATTAGAGCACGTTGGTAAGAGTACAGCAACTTGAAAGTTGGTGTATGTAGTAGAAGCCAAGGCCTCAAAATGTTGTATTATATTTCTCATCCCCCCACCACCACCACCCCACTCCTTTATTAAAGGGGTTGATAAAATAAAATTGAGATATTCACTTGAAATTTCGTATACGTATATATTATAATGACATCTGGAACTAGATTATATTTTTGTATTATTCCGTTGAAGGGTTGGGGGTTAAATAGGGATTGATGAAATAGACTTGAAACATTCACTTGAAATTTGGTACACGTATGTATTTTTCGTTGAAGTGGTGGAGGGGGGTGTGTAATTGGGAAAAATCTGTAGAACAAGCTAGTAAGTGTCCAGAACTTCATTTTTGGCGTATGTGCTAGACACTAATGCATTAATATTTAACATTGAAAAAGTTTAACAAATCGAAGATGTGACGGTAATACGGAAGTCCAATAGCGATTTGTGCAACGTTTGGAAATTCGGTTGTTTTTTTGGACACGGAAGCGTTCGGTGCTGTTACATCGCACACTTTTTGAAAGATCCAAATTTACTTTTGAATTTGATAAATTTTGATACCTAGAATCATATTCTTGTATTCTTACGCCTCGACACTGACCGACGCCTAGCGTCGTTTTTGTAAAACTTGTGTATTTGATAAATTTTGATATCTAAATCTACGTTCTTGCATTTTTACGTCTTGACGCCGACCGACGCCTAGCGCCGTTTTTGTAAAACTCGTGTATTTGATAAATTTTCATTCCCCTAGATTCATATTCTTGCATTTATACGTCTCGGCGCCGACCGAAACCCAACGTCGTCTTTGTATAACTTGTGTATTTGATAATCTTTGATATCTAAATATATGTTCTAGCATTTCTACGCCTTGACGCCTGCCGACGCCTAGCGTCGTTGTTGTAAATCTTCTGAAATAGATAAATTTTGATACCTTGATTCATATTCTTCCATTTTTTCGTCTCGATGCCGTCCGACCCCTAGCGTCGTTTTTGTAAAACTTGTGTATTTGATAAACTTTGATATCTAAATATATGTTCTTACACTATTACGTCTCGACGCCGACCGACGCCTAGCGTTGTTGTAAAATTTTTGAATTTGATATATTTTAATACCTAGATTCATATTCTTGTATCTTCACGTCTCGACGTCGAGCGACGCTTTGCGTCGTTTTTGTTAAACTAGATTAATATTTTCGCATTTTTACAAAACCCATTTTTTATAAAATATTAATGATAACGTAATATTAAACTTTTATTTATTTCTATCCCCTGCACATTTTGCTGATTTTGTGAATATCATCTCAGGCTTGAACGTTAGACAAGTTAATTTTCAATGTCTTAACGAAGCTTGCTATATTGCAACTTCGGTAAATTTGTTTTTTGACATCTGCCCCTAATATTATTAAAATTCAATGATAAATAATTTCCGCATACTAAAGTGCAAATATTGTCAGGAAGTTTACCTTTAAAGAGACTTGGAAGGAAATTCTGGATGTGGAAGTAGTGATTCCTTAGACAGCGGTTTTTTTCCTATTTACTCCCCAACTCTTCACCGGAGTAAGCTCACAATATAATCTAGTTCCAGATCTCGTAAAGAAACATGCGTGTATCAAATTTCTAGTCAATACATTAAACCAGTCCAGTGAAAATGTACGCACAATAAAGATAAAGACTGACCGACAGACAGAAATTTTTTTTCATTCAAATTTATGTTCTTGACGTTCCATGACCTATTTTCACAAAAAAAATGGACACTTTTTTACGATTAGCATACTTCCACTCCACCACGTGGGGGATTTTGTCATAAGCCTACGTGTAAGTCGATGTATTTATGATTACTATGGAATTTCGCACTCCTCTTTGGGGAGGAAATTTCACTGATCCCCTGACACTGATCCCTCGACATCCCTTGACGGGCTCTGTTGGCGCCCGTTCGAAGTTATTGGGCCCTTATGGCGACGTTGGTCATGTCTCCTCCAATAGGTCTGAGCTCAGACCTCAACAAGGGATCACAGAGACTTCTACTCCAGCATTTTCCTTAGAAATGGCCTTATTAACAGTTTCGTAGGCCCTCACAATTACTGGCATGACTATGGCTTTTGCATTCCACATCTTGCTCACTTCACAAACTTAACAATGTATAAAAACTAAAAAAACTGTTAATTATATCAACAGTTCTATGTAAATAGTAAGTATCTATGGATACTGAATATAACAAACATTCTTAGAGCTGTGTATTTATCATACACAGCAAAAAAGATTTTTCAAAAAAGCCTTGAAAAAGGAAACAGAACAGATTTCCGAAACGTCGGCGAAATATTTAATTTCAAGTTTTTACACATATTTGTGTTGTTTATTTAAAAAAAGCAACCTTTAACTGATACTTTGACGTAAAAGTCACAGGCGTAGAGGCTATTTAACAGTAACATACTGGTTAATTGTGATATTTTGTAGATTCCCTGAGCACAGCTTAAAAAGAAAACATACATGTGGCAGGAAGTCCCAAAGAATTGAAGAAGGAAAATAAATTGGGAGGTCTTTGTACTTGCTCATCTTCTCAGTTTCCTTGAGCACCACGTTGACGTCATTGGGATAGATACATCGATCAACAAACAGGATTTGTCCTTCCAACTGTGTACGCCGATGTCCGGTCGATTGGCGAGAAATTCCCTGCCGGTTATGATAGGCAAGTTCCACATGAATGTAACATAATTGGCACTAACAACTTTTGGAGCATGCTCATAATATTTTTGCGATATCGGTATATCGAATTCATTACATATGACCCAATGGAGATAACTGGCCACTCTGTTGTGTCGGTGAGTGTGTTCCGATGGTGCCAAAGTAGCACATCCCACTACCAAGTGATTGACACGTTCTTCTGCTAGACAACATGTCCTGCACTTGGTATCAACAGAGGCTGTTTCAGGATCATCCTCTCGTTCTATCTCGTATTTAAAGCTTGATCCTGCGCTACTATTATTGAACCATCCGTTTCTCCTTTCAAACCCGAGTCACTCAACCACTTTGTAGACGCCTCCTTGTCCACTGCTGTTCGGTCAAGGTCGGGGAACAATCGTTCATGCATCAAATTTGCGCAGAGTACTTTTATTTTCCTATTTTCAATGCTGCATTTAATTTTCTTTTTGATGTCCTCGTCAGAGGTTTCAGTTCCCACGTATTTCTCCTGCATTTTACGCGCTTATTTCTGAATGGTGTACAAGGTTTGCTCCTGATCATGCGCCTTAACGAGTCACGTATTATTATTGTTACTACTATTATTAATGCAATGAAGTATTACTGTCAATGTCTTAAATTAATTTGATACTTTTCTGGCTTTGTAGCAAGATAAGAACGACTAAATTTAAAAATTTAAAATGCTCTTGTAAGAATTTCATAAATGTTTCGTATCTACGAAATAAATTTTCATAATAATTTTTATTATATATAAAGGTATTTACATCGGCAAGAAATTTGAAGAACCATTAATGCCTGAAAAAAAAAACAATCTGGGGTTGCTAGGAAAAATAGTTATCGCTTCATTATTGAGTAAAAAAAATAACTAAAAAATCTGCAAAAATATTTACACAAAACATTCCTCCTTATTTGACATATTATATGTAGCAATTATTTTTTATTTTGGGTGACCAAACGGAATATTTTTCATCAAAGTATCAAGTCCATGATTTTTTTAAATGAAAAATATATCGTCTCTATCGAAAGGGAGAGAGAGAGAGAGCTTCTCTAATACGTCGAGATTGTAGATTATACAGTTGAGCACTTGTAAATTTATTTAAAGGTTCGACAGGGATATTATTATTGTTACGTATAAGTCAGCATTTTATTCTGATTTTTACTTGCTTTTAAAAAATATTAATAAACATTTTCCCCTTCAGCAAAGAATTCCTCGCCACTGTTAAATAGATCCCTCGGAGCCTTGTACTACATCGGTCTCTGATTAGGGCATTAGCAAGCAAATGGTTCCCTTGCTGTAGTCAACCAACGAGGTTTCCTGCAGCCTGGACCGCAACCCACGCGGCCGAATTATATACCATTTAAGGGTATGAACTTGGGGTCGGCCGTGCCACTTTTTGTTATTTATTGTATGTACCGGCAAGGCTCCTCACGAGGGCATAGGGAAATATGTTTTCATGGATAAATATATTTAAATAACTTTTAAATTTGCATTTTCCCTGTACTTTAGTGTGGTGTAGACGTTATTAAATTTATTTTTAAGCTCCGTCCCTAGCTAATAGCTGGAATGCATAACACAATTTAATTTTTACTTTTCACAGTTAGGAACCAAAACATGTTTAAAAGAAACACAAAATATTGAAAACTTAAATAAAAATCTGCATCGTCTACATAACGTCAACTTTCTCTAAAATAATAAAATATTGATAAAAAATTATTATTAATAATTATCAAATTAATGATGCATTTCTAATGCCTTAATATTAGACATTTTGAGACGGATCGGTATTGTCAAAAAAGATACAATATTAACCAAAATCAAATAAAAAATTAACATTTGGGATGTTTCTAACATCCAAAATGTTTTAAATAAAATTATTCTTTGCTTGCGTATAGTTACAATAACACATATTCATTATATAATTTTCCAAACAGCAGAAAAGTAATATATGAAGAATAATAATAAAATATGTGAAAATATATAGGATACAAAGTGAAGTATCTATAAAATATTAAATAATGATTATGAACATAGCAGATTAAAAATCAGTATCACCTATTCGAAGAATGCAGTATCTAGGTGTAAGTAAAATTATATTTTGATATTATTCCATTTTACATTTTACCTCCCTCATTTACCGAACGAAGGGAAGTATTGCATTCGTGAAAAAATAACAGATTTTTTCGGATTTTCACGTTTTTTACTGTAGATTACGAAAATGAAGGTTTTCAAATTCGTCAGTCTGTCTGTCTATCTGTCGCTCTGTTGCCTGTTAGCACTATATCTAAAAAAAACTATTTGACGGAGAACAGTCAAATTTGGTAGGTAGTTGACGCTACTGCGAGCGGAGATATGGGAAAATATACAGGGTGGACCGCTTAAAAAGAATAAATAATGAAAAGAATGTGACAAATTGCAAATTATCGCCAAATATTAATTTGGCGTATAGTTAACATAACTGACAAGGAAGGCACCTATTATATGTTTAATGAAAAATATACAGGGTAATAGATATTAATAACAGAATCTAAAACTAGATAATATATTGACCTTAGTCCGTTGAAGGTTTGGGGGCGAAATAGAGGTAAATAAGTAAAGCAAGCTAGTAAAAACTCAGGAAGTTGCGATTTGGTGTAAGTATATACTAGAAGCCAAGGTCTCAAATTATTTTATGACATTTGCCACCTCCACCACGACCCCACTCCATTATTAAAGGGGATAGCAAAATAAAGATATTGACTTGAAAGGTACACGTTTGTATTATAATGAGTATTATAACGTAACAAGAGAACTATGGATTTTTCCTAATTTATGGACAACCTTATTCTGGAAAGAGTGGAATCAAAATTTGATTTAGGTATTAAGTTCGATTCTAAATTATCATTTCACTATTTTTCTAATCTCGGTTACAGGAATCTTGGTTTTGTAATTCGTAATTCTAAATCTTTTAAAAATATTAAGACCCTATCAACGCAACGCTTTACACGAGTTTTGTTCGATCTAGACTTGAGTATTGCTCTGTAGTTTGGTGTCCTTTCTAAACAAAGTACATACAGGCGTTAGAGAACATACAGAAAAAATTTATTAAACTTTCCAACTTCACCTTGGACGGGGTATATCATGGGAACTTCGAGTATTTGCAGAATTTACCACGTTATAATCTAATGGCCTTGTATAACAGACGGATTTATTTTAGCATAACGTATTTATATAAAGTTATAAACAATCTAACTTACGACCCTGACACCCTAGTAGAAATTTGTATTGGAGTTCCTAATTTAAGGACGAAATCCAACAGGATATTTCACATACCCATATTGAGGCAAGACTATGTAATGAGATTACCTATCTTTACTATGATGATTAATTATAATGACATACAACAATACTGTGATATATTTGGTGATCCGTTTCAGCTGTTCGCAAAAAAATCGAAAAATAGATTGAGGGAAGTTTCAAACAATATTGACATATATCATTGAATTGTGTAGGTTGTAGAACGTAGGTAGATATAAGTTGGTTTTGCTTTTTGTATTTAAATAATTTTAGAGTATTCTTAAAAATAAGGTTACATTTTCTAGTATTATTCATCATGCTTTATCCGCATACACATTTATAATTATCTTAATTGGGTAACTTTTGGGATATCCATCCTGTAGACATGTTTACCTAAGTAAATAAATAAATAAATAAATAAATAATAAACATTTAGAGGTAAATAGAGGTAAATAAGTATAGTAAGCCAGTAAATGTCCAGAAACTTGAGATTTGTTGTATATACTAGAAACCAAGGTCTCAATGTTGTTTATGACATCTACCACCCCCACCACCATTCCATTATTGAAGAGGTTAACAAAATAAAATTGTGATTTAGTGTGTACGAGAATATATAATTTTCAATCATAATTCTCAATTCT
The DNA here is from genome assembly GCA_963583905.1 of Stenurella melanura. Taxonomy (NCBI): domain Eukaryota; kingdom Metazoa; phylum Arthropoda; class Insecta; order Coleoptera; family Cerambycidae; genus Stenurella; species Stenurella melanura. Next base: position 59,739,679 of record OY757316.1, on the reverse strand, counting down.
TATCAGCCATCCACACCCCTAATAAACATCGGTCGGTCGATCGGCTGGTTGAAAAGATATTGAAGTGGTATATCATATTGCGGCAGATCATTTAAAATATTTTATTATTACAATTCTATTAGCAATTAGTTTCACATACTGGAGGGCACATTTAATATTAAGATGTTTCCGTTTAAAGAGAATTGGATGGGAAATTTGGATGTGGAAGTAGTGATTTCTTAGGCAGCAGGTTTTTAAATCGCTGTTAAAATGTGATAATTTTACGTTATTAATGAATTAATGCTCTTGAAGCACAGACTTTTTTAACCGACTGGGCTACGCAAAGGAGGGTAATGTATTTCAGTCTAAGAATGTTTTGTTTATTCTTTGTTTTCTGTTACAGTATAAGCGGCTGTACCGATTTTCACTGGGTGTATGGATTTAGACAAATCAAAATTACGACAATATGATTATTGAAAACAAATCCGAATTTTATAAAACAGGTGATAAATGAATTATCTTGATCTTGGGAATGTTACTGACTAAGTATATGGAAATTTTGAAAAACCAGAGTGGCGGATAATGTGTGCTATTTTCTTGATTTCTGTTGGGTAATTTGCCATAGTAATTTGAATTATTCCATTGAATTTTGTACAAGTTAGTTGCCCATTCTCAGACGAAGTAAGTGAAAATAAATATAAATATAATACCTCACGTGACTATGGCGATATACAAGGTGGTCTAAAACTGTCTCTTTCTGTGGCTGATAGTACATCCAAAAATAATAGTAGTCTCCATCGATACTTATTTCAGAAAATTACTGAAATTCATTATCCCCCCACCTTATTATTCATTTTTGGAAATAACTTTATACAAATACTAGCATTATTTTTGAAAGCATAAATATCGGAAGACACTTTTGGATCACCTTGTATATGTATATACAGGGTGATTCAAAAGAAAGAACAGTTTAATTCACTGTTCTTTCTTTTGAATCACCCTGTACCTATATCTGGGGTATATTTGGGATACCTCACTGATGAAGATTTCCTAACAATTTTTTTTCCTACCGCGCCATAACCGAGTTACAGGCTGCCTGGGAACCAGTTTTCTCCTAATACATTCAAGCGGATTGACGTACGATGATCAAATTATGGATCCGGATCTTCAGGTAAAGTTCAAGGTCAATATACAAAATTATTGTTTTATATTCAACTAGGAATTGGGTTAACAAAGAAATACACAGAATAATTGAACATTAACTTTAACATAATTAGTGCTAAGAGAAATATAAAATTTATCAGCGAATAAACTGCTCAAAATGTTTTCTCTCCCGTTCTATACAAAGGTTAAGCCGTTTAAGTAAATTAAACCGTATTATTTGAAAAACATTATGCTCATTTCTGATTGTGTTTACGGCATATAGAATTGAGTGCCGTAACTGGTCAATGTAATCAGTGGGAACTGAATATACAAGTTCTTTCATACGGCCCCAAAAGAAAAAATCCAATGGAGTGACATCTGGAGTTCTGGGGTGACTATTATACAGGAGCATGAGGTGCTCTTCCGATTTATCTTCCGGGATATGCCCTATCCAAATAATTTCTTATTGAAATTATATTATGAATCAGAGTCCCAGCATGCATGAACCACATGTCTCTTCGGGTCGAGTGCGGTATCATCTAGGTAGATTTTCTCCATTGACTCTACTAACTAAAAAAGTGAACCAATCAAGTAGTCACCCAAAATTCCTACTCAAACATTTACAGAAAATATTATTTGACATCTAAACGTTTCGATGTTAAATGGATTTTCTTGAGCCCATGTATGACGATTAGGGGTATTGAATACACCGGTCCGAGTGAACGTGGCTTCGTCTGACCAAAGAGCATTCTCTAAGAAAGTGTTGCTCCTGTGATGTTTTTGTAATAACTGTTGGGCAAAATCTGTCCTTGGTTGGAAGTCTCTGGGTAATAATTCTTGCATTCTAGTGTGATGATAAGGATGCAACTACTGATCATGTAATGTTCGCCACACAGAGGATTGGCGAAGTCCAAGTGTAGACCCAACCTTCGAAATTAGTCTTCCTCAACTGCATGCAATACCGCCTCTTTAATCTGTGGGGTTTGGACATTCCTTAGCCTTCCTAGTCTAGGAGTCGTTATTAATACTTGTCCGGTTTCACGTAAGCTTCTTTCAATCCCAAGAAGAGTTCTTAAATTTGGGATACGACTGTTGGGATATCGTCTACGATACTCCGTTACTGCATCTGCCTCATTCCTTTGAAATGATGTCAAGATAAAAAGCATATTGGTACAATCTTCAGCAGTATAGCGCACCATTTTCAGATCAATAACTCTCAAAAAATTGCACTACTTTGATCAGATAACTCAAAATCTGACAACTCAGAAGCTGACAAACGCTGCCTTGATTTTGAAAAAAATATTTGACCTTGACCTTTACCGAATCACCCTGTATAGGACACATCTTGAATATCAGTACGAATTTTCTATAATGAGCATGTAGCCCAATAAAATAAACAGTCGGATATATAATTTGAGCATCTTACGTCAATCTGCTTGTAGGTTATTAGAAAATGGTTGCCACGGGCCCACTTTAAGGGGCCGTAACTCCGTTATGAGGCGCGGTAGGAAAAAATTTGATTAGGAAAATCTTTATCTCTGAGGCACCACAATCTACAGTTGAATTCAATGTATTACCTTTTTTTGAATCACCCCTGTATATATGACTTGCAGTCACTTTTGCGTGTCCGGGTAATTGACCCTGTAATCCTTAAAAAAAAAACCCAAAACATTCCGTTAAAAAAGTGCTGTAACTTTTGTTCTGGGCATCAGATTTTTTCCTTAATTCAGGTGGAACAAAGTCTAATCTCTTTCATAGAGAACCGGTCGGGTTCTTCACCGTTTGGAAAATATTCTTATCTACTATTATTATGATCAGCATGTAATCCTAGTTCTTTGCAAATGTCTTGTAGGTAAACAATTTTATCTCTTCGACAAAGAGTCTGATTTTTTTTGTCGTTAGTTTGTAATAGTGTTTCCATTGTAAAGCAGTGTTGACATCGAAAATTTTCAGGTTTCGGTTGGTTTACCCATTTCATTTTCGCTGTCCCATGGGTTCACTTCACTTAAATGCTCCGTGCAGTCTATTATGATAGAGATGCGTTTCTGTATTTGGCTTCGAGACGTCTTCAGTTGTAAATAGAAGGTGCACAGAAGCAAGTGAAGTTCTGAGCCACAATCGGTGCCAGCTGATCTTTTATGGAGCTTCATTAATGATATCTACCCAGTTCCGATAATAATTAAATTAAACCTTTTAATACACGCAGTAATCAAAGTAATACGTTTCAATAAACAATCATAATATACATCTACAGTGTGTCCACAGATTGGGTTCCGAAGAGGGACAACTTTTTCATTTGTAAGTTTACGAGGAAAAGTCATCCTTTATGAAAAATCCGAAAATGGTACTATTTTCAAGAAGTTGTGCAGGGTGTATTGTATTTACAAAAATGTGAAAAACTGCAAAGGGAAGTGCCTTCATTTATAAATATTTTGAAAAATGACAAAGTTTATGAGTAAATTATGAAATCTTGACCTCCTACCCCAAAATTATTTTTCCGCATTTTTTCAAAGATTCACGTTTCTCAAATAGTTTTTCTCTAATCTTTTCTTTTAAAGCATGTAAACTGTTATTAAATACTGTTGCGTAAACCACTTGATATTCCATAAGTAAAAATCCACACTGTCAGATCAGGGCTCTCAGGTGGCCAATGAATTGGGTTATGAAATTTTTGTGACACCGCAATAGGAAATATCCTTCCTCAAGTCATAACATTTAACAATAAATATTTTCTGTTTCTTTCTTAGTACTTCTAGGGAAATATTTGGCTACATCACTCACAACGAGATGGCACTGACGTAACAACAAATATTGTTATTGTATACTAGATTAGATTTTAGCAAGACGATTAAAATCTGTTTTCAAAAAAGTTAATCATTGAAAGAGAACAGAGAAATAAGATTTTATAATTGACTGTAACTTCTATATTCTCTATCTCTATCGGTCGCGCTCTAGCTACTATCTTGTAAAAATGGTGCTCTAATTCAGTTTTTTGCCTATATAGCGCTAACCATTAGCGACATCGAAATTGCCCACCATATGTCCAAAAGAAGCTATCAAATATTATACCTTTAAAAAATGTCGTACATTGTTTCCGTATCTATTGTCATACTTATCCAAAATAAAAAAAAAAAAATATCGGTCACAAAGAAAAATTTTCATACCATTGTATTAGGCATGTAATTCTGAATAACTTGGAAAATGTCCATCATTGGTTCGTTTGTCTGTCCAATTGACCGTCTGTCAATTTGACCGTCTAATCAGAAAAGAACCCTTTCCTTACATATTCTAACATTTGTTAGAATATACATTTGTCAATTTAAAAATTTAATGTGTAAATATTCTCCTGTGTAATATAAAATATTTTAACAAAATAAATATTGTGAACAAGATACCAATGCAAATTAATTACATTATGTATCATCCATCCAGAGGTTAAGAATATAGACTGTAAATCTAATTTTAAGCACGTACACATATCTTTAGGTTTTATTTCTCAATTGGAATTTGCTAGGTTTGCACGCATTTACACAAATCCTAACTATTATCACATTGTAATATTCACATATTTGACAAAATATAATGTAATTACATCCAAATGACAATAAGAAACAGCAAGAGCTACATAATTCGGTGAAGCGTCCGATATAGAACTTCCTATATGAGAGAAATAGGACATTTTCATCCATTGTTCCTCCTATGCAGGGGTGGAAAATGTAAGCTTTTTGTTATTTTGTTCACCATCGCATTTAATCTTTTTGGTAGGACAAAGGTTTTATAATTAGATTCGTACTTTGATTAGGGCTAATGTTACAAACACATTCAACAACAGCATATACATTGTTGGTTTCTGCAGATACATCTAGAATCCACTAGATCCGTATAGTATGAAAACTGTAAATATATTTTAATTAACACTATATTATTCATTATTTCTGAGTAAACTTATAAAACAAGTGAAGCTAAAAATCGTCAGTTCAGCACAATAAAACGAATTCTTTGAATAAAGAATAAAGTCGTTTTTTTCGACGATTTTTTCGATCCATTATTCTATTAGAGGACAAAATTATCCTATCGACATATTAAATAAGTTTCAGTATTTAACCCATAAAAATGGAAGGTTTTAAATTTCACATGCGTGTGTGTAATTGTATCTATGCATGCGCATCACTCGAAAATGGCTGAATTAATTTTGAAGAGACTTTCAATAAACGATCGAGTTTTTTAGGACTTCCTGTCACATCTATTTTCACTTCTAACTAACGTTCGAGGAATCTACAAAATGATACAATTAACCAGTATGCTACTGGGGAATAACCTCTACGCCTGTGACTGTTACATCAAAGGATTTGTTAGAGGTTCGTTTTTTTCTTGACAAATGACACGGATAAGTATAACAAAAATGTAATGGAGGTCAGGTCCAGACCTTCCAGTGTAAAACTGAGTGAACACAAGAACTCAGGAACTAACTACATTAGAAAATAGTTCGAAGATTTGCAAAGCTTTAAAATTTATATCTTTCCTTATTAAGAACATGGAGTAATAAAAAAAAAATGCCCGAGACAGCATAATTTAATCACTATTAGCGTTAAGATTTAAAACATCAGTTTGATTAATTTTTGGAAGTAAGTTCGCGTTTCCCTTTCCAGATGGTGACCTATTTTCCATCACTTTTCGAATAATATTCATGTCAGTAATAGTAGTTTGGAAGTACTTATAGTAATCGTAAAAAAGTTCAATTCTTTTCTTGTTGAAATAGGTTTAGAATGCCATGAAATGTGGAGATTTTAAATGCAAGCGAAAAAAAAATGTTCTGTCTGTCGGTAACTTTTCTTCTCCGCACGTTTTCTCTGGAACGGTTTAAGATATTGACTTGATTTTTTATACACGTTTGTATTATAATGAGATCTGGAACTGAATTGTATTTGGAACATATCCGGTGAAGGATTGGGGGGATTAAATATGGGTAAATAAGGGAAAATGAGTAAAGCAAGCTGGTAAGAGTACAGAAACTTGAGATTCGGTGTATATATTAGAAGTCCAGGCCTCATTTTTAACATTGGAAATGTTAATGTTCGTATATGGGGGTCGAGTTACCAGTTTTCGTTCAACGTCAAAAGACTTTAAGGTGGAAATACAGCGGTGTCGCAGCTGTTAATGTTTTATGTATGGTTGCAAGAATTACGAAATCTGTGATTTTTTTTTTACAATATTCTACATGCCCCCACCACCCCACTCCATTATTAAAGGGGTTAACAAAATAAAATACAAATATTCACTTGAAATGTGGTGCACATACATATTATAACGACATCTGGAACTATATTATATTTTGAGATGATTCCGTAGAAGGGTTGGGAGTAAATAGGGGAAAATAAGTAAAGCAAGCTGGTAAGAGTGCGTAAACTTGGGATTAAGTGTATATACTAGAAGTCAAGGCCTCAGAATTTTTATAATATTTTTTAACGTGCCCCACCACCCCCACTCCATTATTAAAGGGGTTGATAAAATAAAATTGAGGTATTCACTTGAAATTTGGTACATGTATGTATTATAACCACATCTGTAATTAGATTACATCTCGTGATGATTCCGGTGAAGGGGGTAAGTAGGGGTAAATAGAGGAAAATAAGTAAAATAAGTAAAGCAATCTAGTAAGAATACAGAAACTTGGAAATACTAGAAGCCAAGGCCTCTTATTTTTTTATAACATTTTCAACCCCTCCGCCACTTCATTATTAAAGGGGTTGATAAAATTAAATTGAGATAATCACCTGAAATTCGGTACATGTATGTATTATAACGACATCTGGAACTATATTATATTTTGAGATGATTCCGATGAAGATGGTAAGTAGAGGTAAATAGGAGAAAATGAGCAAAGCAAGCTGGTAATAGTGCAGACAGTAGAGATTTGGTGTATATACTAGGAGCCAGGGTCTCAGATTTGATAAAGATCATATTTTCCCTTTTCCTTTAAAGAAACTTGGATGGAAAATCTGGACATGGAAGTAGTGATTCCTTAGGCAGCAGGTTTCTGGTTTGTGTAGTATTTATTTGGTGGGGGCCGCCAAATTTCAAGGAGGTTCTTCTGGTAGATAGCTTTTCCGTTTCTATCGAGTGATAAGGATTGACATTTTCTGTTGAAGTGAAGAATTATATCTAGAATCATCCTACGGGATTTATTCATTTCTCAACACAATTTTTGCGATCTTCATTGCTTCGTCGAAGGAAGCTGAAGTCTTCATATACTTTAATGAAATCTTGCCTTTTTAAGGGATTTAGTGTGTTCATTATCCTCGCACGTCAGTAGTTAATTTTCTATTAAGTCAGGTTACCTTCTGACCAACTGTTTTATAAATTTGCAGTTGTCAAGACAGTCTATCGCACACCACAGACCAGTCAGTGTGTTGTGTTGCTATTTGCCATTTGGAATTTGACAATTATCCTCAAGAGAGCATATTTTACCTTCTACTATTTACTTTCAAATTTCTCCCTCTATGGAATTATTCCTAAATCAGTAGTCGGTTTTTAAAACGACCTTGTGATCTAATTACTCAGTTGTATTAAGGATGGTATATATTTCAGTTATAAAATTTTATTAAGTTACTATTAGCAAACTTTAACTTATTTCCATATCACATAGAAAAATAATATACATTTTATTTCGCTATTCTTGTTTTCTAGCAAAGGTACTTACTTCTCTTCTATTCTTCACAATTTCCAACTTCAAATTTCTAATTAATGTCAAATGTATTCAGTATAAAATCAACTGAACCTTTCAAATATAAATTTTATCTGAATTTACCTACTTGATTTATAAATTTCCTAACCCAACATTCTTTTATATCAAATTTAATCCTTTCTACTAACAATATATTCTTATAATTATTTAATCATTGCTTAAATTATAAATTGTATTTTCTTTTTAATGGTATCAAATACAATGTAATTAATTTATAACTTAAACATTTAAAAAAAATGTCAAATGAAAAATTTTAAAATATCTAAAATATCTAATTGCTTAATAACTAAATTAATTAAAATAGTTTCTTATCTTAGTAGTATCTAAATTTGATTTTATTTACTTTTTCTATCATTAGTGACATAATATCTTCATCGATACATACCAATAGTTATTAGCTTCATGACTATTTAAATTATACTATGCATGGCTATTGAGTATTCCTCTTTTCGTATTGGCGCTTGGAACCCTATGGTTTGATATTCATTCCTGTAAATTGTCATATTTTATCGTCGTTTTTTAACAAATACATATGATAACACGATAAAGAATTTGAGACCAATTAATATTGATTCCTTGTAAAACTAACCAATTAAAAATTACTTTTGTCAGCGAAGCTCAACGCACACGTGTAGTTTTAATGGACTATGTCATAGGTATAAGAGTTATGTGACGTCACTTACAGAGCCTCGGCTGACCGAATATGTTTCTATTTAGTTCGTCGGAATTAGCATTTTTGGTCGATTTTTTTAGTACATCAATGTGACCTATGCGAAATTGAAGGTTTTTACATTAGAAAAAAAAACTGTCACTACCCGCCGTCATAGAAAAGGGTGATTTCCGAAATAGATACATATATATCATTATTCGCATTTCTTCGCCTTTTTTCATATTTTACTCTAAAATTATGCATTTTAGAGAAAATGTAGAGCAGAAAATTTTCGATCGACATGGGTGTTTGAAATTTTCCTATAGTACTTAGTTTTCCCGCAAAAGCGCACCAAAGCATATTAATGTGTATGTACTTTTTCATGTTCTCGCATTTTACTCAAAAAACTATGCGTTTTAGAGAATCCTCAAGAGACAAAAATTGTAGAGCGAAAATTTTTTTATGCACAAATCTTCTAAATTTTTCTTTAGTAGTTGGTTTTTCCGCCAGAGCGCGCCGGGCCGTTTACATATATACGTATTTTTGTACTGTTTTCGCATTTTACTCGCAAAGTATGTACTTAAAATTTAAAATGCCCACATCGATAGAAAATTTTTCACTCTACAATTTTTGTCTTTTGAATATTTTCTCTAAAACGCATAGTTTTTGAGTAAAATGCGAGAACAAGTAAAAAGTACATATGCTTTGGCGCGAACTTGCGAGAAAACCACCAACTAAAGGAAAATTTCAAATATCCACGTAAATCGAAAAGTTTACGCTCTACAATTTTTGTCTCTTGAATATTTTCCCTAAAATGCATAGTTATAAAATAAAATGTGAGAAAAGGCGGACAAACGCTAAAAATGACATATATATCTCCATTTTTCGGAAAACACCCTTTTTGCGTGTTGTGACAGTTTTGTTTCTAATGTAAAAACCTTCAATTTGGTATAGGTAAGATTGCTGCCCTAAAAAAATCGAGAACCATTCTTTTGTTTGTACAATTCCGTCGGACTATTACCATAAATTATGACTGTAATAAACTACAACTAACATTAACATTAATACCGAATACGTATTGAACAATCTGGGGCACTAACACTATTATCACTTTTTGGCATTATTCACTTTTCTGTTCACTACCGATCGGTTATGTACTGCTCGATACCGGGCACGAAATTATAATGACGATATCCAGCGTTGGAGTGCATATGCAGCAGTTTTCATCAGCTAACTTTAAATCGTGCCGTGTAGTATACAACTCCCGGAGCGGAGTTGTATACTACATTACAGTATACTACATTATGTAATAAGGTTGCGAAGAAAACTCTGCTGTTAAGTTTCTCTAAATGTAAAGTTATGACTGAAAGACAATGTCTTAAAAGATTACAAATTCATTGTTGAAGTTTCCCCGCAGATGCTTAACATTACCCACCATGTTAGCGTAATGCTCAGTCCAAGCCTACTTTTTCTAAACCATAAATGATACTATAACACATTCCTTTAGATCACTAGATTTTGTGACACGCTATACTTACAAATTTAACATTTAGTCCGTCGGACTAAACATTTTTGGTCGATATTTTTAGTGCAGCAATGTGACCTATATCAAATTGAAGGATTTTACATTAGAAAAAAAAACTGTCACAAATTTTTCACTCTACAATTTTTGTCTTTTGAATATTTTCTCTAAAGCGCATATTTTTTTGAGTAAAGTGAGGAGACAGGTAAAAAAGTACAAATATATATGCTTTGGCGCGCTCTTGCGGGAAAACTACTAAAGTAAAATATCAAATACTCCCGTCGATCGGAAATTTTCCGCTCTACAATTTTTGTTTCCTGAATATTTCCTCTAAAATGCATAGTTTTAGAGTAAAAACGCGAAAGATGATATATATGCATCAATTTCTCGGAAATCACCATTTTTTATGACTGCGGGTTGTGACAGTTTTGTTTCTAATGTAAAAACCTTCAATTTGGTATATGTCACACTGCTGCACTAGAAAAATCGAGAACTACTCTTTTTTTACACAATTCCGACGGACTAATTCTTATTGATCCAATTGAGCTGAAAATTGTGTCTGACTCTATTGGCCTGTTATACTTCATAATGAGGAATAAACAAGCTAACCATTATACTCTTCGCCAGTTTACTGCACTTTTTATATAATTGTTGCACATTCTATAGGATACTCTTCGCAGTTTTTTTTTGTAAATAATATTAGTTTTAGACATTCTTTTGCATAATTACAAAACATACAATTTCTGTTTTTAAATAATTAATAACTTTTTTATTTACTGATCAATATTGTTAAAAAACAATACGGTTCTTCCTCTAGCTAACACTAACTTACTACCCAAATTTCAATGCAATCGGACTTTTCGTTCTTAAGTTAATAATAATGAAATGAAAAACTGCTAAATCGCTATATATTGTCTTGACAGATCTTGTAGTATGATTCACACAATTTGCGTTATGTTTTTAAATCATCCATTACTGATTAATTATTCTAGTTTGTAAATTACTCAGATTTATAATATTCCAGAGATCGGGAATTTTGTCTCGGTGACCTAAAAGTCAGGGTTGGCTCTGCCGCATGCCGGCGCGGAAAGATTTTAATGCAAGTATGATACAATTTATCTTACCTTGTACTTTTTTCAGGGAATTCCGTAATATCTAAAGTTAGTATGGTCAGTTTATTATAAACACTCACTCGAGGAGGAGGTATTGGGGATGTAACATTGAACTAAAACACACACACACACCATTACCTGTTCACCAATGCATATGGCACCTGGGAATAGACCGCACAAGTGGCACCATGGAAACTGCGCATGTAGTTAAAATATCGGGATCGCCACGTATCCATAGCTCTTTCCCGTTTGTTGATACCCTCGCTAAAATTCAAAATAGTAAAATACCTGCATAAGGCACCTGGTGCCAAAATGATATCAAGGACATACCGAGGGTATCAAAAGGTACCATAAACATGTATAAACATACTTGGGTATAATTGTGTATTTGAAATACATACTTATGGTAATAGTGCCATAAGTAGGTGAATCAAAACAATACATATATTCTGTAAATGTGTATGTGTGTATTAAAGAAAACAAACTAAGAGCAATATGATGTAATAAGGACCAATTGTGTAAACATACTTATGGTAAGTTAATGCCATAAGTAGGTAGATCGGAATTATACATACATCGTATATGTATCTTAAAGAAAATTTGCACATGTATCTTAAAGAAAATTTGCTAAGAACAGTATTATAAATAGTACCTACGTTCAAATTTAAAGTGATTTAATTATGATTGAAACTCAAGACAGGATATATTATGACAAGTAAATACGCACGCTTTCTCTTGAACGGTTTAAGATATTGACTTGAAATTTTGTACATGTATATATTATGAGATCTGTAACTGGATTGTTTTTTGGAGATATCCGGTGAAGGGTTGGGGGGTAAATAGGGGGAAATATGGGGAAATCTGTAAAGCAAGCTGGTAAGAGTACAGAAACTTGAAATTTAATGTATGTACTACATAATATTTTCCATCCCCCACCACCACCCGCTCCATTATTAAAGGGGTTGATAAAATTAAATTGAGATATTTACCTGAAAATTTGTATACGTATATATTATAAGGGCATCAAGAAGTAGACTATATTTTGGGACTATTCCGTTGAACAGTTGGGGATTAAATAGGGGTAAATAGGGGATAAAATAAAATTCAGACATGCATTTGCAGTTTGGTATACATATGTATTATAACGACACCTGGAACTAGATTAAATTTTGAGATGATTCCGTTGAATGGTTGGGGGTTAAATAGGGGTAAATAGGGGAAAATTAGTAAAGCAAGCTGGTAAGAGTACAGAAATTTGAAATTCGGTGTATGTACTAGAAGCCAAGGTCTCAAATTACTATAATATTTTTCAACGCCCCCCCCCCCCCCCTCTACTCCATTATTAAAGGGGTTGATAAAATAAAATTGAGATATTCACTTGAAATTTGGTACACGTATGTATCATAACGACATCTGGAACAAGATTATATTTTGAGATGATTCCTTTGAAGGGTTGGGGGTTAAATAGTGGTAAATAGAGGAAAATAAGTGAAGCAGGCTGGCAGGAGTACAGAAACTTGAAATTCGGTGTATGTACTAGAAAGCAAAGCCTCAGATTTTTTAATAATATTTTTCAATCCCGTAATACCCCTACTCTATTATTAAAGGGATTGATCCAATAAAATTGAGATATTCACTTGAAATTTGGTACACATATTTATTATAACGACATCTGGAACTAGATTATATTTTGAGATGTTTCCGTTAAAGAGTTGGGAGTTAAATAGGGGTAGATATGGGAAAATAAGTAAGGCAAGCTGGTAAGAGTACAGAAATGTTGGATTAGGTGTATATACTAGAAGCGAAGGCCTCAGGTTTTTTTGATAATATTTTCCATCTCCCCACCACCCCACTCCCTTATTAAGAGAGTTGATAAAATCAAATTTAGATTTTCACTTGAAATTTGGTACGCGTGTGTATTATAATGATATTTGAAATCAGATTTATATTTTGACATGATTGCGTTGAAGGAGTGGGGGGTAACTAGAGGTAAATGGGGAAAAATAAGTAAAGCAAGCTGGTAAAAGTACAGATATTCGAAATTCGGTGTTCGTCCTAGAAGCCAAGGTCTCAAATTTTTTAATAATATTTTTCAACCACCTTTACTACATTATTAAAGGGGTTAATAATATAAAATTGAGATATTCACTTGAAATTTGGTAGATGTATGTATTATAACGACATCTGGACCTAAATTATATTCTGACATAATTCCGTTGAAGGGTTGGGGGTTAAATAGGAGTAAATATGGAAAAAATAAGTAAATCAAGCTTGTAAGAGTATAGAAATTTGGGATTTGGTGCATATATACTAGAAACCAAGACCTCAGATTTCTTTCTAATATTTTTCAAACCCCACCACCTCCGCTGCATTGTTAATGGGATTGATTGATTGACTCACTTGCCAGCGTAAGGTGGGCATTGCTGCCAATTCCGGTGCATGGAGATCTGTTTCACCACGCAGCCCAATCGCCGCCGAACGTCCATCTGCAGTCGACCAGTCGTCTATTACATATTCATGCGGCTCTACCCGACCGACCAACGGATCATGCCATCATGTGCCGGAACAAACCCCCGGATTGGACATTGGACATGCTTGTTGTCAGCAGTGAGAGACGCATGACGCATGGGGTAGGAGTATAGGATGGAGCGTGTAGGTGTTTGTGAGACGTTGCTTCTTGTTTGCCTTCTGTCTTCATCGGATGGAAAGTGCAGGCGTTTCTGAGATGCTTCTTTAAGGTTTTCGTGCTTCTTTTTACTTTCAGGTTTTTGTGAGATGCTTCTTTTTAGTTTCTGTTTGTGATCATTTTCTCTCCTATTCTACTTCTGAGTTTTCTGTTTCTTCTGTTTCCGAGTCTGGTAGTGTGTATATTCTTGATATTTCTTTATTGTATTCCGTTTTCTTTTGTTGTGCCGATTTTTACCAGTGTGTATAATCTTTTCCTAGGTTATTCATAATCCTCTCGATTGTTGTTATCCATGTGTAGCATGGCCTTCCTATTTTCAGTTTGTTGCTGTTCAGTCGCAGCGCTTTCTTTAGTAGGTGTGTCGTGTCTCGTCTTTTTACGTGTCCCCAATATTTCATTGCGTATGATTATATTCTTTTGATTATTGTTCTTCCCTTTAGTAATGTTGACGTCTTCTGTCGTTTTTGTGGTTTTTCTGTTATAATATAAAATTGAGACATTCACGGGAAAGTTAGTACACGTTTGTATTGTAATGGCATCTGATTGAGATGATTCCATTGAAGGGGTGGGAGGTGGTTGGTTGTGAATAGGGGAAAATAAGTAGTTTAAACTAGAAACTTCATTTTTAACGTTTGTGGCAGAAACCAATGCCTCAAACTTTTATATATCTGCCCCAAATATTATTAAATTCTATTACCAATAGTTTCCATATACTAGAGTGCAAAGCTAGTCAAGATGTTTCCTTTAAAGTGACTTGGATGACAAATCTGGATGTGGGAGTAGTGATTCTTTAGGCAGCGGTTTTTCTACAGGCTAAGGAAAAAGGTAATGTATTAAATGAAAAAATTATATAACATATTTTCATGTTAAAATACTCATAGCTGTTTATTTAAGTAACATACAGAAATATTGGTATAAAATAAAAATAAAAATGAATGAAATAACAATGATTTTGGGAGAATAGTTACACATTGGGACAAATGTAAAATTTACTGTTGATAATCATTTTCTGCAGACCTCAATTTTTGACCTGTTTTCAATTTATTTTTATAAATATTTAGCAGTAAACGAAGAGAGTTGTTGCGCCGATTATTTTATTATTGTTTATGCAAAATCTTGTTTGTATAAACAACCAATACATTTAAAAAGAAATGAATTTCAACATTATTTTTAACTTTAAGAAAAAGCAATTTCTGCGCCAGATCTCCATGCAATATATCCATCTATTAAAAAAACTACGAAGCCTTAATGAACAAGATTGCATAAATTAATAAATCGAATAAAATAGCTGTTTCCTAATTTTTTACAAAATAAAAGATATATTTTCGTTGGAACTACCTTGCAATTGATCTATTTTATGTTAGATAGTTTGGTAAAAAGTGTCATGGCGAAAACTAAATTGGTATCACCGAAAGTAGTAAAAAGTCACCACACACGTTGACCAACCCGTCTAATTCCCAAACCTTGCAAAAATGAAATTTCTATAATATAATAATCATATCATTATTTTCAGTATCTTCAATGATAAACTTACTGAATTAAGCTTAAAACTTAAAGCTTAAACTTACTAAAGTAAGCTTAACAATAAGGTTACTGAAAACAATGATATGATTATTGTTACAGGTATTTCATTGTTACAAAGATTGGGAATTAGACGAGTTTCTCATGTGCAATGACTTTTTACTACTTTTAGTGATACCAACATAATTTTCGCCATGACACTTTTTACTAAACATTCTGACGTGAAATAGGTCAATTAGGTTAGATGTAATAACTAACGTTTAAAAACGTTAAACAACGTTGTCATCAACAAATTGAATAAACAAATTAACTGAATTCTCAGTCCATCATTTCATATCATTTCTATAAGTAAGTACTAATTTGAAAAATGATATTGCACTGACATTTGGCACTTTAATAACTTTTTCTTGATGACATCATAAAAAAAGGCAAATATGGTTGTTTAATTATTTAAAAATACTAGAAATTAATTGTTTCGTGTATGAAGCTACGGGGTTATATTTTTCTTTTTTTATCTTCACAATTCCTTTTTCCAGGAATTATTCCTTTATTAACATGCACTTTAAAATGGCCCAAAATCGCCGAAATTTCATCTTCCGTCCAGGGTCTCCTTATTGAAATTTTTCTGCCTTTCTTCTTATTTTCCTTATCTGAAAAAAAAACACATTGACGTATACGCAAAATATCCCAATATTATGAGAATTAAAAAAAAGGCATTTAAAAAAATGTCAGCTAGCCGTTACAAGAAATTATGCCTATATTCAAACTTAAAGTACACTGATAAAAATGCTAGTAAAATTACCGAGTAATTGAACACTTTGCTAAGTAAATTTCCCATGACATGACTAAAAATATATTTCGTAACCTACATAGTTAATTTGAATTTAATTCTTTCACGATTACAATACTTCCCTTCGGTAAGAAAGCGAAGTAAAAAACTATAAAAATTGATGTTTTAAAATGTGTAAATATCTAATAAATTTTGTTAAGTACTCAGTATGACAGCAATACTAATTATTTATGAATTTATTAGTACCAAAACAACAATTAAAATATGTTGTCGTATGGTAACTGTACTGGTGCAAAAATATAATTTTCGTACTAGGAAGTATGAAAAGTATATCATTTCGAAATGACAATATGGAAGCGGTTGCAGTTGTAGAGAAAATATGTTGTGATATTACCTTCTGAACGTTTATGTCATGGTATGGCGGTTGGTTTATAAGTGAAAGAAGTAAGTCGCTTAAAAGTCTACGCATCTAGAAATTTTGTAATATAAATTTATTATATTTCTTTCATTTATTTAACTTGCTGTCTGAAAATTAAATAATTAAGTCTATTTTTATATTTTATGGTTAAAACGAATAGCTTCAGCTAAGTCACTTGTCATTATAGGTATCTTATATAAGTAGGTATGGTATTGCTCTACTTTTCCAAATTACTTCATGCATGAAATAGAATGATTGGTGATTTTAAAGATGATAATGTAGCTATAAACTACAAAATTCGTAAAATATTTAATTAAAAACGGTGCTTACCTATAACGCACTGTAAAAACTTACACAATTCACTGACACGGTAGCCACTTAGGTATAGACTAGAAATATGTGCGAACTCCCTCGCGCAACAATAACAGACTTATGGTATAATACACGCATGTTCACTTTCATATGTGTGTATCTGGACATAATAGAAGCCGTCTTGTGGTATCGAGCACGCATGCGCGCATGCTCATTTTTATGTGTGTATCCATAATACTAAGAAACCGCGTTGTGCCAATTCTGTAATATTTACGACATTAGCGCCATCTATTGGTGAAGCTTATGGTGCCATATTGATAGTATTGTGTGTACCATATACTGAAACCTGCTTTAAGGCAGCTTACACAAGAAAAATACAATGTAGGTATAGATCGACTTGAAATGGGACGGCGAGTTCAAAAAACCTTATTTACTCTATGGCAACGCAGGTATGGTGCCACAAAAGTGAACAGGTGCCAGAGTGCAGCTCCATTCACGCACATGGTGCCATAGGCAATGTAGAACATGAACACACACACACACACACACACGTATTTTTCACTATCTTAAAGTAACACACACATATGTGTCGCCTGTCATTAAAAATCCATTTATAATGAGAAAAAGACCGCTCAACGTCAACAGATGTCATCGGAGGTGCTTAAAATATGAGAAATTTCTTAAGGTCGCCCTATTGACGCCTGGTGTAGAAAAGAATATTCACCGCCTTCACTATAATGCGACAATTTGCCATTTCTACAACTTTAGAGGCGATCGAGTGTCCACGCATTGAACAATTTTCCTCCAATGCACCTACAACATTTTTTGTCAAACATTATCCCACTCCGCTGATAAATATTTTCTTCCGAGTGTCGTTTCCGACGGCACCTGAACATTGTTATATTTGCCACACTTTTAAAAAAATTGTCTAAAATGTGGATTATCTAGTTTTGACCACGGTATGTTGCTGTCACTATCAGTAGAACCAGTAGCACTAATATGCTTTTGTGAGGAAATATGTCTATTAAGATTAGATGTTCAAGAAATGTTTTTGTTGCAACTACTACAATAAAGATCTGTTCCATCAAATTGCAGTTCTGGGAAATCGCGAATCCACAAGTCTATTGCAGCCTGAGAAGCACTAGACATTTTTGTATACCGCCGACTCTGTATAATTTCATACTAGGTTTGTACATACATATAGCTAGATTTATACTACAATTTGCAAAACTGCGATCTGGGATGATCTACCCGTTCCCTTTAATAAATGTTGACGTAAATGCCGATTATTGCCACAGGGTAGGTAAAAAGCAATTTGGAAATGTTTCACGATTTCGGCGGCCTCGTGTAATTAAAGGAGATAAAACCACATAAGTAAAAAACATAAAAGTACCTCCGTACACTGGAATTTAATGTTGACACTCGGTCGGGGTCGAATACCTTTAACACTGCAAATATAAAAAAATCAACTATGTTTTTAGGTAATTGTCAGTACGTTTCACAAATGTAGTTAATTGGGTTTTCATATTTAATTATTATGAATATAAAGCAAATAAACACGCCAAACACTAAACAGAACAGGAAAGTTGTTTGATTCAAAATTGTTTTTTTGTTTGCTACATATATTTTACATGTTTTTGTAAAAACTGTTGCCAGTTTTAAGTTAAATGTATTATCAAAAATACAATGTAGTTGGCATTAACAAATATTTCTCCACTTCGTCGTTTTCCTGATTGTTTCAGTAAATGTTTACAATATAATATTAGGTCTATATGAGAGCCGTCTCTGGCACCGAGATAAAATTTCCGATCTCTGAATATTACAGACAAATATCACCTTTAGACCAAATTTTATGAACATTTGAAATACCTGGAACCGAATAGTTGAGTATTATATTAATCGATATTCGGTTCAGATTGCGCTTTTGTCTATTTAATTAAATATCACTCAGTTATTTATTTAACACGCTGTTAATGTTTATTTAAAGTCTTTGTGCCAACGTTAATGAAAGTCATTAATTTTGCGTGGCCAGAATCGTTTACAGTACAATATAATTAACTAGGCACTGGAAACTTGTTTCAGGTTACAGATTATGTTATCATAAACAAATATTGGCATCGTAAACAGCATTAATTATGACTGCAATAGCGGAATTTGTCAAATGATTCAGAAGCGAAGTGTTTTCAATTAATTGATTTTAGCTAAATTAATTCTTGTTGTACAAAAGATTTATTTTTAATATTGTGGCGATAGGTGTGTAGTTTTAAAAGCAAATAATAATCATAGCTCGATTAGTATTAAAGGGATATATACTTTGAAGTTAATGTAACGATGGCTAATTTCCAATAGATTTTAAATAAGAATAGTTCTCAATTTCACACATTTGTCTCTGTCCGCTTATAACTCGTGACGGACTGTACCGACTTTTATAATTATTTTGACAAACGATTAATAGTTTTCCTATTTGGGTTTTAAGTAAAAACTTGATTGACCCCGTCGTTTTTAATTGATTTTTAAAGTGAACACTCTGTATAATTTTCACCAAAAGAATAGGAGGTTTTCCCCTTCACAATTATGACAACTACATTCCAAATATTATTACCTTTCATCGTTTCTTTCTTAATTATTTTTTTAAAATAACCGCCCTGTACGCTCAGCGATAATATAACAGGTTTCCATCTTGGCAATTGTGATAACTACATTCTAAATATTATTGTTCTCCGTCACTTTCAACTGATCTTCCTGAAGAGGATTCAATTTTTCGCAAAAAATTTAACGCCGATATTGGTGAGAAAATGGTGTACTGTCCCAAAATTAGCTCAATTATTGTTGTCGTTACATTTATAGCAAGTAACCATTTGATAAAAGTTAACCAATCAATATTCCATAATGATTTTATTACCATATCAAGTACATATTAAAAACCGCTGCTTGAGGAATGATTACTTGCATATTCAGATTTCCCATCCGTGTGGCTTTAAACGAAAACATGTTAATACTATATTTGCACTCCAATAAATGGAAAAAAATGCTTGTAGAATTTTAGTAGTATAGTATCTGATATCGTGTACCTTAAGGTGGTAATGGTCATATTTTGCAAACCTTTGTTCGCGTACACACACTAAATCACAATTTTATATAACCACTTTAATAGCGGAGTGGGGGTGGTGGTGGGGGATCTCATAAAAAAAATGAGACCTTGGCCACTTGTATAATATACACCAAATCCCAAATTTCTGGATTTTTTCTAGCTTGTTTTACTTATGTACCCCTAGCATCACAAGACATGTACTATTTGTAAATGGACAGAATGTGTCTTAATAGGTTGTCGATAATCCATTGAATACTCGTCCATTAGTCTGCCGGGTTGGGAGCGTTGCGTTTGGCGGCGAGAGGCGGTTTAGTCCATAACCTGACAGCGGTACTGTCACAAATGTCAAAAATGCCGTTCTTGTTTGTGTCGTGCCGAGCCGAATTTCCGATGTTGCCGTGGCAATTTACAACACCGACAAAATACCAGTCTTTCCTTTTCTGTAGAGACATAACACGATCCTCCACTTAACGTATTTATTTAGTTCTTAATGTTTGAAAAATTGATGTTTTTGAGGTTTTGCCTTTTCTAACGAGATCATAGTCAATTTCTAGCTTGGGATCTGCCGTAGCCCATCATGCTAAGCGGCGGTTACTTTTAAGTGGATTCCCAACTTCGAATCCCGCACAGGGCTACTTTTTTATTTATTTATATTTTGCTTTATGGTTTATATTGTTGAATCTATAATTGCTCTTCACTTATCTCCATGCGGCCAACGTGTTAAAATTATACATTTTCATAATTTTTTCTTTTTTGGCGATACATAAGGAAATAATCGTTCTAGTTTATTTTCTGTTCTTGAGTAGGTAGGTGGCGTAACTGCTAGAAGTCCTGATTCTCAAGCAAGAAATCTGGGTTTGAACCATACACCGGGAATTTTTTTTTTTACTTTTTTACATTTTTGGTCATAATCTGATGCTAAAATATTATTACCAATATATCACATGAGGATTATTATAATCCTCACATACCAAACAGGCGAATCAGACCATAAAGATAAAATGTTTTAATTTCTTTTTTTTTTTTCATTTTGACGAACCCTGTACGTTCTCTTTGACAAAAATGCATCAAGCTTTTGTAGATCCGGCTTCTATCGATTGACTAAATCCGAATTTGAATTATAAATTTTCTCGCACAATTTTTTGTATCGAATTCCAACAAAATTATTTTGAAACTGAATGAAGCTCCGAAAAACCCTATTTAATTAAGAAATACGAAAATAGAAAAAAATTTACTCATATTTTGGCATCAGATTATGACCAAAAATGTAAAAAAAGGTAAAAAAAAATATAAATGTAAATATAAATTCCTGGAACGTGGTTCGAACCCGGATTTCCTGTTTGATAATCAGGACTTCTAGCCGTTACTCCACCATATTCACTGAAGAACAGAAAATAGAGTAGACAAATTATTTCCATATGTATCGCCAAGAATCAGAAAAAATTATACAAATTTATAATTTTAACACATTAGTCGCATAAAAATAAGCGAAGAGCAATTATAGAATCAAAAATATCTACCAAAAGCATATAAAAAAGTAGCCCTGTGCGGGGATTCGAAGTCAGGAATCCACCTAAAAGTAGTAGCCGCTTAGCACGATGAACTACGGCGGATCCCAAGCTTAAAATTGACTATAATCTCATTGGAGAAGGCAAAACTGCAAACGTAAAGAACTAAATAAATACGGCTAGTGGAGGATCGTGTGATGTCTCTACGGAAAAAGAAAGATTGGTATTTTATCGGTGTCGTAAATTGCGACGGCAAAATCGGAAATTCGGCTCGGCACGAGATAATCAAAAACGGCTTTTTGACATTTGTGACAGTACCGCTGTCAGGTTACTGACTAAACCGCCTCTCGCCGCCAAACGCAGCGCTCCCAGCTCGGCAGACTGATGGACGGGTATTCAATGAATCATCGACAACCTATTAAGGCATATTCTGTCCATTTACAAATAGTACAAATTTCTGTGACGCTAGCTCTCGGAAATGCACCCAACCCTTCAACAGAATACGCCCGAAATATTCCAGGTATCCTTATAATAGATAACTGCACCAAATATCAGGTGACTATTTCAAACCGTTTCAGAGTAACCTTGTGAATAAAAAAGTTACAGACAGGCCAACAGACAGACATTATGTTCCGCTTTAATCGAAAATCTCCATGTTTCATGACATTCCAAACCTATTTCAACAAATGAATATTTTATGTCACTCCATTAGAATGTGGAAGTAGTTATAAAATAGACAATCACAATCAGATTTGAGTAATACAATCGTTATATGACGCAACGGACTCCCAGTAAAATATCCATCTTTGATAGACGAAGTCGATGGTAATCGAAAATTTTCCAAGACAGATTAAAAAGGTTGTATTATTAGAACTGGTTTCGTTCTCTATATATATTGAGAAGATAATAATAATAGTAATAATAATGTCTAATTGGAGAATATAAATTTGTCAATTACAATGAAAATAAATCGCATGTAGATATACATAAATAAACATAATGCACCACAAGATATCTATATATTTGAGCGTGGGAATAAGGTATCCTAGGTAAGAGTAAATCTGGTATTACATGAATAATTATTACCTAATAATAACTAATATTTATGCACTACATTATGAAGAAATGTATCACAATAATAACGTTAGTTAATGTGGTAAATAATTATTTTAATTATAAACATAAATAAGTATATATACACATACATACATATATACACATATTCTAATACCATGTATTTACACATAAAAGAAAATGAAGATTATTTACATTATTCTGTTCTCATAAAAAATAATTTAAATTACCTACATCATTTAGTTATTATTAAGATCAATTTGTTTATGAGCTCCTAATCTCGGTAGTTCTATTATATGTTCTTTATATTGTTCTTTGAAAACAGCTGAAGCTTTTGCATTTTTCAAATTGATTCATTCAATGTTTGGGCAATGTCGAATTTACAAGTTTTATTTAACGCAGCAGGTCCATAGCTCCTCGTCAATTTAGAGGTTACTGGAGGTATTTCAGAATCTTACGAACCGCGAAATGCGCAAAAGACAAAGTTTGTTCTGGGTTTACAAGTGTATTTTGAAAACACTGACAGCTACCTTGCTGTATACATAAACAAGAGCTCGGGATAAATTGTAAACAATAAATCTAATATTTTTAAGAAGTGTAACTGAGTCCACGAGAGGGATTTTGTCTCTGCGCATATGAAGGTCACAGCTCATGAGATTTTGAAACACCTTTACACATGCCTTCGACTTCCGGTAATAAGGTTTGAATCGGCTAATTTTGGTACCTCTAATTTATTCTGGATTGACGATTGGAATGTGAATACTCCTTTGAATATTTAGCAAACAATTAGGTTTATTTTATATGCTTATTTATATCACCTCTTTGGCCATTTTAGAGAAATAATCTTCTTATTTAGGTGTCAGCGTTAGCCTGAATATTTAGAAAATTTAAATTGTAAATAAATACTGTTTATAGTCATATGTGATTCTTAATACGACCCTGTTTAATTGCAATGTTCACGTGCATTTATTTACATACAAATGTCGGTTAGAAAAATCGTTTGGTTCCGTTACATTTTTTAAATTGAACTTAATTACAATATTAGATAATAGGGTGCAATTAACCGGGTCTCGATGAAACTTATATTTCATAATTTTTAGAGGCTTTCTTTTGAGAGGTTAATTTTTAAATGGAGTTTTTAGGATACACGAATATTAACCAGTAGGAAAGGGGGTTATTAATGCTACAGTAGATTTGCAGTTTAAGAGCTATGGTACAATACAGAATCCTGAACATTTCCAATTTGTCCGATGCCAAGTTCAGTTTGATGTGAAAACAAGTTATGGTAAAACTTAATTTAAAGAGGTATCACGTTACATTTTCTAGATTTAAAGCGTATTTAGAAAGGAATCTAAAAATTGCCATCTTCAAAGAACAACACTTACTCTCGAGTGCTACATATGGGTGGTATATAAACAGCTCATGCAAAGGATGTCTTTTTACGCCTCGCTTAAAATTTTACTGCCGCCACATAAAAGTATTTGAAATATGGCCTCGGCGACATCTTGTTATTCCGCACATACATTACATGCAGTTGTGTCAATTAGGAAGAGAAAAATATCTTAAGGGGGGGATCGTTAAAATACAACCAGTCGATTTCTTTGACACAAAGCACTTTGTTAGACCATTAAAGAGTTCCTGTTACTTTTAAAAGTTGTTCTCTCTTAGAAAATCGTCGTTCTAATTCATTTGTTGTCCAATAAAACTCCCACAGTTATAATAATGTGCGATAGTTTTTTTTTCAACCGAAATGATTAGTGATCCTTAACTAAATTATTTATTTCCCTAACAACTGCATTCAATTTGAGGCAAAAGGCAGGACAACACTTGTAGGACTTAAAAAATAATGTCTTAATTCCCAATCGGTACCATCATAAAGATGTAAGCTTGACTTTATGTAAATGGTAACATTTAGAGATTTTACTGGAATCTTCACTCTTCAATAACTTGAGGTTTAGAAAATAGCATAAGCATCATCACGCTATACCAAATAAATCATTAAACTACACTACTAACCATTCGATAAGAGACAAGGATGAAAGTTATCTCTTTCCGGGTCTGGGCAACGGTAGATTATTCGGCTAGTTAACTATATTTTAAAAAGCATTACTGCCAATGCCTTTTAGTCCCAAACAAGTGCAGCTCTTTTTTGTTAATACACTTTACAAAGTTGTTAGAGAAAATAATAATAATTTACCTCGCAATTTACTTATTGTGTTTATTATTAGAAACTATGTCATTGAGTATAGTAATAATAAAAAAAATATTTTTTTTGTTGAAATATGTGCAGAATATCATGAAACGTGGAGATTTTAAATTTGAGAAAAAAACCTAGTTATAATTTTTGGTTCACACGACTGCGAAAGTTTTAGCAAATCGACTTGAAACATGGTACACGCATGCATTATAACGAAATCTTGAATTAGAATAAATTTTGAGCTTTACACTGAAGGGTTGAGGGGTAAATAAGTAAAGCAGTACGAGCCCAGAGTCCCTTTGTTGTATACACTAGAAGCTAAGGACACATTTCTTATATCTTAGCCGTCCGTTGGGCGTGTTCGACCGACGTAGGCTGCCTGTTGGAACAAACCTCCATGGGTGCCCGGAATCGGCAGCAATGCCCACCTTACGCTCGAAAATCAATCAAGAGTAATTGGGAAGGAAAATACGGTCGATTATTATGGCCTGATATATCGCCAACATCGATTTGTAAAATTATATTTAGCTGTAGTTTAATAGTGATATGGTTCTATTTGAAAAGGAGTAATTTCAAAAAAAGTTATTTTATTAACTTTCGAGCACTTTGCAACCGAAATAAACCATAAACATTTCTAAACTTATGTTAAAATAAGTCTAACGTGACACTTATTTGATACTTTCTATATAATTTCTCCCTGTAAATGGTTGCCTTTTGAAGGTGATTAGTCGCAAAATCACATTAAAAAAAATTATTTTTAAGCAAAATAATTAGGTCAATTTAAATATAATAATTCCAGATATAAATTCATTTTTATTTGCAGTGTAGCTCAGAGTGACTTTTTCAGTTCAATTAAACTAAATCAAGTACGGTTGGGTTCGATTAAATAAATATTAGCCAACTGCAAAAGGCTAATGGTCGGAACGTGTCTAAAATCAGCAATAAATATAATATGGATTTACTGAAGAGCTCGCATTTCGTTCACATCTAAGGCTTGCTACTCTTCACATTTTTTAGAATTATATTCATATTATATCACATATTAAAAAGATAAAATTATTATGCGTAAGTATATATGCTATGCCTATTTTATTCCAATATTATTTATGGCAAATAGTAGAACGGGAGTTTTGGTAAATGTTAGTCTTAAGTGTTTATACATCACACCTTTCAAGACAAAATTAACCTCACAATATACAGATAAATGAAAATTACTTATGTAGAAACAGATCCATAGTTTTTAGGTAGACTAACTACTTGGTTATTTATATTTCAGAGGTAGCAGGTAGCAAAACTCTTAAGCCTTGACCTGAGATTTAATACTACTTCAAGGAAATGAGCATCCCTGCTCACGCGATCTTGAGATTCCCCCTGACCCAGGGGGTATTAATCAAAAAGGATACCTTTGTCAGGGTCAAAGTAACTGTAGTGGGCAGCAATACTACCATTATTGGATCAAGACTACTAAAGAACGACTTCCTTGAAGGCTCGATACCAAATACGCAAGAGCGCAGTTGCAGCAATGTTAACGGCCTTGTGTTTGCGAAATAACATAGCGCCTGACCCATAGTGGGCGGTTACAACCAGTATCTGACTCAGAGTGGGCGGCGGTCACCAAAAGTGCAGGAAGCAAAAATTTGTATTAAATTTTTCCCAAGAAAATCTATGTACACCAAGATAGATAGTAAGGCCTTGGACAGGCTTCGCGCAACGGTTGGTAACCGGCGCTGTCCTCTTTCTAGCCCGGGTGGTGTGAAATTGAATCCCGGTCGCAAGGACCACCAGGCTCTTTGAGCAAGATTGGCTACTACTGTGTACACAATGAAAGCTCGGCAAGAAATTCATCCGACTTACGACCTGGAATGTAAGAGGACTTTTAACAACCAGGAAAAGTATATCTATCTGATGAAGAAAAAACTTGCAGATACAAACATCAAAATAGCACGACTTTCCGAGATGCATTTTCAATCTACGACGGAAGGTATATGTTTCTCTGATAACAAAAACGCTATCTGGAATTGAGTAGGGTTCTGGATCTCTGGCTGGCAGCAAAAGGATAATTTCCCTAAGAATCAACACCAAGTCACCGGTAATGAATTTGGTACAGGTATATGCACCTATAGCTATTGTAAAAGAAGAGAGTGGCGCTGACTGTGATTCAGACGATCAACTACTCATGTGTACCTTCTCCCTGAAATTGAAAATGCGCCTAAGGAAAGAACAAAGACGTCTGCGCGTCATAACTAATGTTCCGATCTTAAATAAATTCAATGAATACATAAATCGTCAACCCACTCCATGACAAAGAACCAAATACATTATGGGATTCCCTAAAACAGAACATGACACGAGCGGTAACAGATACACAAAGCGAGACACTCGAAAATGTGAAACAATCATGGATAACTGCTGAAACCCTAACTGAGTACAAGCCAGAAGAAATTTGAAGATTCATTTTTCCTACGACTACATAAAAAGAGGTCGATAGATGTTTGTAGTAACTATAGATTGCTAGAATTAATACCACAAGCTAGTACAGTAATGATGTATATTATACAATCTAGCATTATCTGTCTTGGCAAATTTATCTTGTGCAAGCAGGCTCTATTAACGGACGTGGGGCTAGAGAACAAATTTTGAATTTACTTCGACTTATCGAAAAGTCACGATAACATTATGTGCCTATGTACCTTTGTTAACGAGGACTACAGTAAGGCATTTGAAAATGCGGAATGGAATAAACTATGGTACTATTAGAGAGACATATGGTCTCGATTATTCGTCGACTGTATGACGAAAACTCTTCTTTAGTGAAGATTGACAACATTAACTCCGACAAATGTAAAGTATGCGAAGGCGTCAGACAGGGCTGCGTTCTGTCACCACTTTCTAACATTTATAGCGAACACGTGACGCGACGTGTGTTGGAGGACTGGCAAGGTGAAGGAGTTATAGGAGGAAGTAAGGTTTCTAACTTAAGGTTTGCGAATGATACCACCTTGGTATATTTTTTAAATCCATACATCTGGAAAAAACACAAACAAAACCCTTTCATTTAATACCCATGTCAATGGGTTGTGAATAAAACACTAACTCCTAAGTCATCCGCCATATTGGACTTGAATGATGTTACATAGTGTATCGCATTTTACTCGTCATTCTTTCATTTGATACCCATATCAAGGGGGTTGTGAAGAAAATGATAATCCGCCATCTTGGGGCTTACGTCATATTGGGTTTAGAATAACGTCAAATAGTTTATCGTATTTTACTGGTCAAACCAACTCATTTGATACTCATATCAAGGGGGTAGTAGAAAAAAGGTGATTCGTCATTTTGGGACATCCGCAATATTGGATTCATAACGTTAGATATGCTATATTGCATTTGTCATCGGACTTGCACACGTGTGCAAAATTTCAAAGCTCTAGCTTAATTAGAACTAGTCGAAATTTTGATTGCAAGATTTGACCCAAACAAACATACTAACTAATTAACTAGCATACAAACAGGTGAAGTTAAATAAAAGCATTTATAATAGTATATTATTATATGAGCAACTATGATTTATTTATTTACGAAGATGATGTTTGAACCCACGAGCGAAAGGCGAGTGTCGAGAAAAACAAATAATTTAGACTGAAATTTAATAGCATTAATCGGTACCTATTCGAAGGAAGTGTAAAACGTAAAAAAACCATATGGAGATACACTTGATTGTCACTGTCGGCGAGTTGATTGTCAGCTGCAGCAAGAGTTGATCGAAGTCGATTTAAAACATCACTGGATCAGTGAAACAGTGATATTTGAAGTTTCATTTGTGATTGGCCGGAAGCACTGAATTATGAATCGATAATTCACTACAGTTAATTACAGGTACGATTTTTCACTAAAAAATACTAATAATTGTCATATAATTAAATAGGCGTAGAAAAAGGAATAAATAACCCGCTTGCATTTGTATTATTTAGTGTACTTGATAACTCCATTAATTTCTAAAACATCCGATATATTTAGTTTGGAAACTTTTCCCCATTTTGTATACTCAATATTTTAAAACACAATAAACGAAAACAAGGAAATGATGCCATATGTACATAACATATAACATATAAATGATCCTCTAAATGTGAAGTGAAAATACATGTATAAAATTTAAAAAAGATTTATAAATAAATGAAGTAAAAATATAAATTCTGTAAATAAAATATCACTCAAATACAAAACTTGGAAAAAAAACAAATGAGATAAATGTAAATTCTATAAACATTATGGTGGTCCTTAGATGCAGAGATTTTTTTTATTTGGTTTCACCCGCTCGCACATTGTGTTAAAATATAAGAAAATAAAATCACTAAAATTTTGGTTAGCTCAACCCATCCCAGTGCCGCTAAAGGGATAAATTTTGAACAAATTTAGAATTCTAAAAAAAAAACAAGAAATTTGTAGAAAACATTTAGTCCCGAATTAATGGTCTATAAAAATGGTTTAATGCATTTTCGTTGTAAAATATATCAATTCGTAAAAAATTGCATAGATACTTTATCCAATTTTTTCAGTCAAGGAATTTTCACTTTGTTTATAAAAATACCTCCAATAATCACTTTATTTAGCACAAAAATGCATCTTGGATATATTTTAGGGATTAAAATAAATAAAGAAAACTAAATATTAGGGATTTTATGAAAACTTACCCCTTTACAGGCACGGGAAGGAGTTTAGTTAGTCACCCTAAACTTGGTGAAATTTTTTTATCTTATAATAAATTGAGCGGATTGAACAATCAGATTTTAAGTTAAAAAAATGAAAGCCACTCTAATAAATATATACAGGCTGTCCATTTTATCAGGGCGCTCACTTAATATCGTGAAAAATAATTGTTTGTGCGAAAATGGTGCCGATTTTTATAAGCTACAAAATGGTTTAAAGACATTTGAAATCCATGGCCTACTTTAAGAGTTACAGCGGAAAATATCGAAAATGCGGAATATGTCTAAGCAAAATATCTCCGCTGTTTGAAGTGACGCGACAGAAATTCTAAGGCAACATTTTCTTGCAAACCAGAGTATTGCATTTTACCGATTTTTTTTCAAAACCGCTGCATTTTGAGATTTACTCTCTAGGGTGTCACAAAATTTTTTTGAAAGGGGCGGGAAATGGCGGAATCAAATAAAGTATTTTCCTCCCTTTCTATAAATATAAAAACATTTTTAAACCAATACATTTTCTTTTAACCTAGCATCATACTTACCGTGGTGGAGTATCATTAAATAAAACGATTAAAAAATTCAGTAGGTTCTTCAAATCTTCACTATAATGAAACATTAACACAATTAAAGAGAATAAAGTAAATTCGACTAACAAAAAAAAGTAATAATAAAAATGAATATAACAGACAGAACAATAATATTATTTATCTAATCCTCAAAATAATATTTTAAATACCATATCAAAGGACCCCGCGGTTCTCTTATGGAAAGTGGCTTTCGGCCAAATTTGTTCATATTACAGGATTTTGTAGATCTTGGCATCCTGATCAAAAGTTCTCATGGGCACAAGGTCGGAAAATGGACGGTTTTCCA
This sequence comes from Stenurella melanura, assembly GCA_963583905.1. Lineage (NCBI taxonomy): Eukaryota > Metazoa > Arthropoda > Insecta > Coleoptera > Cerambycidae > Stenurella > Stenurella melanura. Next base: position 59,709,350 of record OY757316.1, on the reverse strand, counting down.
GATATCGGGGGCGCAAAGAGGGGTGCTCATTTCTTGTGGGAAGTGGCCTCCGCCCAGGTGAAATTCGTTGCAATCGATATATGTTATTCCTCCCGAGTTCCTGATCAAAAGTTTTCATGAGTGTAGGGGCGGAAAATGTACAGCTTTTCAAATATCGGGGGTGCAAAGTCAACTTTGCAACCCCCCCATATCTAGGAAACTGTGCATTTTCTGACCTTGAAAATAATTGGTTTAAAAAATGTTTTTATAATTACTTGCTTAGTTGCAATGAATAACTATGAATGGCATGTGACATATCGTTGAAAAGAGAGGAAAATACTCTATTTAATGTCGCCATTTGCCACCCATTTTAAAAAAAATAAAATTAGGAGTAAATCTCAAAAGGCGGTCTTCAAAAAATTTAGATATAACCTCATTGAAATACTCTGTTTTGCAAAAAATTGTCGCCTTAGAATTTTCATCGGATGTCTTCAAATAACGGAGATATTTTGCTTAGACATACTACGCAATTTTGTTATTTTCCGCCATAATTCTTGAAGTAAACCACGGATTTCAAATGTCTTTTAACTATATTGTAGCTTACAAAAATAGGCACAATTTTCGTAGAAACAATTTTTTTGCACGACAGATATTAAGTGAGATATTCTTGAGCGCCCTGGTACAATGGAGAGGCTGTATGTTTCCTAGTTGTGTAATTTTTCAGAGAAAACAACTTCTATTGACTGGCATAAAATTCGCAATGAACAAAAAATTTTTAGCTGCAAGAAAGAATATATTAAAATAAATGCATTTTTCCCTGACTATTTCTTAAAATTCTTAAATTCCATGACTTTTCCCTGATTTCCCCGACCAACATGAAATTCCCTGACTTTTCCCGGTTTTCCAGAAAAGTTTACGTGTGAAGATATCTTGATCTTATTTGTGTTTTAACTATATGAAACTTATGCACGATTATAGTCGTTCAATGCTCGTGTCATCAATCAAGCTCATTAGTTGTTGGTTCAAATTAATAAACCTAAAAGCACGGAGCGCCCGATGAGTAAAATTTTGTTTCATAATTTTTTTGAATGTCCCACGCTTTTACGTTTATTAATTAGTACAAACAACGTAATGAGTTCATCATTTGAACAACTATAATCCTACATACTAGCTACTAGCTTTCACATCGTTAATACATAAATATGTTCGACATCTCTTCACATTTATATCACAATCGTTATAAAAGAGAGGAGTACAGACAAGATTATTTGCTTAGTGTATTTTTAACAGTATCCGGTGGTTTATAAAAGTGTGTCTTTCAATCTTCATATTATTTATTTTCTTCTTTTTAGCTTTGCCCCAATTAGTAAGCGTATATGTCCGATTCGGAAGCCGTACCACAGATCAAATACATAAATCATCACTGATAAAATTCTCTACCGAAGTATAAATGATACAACCTATTCGTCATCTTGAAGGCACTATTTATTTTTCAATTTCGGCTAAATATTCATTCTGCGACCTCGAAAATCTTCAGATACCGATTATCAGACGAATCAGACCATAAATACAAAACTTAACCGCCATATTGCCGCCGCCACTTTTGATTTGCTAATTTCGACAAAAAATTTATAATCTGCAACTTGATAACCGTCAGATACCGATTTTCAGTAGTATCAGACGATAAATGACAAAACTTATTAGATAACCAATCCTTCAGTAAATATAATCCATTAGAATGATTATACTTCTCTTTGACACGGTAGGTAAATAAATTCAGCTTAGGCCTTTGTTCTCATTTTTAACTGAATCTGATGACCGTAAGGGGTTATGTAAATATTAGTTGTTTACTCTCCATGGCTGTAAGGCACTATGACTCTCCCCACCTGTTCACCATGTACACCTCCGACATGCCAAGAACTGCGAGGACCTTTTTGGCGCTCTATGCAGACGTCACGGCCATAGTCGCAAGATCGTGGAGTGAAAGATTTGCCATCCGCAACTTCTAAGAAGCAGCATCTCTTCTGGAAGAGTGGTGCAACAAGTGGAAAGTCAAAATCAATGCGGAGAAGAGTAAAGACATCCTCTTCAAGAGAGTCAGGAAGCAAACTCCCACAGGACACATCTCCCTGAACGGCGAGAACATCCAATGGCACGATACCGTCAAGTACCTTGGCGTTATCATGGATCGAAGCCTAATGTGGAGACAGAACACGGAAGCGATCACACAGAAAGCGAGGACAAGGAGGACTCTACTCTATCCTATGATAGGTAGACAGAGCCAACTCAATCTGAGGAACAAGCTCACGCTTATCAGGAACCTCATTGCACCTATTCTGATCTACGCTTCCGTTACCTGGGGATACCAAGCAGCCACCCACCTAAGGTGCATACAATATGTGGAAAACGTCGCACTTAGGTGCGCCGTGGATGCACCATGGTTTGTCCGAACCGCCGACGTCTTCAGAGACCTGGAATGTACCCCGGTAACTGAAGTCATCCGGGACAGAGCGAAGAATCTATACGCCCGTGTGGCAGAGCATGGGAATCCGCTGGTCAGACAGGCGACTGACTATGGCTTCCAACGACGCTCCGTGGCACAAGAGGCCGAGGCTCCAGATCCTGGATAACGGATAAGTATAACTTTACCGTTTTTCTGTTTCAGTCCGACCTTCAAGCCACGCCGTAAGGAGACAATGTCCAAAAACATCCAAATCATCCGATCCCAGGAGTACCAAGCAAACACCCAGCTCGGTACCCTAGCCCGTGTCAGCCTTTGACGCTAAAATAAGCGTCTTTGGCCGAACACAATCTTTGAACTACACAGTTCACACTTCCTTCCGACGAAATCGGAGCAGATGATGTCAATTGGCACCCTGGGCCCCCGACTAGTCAACACCCCCCAAACCATTCCAAACTCCGAGAGAGCTCGGCAATAGACGTTCTCTCTCACGACAGACTAGAGAAGCTCCCGGGAGCCGACATGCCAGCGAAGAAAAAAGACCAAGGCAGAAGAGCGTCAGAAGGAACGACCCAGCTAGCAGGGTCCAACAGCCAGGACCATGGGAGGTCTGCTAACATCGCCTACACCGTCCGCATTTGTGCAGGCGAAAAAGCAGGCCCACCCCTCACGAGGCCGGTCCAGGTCTATAGCGATGGTTGGGGCAAAGAGCTCAAGCTCGACCCCTAATCATCCGAGACCGTCATCTTTAGTCAAGAATATTGGCGAGGGCACTATGTGAATGCTAGTGTTACAATGAGAATTGTCAAATAAGAAGTAGACAAGCTCATTTAATTGCTAGCATAACCAGAATTCAGATTATCGAAGGAATGCCAAGACTGAAAATTTATGTTTTTACAGATAGTTTTACTTTCACATCCACGTAGTTGAGTGGAAGTTTAGTAATCGTAAAAAGAATTTCTAAAATTTTTATTGTTGAAATAGGTTCAGAATGTCTAAACGTCAAGATTTTAAATTTGAGTGACAAAAAAAGTTCTGTCTGTCAGTCGGTCTGTCTGTCTGTAACTTTCTTTGTCGGCACGTTTTCTCTGAAATGGTTGAGATATTGACTTGAAATTTTATACACGTATGAACTATATCCAGATCTGAAACTGGATTATTTTTAAACTTATCCGGTAAATAGGGGAAAATAAGTAAAGCAAGCGGGCAAGAGTACAAAACCTTGGGATTTGGTGTATATACTGGAAGCCAAGGCCTCAGATTTTTTTATATTTCCATCCCCCCCCGCACCACCCCCTCTCCATTATTAAAGGGATTGATTAAATAAAATCGAAATATTCCCTTGAAATTTGGTATACTTATATATTATAACGACCCCTGGAACTAGATTATATTTTGAGATGATTCCGTTGAAGGGTTGGGGGTTAAATAGGGGTCAATATGGGAAAATAAGTAAAGCAAGCTAGGAAGAGAACAGAAACTTGGAATTTAGCGCACATACTAGAAGCTAAGGCTTCAGATGTTTTATAATATTTTTCAACTCCTCCACCACCCCACAACTCCATTAAGGAGTTGATAAAATAAAATTGAGATATTCACTTGAACTTTGGCATACGTATATATTATAGCAACACCTGGAATATATTATATTTGGAGATGATCACATTGAAGGGTTGGGGGTAAATAGGGGCGAATTGGTGTATATTCTGGAAGTCAAGACCTCAGATTTTTTACAATATTTTTCAATTCTTCCCACCATCACTACTTCATTATTAAAGGGGCCCATAAAATAAAATTGAAATATTCACTTGAAATCTGCATCTACATTATTAAAAGGGCTGATAAATAAAATTGAGACACTTGAAATTTATCACACGTATGTATTATAACATCTGGAGCTAGATGATATTTTGACGTAATTCCGTTGAAGGGTTGGGGGATAAATAGGGGTAAATATGGAACAATAAGTAAAGCAAGCTGGTATGAGTACAGAAACTTGGGATTTGGTGTTGGTGTATATACTAGAAGCCAAGGCTTATTTATAACATTTTTCCCCTCCACACTTCATTATTAAAGGGGCCAATAAAATAAAATTGAGATATTCACTTGAAATCTGGAACACGTATGTATTACAACGACATCTGGAAGTAGATTATATATTGAGATGGTTTAATTAAAGGGGGTAAGAGGAGGTAAATAGGGGGAAATGAGTAAAGCAAACTGGTAAGAATACAGAAATTTGAGATTTGTTGTATATAACAGAAGCCACGGGCTCAGATTTGTTTATAATATTTTTCACTGAAATGTAAAGAACAGACTTGAATGGTTTAAAAGTGAATTATGACGTATGTAATTTACCACAGTGTAAGGCCGAACTTCAGCAACATTTGCTGCGTACTACATACATCGCGAAAATCTGGTGTGGAGCTCATCTTTAGAACCCCAGTGATCTCGTATCGATAAATTTCGGATGGATTGAAGAAGATGGTATATTGACCTATAAATGGTTCGAGGTTGAACAACTCCCTCTCTGCACAGATGTTTTCATCACTGATACAGAACCTGAATGTTCAGCAGGTAAAAATCGCATGACTGAAGTTTTAATATTAACAATTTCCATACTAATTGATTTGGATTTTCCCTATTTATTTCCGGCAAGGATATGGGGGAAGATCAGGAGACAGATGAAATCGTGGTACGTGGCGATACCGATAGTAAAGACGATTCAGACGAAGATGTGATGACGATGATTTTCAATCTTGAATATATACATTGAAGATGTCTGATAGTTGTTTATATTATCCATTCGATAACTAATTTATAAAAGTAGCATAAAAACCATGTCCTGTTATCCATGAAATTGTTCAAATACGAGTATTGTCATTTCGCATGCTATCGTCTATTGCATATTTTATTGTTTTTATTTTAATGGCTGTAAAAAATTAGCACAACATATTCATATTGTATAGAAGCCCATACTTATAAATTTTCAAATTTTCTGTTTACAAAGAAAATAAACAACATTTATGCCACCTGCAATGCTGAAAATGACAGTTATCAATCATCTGAAGTGGGAAACAGACGTACCGCTATAACTCGAAAGTGCCTAAAAATTTTGAAATAAAAAAAATTCAACCCATTCGCAGGCAACAGCCAAATTGTCAGTACTATTTTTCCTAGGTTTTCTGGCACCAAAAGCGTGTAATTATATGGGAAACCGACGTACCGTGACGACAAGATTTTCGACAAGTGTCGGAAAATTGAAAATTTTTCCTCACTAGAGATGCGGGCGAGGCGGGAAATGTCAGTTATTATTTTTCCTACATTGTCTAACATAACCTTTAATAGAAAAACAAGGAAACTGACGTGTCGCAATAAAAAAATTGATAATTTATTTCTATATGTTCGATAAACAAATTCACCCCTTTAGCAACGCCAAGTAAGGTCAGTGGTAATGGAACTTTTTCTTCGGGGAGTGATAAACTATTGAAAAATAGGTAATCGAAATCTTCTTGCCGCGATGCGGTCTAAAATCCTGGTCGAGGGCTCCCCTACTCTTACGTTATCGACATTAACTAAGAAACTTTAAATCAAAAATTATTTCATAGTAGGAAAAAATCTGCATTTTAGCGCGACCTAAAATATTAATTACACTTTCGAAGTGATAACAGATAAAAACTAATATGGTCGACCGCCTTTTAAAATAACTTAAAAATTGTTCAACTGAGTTATCTGAATATTAGCGAATGGTTACAATAGGCACATAATGAATACGTTCATTTTTGAGATATATTAGCGATTACAAAAATTCAAACTATTGCCTGTAACTTTTTTTTTGTGCGCACGTTCTCTCTGGAACGGTTTAAGCTACTAACATGAAATTTGGTACACGCATGTATTATAACAAGATCCGGAGAAGGACTGTGGGGGGGTACACAAGGGAATATAATTGAAACAAGCTGGTAAGAGTTCAGAAACTTGAGATTTGGCGTATATACTAGAAGCTAAGTTCTTAATTTTTTTCATGACATCGCCAATATGAGCGTACAATTAGAGCTCATATTATATGTTCAACTATAATTATCGTTTAGACAAATGAAGATAATAAAAATTCACGAAAACTGCAATTTAAAAAAATTCTACCATGAAGTGATTCACTGTTCATTTTTGGGGGCCGCTAATTTACTAAACTAAAATGTGCCATTTTACATTTTCTTTGTTTTAGGTATTTAATTTAATTATTTAGCGGGTCTACACCTTTCCTGCCGTTTCTCCAAGATGTATTCATAAAGCTTAAAACCAAATCCTGTTCGATTTAATGCATGGGCCCCTTTTACCTCATTCCGATTGCAAATCGGAGTAGTCTGTGAAAGAGCATCTGCCCTTGGCGACACGACCACGTTGGTACGTGCACAGGTAATTACCAATTCACCCCGTTCACGGATAATTAATACCTACTACATCCGGGGTTAGGGGAATGAGGCTCTCCGGAGAACGCGTGCCTGTACATTGCAAATTCACCACCCGAATCTAGCAAAGGTATCATTAAACAGGGTGGACCAAATAAATGTCTGATACGAGATAAATTTCGTACTCTTACTTACGTTAGGTCATAATTAATAATAGTCTGAGGAATTATTCTTATTAGTTTTTTTACAGTAAACTTTTATATAAAAATTTATTGTATATAAATAAGGAAGTATCCAATGGTTCTATAGTGTTGATGTCAAATTGTTTCTTATTTAATGCACCAATAGACAGCCAACAGCCCAAATTGAGACAAATATAAAAATTAAAATACATTTTTAAGTAATTTGATGAAAAATAACAACTGTTTACTCTTGTAAAATTTGCGAAAAAATGCGTATTTACCGAAATATGGCGGTTATAATTTTTCCAAAAAGGAAGGAAGGGGAATAAAAAGAAATAATTCACAAAAATTCTGGTGAATGTATTAAAATACAAGACTTCTTTCATCTATGACATTTTTCTAAAGTGCACTCTGTCTATCGAAAAATGGGAAACCTCGTAAGGTTTGAAATTCAAAAATCTGAAAAACTCAGACGTGTAGGTTAAGATATTCTTTAAAATTTCGATCTCAAATTTTTTTCTAATGTGCATATTTTCCGAGTTTCCAACAGTTTTTCAAGATCAAAAACGTGCTTTTGCTCGTGCAAAACTGTTGAAAACTCGGAAAATAATGTTTATATCTTGTTGCTTGGGCAATTTTACTGGGTTTAATAACAGACACACTATATAGAGTAAGTATTGGATATTACTTACATAATAAGATATATTCGTACCCAAGAATATGGGCTATTTCTTGTAAATGAAATATTAGTAAATCTACAGTATCTCTCGCTAAAATCAAAGAAGTGGTGTAATGGGCCATGGATTGGTTAAAAAGTAAAAACTGCTGCCTAAGGAATCACGACTTCCATATCCAGATTTTCCATCCAAATCTCTTTAAAGGAATACACCTCAATTATATTATATTATATTATACTCTAGTACCAGGAAATAATTGGTTATAGAATTTACTTATTTTCCCTATTTACTCCCCCCCCCCTTCCCTTCAATGGAATCATCTCCATCAGATATCATTACACTACATACGTGTACCAAATTTCAAGTGAATATCTCAATATATTTTATTGTTATTGCTTTAATAATGGTGGAGTGAAGGTGATGACGGGATGAAAAATATTACAAAGAAGTCTGAATCCTTCGCTTCTAATATTTACACCAAATCCCAAGTTTCCGTAGGTATTCTTACCAGCTTGCTTTATTTATTTTCTCTTATTGCTCCTACTTACCCTCAACCCTTCAACGGAATCGTCTTTAATATATAATCTAGTTCCAGATGTCGTTATAATGTGTACCAAATTTCAAGTGAATCAAATTGATATTAATTTTATTTTATCAACCCCTTTAGTAATGGAGCAGGGGTGGTGGAGGGGCTGAAAAATGTTATAAAGAATCTGAGGACCTGGCTGCTAGTATATACACCAAATTTCAAGTTTCTGTACTCTTACCAACTTACTATACTTATTTTTCCTTATTTTATTTATCCCTATTTAACTCCACAACCCTTCACCGGATAAGTTCAAAAAACACTCCAGTTCCAGATCTCATAATAGTACATACGTGCATAAAATTTCAAGTCTATATATTAAACCGTTCCAGAGATATCGTGCGCACAAGAAAAGTTACAGACTGACAGATAGAACATTTACTTCGCTCAAATTTAGAATCTCGTTGTTTGGTGACATTCTAAGCCTATTTCAACAAAACAAAATATATATTTTTTTTACTATTACTATACTTCCACTCCACCATGTGGATGTGGAAGTAAAATTAAGTATAAAAATTGACTGGATTTAATATGTAGTAGAATTGACCTCTATGATGATATTAATTAAGCTTCTCTATTTTTCAGTGGTCTCGTGCAGGTGCCATATGAAGTGTCACTGGATTTCCAAGCTCATAAAGGGCTACTCGTCAATGGTCTTGCAAGTGAAAAGTAGTTTAAATGTTTCTGTCAAATCAAGTACGCCTGTCTACAAAGACAATTGCATTACCTAAAAATGTTTGTCTGTCTGTCTGTAGAGGCGAATCATAACATAACGTTACCACTTTTGTTTAAATCAATTTTTCCGTTAAGAGGTACGGCTTTCTTTACAAATCGCAAATTCTACACGTACATAGGTCAGTTTTCTTGTAAGTAAAGAATATAGATACAAGTTCGATGAGTTTACTGATAGTAAAGATATCCTTTCATTTATGAAAAACTGCAATTTCTTCGGAAACTTGTACATACGAATATTCTTTTACATTACGTTGTGACATACATTTTTGAGTCTGTGTGTTACTTCACATAAGGAAATATTAGTGGGATTAATTTTATTTGCACATTAAAACTTGCAATTTGCTAAAAGGCTATCTAAATATTTTTTTCAGTTATCTTCCTGTTTTAGAATTATTACTGGCAATTTTCAATAAATAATAAATATTTTTCTGTATAGACCAAATCCATTATTTCCACTCTGTCGAGACATTTCCTCCTTTAGTCAACCCATAATTAATTTAAAACAAGTCTATATAGTTAAAATATCGCTTGACGTAAACTTGAGTAAATATAGGATGACAACGCTTTGATCTACACTCTGTACGACTGAGCAAAAACATTCCGGAAATGAAGATCACAAAATCCGGAAATGACAGCTGAATCAACTGAATTAATTAGAGCTAAAGTACTTTCTTTATTTTCTTATTATGCCGGAGCTTCGTAAAGAAAAACATCCAAAAACTTGGCAAAAATATTTATCCTCTCACAGATGTGAAACGTTTAATATTTCAACTGCTGCAAATCTGATGCTTTTAAAATGCGAGTTAATTGTGTCACTTTACATTTATTTAATTATTACTTTAGATCGATTTATCTGGCTTTTACATTTTTTATGATTATATTTATTTATTTATTTATTTAACAATACACTGCCCAACAGAGCATTCCAATTACAGGGCAGGAGATGATAAGTACATACAAATATATTAAAAAATATTAAAAGAATATAAATAGAAATGTGGTAACGTGTTTTAATTTATACAGTTAATTTTTTTATCTCAGCTACATTGCAGTGGAATATATCAAACTGGTCTTGAAGACTATTATGGTTCTCACACATTTTGTTTAATGGCGAAAATTTCTGTACGTTAGTTCTGGGGGTCGGCAGATAGAATAAAGTGTTTTGTCTGGAACCTGGTCTAGGTGTTCGAAAATTTAGTAAACTTAAGATAGCACTACAATCTGTTATATTATGTATTACTTTAAAAAGAAATATTTGTTGTGAAATAGTTCGACGAGTCTCCAAACTCGAAAGCGAAAATCTGTTTAAAAGTGCAGCCTGGGGAAAACCAATAGCAGGATAGACACCGTCCTCCTTGTAACTTAAACTCTTTAAGAAACGTCTCTGAATTCTCTCTATATTTTGCATATGTAGGTTGTAATGAGGAGACCAAATAATTGACGAGTATTCTAATTTTGATCGAACAAAAGACTGATATAGTAGTTTCAGCGTGTTACTGTCATTAAAATCATGAGAACATCGTGTTATAAATCCCAGTGTTCTAAAACTTTCTTTGGTTGTGGTGTTTATGTGAAAATTAAAGTTTAGTTTACTATCAAATGTTACACCGAGATCGCGGAAGGTTCATGGAGATGTAAGTACTGAATCTTCTAAGCAATAATTAAATTCGACCAGCTGATGTTTATTGGTAAAAGTTAGAACATTGCACTTCTTTGCATTCAAATGTAGTTTGTTCAAATTACATAATTCATTTACTTTATCGAGGGCCGCTTGTAGAGCGACACAATCAGTAACATCATTTACTTTGTTGTACAACTTCATATCGTGTGCGTATAAGAGACAATTGACACCAGTTCTACTGTAATGTCATTAATGAAAATATTGAAAAATAAAGGACCTAACACTGAACCCTGGGGTACGCCTGAAGTGGATACAAATTCTACAGACCGCTGACCACAGTACTCAATGTGGTGGTGTCTGTTTTCAAGATATGATTTGAAGAATAATAGCAGACTTTTTGAGAAACCAAATTGTTGAAATTTTGAATATAAAATACTGTGGTCAAGTCTGTCAAATGCTTTAGTGAAGTCTGTGTAAATTACGTCAACTTGTGAGTTTGCATCGATAGCATCAGTTATATATTGGGTAATACAAAAAAGATTGGTTGAGGTAGATCTTCCCTTGAAGAAACCGTGTTGGTATTCAGTAATGCGATTCTTTGCATAAGAAAATGTTGGTTCATACAGCAAAGTTTCGAAAGCTTTGGAGAAATTGTTGCTAATCGTTATGGGTCTGTAATTCTCAATATTATTTTTTTCACCTTTTTTATATACAGGAATTATCTTAGAACATTTGAGTGAATCGGGGAATATGTTAGATTTAATGGCCAGGTTGAATAAGAAAGTGAGAGGAGTTGCAAACACGCTAGCACAATCATGTAATAGAAAGGCGGGAATTTTGTCAGGGCCCATCGTACATTTAGGCTTGATTTTCCTTAGTGAATTTAAAGCTTCTTGCTCTGTAAACTGGTCAATTGTTAAGGAATCAGTATTTGCGTCATGATTGTCCTCAATTGGAACACCAGAAGTGATATAAGAACTACAAAACTAATCAGCAAAACCATCTACCAATTCTTTGTTGTCAACATAATGTCTATCTTTATAGTACATATCTGCCGGTAAATTATTACTATTTTTCTTATTGATAAACTGCCAAAACTTGTTGGGATTAGTCTTGATATTTTTTTCAATGTCCCTACAATATTATTTATATTTAATATCAACCTGATTTTTGACATAAGTTCTTAATAATTTAAACTCCTCGAGTGCAAGAGGATCATCAAGGTTTTTGTAATCACTCCATGCTCTATGCTTCAGTTTAATACCTTTAATTATATTGGAATTGAACCAAGGAGGTATTATACTTTTAAGTAACTTCTTTCGGGTCCCTCACTTCCCAGTTTATTCATTAATTTTAGAATCAAGTTTTTTTCGAAGTTACCCCAGTGAATCAATTCGGATTCAAGCCTGTAATTTCTAGTCAATATATCACACGACAAATAATCACATAATTGAATCTGTAGATGATTGTTATTCACTAAGGCAACGTAGTATAGAAAATTTTAGAACAGATTTTTTTAACATATTTAAGAAAAATAAGTACTAATGGGTACTATACTGTAATATTAGTTGCTATACTATAATTTAAATGGGAAAGTGATGTACTACTAGAAGTAACATTTTCTGTTCGCGACAGACAAAAACAAAATTAAGAAAGATTTATATTTATACAACATTTTAAAAATTACTCAAGCATAAATTTTGTATATCACCTAGGCAATAAATAGATGAATATTTTAATTATCGCTAACAGAAACACTCGTGGGGAAGTCGAGAGTGTGGACGTGCCCTGAATTCGTCTATGAACACCAGAAGACCCTTCATTTTTGTCGCCGCCTGTTTGACGTTCTCACTATTTCAATTTATGATTTGATTATCTCTCGTTAATGAGGAGGGACAGAGAGGTCTACGAGAATTGGGCCCAATGTTAAGAATATTTTGGGGCAGTTTGACTCACTCTCTACACTCACTCACTCTCACAAATAACATGCTCTGTGCACGGAGATGCTGCAGCAGCTCTATCCAAAGTTTCTGTGCTGAAAATGAACGTGCAAGGGCTCGGTGGCGTTTGTACTACCTATGAGTCGTTAATGACATATGTCACGTGAGATATCCTCTATAGTCAATCGGTAACATTTACAAATGTGTTCATTACTTACATCAGGAACTGGCCTTCGTAGTCCCATTGTAATTTGTTACTAAGGAGTTACATTTATTTTTGGTCATGTTGTTTAAGCTTTTTTTAATGTAAATGTGTAGTTTACGATACTCCAGTGCCTAAAAATTTCTAGCTAGTTTTTACCTCTACAAATTACTTAATTCGTTTTTATTCAAATATAATCAATAAATATAGTTAATCTTTTCTTTGACATTTGAGGCCCTGATATCGGTTCTGTATTACCTCTTTCAATTGAAATGATCTGGATTGTATTTTCAAATTACGCTGGCGAAAAAATAATATGAATCTGGAGCATGGATAGATCATTTATTAAAACTTTTTCTTCTAATTTCAAAATTAATCAATGCAGGAACATCAAAAGAAACATACATTGAGAACCTTCTCCTTTGAGAAATCTTTTAAAGCAGGTTAAAATATAACGTTTCTCGATCAGTACTCAGTACTCACTTAAGGAGGTTGATACGTTACAGTCCCAACCAAATGTAACTCGAATTTTAAATCGGAACTTTTCCATAATAAATTATTACAAAAGGTTATAAGTCAATGATACCAGTAATTATTGTCATAAAGGCATAAATAAATTTTATTAGTAATTAATTATATAAGTAGACTTAATTATTTTACTTAATGAACTAACTTTTGGATGTTTTGTCCAAACCTATAAAAAAAAAGTTTATGTAAATATCTGTGTATTTTACAAATTTGTTTCAGTAAATGATTTTTATAAAAATGAGAAGCAGTAAAAATTAAAATTAAAACAATAAATAATTGAAAAATCAGTATAAAATCATAAAAAAAGAGAAATTTGACAGTTTGCAAACGTTTAATTTTTTTTTTTTATTTATTAAGAGTTTCCTAATTAAATTGAAAACTATATTAAAATATGCGTTAGACATCAATGCTTTACATAGTTAGTTTTCGGAATATCTGACATTATTTGGTTATTTGCTATAAATTAAAATGTACTGTTTGCATGCTGGGTTGACATATTTTCCATAAGACATGTAAAAGTTTTTAAATTTTTTTAACTTTACGAGTTTCCTAATAACTTTGGATTTTTTACAGAAAACTGTGTCATAGAAAAATCTATTAAAAAAACTTTCAGATTTTTTTCATTATTTTCGTCTAACGCCTCAACACCCTTAAGCAGAAATTAAATTAAAATATTACCTCAAATTTAAAAAATTATATCAACTGTCACTTCATACTATTGCCTATACTAGAAAGAACCGAAGCACGATTATCACATGCTGAAAATTATGATATAGTTATTTGATAATTTTAGTTTCTCGCATGTATTAGTGGCGTTCGGTTCCCAAGTTAATAAATCCTGAATGCGACACGTGTTTACAGTGTCACGTGATCCAGTTACGTAATTCTAAATCAACATTTGGCTTATTTAGATAAAGTATATTAATTTGGATAATCCCAGTCCTAGTTGTAGTCATTCAAAAATATGACTGCCATACATCATAAATTCAATGGCTTACGAGAACTTCTACCGAGAATTCAACGTAAAAACACTTTCTGGATTATTTATGCCTTTGATTTGTTAATCTGCTAGTGTAAGCAAGGCAACCAAAAATAATTAGGAAAATAATAATAAATTAGATTTTAATAAATTATTTATTTTACTTAGTTGTGTCAACACCAGTAACGCAGATCATTGCAAGAAAAAAACCGCTGCCTAAGGAATCACTATTTTCACATCCAGATTTTTCATTCAAGTCACTTTAAAGGAAACATCTTGACTAGATTTGCACTCTAGTATATGGAAATTATTGGTCACAGAATTTTAATAATATTTGGAGCAGATGTCATAGAAAAGTTTGAGGCGTTGGTTTCTACCATATACGTTAAAAATGAAGTTTTTAGTTTACCCTACCTATTTTCCCCTATTCACAACCTATCACGTTCCAGCCCTTCAGTGGAATCATCTCAATCAGATGTCATTACAATACATACGTGTGCTAACTTTAAAGTAAATATCTCAATTTTATGTTAATTCCCATAATAATGGAGCGGAGATGGTGGTGGTTGAAAAATATTAGAAAGAAATCTGAGGCCTTGTTTTCTAGTACATACACCAAATTTCACATTTCTGTACACTTACCAAATTGATTTACTTATTTCCCCCTATTTACTCCTATTTAACCCTCAACCTTTCAACAGAATCATCTCAAAATATAATCTAGTTCCAGATGTCGTTACAATACATACGTGTACCAAAGTTGAATATATCAATTTTATTTTATCAACCCCTTTAATAATGGACTAGGGGTGGTGGGGGGTTGAAAAATATTATAAAAAAATCTGAGGCCTTGGCATGTAGTACATACATCAAATTTCAAGTTTCTGCACTCTTACCAGCTTGCTTTACATATTTCCCCATATTCGCCCCTATTTACCCCCGAACCCTTCACCGGATATCTTCAAAAAACAATCCAGTTCCAAATCTCGTGATAATATATACGTATACAAAATTTCAAGTCAATATCTTAAAGCGTTCCGGAGAAACCGTGCGGATAAAAGTTACAGACAGACAGACCGACAGACAGACAAAATTTCTTTTCGCTCAAATTTAAAATCTCAACGTTTCATGACATTCTAAATCTATTTTACGATTTTACGGGCAAAGAAAAATACGCGGGAGCCCATGTCCGCCTTGACAAACGCAAACGGACGAACGGCTTTGACGGACTTGCAGAAGACAAACGACACAGCGACGTTTTTTCAGACGAAACATAACACACACGCACCCAACGACGTTGAGCAAGAACGCATAAAAAACGATGAAAACGACGTGATTGGTCATGACATGACGTTCAGTTGAATAGACGAGAATTTTTAAAGGTCATGGCTCGGAAGTGGCCGGGCATCACCTAAAGTCAAAGCTCCGGGAAGACGCTATCGAGTATAAGCTTCTCAAATATCTCACGAGGAAGGGCATTGTAGTGGACGTATATTTCCAACGCGATCCTGCGGCAGCAGCACTGGCCCAGCCAGTGGGAGTACGCCGTTGTTGTGCCGATCTTGGAGTAGAACAAGAGCGTGAAGCTTGTCGACGACTATCGACCCATCTCTGCTTGCTGTCGGCGATCTCCAAGTTGGTGGAGAAGGTCATCCTGATCAGACTGAACGTTGTTCAGGATGATCTTCACATTGACGATGAGTGCTAGTTCGGCTTCCGGAAGGACATGAGCATGGTGCCTCAGGTCGTCAGGATCGTGATTGACGTCAAGGTACAGTGAAACCTTGGGAAGAGCACTGTCATGGTGCTCCTCGATGTTGAGAATGTTTGTGTAAAAATATTAATATTAATGAAATCTTTGCATTCTTTCGATAACCTGAATTCTGGTTATGCTAGCAAATTAAAATCCTAAAATGAATTTGTCCGATTCCTTATTTGACAATTCTCATTCTAACATTAGCATCCACACAGTCCCCTACGGCCATGCAGATTAAACTAGTATCTACATAACCCCCTACGATCATGAAGATTCAGTTAAAAATGAGAATAAAGGCCTAAAGTTCTCATGGGATATGTCGGAAATAGACAGAGGAAGCGACCTAATAGAATACATACATACATGATAACATGATAAGTTCATTACCAACGTACCAGAAGTTTGCTTGGTGGCGAATTCTGTAAATTTCTTATCCCAATAATATTTTGTTGCTGATTTTCTATGTTACATAACTTCTTATAATAATGTTTATGGTCAGTTTATGTTTCTTTGCTATTGTTTTAGTCCACGTTAGCATAAGTTTGATGGTTATCATTGTTTACCAGATATTAAACAAGGACAATTATTTATACGCCATGAAATTGTAGGTCTTCACAATGAACGCTACAAGGAAAAATATATGATTCATCCATTGTAATGATGTTTGCTGCTAAAATTAAAATACTAAAAATATAAGAAAAGATTCAAAGTAACAGACCTAAAAACCGCTGTCTAGGGAATCACCAATTCCACATTCAAAGTTTCAGTCCAAGTCTCTTTAAAGGAAAACATCTTGACTATATCATTACTCTAGTATGTGGAAATAATTGGTCATAGAATTATAATAATATTTGAGGCAGATGTCATAAAAATATTTGAGATGTTGATTTCTAGCATATACGCCAAAAACGACTCTTATTATATTTTCCCCAATTTACACCTCTTCAACGGAATCATCTCAATTAGATGTCATTACAATATATACGTGTATCGAGTTTCATGTTAATATCTCAATTTTATTTTATCAACCCCTATAATAATGCAGTGGAAGTGGTGGGGGAACTTAAAAAATATTATTAAAAATCATTATATTGACTTCTATATACACCAAATCCCAAGTTTCTTACCTGCTTGCTTTACTTATTTCCCCCTATTTACCCCTACTTAACCCCTAACTCTTCAACGGAATCGTCTCAAAATATAATCTAGTTACAGATGTTGTTATAATTTATACGTGTATTAAATTTCAAGTGCATATCTCAATTTTATTTTATCAACCTCTTTAATAATGGAGTGTGGGAGGTGGTGGGGAGATAGAAAAGATTATATCTGCGGCCTTGGTTTCTAGTACATACGCCAAATTTTAGTTTCTGTACTCTTACCAGCTTGTTTTACGCATTCTCTTCTATTTACCTCTACTTACTCCCCACCCTTTCAACGGAATCATCTCAAAATATAATCTAGTTCCATATGTAGTTATAATAAATACATGTACCAAATTTCAAGTGAATATCTTAATTTAATCTTATCGGCCACTTTAATAATAGATTGGGGGTGATGGAGGGGTTGAAAAATGTGATAAAAAATCCGAGGCCTTCGCTTCTACTATATACAACAAATCACCGGATATGTTCAAAAAACAATTCAGTTCCAGATCTCATTATAGTCCATACATGTACAATATTTCAATTCAATAGTTTAAACCGTTCCGGAGAAAACGTGCGGACAAGAAAGTTACACAGAGACAGACAGACCGATAGACCGACAGACCGGCAAAACATTTTTTTTAGCTCAAATTTAAAATCTCGACGTTTTATGACATTCTAAACCTTTTGTTTTACGATTACTATACTTCCACTGCACTTCGTGGATGTGGAAGTAAAATTGACTTGGTAATAATACTATTATTAGTATTTTTGAAATCGACAAACAAAAGAAGCAAAATATATTAAAGATAATTACAGAGACGCCTAATTCTTAAATTTATATTAATTAATTTTATGTTATTCTTTTAACACCAGGTCTAATCATATTCTGCTGTTGTTTAAAGCTAATATATTATACAGTCCTATTAGTAATTGTAGGATATTATAGGAGCTGATAGTACAAAAGAATACACCATAGACTGACAGCTTAAGGATAATATACAAAAGATAAATAAAGGGCAATTTTGAATATTTGTTCTAAAGGCTATGGAATGGAGGACGGCGCTTTAAGTTTTTTTGGTGGGGTGGTATCTCCCTCTGTAACTATTTACTTTTAGATTTTAAATGAAAATATAAAACTTTGAATGAAGATAAATTCAATGAATGTGTTCTTTTTGTGAAACCTTCGGAACTCCCGTTCCATAGGAACAGCGAGATTATGGAGCTAAAGTGTCTTAATGTGTCATATCTACCATGTTTCCTTAAGAAAATCGACCATAACATTGGGGCACGCTGTATAAAAATATATACATAATTCAATAAAGTGCATCAATAGAAACATTGTACCTAATAAACAATAAAACACCATTGTGATTAGACAAACAGTCAATAGGCGGCAGAAATTTGTAATAGCACTTAACACGGTTCAATTTTAACAAATCTTTCAAATAGAAATTAAATATTTTTTACTTGCATTTGACCTAAAATCTGTATCACTTCCATAATTTTAATATACTGGATAGGTATGCGTAATTCTCTTTTCCTAACCCACTTCATTGGATCATCATCCATGTTAAGTATAACGGCGCTTCTCGCTTAAAGTCAATTTCCATCTGCAGTGAACGATTGCTTTTATCACTTTTGACACTCAATGAATCAGTAGACTCGTGGGGTAGTTCAGATGACGGAGTAAGTGGTCCAGGTTCTGACATTTCGGTTGGGTAGGCGGTCCACCCTGCTGATAAATGGCACAGATCGGGTAGATGAGTGGTCTCTGGAATGACGGTTTTTACATCGAAGGCCATTACGGCTAACATTAGTACCGCGTCAGCAAGTCCATTGCGGCTGGTGTATACTTCAGACAATTGAAGTATGTCACGTGGTAAATGGACCATTACTCACAGACTTGCTGGCGCTTTTATTATCGGATATCTTTAATCCTTCAGTTTTAAATGACAGGGGAGAAAGTCTGTGTAGTTATGTTGTATTCGACATTAATTATTTATTAGAAAAACTCAATACATTGTTATTGAAACTTACTTTAGCGTTTTCTCATATTTTCAATTCGTTTAACAATAATAAGTATAATATGTGTTATAAGCTATTAATAGTAACACATTTAAGATATGTACAAGATGTCAATATTCGATCAATTTATGTTATTTTTAATTAGTGCATGGGTCATATCTAAATAATAAATAAAACTCCCCGGTAGTCCATCGCCAACTTTACTAAAGTCGATTAAATTTAGCGAAATATTGTGTTACTCATCTCGACTCTGCTAATGAGAATTTTCCGCAAATTATCTGTGAAGTCGAATTTCTTGCCACGGTTTATTTAAAAAAAAATCATATGCATCATATGTCTATTTGGAAATGACAGATTAAAGGCTTATTACAAATGTAAATCCTATAAAAACATAGACACGGTGCTTATTAGTAATTTCTTTCTATCATATGTCACATTATATAGGTTACTTTCAGAGAAAGTTTGTTCGAGCTGCAAGTACTACGACATTTCTACCTGCTTTAAGTCAATTTGTTGCGGTCTGTCCTTGTTTCTACCGTTGCGATCTGTCGGTCGATTTCTCTCGTAACCAGTTATCATAGGCAAATTCAAATTTCACAGCCGGGTTTACGGAGTTTTCTGTAGTTTAATAAAATTATTATCTATTATTATTATGGAAATATTTAGATAAATTAAACCACATACGTTTATTTTATGTAATAAATAGATTTCTTGTATTAATTAGAGATTTTCTCTTAGTCCAAAAGCAGGTACCAAAAAAAATATTTTTCTCTTTAATAAGGATTGTTTCATTTATGAAGATTTGTTTATTTTGTAAAAATATTAGCGACGTTCTGGTACTATGATTGACACTATTATCAAGTACTACCAATTTATGATTGTAATGTATAATTTCTGAATAATAAAACGCCAAAAATATATGTTTATTCATTTATTTGTACCTCAACTTTAATGTTGACATATAGACTGATAAATCACATTTTAAATTAGTGAAATATTTAGATAGTGAACTCAAGAATAGAACACGGTACCTATAATAATAGAATATGCAGAATACAATGTAGTGTTGTATAAATACCAATTCCAAAGCGTTTCAAAATTCCTCTTCTGACTGTTCTAACGAGCTATCTGCGGCCCCTACATAAATAATAATATCAGTACAATTGTCGAGTTTCCATATTTTCGCCTTTTCTTTCAGTACGTAATTCTTAAAACTTAGCCAAATTACTAACAGCAAAACTAGTGTTAAGAACCAGAACCAAGGCTAATACCAGGTCTTTTGACAGGATATTGCCCAGCGACATACCATCTCAAAAAAATTGGTAAAGTCGAAGATGATATGTGTTGCACAATGCATAATCAATATTAATAATGAATTTAAGAAAATGAAATGCTTACTTTTCTATTATTATTATTATTATTATTATTATTATTATTAATATTCGTTTTATGCTGGGAAATTGGCCATGTGGACCTCAAGGGCCGCACTTAGTTACTATATACGACCCAGTAACAACTGGAACAGGTAGTTTCTTGACTCCTTCAGAAGTGGAAATGTTTGAACCTGCAGTGGCGAAAGGTAGCTTTCAGCCATCGGGGCTACAAATGTCATTGTGCGCGGGCTCCTAGTGGTCGGGGGCCATTGTTTGCAGACTTGCAACTTCAAATTAATATGGGGTGGTGGCAGGTTGAAAAATATTATGATAAAATCTGAGGCTTTGGCTTCTAGTTCATACACCGAATTTCAAGTTACTGTACTCTTACCAACTGGCTTTACTTATTTTCCCCTATATACCCCACATACGTGTACCAAATTTCAAATGAATATCTCTATTTTATTTTACCAGCCCCTTCAATAATGGAGTAGGTGTGGTGGAGGGGTGTGATAAATATAAAAAAATTTCAGGCCTTGGCTTGTAGTACATACATAAAATTTCAAGTTTCTGTACTTTTACCAGCTTGCTATACATATTTCCACCTATTTACCCGTATTTACTACCCCCAATCCTTCACTGGATATTCTCAAATCCAGTTCCAGATCTCGTTACAATATATACGTGTACAAAATTTCAAGTCAATATCTTAAACCGGAGAAAACGTGCGGACAAAAAAAGTTACAGATAGACCGCCAGACAGGCAGAAAATTTTGTTTTCGCTCAAATTTAAAATCTCGACATTTCATGACATTCTAAACCTAAGTATTTCAAGATTTTTTTTTTTGAAAATACAACATTTTATATAAGCTTACACACCTAATAGAGATATAAATTCGTTACTAATTTTGTAAATAACCCAACACTACGAACATATTTTATTTCGTCCGACATAGTCTCAGACTGTCACCAAAGAGAGTTTTATGCAATTTACTGGATCTTACGAATTTCATGCTATAATTATCTTTTGACTTACACCATACCGGTGTTTTGCTGATCCTGTCACTAGAAAATATGAGAGAGAAGAGATGTTTGAATTAAGGCAATATAATTAAAATCAATTAATAGTATTGTCAAAAAACCGCTGCCTAAGGAATCACTACGTCCACATCCAGATTTTCCGTCCAAGTCTCTTTATAGGTAAAGTTCTCGACCATATTTGCACTTTAGTATGCGGAAATAATTGGTAATAGAATTTTAATAATATTTGGGACAGATGTCATAAAAAAGTTTACAAAAAGTTGCAATTTAGCAAGCTTCATTAAGACATTGAAAATTAACTTGGCCAACTTTCAAGCCTAACGTGATATTTACAAAATCTGCCAAATGTACAGGGGATAGGAATAAAGAAAAGTTTAATATTACATTAACATTAATATTCCACAAAAATTGGAGATTTAGATATCAAAACTTATCAAATACACAAGTTTTACAAAAACACGTCGGTCAGCGTCGAGACGTACGGATGCAAGAATATGATTCTAGGTATCAAAATTTATTAACTTCAAAACCAAATTTGGATCTTTCAAAAAGCATGCGATGTAACAACACTGAACGCTTTCGTGTCCAAAAAAAACAACCGAATTTGCAAGCGTTACACAAATCGCTACTGGAGTTCCGCATTACCGTTACATCCTTGATTTGTTAAATATTTTCAATGTTAAAAATTAATGCATTGGTTTCTAGCGCATACGCCAAAAATGAAGTTCTGCACTTTTACTAGCTTGCTCTACTGATTTTTCCCAATTGCACACCCCCCTTTACCCTTTATCTTTTACCCTTTACCTTTTATTTGTACTCTACACAGCTTGCTTTACTCATTTTCCCCTATTTACCTATACTTACATCCTCACCCCTTCAACGGAGTTATCTCAAAATATAATCTAGTTCCAGATGTCGTTATAATATACAAATTTCAAGTCAATATCTCAATTTTATTTTATCAACCTCTTTAATAATAGAGTAGGGGTGGTGGGGGGTTGAAAAATATCTGTATCTGTATCTTATTACATCTGTAATCGCAGGTGCCTTTAGAATCCCTTAGAAATAGTCTGCTATTTCCCATTCTAGATTACATTAGGATTGAAGATTGCTACGCGTTTAGTTTCTTTATTACTGAATGGTTATCATGTTAAATTCAGAAGGTTTACTTTGTCTCACCATTGGAAAACTATATCGATTCATGGAGTAAAAAGTAGCAAAGTACTATTATCTAATAGTATTTGTAAAGTACTTGTAAATGTACATCTACACTCTTTGAATAAAGCCGTTTATTATTATTATTATTATTATTATATTATATGAGCAATTATGATAGCCATTATTTACGACGAAGACGTTTGAGCCCACGAGCCGTACCCGAGTGGCGTAAATCTTCTTAGTGAATAATGGTCATTATCGTAAATGTACTACTATACATTTTCTACACCTATTAAACAAATAAATTACACTGAAATTTGATAACATTAATCAGTACATACTCGTAAGAAGTGGACAAGGTAAACAAACAATATGACGATACACTTGGTTGTCTCTATCAGCGAGTTGATTGTCAGCTGCAGCAAGAGTTGATCGTAGTCGATTTAAAATATCATTGGATCAGTGAAAGAATGATTTTTGTATTTGTACTTGTGATTGGCCGGGTGCATATGAATCGATAATTCACTAGAGTGAATTATAGGTACGATTCTTCACCAAAAAAATGCTAATAATTGTCATATAATTAAATATTACTCGTATCTACAAGCTACAAAATAACCTTTCAAATGACGGGACAAAACGTACAATTTCTAGTAATGTTATGTACATTTAAAGGCAAATATCATACTTTATGTACTATATACTCCGGCCAACGTTCCTTATCTGATCAAACCCTGCTATTTAGGAAAATTTTAAAGCCACGATAGAAATCTACAGTTTTTTCCGCATATACAGTAAGATCACGTCCCACGGACTACGCCTAATGTCTAATGCTATAAAGGGAATAGTTATTCAGAACCTGAAGTCAATGTCTTTATCAAATTGTAAATTTACAGCAAATCACCGCCGTTTTCTTTTCAATGTCATTCTCTGGGGACAAGAAGCCAAATAAATCTGCTCTCAAGGTGATATTTATAATGTTTACGAAGAACAAACTTGTCTTGTAATACCAGGAAATAAAATAATAGAAAATCTTCATTTAAAATGGTAAATATTTATTATAAACAGCAAGTCAACTTCATAACGTATCATTATATTAAAATATTTATATATGGCAATAAAAGAAATTCATTACGTTGTTTGGGAAAAAAGATGAGAAAATTATTAGGCCACATCCACAAAGCTATTGATAAATCTACAATGGCGTGGCGCTCATCACAATTGTGCTGCGAAAGCGCACTGCCAATGTAGCAATCTTTAAGCAATATGTGGCATGTGGCACTGTCGAAATTTATTTTATATCGTCCCGGAGATCAATCGGTATCTCAACTTCATATTAATTGTCACCACGATGGTTACCAGAGACGCAAACTTATGATGTGATGTTGCTTCAAAGCAATTGGTTTAGCCACTTTTCACAAATACAAAAGGCGAAGCATGTGACAATGGGTGACCAGTTTCGTATACGACGCGTAGATTTTGTTGCACGATTCTAAATCACAATTAAGAACAGACGCCACTACAGTACAGAACAGTCACTGCATGTGTACTTCCACCCAACATAATACAAATCAAAGAATGAAAGTTCTACGCACTAGGGCTCTATGTACTGCTCTCATTAAAGCCATACATCACAATGTGTGACACATGGGATACGAAGTACAGTAAGAATGCCGTGTACTGTATTTATGTGAAGTTAGCCACGCTTTTTCATCCACGCTTTTCCATCCACGCTTTTTTAAACCGCACTTTCTGAATCCACGCTCTTCCAGTTTAATTCAAAAATTCATAACAAAATAAACTGCACTTTAATTACGATTCCAAAAATTCAACTGATACGATCCAGTGGCGTGCTACAGGAGAAATTAAAAAACAATTTTCGTATTAGAAACGAAGAGTTTCATTGATGAAATGATATCTTCTGAGGCTGAATATACTTTAAGCATGTCCGGAGAAACTCAACTGAGAAAGCGTCAGGGGCGCGCTGTGCGAAAAAACATAGAAAATAAGAACAAAATAATAGAAATAATTAATTTTAATATTTCAAACGAAGAGTTTACTCATAAAAATTGATGATAAAATATTCAAGAGAACATTCTGCTTCAATTATATGCAGAGAAACTCAAATGACAAAGCGTCAGGAGCGTCCCATATAAAGGAAACTTAAAAAATAAATAAAAACTAATAGATATGTTCGATTTACGTAAAAGGAACGTTGAGTTTACTCAACCAAATGATCATAATATATTAGATAATAGAATATACTATCCTCATATTTAAAAAAATTCAACTGACAAAGCGTCAGGGGCGTGCTATATGAAGGAAACTTAAAAAATAAATACAAAATAATAGATATGTTCGATTTACGTAAAAGGAACGTTGAGTTTACTCAACCATATGACGAAAATATATTAGATAATAGAATATATCTTCCTTATATTTAAAAAAATTCAACTGACAAAGCGTCAGGGGCGTGCTATATGAAGGAAACTTAAAAAATAAATAAAAACTAATAGATATGTTCGATTTACGTAAAAGTAACATTGAGTTTAGTCAACCAAATGATCATAATATATTAGATAATGGAATATGCTATCCTCATATTTAAAAAAATTCAACTGACAAAGCGTCAGGGGCGTTCTATATGAAGGAAACTTAAAAAATAAATAAAAACTAATGGATATGTTCGATTTACGTAAAAGTAACGTTGAGTTTACTCAACCAAATGACGAAAATATATTAGATAATAGAATATAACTTCCTTATATTTAAAAAAGTTCAACTGACACAGCGTCAGGGGCGTGCTATATGAAGGAAACTTAAAAATAAATAAAAACTAATAGATATGTTCGATTTACGTAAAAGTGACGTTGAGTTTACTCAACCAAATGATCATAATATATTATATAATAGAATATACTATCCTCACATTTAAAAAAATTCAACTGACAAAGCGTCAGGGGCGTTCTATATGAAGGAAACTTAAAATATAAATAAAAACTAATAGATATGTTCGATTTACGTAAAAGTAACGTTGAGTTTACTCAACCAAATGATCATAATATATTAGATAATAGAATATACTATCTTCATATTCAAAAAAATTCAACTGACAAAGCGTCAGGGGCGTGCTATATGAAGGAAACTTAAAAAATAAATAAATACTAATAGATATGATCGATTTACGTAAAAGGAACGTTGAGTTTACTCAACCAAATGATCATAATATATTAGATAATAGAATATACTATCCTCATATTTAAAAAAATTCAACTGACAAAGCGTCAGGGGCGTGCTATATGAAGGAAACTTAAAAAATAAATAAAAACTAATAGATATGTTCGATTTACGTAAAAGAAACGTTGAGTTTACTCAACCAAATGATCATAATATATTAGATAATAGAATATACTATCCTCATATTTAAAAAAATTCAACTGACAAAGCGTCAGGGGCGTGCTATATGAAGTAAACTTAAAAAATAAATACAAAATAATACATATGTTCAATTTACGTAAAAGGAACGTTGAGTTTACTCAACCAAATGATCATAATATATTAGATAATAGAATATACTACCTTCATATTCAAAAAAATTCAACTGACAAAGCGTCAGGGGCGTGCTATATGAAGGAAACTTAAAAAATAAATAAATACTAATAGATATGATCGATTTACGTAAAAGGAACGTTGAGTTTACTCAACCAAATGATCATAATATATTAGATAATAGAATATACTATCCTCATATTTAAAAAAATTCAACTGACAAAGCGTCAGGGGCGTGCTATATGAAGGAAACTTAAAAAATAAATAAAAACTAATAGATATGTTCGATTTACGTAAAAGAAACGTTGAGTTTACTCAACCAAATGATCATAATATATTAGATAATAGAATATACTATCTTCATATTTAAAAAAATTCAACTGACAAAGCGTCAGGGGCGTGCTATATGAAGGAAACTTAAAAAATAAATAAATACTAATAGATATGATCGATTTACGTAAAAGGAACGTTGAGTTTACTCAACCAAATGATCATAATATATTAGATAATAGAATATACTATCCTCATATTTAAAAAAATTCAACTGACAAAGCGTCAGGGGCGTGCTATATGAAGGAAACTTAAAAAATAAATACAAAATAATACATATGTTCGATTTACGTAAAAGAAACGTTGAGTTTACTCAACCAAATGATCATAATATATTAGATAATAGAATATACTATCCTCATATTTAAAAAAATTCAACTGACAAAGCGTCAGGGGCGTGCTATATGAAGGGAACTTAAAAAATAAATAAATACTAATAGATATGATCGATTTACGTAGAAGGAACGTTGAGTTTACTCAACCAAATGATCATAATATATTAGATAATAGAATATACTATCCTCATATTTAAAGAAATTCAACTGACAAAGCGTCAGGGGCGTGCTATATGAAGGAAACTTAAACATTAAATACAAAATAATAGATATGTTCGATTTACGTAAAAGGAACGTTGAGTTTACTCAACCATATGACGAAAATATATTAGATAATAGAATATATCTTCCTTATATTTAAAAAAATTCAACTGACAAAGCGTCAGGGGCGTGCTATATGAAGGAAACTTAAAAAATAAATACAAAATAATAGATATGTTCGATTTACGTAAAAGAAACGTTGAGTTTACTGAACCAAATGATCATAATATATTAGATAATAGAATATGCTATCCTCATATTTAAAAAAATTTAACTGACAAAGCGTCAGGGGCGTTCTATATGAAGGAAACTTAAAAAATAAATAAAAACTAATAGATATGTTCGATTTACGTAAAAGTAACGTTGAGTTTACTCAACCAAATGATCATAATATATTAGACAATAGAATGTACTATCTTTATATTTAAAAAAATTCAACTGACAAAGCGTCAGGGGCGTGCTATATGAAGGAAACTTAAAAAATAAATAAAAACTAATAGATATGTTCGATTTACGTAAAAGAAACGTTGAGTTTACTCAACCAAATGATCATAATATATTAGACAATAGAATGTACTATCTTCATATTTAAAAAAATTCAACTGACAAAGCGTCAGGGGCGTGCTATATGAAGGAAACTTAAAAAATAAATAAAAACTAATAGATATGTTCGATTTACGTAAAAGAAACGTTGAGTTTACTCAACCAAATGATCATAATATATTAGATAATAAAATATACTATCCTCATATTTAAAAAAATTCAATTGACAAAGCGTCAGGGGCGTGCTATATGAAGGAAACTTAAAAAATAAATAAAAACTAATAGATATGTTCGATTTACGTAAAAGTAACATTGAGTTTACTCAACCAAATGATCATAATATATTAGATAATAGAATATACTATCCTCATATTTAAAAAAATTCAACTGACAAAGCGTCAGGGGCGTGCTATATGAAGGAAACTTAAAAAATAAATAAATACTAATATATATGATCGATTTACGTAGAAGGAACGTTGAGTTTACTCAACCAAATGATCATAATATATTAGATAATAGAATATACTATCCTCATATTTAAAAAAATTCAACTGACAAAGCGTCAGGGGCGTGCTATATGAAGGAAACTTAAAAAATAAATACAAAATAATACATATGTTCGATTTACGTAAAAGGAACGTTGAGTTTACTCAACCAAATGATCATAATATATTAGATAATAGAATATACTATCCTCATATTTAAAAAAATTCAACTGACAAAGCGTCAGGGGCGTGCTATATGAAGGAAACTTAAAAAATAAATAAAAACTAATAGATATGTTCGATTTACGTAAAAGGAACGTTGAGTTTACTCAACCAAATGATCATAATATATTAGATAGTAGAATATACTATCCTCATATTTAAAGAAATTCAACTGACAAAGCGTCAGGGGCGTGCTATATGAAGGAAACTTAAACATTAAATACAAAATAATAGATATGTTCGATTTACGTAAAAGGAACGTTGAGTTTACTCAACCATATGACGAAAATATATTAGATAATAGAATATATCTTCCTTATATTTAAAAAAATTCAACTGACAAAGCGTCAGGGGCGTGCTATATGAAGGAAACTTAAAAAATAAATACAAAATAATAGATATGTTCGATTTACGTAAAAGAAACGTTGAGTTTACTCAACCAAATGATCATAATATATTAGATAATAGAATATGCTATCCTCATATTTAAAAAAATTTAACTGACAAAGCGTCAGGGGCGTTCTATATGAAGGAAACTTAAAAAATAAATAAAAACTAATAGATATGTTCGATTTACGTAAAAGTAACGTTGAGTTTACTCAACCAAATGATCATAATATATTAGACAATAGAATGTACTATCTTCATATTTAAAAAAATTCAACTGACAAAGCGTCAGGGGCGTGCTATATGAAGGAAACTTAAAAAATAAATAAAAACTAATAGATATGTTCGATTTACGTAAAAGAAACGTTGAGTTTACTCAACCAAATAATCATAATATATTAGACAATAGAATGTACTATCTTCATATTTAAAAATATTCGACTGACAAAGCGTCAGGGGCGTGCTATATGAAGGAAACTTAAAAAATAAATAAAAACTAATAGATATGTTCGATTTACGTAAAAGAAACGTTGAGTTTACTCAACCAAATGATCATAATATATTAGATAATAAAATATACTATCCTCATATTTAAAAAAATTCAATTGACAAAGCGTCAGGGGCGTGCTATATGAAGGAAACTTAAAAAATAAATAAAAACTAATAGATATGTTCGATTTACGTAAAAGTAACATTGAGTTTACTCAACCAAATGATCATAATATATTAGATAATAGAATATACTATCCTCATATTTAAAAAAATTCAACTGACAAAGCGTCAGGGGCGTGCTATATGAAGGAAACTTAAAAAATAAATAAAAACTAATAGATATGTTCGATTTACGTAAAAGTAACATTGAGTTTACTCAACCAAATGATCATAATATATTAGATAATAGAATATGCTATCCTCATATTTAAAAAAATTCAACTGACAAAGCGTCAGGGGAGTTCTATATGAAGGAAACTTAAAAAATAAATAAAAACTAATAGATATGTTCGATTTACGTAAAAGTAACGTTGAGTTTACTCAACCAAATGATCATAATATATTATATAATAGAGTTAATAATGTTAATATTAAAATTATAATTAAAAATCCTACAATGTCTTCTATCCTCACATTTAAAAAAATTCAACTGACAAAGCGTCAGGGGTGTGCTATATGAAGGAAACTTAAAAAATAAATACAAAATAATAGATATGTTCGATTTACGTAAAAGGAACGTTGAGTTTACTCAACCATATGACGAAAATGTATTAGATAATTGAATATATCTTCCTTATATTTAAAAAAATTCAACTGACAAAGCGTCAGGGGCGTGCTATATGAAGGAAACTTAAAAAATAAATAAAAACTAATAGATATGTTCGATTTACGTAAAAGTAACATTGAGTTTACTCAACCAAATGATCATAATATATTAGATAATAGAATATGCTATCCTCATATTTAAAAAAATTTAACTGACAAAGCGTCAGGGGCGTTCTATATGAAGGAAACTTAAAAAATAAATAAAAACTAATAGATATGTTCGATTTACGTAAAAGTAACGTTGAGTTTACTCAACCAAATGATCATAATATATTAGACAATAGAATGTACTATCTTCATATTTAAAAAAATTCAACTGACAAAGCGTCAGGGGCGTGCTATATGAAGGAAACTTAAAAAATAAATAAAAACTAATAGATATGTTCGATTTACGTAAAAGAAACGTTGAGTTTACTCAACCAAATGATCATAATATATTAGATAATAAAATATACTATCCTCATATTTAAAAAAATTCAATTGACAAAGCGTCAGGGGCGTGCTATATGAAGGAAACTTAAAAAATAAATAAAAACTAATAGATATGATCGATTTACGTAAAAGGAACGTTGAGTTTACTCAACCAAATGATCATAATATATTAGATAATAGAATATACTATCCTCATATTTAAAAAAATTCAACTGACAAAGCGTCAGGGGCGTGCTATATGAAGGAAACTTAAAAAATAAATAAAAACTATATGTTCGATTTACGTAAAAGGAACGTTGAGTTTACTCAACCAAATGATCATAATATATTAGATAATAGAGTGTACTTTACTCACACTTTAAATTGTTCAACTGACAATGCGTCAGGGGTGTGCTACATGAAGGAAATTAAAAAAATAATTACAACATTATAAATACGTTCAATTTTCGTATTATGAACGTTGAGTTAACTCAACCAAATGACCAGAATTTATTAAATAATAGAATATGCTTTCCTCCCACTTTAGAAAATTCAGCTGACAAGGTGTGAGTGTGCGTGCTGTATGAAGGCAACTTAAGGAAATTAAAAAAATTAGTGGAAATATTTAATTTTCGAATACCATATAGATAGTTTACCCCACCAATGAATATAATTTTAAAAATATGGTTTTAGGAAGGGTCCACTAAAATCTTTTGATAGTATCAAACAATAGACACTCTGAGTGGTCTAGTCCCTGGTGATTCCGATTTGTACAATGATTGTTGAGTCCTGAAGTTATGAAACCAGTTCTTTTTCGTAAATTATTTTTATCGCTTCAAGATCACTTAGATAATTAGCTGATATTGACTAGTTACTCACATCAATACAATGAATTGGGGAGTATGAGAAAGAAGGTCCTCGCCCTACTCCCTGGATGCGCGCGTGGTTTTAGATAATTCTATATCGTTTTGGCAAAGTGTTAAATGTCTTAGTAAATTTATTTGTTGAAAACTGTATGATTGCTTCATATCCCGTGCGTAACTAATCTTTCTCAAGCCTGTCGTTTTTACGATATACCTTTTTTATTCTTTTGCTAACTCTGTTATCGATAAAAATTATTTTCTGTTTCGATCATCAAGCGTCTGTTGGTGGTTGAATTTATATATTTTCTCGTTTTCTTGATAATTCTTTATTGTATTTTTTATTTCTCGTTTTCCTAATCGTCAAGCATTTGTTGGTGGTTAGATTATCGTTATAGAAATATTCTCCTTAGTTTATTATTTTACCGATCGCTGACAATAATTTACACAAGACGTTTTTTATTTTTTATCAGGAGTTGTGATATTTTTTCATTATAATGAAGTCTAAATTTAATGTTGTGGCATTATCTCAATTTTTACGTTCTCAATACCCGATGCTGAGATTTGAAGACCTTCAAAGACTGAAGGTCAACGATCCAGTAATTAGATCGGCTTGTATACATATCTTCAAAAAACTGTTGCTATTCAAACAATACTTAATTTTGAGAATCTTTCAGCGCAATTCTTACAATATAAAAGCATTATTGTTTAATGATGACGTCAAGGACAAAGCTCCGGGAAATAATGCTCCCAGTATACTTTTACAAATTCTTCCTGTTTTAGAAGATATAGGAAGACCTTTGCAAGACTACACCAGCTGTAACTCTGCGAATTCGCCATATTCTCAAATGTGCGTTCAACTGAACATGAAGAATTCGTTGAAAAATAGAAGAAAATTATATGCGTATTTAAAAAAGTACAAAAATATTATAACATCTGAACTTGGCAATAAATGCGTAAGAACTTCAACTCCGCTTCAGTTAGTTGAGTATTCCAAATATGACTCTTTTAATCATGAAAAGCAACTTCAATCTGAAGGTAAATCTGAAGATGATGAATTATTTTCGATGGTAAACAGTAATCGAGAAGACTCTTCTTTCGAAGCTGAATTAGTCAAAGGTGAATCCGAATCCTACAAAAGCGATGCTGTCATGAGATCGGGTATTTTCGAGAGATCTTTTCATCGAGCTGATTCAGACTGGATTGCAAACGATTCAGAGTATGTCTCGTCTTCTAGTGAGAGCAGTATTACAATCTCTTCCTCCCGAGCGTCTTCGAAACAATCGAGCGAAAGCTACGCTATCTCTGATAATAAAAATCAATTCAACACTGAAATCTCTATATCTGTAATTCAGAGTGCCAACTACACTAAAGTACCCATTTCAGGGGAATTTCATTATTCTAGCTCCAATTCTTTAGGTAGTAGTTCTCTCAGTCCGAAGTCATGCAGTTGGAATGAACATATTTCAGAGATGGACGAAAAGAATGTTAAATACCAACGAAAGAAGGTGTCCGACGAGATGGAAAAAGTTCCACCAGGTTTACCATGTGACGATAGTGAGCTTTCTGTTAATGAAACGTTACCTAGAGGATCAAAAAATTTAGAAAATAGCAATTGGAAGAAGCCGTCCTACAGAGATTGCATATTCCGCGAGGGCTCATTCATTATTACTGAAAATGAGTTCAAAGCTATAAGCAGAAACCGAACATTATTGAATACTTACTATAAACATGTGCTTGAATTGAAATTCAAAACGTTAAATAATTCTTGCATACTCAATATAAAACACAAGCGATTCCTAAAGAAAAAGGATGTTTATAAATTTTATTGTTACTGCGCCCATGAAAATTGCAAATATTTCATTTTGCTCTTAACTCACTTTTCTGAAGAGAGTCGTCGTTATCATACTGTATTTGTTAATAGTTCTTCCTTGCATTACAATCATATAGGAAAGTTAACAGGGCAGGTGCGAGGCCTTAGCCGAAAAATTGCTAGAAACGCGATAGCTTCCAAAAAACCAATGGAAGTCCGGACTGAAGCAATCGCAAAGACCACGAGTGGTGAGATTCTTCGAGGCAATTTGGGCTATATAAAGTCCGAGGATGTAATTAGAAAATTAAAAAGCGAGCATTTGGCTTTAAACGATCGTCGCAAAAACGATTTGGAAGACTTGGTCAAAATGCAGGAAGATCACCCCGAATATCTGTTGATGTGCGGAAGTCCATTTTTTTCATATATCGCTAGCTCAGAGCAACTAGAAATAATTGCATGTGAATCACAGAATGGACCCCCTACCCTGCATTTGGATGCAACTGGGTCAATAATAAGAAATCCCAAGTCGGTGGAAAAAAGAATTTACTATTATGCCGGTGTTCTTCAATTACGACATAATAAACGCGTGTGCCCAGTTCTCGAGTTCGTATCATGTTCACATGATGCCGGGGCTATAGGTTTGTGGTTAACCCATTTTAAAAACTTTTGTTTAAAAAGTGGAAAAAAGTGGCCAATATTCGAGTCGGTAGTGATAGATTTTAGCTACGCTTTTCTAAATGCCATATCAAATTGTTGGAATAATATGTCTCTCATCCAGTATCTATATTCATGTTTTGATTTTCTCTGTAACAAAAACGCGACTACTTGGGACTCTGATATAACAAAAGTTTTTATATGTAGCACCCATTTATTCAGAGTAATGTGTAATGATATAAAGGAGAATTTTCGGCAAATTTCAATTAGTGAAGTATTCAAAGAAATAATGGCATCGACTTTCAATTTCAAAAAAATAGAATCTTTTCTTAGTTGGTTTAAATATGTTACCATCTTACTGAATACAAAGGTGGAAAATCAAAATATATTGAATTGTTTCAATCAACTTATTGATACATGCTGTGATAAAGATTATCTTTCCAAGATTACCAGTGATACGTTTCAGTTATGCTCTTTAGAGAAAATTGCTGACGCCAATTCTTCTTTTTATAAGACTAGTCCTTTCTACATATTTTTTAAAAAACGGGGCATTGAGATTATTAAAGCCATTGACAACGATTGCAAGGCTGGCAAGAAACTTAACCCTTATTATAATCCAGCTATGTATGCAATTATTTTGAAAAAATATATTCCCTTATTACCACTATGGGCACATTGTTTAACAGGATCTTCAAGGGTGAATAACGCTCCAGTAGAGAGAATGTTTGGAATTGCTAAGAATTCAATTCAGAAGGGAGTCTTGAGACAGAAATGTAGCCGAGTTCTTAGAGCCATAAGAAGGTATGTACTTATGATTCATAAGGAATGTATTTTGGAAATTCCAAAGGGTAGATTAGCTTCAAAGCCAAGTAAAGAGGATTTCCGTACAGGCATATTAAGTCAAGAAAAATGGAAGAAAACCCAAAAAAGGCACCCTATTTCCCACTTTAGTAAGCTAAGATTGAAAACTGCCTCAAAGAAGAATCAATTGAAACCCATCAATAACGACATTGGAGAAATGACTGTCGTTGCGGATCCAACTTGCAGTGAACCAATTTGTATGTATTGCCAGGAGGGTAAATTGAAAACTAATAGCAAATGGGTACAGTGTGATAAATGCCTAGGCTGGACTCATGAACAGTGCGACAATCAGAATTATTATGAAAGACAATATTGTATGGGTACGCATCTGTGTCAAAATTGTCGTCCCGAAAGCTTGTCTCTGAAATGTCAACGTTTCCTGAAGAACTTGAGCTCATCTGATGCTGAACTAGCGAAAATTGAGAATGAAACTAAAGCACAAAGCAAATGTTCACAGTGGTTTATTGAAAGACGCATGAGATTGACAGCTTCAAATTTTGGCAAAATTTCGAAGGCTAAGTCTGAAGTTTCTTTGGGAAAGATAGCATATAAGTTGTTGTATGGCAAACCCTTGCAGAGCGAGGCAGTATCTTTCGGAAAGTTTCATGAACCACTGGCAATAGCAGAGTTCGAAACGAAAACCTTCCAGAAATGTTCTCCCTCGGGATTGGTAGTGTGTCCCAAGTATCCGTATTTAGGTTGCTCACCAGATGGCTTGATTGCTGCGGAAGGCTTACTGGAGGTGAAATGTTTATACTCGACTAGAGATATGAAACCAATAGACGCCATCAGGCAAGGAAAGGTGGCATATCTCACCAAAAATTGTAAACTAAAAACTGTCCATAACTACTATTATCAAATTCAAGGCCAACTGGAAATAACTAATAGGGAATATTGTGATTTGGTAATATACACTGAGAAAGGAATTCACATAGAAACGATTCATCGATACCCAACTTTCTGGAAAAAAATTTTTCCCAGCTTACAAAATTTCTATTATTACTATTTGTTGCCAGAGATCGTCGATCCACTGCATAAAGTAAATGATAGTTGTAGAACTATCAGGAAACGTCAATGGCTTGCGACAGAATCCTGTTCTTCCTCACCGATAGAATATTTAGAACTCGAGGTTTTAGAAGCGCCAGACTTGCAAGAAGTCCCTAGTTGTTGTAGTCCGTACGAAGATCTACCCATTCTCGAAAATGGTGTCGTTGGGGATATTCAATATTATACATCCATTGAAAAACCAACCTTCGATTATACAGTTGGGATTTTCAACAATAATATACAACTTTATTATAGTGACTATTCCACACTGAACGGTAAACAATGGCTCACAAATTTTGTTATTGATGCCTGTTTAACGGTATTGTTAAAGAAATTTAACGGGGATAACCTGTATCAAATCATCTCTTGTGAGAGGGCTGGGTTGTGCTTCGATAAGCAAATTAGTCTGACCTTGGAGGATAAAGTTTGGATATTTCCCTTCCAGATTCAAGAGAGCCATTGGGTCGTAGCTATTGCCGACCCAAAATTTAAAATATTTAGATATATAAATAGTTACCACCACGATGCAGTAGAAACAAATAAGTACTTCAGTAGGTTTCTGAAATTATTGAGAGTAAATAAGTTTTCTTCAAGCGGCTGGAAGTTAATAAGCTCCCCACACGTAACACAAAAGAACTCATACGATTGTGGTGTATACGTAATTTACTTTGTGGAACAATTAATTAGAAAACAGTCACTTCTGAAGGAAACTAATTTCGTTATATACAGAAAAGAACTAAAAATGCGTCTGCTTCAATTTTCCGAAAGTGTTCTCGATAAATGTCTTATATGTGGATGTTACGATAATCATAAAAGAAATATTCAAATTAAATGTAAATTTTGCAGGAGAATGTTTCACGTGGAATGTATTGACAACAAACTATTTGATACCTTTATTTTCGAAAACGATAAATGTGAATTGTGTGCTAGGTATTGCCCTGAAGGAAATCGTTTCGGCATTAATTATTAACAAGTGTTGTGTTAGGGTATCAAGATTTCTCTTACTTACGGATATATACTGATCACTCTGTTGAATATACGCATTGATCATAATAAAGAAATGCATAACTACTTAGATATTATTGTTGTTTTAAACTCATTCAGGTTTAGTAAATAGAATTAGAGTATATAAAAGTTCCCCGAACATGTCCTGACCCTTAAGTCCAGTAGACACATCACTCATAATGACAGAATTAAACATTATTATGTACTATTTACTTTTTCTTTGTTTGTTTATAATATCACGTATCATGATTAAAGTATACTCTACTCCCGAATATTTTCTCGTCATTCAGTTAAGTAACTAAAGTATATTGAACACTCGAATACATTCTAGTCAATTAGTCAAATAAATTCATCGTTCTTAATGCATAAATTGAAAAGATATTACTTTGTTTTTATATTTTCAGGTTTCTTAATATATCACCTCAGAGTGTGTCAACTGAATTTATTTAAACTCAATTACAGCACATTCACATCTAGACTAGTTTATGTGGTGGAGTAAACTCTCTGTTTGAAATACGAAAATTAATCATTTCTACTACTTTGTTCCTATCACGTTTTCCTGTAATAGCACGCTTCTGACGTATTGTCAGATGAATTTATATGAACACTTTTAAAGAACATTCTACTATCGATTTCTCTGCTGATTTTGATGAGTAATCTTTCTGTTGCTAGAAGGTGAAATGAACATGTGATCATTATTTTGTTTTTATTTGTTACGTTTTCTTCATATAGTACGCCCCTGACGTTGCTAGTTGGATTTATTAAAATATGAAAAAAGAATATCTTATTATCTAATATGTATTGGTCATTTGGTTGAGTAAACGTAACGTTCCTAATACTCGAACATATTTTTTATTTTGTATTTATTTCTTAAGTTTTTTTCAAAAAGCACGCCCTGAGGCTTTGTGGGTTGAATTTTTTGGAACGTGGGTAAAGTACATTCGAGCTGCCAATATGTTCTGCTCCTGGTACGTAAATGGAATATATTTATTATTTTGTGTTTAATTTCAAGTTTCCTTCATAGCACGTCACTGACGCTTTGTCAGTTTAATTCTTTTAAATGCCAGTAAAGTCATTCTATTATCTAATATATTCTGGTTATTTGGTTCAGTGAATTCAATGTTCCTAATACGAGAATTGAACGCATTCATTATTCTGTATTTATTTTTTAAGTTTCCTTCATATAGCACGCCCCTGACGCTTTGTCAGTTGAATTTTTTTAAATATGAGTATAGTATATTCTATTATATAATATATTATGATCATTTGGTTGAGTAAACTCAACGTTTCTTTTACGTAAATCGAACATATCTATTAGTTTTTATTTATTTTTTAAGTTTCCTTCATATAGCACGCCCCTGACGCTTTGTCAGTTGAATTTTTTTTAATATGAGGATAGTATATTCTATTATCTAATATATTATGATCATTTGGTTGAGTAAACTCAACGTTTCTTTTACGTAAATCGAACATATCTATTAGTTTTTATTTATTTTTTAAGTTTCCTTCATATAGCACGCCCCTGACGCTTTGTCAGTTGAATTTTTTTTAATATGAGGATAGTATATTTTATTGTCTAATATATTATGATCATTTGGTTGAGTAAACTCAACGTTTCTTTTACGTAAATCGAACATATCTATTAGTTTTTATTTATTTTTTAAGTTTCCTTCATATAGCACGCCCCTGACGCTTTGTCAGTTGAATTTTTTTTAATATGAGGATAGTATATTTTATTGTCTAATATATTATGATCATTTGGTTGAGTAAACTCAACGTTTCTTTTACGTAAATCGAACATATCTATTAGTTTTTATTTATTTTTTAAGTTTCCTTCATATAGCACGCCCCTGACGCTTTGTCAGTTGAATTTTTTTTAAT
Source organism: Stenurella melanura (assembly GCA_963583905.1). Lineage (NCBI taxonomy): Eukaryota > Metazoa > Arthropoda > Insecta > Coleoptera > Cerambycidae > Stenurella > Stenurella melanura. The sequence goes on along the minus strand of OY757316.1, from coordinate 59,670,589 downwards.
ATGAGGATAGTATATTCTATTATCTAATATATTATGATCATTTGGTTGAGTAAACTCAACGTTTCTTTTACGTAAATCGAACATATCTATTAGTTTTTATTTATTTTTTAAGTTTCCTTCATATAGCACGCCCCTGACGCTTTGTCAGTTGAATTTTTTTTAATATGAGGATAGTATATTTTATTGTCTAATATATTATGATCATTTGGTTGAGTAAACTCAACGTTTCTTTTACGTAAATCGAACATATCTATTAGTTTTTATTTATTTTTTAAGTTTCCTTCATATAGCACGCCCCTGACGCTTTGTCAGTTGAATTTTTTAAATATGAAGATAGTACATTCTATTGTCTAATATATTATGATCATTTGGTTGAGTAAACTCAACGTTACTTTTACGTAAATCGAACATATCTATTAGTTTTTATTTATTTTTTAAGTTTCCTTCATATAGCACGCCCCTGACGCTTTGTCAGTTGAATTTTTTTAAATATGAAGATAGTACATTCTATTGTCTAATATATTATGATCATTTGGTTGAGTAAACTCAACGTTACTTTTACGTAAATCGAACATATCTATTAGTTTTTATTTATTTTTTAAATTTCCTTCATATAGCACGCCCCTGACGCTTTGTCAGTTGAATTTTTTTTAATATGAGGATAGTATATTCTATTATCTAATATATTATGATCATTTGGTTGAGTAAACTCAACGTTCCTTTTACGTAAATCGATCATATCTATTAGTTTTTATTTATTTTTTAAGTTTCCTTCATATAGCACGCCCCTGACGCTTTGTCACTTGAATTTTTTTAAATATAAGGAAGATATATTCTATTATCTAATATATTTTCGTCATATGGTTGAGTAAACTCAACGTTACTTTTACGTAAATCGAACATATCCATTAGTTTTTATTTATTTTTTAAGTTTCCTTCATATAGAACGCCCCTGACGCTTTGTCACTTGAATTTTTTTAAATATAAGGAAGATATATTCTATTATCTAATATATTTTCGTCATATGGTTGAGTAAACTCAACGTTCCTTTTACGTAAATCGAACATATCTATTATTTTGTATTTATTTTTTAAGTTTCCTTCATATAGCACGCCCCTGACGCTTTGTCAGTTGAATTTTTTTAAATATGAGGATAGTATATTCTATTATCTAATATATTATGATCATTTGGTTGAGTAAACTCAACGTTCCTTTTACGTAAATCGATCATATCTATTAGTTTTTATTTATTTTTTAAGTTTCCTTCATATAGCACGCCCCTGACGCTTTGTCAGTTGAACTTTTTTAAATATAAGGAAGATATATTCTATTATCTAATATATTTTCGTCATTTGGTTGAGTAAACTCAACGTTCCTTTTACGTAAATCGATCATATCTATTAGTTTTTATTTATTTTTTAAGTTTCCTTCATATAGCACGCCCCTGACGCTTTGTCAGTTGAATTTTTTTAAATATGAGGATAGTATATTCTATTATCTAATATATTATGATCATTTGGTTGAGTAAACTCAACGTTCCTTTTACGTAAATCGATCATATCTATTAGTTTTTATTTATTTTTTAAGTTTCCTTCATATAGCACGCCCCTGACGCTTTGTCAGTTGAATTTTTTTAAATATGAGGATAGTATATTTTATTGTCTAATATATTATGATCATTTGGTTGAGTAAACTCAACGTTTCTTTTACGTAAATCGAACATATCTATTAGTTTTTATTTATTTTTTAAATTTCCTTCATATAGCACGCCCCTGACGCTTTGTCAGTTGAATTTTTTTTAATATGAGGATAGTATATTCTATTATCTAATATATTATGATCATTTGGTTGAGTAAACTCAACGTTACTTTTACGTAAATCGAACATATCTATTAGTTTTTATTTATTTTTAAGTTTCCTTCATATAGCACGCCCCTGACGCTTTGTCAGTTGAATTTTTTTAAATATAAGGAAGATATATTCTATTATCTAATATATTTTTGTCTTATGGTTGAAAAAACTCAACGTTCCTTTTACGTAAATCGAACATATCTATTAGTTTTTATTTAATTTTTAAGTTTCCTTCATATAGCACGCCCCTGACGCTTTGTCAGTTGAATTTTTTTAAATATAAGGAAGATATATTCTATTATCTAATATATTTTTGTCATATGGTTGAATAAACTCAACGTTCCTTTTACGTAAATCGAACATATCTATTAGTTTTTATTTATTTTTTAAGTTTCCTTCATATAGCACGCCCCTGACGCTTTGTCAGTTAAATTTTTTTTAAAATGAGGATAGTATATTCTATTATCTAATATATTATGATCATTTGGTTGAGTAAACTCAACGTTCCTTTTACGTAAATCGAACATATCTATTAGTTTTTATTTATTTTTTAAGTTTCCTTTATATGGGACGCTCCTGACGCTTTGTCATTTGAGTTTCTCTGCATATAATTGAAGCAGAATGTTCTCTTGAATATTTTATCATCAATTTTTATGAGTAAACTCTTCGTTTGAAATATTAAAATTAATTATTTCTATTATTTTGTTCTTATTTTCTATGTTTTTTCGCACAGCGCGCCCCTGACGCTTTCTCAGTTGAGTTTCTCCGGACATGCTTAAAGTATATTCAGCCTCAGAAGATGTTCTTATCATTTCATCATTGAAACTCTTCGTTTCTAATACGAAAATTGTTTTTTAATTTCTCCTGTAGCACGCCACTGGATCGTATCAGTTGAATTTTTGGAATCGTAATTAAAGTGCAGTTTATTTTGTTATGAATTTTTGAATTAAACTGGAAGAGCGTGGATTCAGAAAGTGTGGTTTAAAAAAGCGTGGATGGAAAAGCGTGGATGAAAAAGCGTGGCTAACTTCACATAAATGTGTACTGTACTTTCCTACCTTTGTTGGTCATCATTCTCATATAATAACATTATTTATGCTACCCTATTCTGATCAGGAGGAGTAACTCCGAAACACGTATCCGTAGCTGCACTTTTGGTTCTTACTGGAGGATATAGTTCTTGTTTTCATCTAACACCGACAATTCTCTCTTACGAAAGTTGAACATTGCCGAATGAGCATATCTATTAAACATAACTTCTGTTATTTTAATTTTGGAGTAAAATGTTATTAACCAGGTACACAATGTAACAATATTTAGAAACTACAGTACTTATATCTAAAAAATAATGAAAACATATCTGATGGACAATGAAGGACAATAATATTTAGCATGTAACTAACACAACTTACAAGGCAGTAACCTGTTGTACTTTTAGTGAGAATATACAGAGTGGAAATCCTAAAGTAGTAGATAGATAATTTAAAAAAACGATGGATGAAAATAATAAATAATGTTTAGTTGGCAATAGCTGCTGTCAAAGAAGGAAAACTGATATACTTACTTTAAGTAAATAGATGAATATACAGAACAACCACTCGAAAGAAAATATGGATTTGTACGAGACACCGAAACCGCGAAATAACAATGTGTATCGTGTATATTTTAAAATTATATCGAATACGTTTTGTCTTAATTCTTAGTTGACAAATTGTTTTTTTTTTCTAATTGTAAAAATGACTAATATTCAACAAACAATAACATTATTGTGCCAGTTCCGCTGTTACCTAATGTGCATATTTCTTTCTTATAACCCAATGTTGTTCGTGGCACATAGCCAACAAAGTGTTTTGTTTAAAATGATATATGTTTCTGTACTTATCTATGATAAGTCTTTAGTAAGAGTTTGAAGTAATTACGAGTATTTTTTGCTAGTAATATATTTATTTCCTCAGATTCTATTTTAGAGTACACTTACATTGTAGGGAATTTGCACGACCATTTACTAATATTTTAATAATTATTTATTTATACTGATAAAATCCAAGAGGTGTCTGGGGAATTTATTTTAGAGTGCCATTGTTATTATTTATGTACCCCATTCTCTCCAGGTTCAAAAGTTGTCAAAAGTGAAAACAAAGGGACTTAACAGGACTTCTCATGCATTTTCGTGAATATCTTGAAAACTAGAGAAATAAATGTATACACTATGTGGCTATTTAATACACCCTGATATTCTGGAACACGTTGTCCAATTTAATTATTACTTCCACATCCACGTAGTGGATTGGAAGTATAGTAATCGTAAAAAAAATTAAAATTTTTTTTTTCTTGAAATAGGTTTAGAATGTCATGAAACGTAGGGATTTTAAATTTGAGCGAAAAAAAATTTCTGTCTGTCTGTCGGTTTGTCTGTAACTTTTTTTTTGTTCGCACGTTTTCTCCGGAACGGTTTAAGATATTGACTTGAAATTTTGTACACGTATATATTATAACGAGATCCGGAACTGGATTGTTTTTTGAAGATATCCGGTGAAGGGTTAGGGGTAAATATGGGAAATATGTATAGCAAGCTGGTAAGAGTACAGAAACTTGAAATTTGATCTATGTACGACAAGCCACGCCTCAATTTCTTTTTTATATTTTTCATCCCCCCACCACCCCCCACTACATTATTAAAGGGGTTGATAAAATAAAATTGAGATATTCAATTGAAATTTGGTACGCGTATATATTATAATGACATCAAGAACTAAACTATATTTTGGTATTATTTTGATGAAGGGTAGGGGGCTAAATAGGGGTAAATAGGTAAAGCAAGCTGATAAGAGTACAGAAACTTGAAATTCGGTGTATGTACTAGAAGTCAAGACCACAGATTTTTTAATAATATATTTCAACCCCCATTATTGAATGGTTTGATGAAATAAAATTGAGATATTCACTTTAAATTTCGTATTATAACGACATCTGGAACTAGATCATATTTTGAGATGATTATGGGTTGGGGGTTATTTAGGGGTAAATAGGGAAATATAAGTAAAGCAAGTTGGTAAGAGTATAGAAACTTCAAATTCGGTGTATGTACTAGAAGAAAAAGCCTCCACTTTCTTTATAACAATTTTTAACCCTTCGACCACCCCTTCTCTATTAGTAAAAGGGTTGATAAAATAAAATTGAGATATTCGTTTGAAACTTGGTACACGTATGTATTATAGCGACATCTAGAACTGGATTATATTTTTAGATGATTCCGTTGAAGGGTTGAGGGTTAAATAGAGGTAAATAAGGGAAAATACGTAAAGCAAGTTGGTAAAATATAGAAATGAAATTCGGTGTATGTATTAGAAGCCAAGTTCTCAAAATATATATAATATTTTTCAAGCCCCACTACCCCTACTTCAATATTAAAGGGGTTTATAAAATGAAATCGAGATATTTATTCACTTGAAATTTGGTACACGTATGTATTATAAGGACATCTGGGAACTAGATTATATTTTGAGATGATTCTGTTGAAGAGTTGGGGCTTAAATAGGGGTAGATAGGGGAAAATAAGTAAAGCAAGCTGGTAAGAGCACAGAAATTTGGGATTAGGTGTATGTGTATATACCATAAGCGAAGGCCTCAGGTTTCTTTATAATATTTTCCATCCCCCCATAGACGTGTGTATTATAATGACATCTGGAACTAGATTATATTTTGAGACGATTCGGTTGAAGGGTTGGGGTTAAATAGGAGTAAATAGGGGAACATAAGTAAATCAAGCTGGTAAGAGAAATTTGGGATTTGCTTATATACTCGAAACCAAGGCTTCAAATTTCTTTCTAATATTTTTCAAACTCCACGACCCCCGATCCATTATTAATCGGATTGATAACATAAAACTGAGATATTCACTTGAAAGTTAGTACACGTATGTATTGTAATAACATCTGATTGACATGATTCCACTGAAGGGGTGGGGGGTGGTAGGTTATGAATAGGGGACAATAAGTAGGGTAAACTAGAAACTTCAATTTTAACGTACATGGTAGAAACCAACGCCTCAAACTTTTCTATGACATCTGCCCCAAATATTATTAAAATTCTTTGAATAATAATTTCCACATACTAGATTGCAAATTTAGTCAAAATGCTTCCTTTAAAGCGACTTGGACAAAAAATCTGGATGTGGAAGTAGTGATTCCTTAGGCAGCGATTTTTTCTTTAACATTGGAAATCTTTAGGGAATCAATAGTGTAACTCTGGATGTTAGGAAAACAATATGTAGAATCTAAAAGGGAAACCGTAAAAGCTGTATTATGCGGTATCCTGTACGAGTTCTGGATATAGGTGGTATAAACTTTTAAAATGTAACAAATGTTCGTTTGCGATTGCTGGCCGCAGGGGTGGTCCTACTGAAGTGTTTTGGTATCGTTGTGTAAGTTGGATATTTCTGCATCGCATAAAAGTAGTCCGTAGGTTACACGACTACCGGGGTGGTAATAAGGTAGGAAAATGTTAAACCCTTATATTTTGAATATTTTTATAAGAGTCTGTTGATGTTTAAGTGCGCTATATGTGAACTTAGTGATAGCGATTATAGTGAGTGTTGTTAACGTGTAGAAAAGGGATGTGCGGTTAAGCGGTTTTCAGAGTTTTCTGTTGAAAAGTTGCAAACAAAAAAACTAATGTATTCACGGTTAATGAATTTTTAATTCCTCATAAATTAATTCCTGAAAAGAGACATTAAATAATTTATAATGCCATGAGATGAGAAGTCTGTAAATAATTGTTTCTTAATTTTTAAGCTCCATGATCAGATACGGTTTAACTATAATTGTTATATTAGAACCTAGGTATATTGTTAAAATTGAATATATTACCTGTACTTTGTAACATGAAAAGAGCCATATTCTATAGAATGAAAATAAATACAGTCGATCCTAGTAAACTGAAATATTTTCTTAAATCCACCACAGTCTGCCGAAAGTTATGAGATACAACCGTAGGCAACCCAACATACGGAAATCATCATTTAGGGCAAATTGTTAGTGATTTCCATTTTTTTGAAGTCAGTTCTAAATTGAAAATTAGTGCAGTTTCGTTTTGTAGTCCTAGAAAAGACGCTATCAAACATTATTTTAATTTCCTCATTTATTTATATTATAACAATATTATGTTGGCACCTCTAATCTAATTCCTTAGAAAATCTGTATTGGCTCGACTGCCGATCCTCATTGACAAGTATGGAGTGTTTAACAATCACGAATTTTTAGATTTAGTTCTGTGTAAATTAGCCGGAAATAGATTTTTTACTATAAGCGAGAAAAGAATAGAGTTAGAGACCATTTTGGTCCCAGCTCCTCGAAAGAAGCAACCACGCTGGTAAAAATTCAAAGCCAACATTAAGTATTTAAAATGCTATTTTCTTAATGTAAATTACATTTACTAATTGTTTTTCATGCATGAATCAATATAAAATAATATTTTCAATTTACTTCAGGCTTTTCGTGGGTCACGCTGATGTCTAAAAACTTGAGACAAAAAATGTTATGGTTACGTCCAGACGTACGAAACCCATCCAGTTTCTTTTGTAATTGGAGGGTAAAGCGGCTGCACATATATTATGAGTTCTATCAATGTAACCTGAATCCTAAGAAAGATTTTGGTGGATGGATCGAAAACACTAGACGGTGTAGGCAAATCTTTCGTGTGAAACGCAATGGCTCCTACGATTATCTCTGGAATACAACACCTTTACTATTCAGGTATTTAGGCGAAATTAGTTATTTCTATGTGCACTTCAATATACGACGATTTATCACAAATTGTTTTGAAGCAATCAACTTCAAAAGAAAAGTAACTAGTAACAATTTCATGTACATAATGAATTCTTAAATATTCTGAGCTACATAATTCCCACTAAACAAGCTGATAAATCGCGTTTTTTAGTTTTATTGGGAAAACTATTAGAAAAATCATTTTCAAACGTTGGAGATATGTTTATTATACATCGAAGCAACTACGTCAAATTTGTATATGATTATAATGAAAATTGTGACTTTGGTACCCATTGAAGTGAGACGCCTCCCACAATTTCTCGGTTGCTGGCTGACATAATTTCTTCTCTCCAGATTATCTAAAACAAAAAATCAAATTTCTTTTTACTTCTTGTGCATATGGGCCGGTTGCCGTAAAGTCAAAACATGGATTTTGGTCAGACATTTAAAACAGCAATTTTATTGGCTATTCTTATAGGAGGAATTGCACAGAACACGATGATGACATTAAAAAATTTATAAAACACAGGTTTGATTGTTAAAAACAATGGTTTTTAGCGAAAATTCTCACTTTTTTATGTTATTTGACTTTTTGACGAAAACGGCGCGTCGGATAAAAAAAAGTCAAGATATCAAAAATAAAGATATTATCAATACACGTCGTTTGAGACTCGTAGCGACTTTCTATCTTTGACTGTTCAATTGTTATTAACAAATTAAGGGTTCTAAATTAACACTTTTTTTCTTCTGTTCAACAAAAGGTCATACGGATACTTTATTACGGTCAAAATGTTGCATTTTGTTCATAGAATTTACACTTTTTTATTTTTGTCGATATCTCGTGCATTTTGCAATTGTTTAAACAAAGAAGCTAATTTGTTTATTAAGGATTTGTGTTGTACGGCGTTCATAAATGAATTGTTATAAACGCAAAAAATGTATGAAAAAACCAATGGATTTTTGTGACGATTGAAAACTAGGTAGTTTAATATATTAACTTTATGTTGTTACATTCAAAAAAATTAATTAATAAACAATTGACAGTCATAAACGTAAAATGGTCTATATCTCCGGTTCTAGTTAACGGATCGAGGTCTATCTAGGCTCACAATTTGCCTTTTTTATTCATTTCATTTGCCAACAATTGCATTTCGATACGACGCGACGGTCCTGTGCTGAGACAGTTCATTTGTTTACTAAGCAATTTTTTGAAAAACCGTTTGCGCGGGGAGGGTAAAAAAAAGAAAAAAGAGGCAAGACCACACAGAAATCGTAATTTTTATCAATGAGTATCGATTGCCATGAGTGGAGAGTGCAAAAAATGCCGAGGAAAGTCGCAAATTCTCGATAAACAAATTAGCTTATTTGTTTAAACAATTGCAAAATAGAGATATCGACACAAACAAAAAATTGTAAATTCTATGAAAAAAAAAACAACATTTTGACCACAATCAAATACCCGTATGACCTTTTGTTGAACAGAAAAAAATTGTTAATTTAGAACCCTTAATTTGTTTATAACAATTGAACGGTCAAAGATAAAATGCTCAAACGACGCGTATTGAAAAAATTTTCATTTTTTATATCTTGACTTTTTTCAGTGCAACGTATCGTTTTCGTCCTAAGGTAAAACAACATCAAATAATGAAAATTTTGTCTAAAAACCATTGTCTTTAGCAATGAAGCCTGTGTTTTATAATTTTTTTAATGTCACCATCGTATTCAGCGCAATTTTTCCTATAAAAATAGTCAATAAAATCGCTACTTTAAATTTCTGACCCAAAAAAAAGTTATGAGAACCAGACTAATATATGGGTATGGCATGAACTACGGTAAATTTCTTTTTCAAAAAAATGAGGACACTGCGACGTATAAAAAAATACTGTTTTCTCTTAAAATGTTGTTAATTATTTTATGATAAAGAAAAAGTTATGCATATATTTTATTATCTGTAGTATATGAGGAAGACCGTTGGGTTCTCGACGTATGTGCCAAATTTCAGGACTCTTGAGATGATAATAATAATAATAATAATAATTTATTAATTCAGTCGATTGTGATTACACGATATAGAATAAGTCAATAAATAATAAATTTATAAAATAATGCATAAACAAGAACACAATAAAAGACAGTACAAAGAACAGATTTAAAAAAGAACTACAAATAGGTAGCTGGTCAGATATAACTAATAAACTAGAAAACATAAATAAAATATTATAAAAATATTATAAAATAACAATAAAAAAGAGTGACAAACTGAAATTGAACAAAAAAATCAATAAAATAATAATCAGAAATTTACATATGCTATAAATAAAATTGTAAAAAGAGGAAACAGAACAAATCACAATCCATCCTCTAAATACGCATTAAAGGAGTAATAACATTTGTTATGTAAGAAACTTTTTACATCTTTCTTAAATTGTGTTTCATTAAGAGATTTATGTTTATTGGGTAGTTTGTTAAAAGCTTTAATTGCTAGGTATTTAGGACATCGTTTATAAAGGGAAGTTTTATGGTAAAGTATCTGCAATATGTCATTGTTACGAGTATTGTAAGGATTATCTTGATTTAGAAGAGGGAAATTTTCTTTTTTAGCGTATAACAGCAGATTTAAGATGAAAATAGATGGCAGTGGTAAAATTCCCAACTCTTTAAAATGGGCTCGACAGCTCACTCGTGCATTTACGCCAGCTATGTATCGGATTGCTTTCTTTTGTAGTACAAATACCCTTGAACATTCACTGGAGCATCCCCAAGCAATCATCCCATATGAGGCAATTGAATGGAAGTATGCATAGTAGTACATTTTTAATAAGCCTGAATTGACTTTGTACCGTAGTTGACTTATACAATAGCAGATTGGTGCAATTTTTTTGCACAACATATCGATGTGGACTTTCCAGCTACAATCCTCGGATAAATGTATGCCCAAAAATTTTGTACTGTTAACCTGTTTTAATGAACCCTTATTAGATTTTATTAACAAACTTTTATCCACATTGTTACGATCGTTGAAATGAATAAAGACTGGCTTATCATTATTCAATACCAATTTATTGTTAACTAACAGTGTATGGACATCAGATAGTTGATTATTTGTGTTGGTGATAGTATTATTTAGGTTTTTGCTGGTACCAAGTAGTGATATATCGTCTGCAAACATTATAAGATTTGAAAATTTTAGATCATTAACATAAATTATGAATAGTAACGGACCCAACACTGATCCTTGTGGAACACCCACATCAATTTGCAGATGGGAGGATCTTATATTATCAATATCAACAAACTGTGTCCTTCCTTTTAGGTAGCTTTCAAGCCAGTTTAGAATTTTGCCTCTTAAACCGAATCTTTCCAATTTATTAATTAGAGTTATGTCGTCCGACGTGATATGTCAAGAACTATTAAGTCGATTGCCCTGAAATTTGGCATATACAACTGTCTTTTTCATAAACTAGGGAAAATAAAACACATGCAAAACTTTTTCCTTTATCATAAAAAATGTGACGACATTTTAAGTGAAAAAAGATTTTTTTTTCATACGATGCAGTGTCCATATTTTTTGAGAGAAGAAACTCTCCGTAGTTCATGCCATACCTATATTCACAAGAAGTAAAAATTAGATTTTTTTTAGATGATCTGGAGAGAAGGAATTGTGTCAGACAGTAACCGAGAAATTTTAGGAAGCGCCTCTTTTCAAGGGGCACCAAAATCACAATTTTTATTATCATCGCATAAAACTTGACTGTCGTTGCTTTAATGTATAGGAAATATATTTCTAAAGTTTGAAAATGATTTGTTTAATAGTTTCCCCATAAGATATTCCTAAAAAAAACGCGATTTATTAGCTCGTTTGATCTGAATCCCTGGGATTTGACGCAGACCAAATAGGTGGAGTGGTGCCTGGCAAAGAAGTTCAGTATTCACTAATCGACCAAAACTGTACATAACATTGATTGTTGTCTTGCATCTTTGACATGTGTAACAATGGGGACGAGTGGCTACTTTATTGTTGCAATACTTACAAATAAGAATGGGCACCTGGGTGTATCTTACCTGAAATGAAAAGGAAATATTAGCAATTAATCACATCACAACCAAACATTCGCTTCTTCTGACAATTAGCAATCAGGTGTTTTCTAGTTAGGACTATTTGTCTTTCAGATAAACATGTTTTCATAATTTCAGAATTATTATTGTCAATGTTAATGTCAAATCACAGTGGTTAGCATTTGTAATGTATTAGCACGGTCAGAAGTAGTTCGTCAGTATAAATATTAAGACTCACAAAATTTTTGTCACAGGGGACAGGCCTCTCCACTGAAAGGCCTGTCTCCTAGACATCAGATTATGTCTTTCAGATAAAAATGTATTACTATAATTTCAGAATGATGTCTTGGTTGACATTTGTAGTACATTTGACTAGGGCGGCGGCGGGGAGATGGACGAATGAGGGCGACATCGCAATAAACTCGAGGAACATCGTCTCTAAATGTGGAGGACTATACGACGCCGCCAACCGTGATTTCACCAGATTGACGGTTCCCGAAATTAAGGACAATACGATTCGAATTTCACTACCACCACGAACAGAAATTCTGGCGGAGGCTGCGGGGAAACTTTTGGTGAGGATGGATACTATGTCCCTTATCCTTTCCTACGCAAGCTTCTAATGCTATGAGCGAGAAACGACTCGGTCGCCGCCCCCTATCCTGACGGAACGATTCTAGGTGGCTCTATCGTCCTTATTGACGAAGTTTCCATTCCCATCAACAGCTTTTTTGCAGCCCCAGCCAGAGTTTGTACTCGGGTGCTCATTAGTAGTAAATTTCAAGCTGTAGCGTCCTTAATCTCGTAAACCGCAGATCCGATGAAATCGCGGTCGACGGTGTCGTATAGTCCTCTACGGCGCGCGACGACACTCGTTGAGTTCACCGCACCGCAGTCCATATGTCTGCATTAATGGGGACAGGGACGGGTCGACCCCTCGCCCAACCTCCTGCAACTACCCAGAAACATCCCGTAGTCGGTTTCATTTCATTTCTCTCAGTACGTGCTCCACAGCTCTGGCCCCATAACGCGGGGCGGTTCGTCCGATCCGTCCAAACTCGACATGTTTTTATAGAACTCGTCCCCATAAAGCCGACGCGTTCCTTCGTTCATTTGTCCAAAAGCTTACGGCCGTACCGCCCGTCCCCACGGACTTGGAACTGTTTGAGGTTATGTTGACATTGTTATTCAAGTGACTAATTCTGAACTCCTATTCGACTTCAGCGGATCAAATACATAGGTATACACTAGTGTAGGATACAGACCAATCCAATTTTCTTTTTGTGTACCTGTGTTATTTATTAACCAAGTGGAGTACACATTTTTTTAAATTTAGGTGCTGCAGTTAACAATAACTGTTAAATTTTTTTTAACATGTGTGAAAAAATAAGAGAAATGAAATATATCGTTGCCTAAGGAATCACTACTTTCACATCCAGATTTTCCATCCAAGTCTATTTAAACGAAAGTATCTTGATACATAATTGCTATTTTTTGAGAACTCTTATTCTCAGACTTCCACTAAAACACAATTTTATTTTGATAACTCCTTTAATAATGGAGTGAGAATATTGAAGGTGGCATATGTCATAAAGAAGATTGATAGCCTGACATCTAGTATATACACCAAATTCCTATAATAATCTAAATCTATTCTAAATAATCTAGTTCCAGATATCGTTACGTACGTTTAGCAAATTTCAAGTCAATATCTTAATTTTATTTTGCTAACTCCTTCAATAATTGAGCGGGGTGGGGATGGTGGTGGAGGTGGCAGATGTCATAAAAAATTTGAGAGTATACCCAAGTTTCTGGACTCTCACTAGCTTGATTTACTTGTATTCCCCTAACCCCCCACCATTCAACGAAACCATCTTAAAATATAATTTACTTTCATATGTCACTATATATTCGTGCACCGAATTTCAAGTGAATATCTTAATTTTATTTTAACTCCTTTAATGATAAAATGGAGATGGTGATGGGCAAGGCAGATGTTATAAAAAAAATTGAGACCTTGGCTTTTAGTATATTCATCAAATTCCAAGTTGCTGTACTGTTAACAAGCGAATTAAAGTACTCACGAGTACTTTACAATGAGTACCTTTAAAAAGTACTAGTGAAAACTTGAGTACGAGTATTTGCTTTTGAAATACTCTAAAAAGTGAGCACTTTTGCACAAATTTGAGAGATACCAAATTGAAATATTTAATAAACAATAAATTAAAATACCATATCACTTACACTATTACCACTTTCAGCGCGTCAAAATACTTCAGAGAACTAGATCAGAACCTTAGAACAAGACCCATTTTTGATTTTTTTAGGGGATAAAAGGAGTGGTAGACAAAACTGATGCGGTAGATTTTTTTTAAATATCATCATCGGTTTCAGCATGTCAAAAAACATGGGATAAGACAGTTCTGATCAAAAGAATGTCCCCCTCCTTTTTTTGTCGGCCTGTGTAATTATTAAGAAACGTCAGCAAATGAAAAATCAACATAGCAGATTTCAGTCACCATTTTTCTAATGTTTTTACAAACAAAGCTTCCTGCAAGGTGGCTGACACGCTAAAATAATATAGAAGCATTCTTTTACTCCTTTTTTGAAAAGTCATCACCTTTAAACACAGCAGTACACATGTGACTGAAGTTTGCTTTATTGTTTCTTATTACTTTGCGAAACTTGTGATATAAGGTACACCAACAAACCATCCAATTTTTAGTATATAATAAATTAATAAACTAAAAAATAAATATTAAACTGCAAAAAACATACACATATATTGCAGCCGACTGAATTTATATCAATTTCATACTGGCAAGCAACTTTTAGAACAAATGGCTGAGACAATAAAATCATATAGGAGCTTTTTTTCATTGCATTTTTAACTAATTGTTAATTAAAAAATCAGCAACGCCCATAATGACTGTAATGATTTTTCCGGATTTGTATGATGACGTCTTTACACAGTAGTGTAAAGTGTTCAGTGTTCAGTCACACAATAGGATCATATAAGAATTTCTGCCACCAGCTCCCTAGCTATAACGTGATACATGAATCACCACAAATTTTTGAGTGTCTTGTCAGTTCTTATTTTAAAAATCCGCATTTTTATTACAAATCTGGAGAACTACGAAAGTTAACAAAGCTTGGAGCACCAACTTACCACTCCGTCCAAACGCTCACTTCTCACAACGCTTGACACACTGACTGACTGCACAGTTGTAAGGAAAAAGACAAGCTGAGGCTTGCCTGTGTTGCACGTCAGTACTCGTACTCGTTACTCGTTGTGGCCGCCAAAAGTGCTCGAGTACTGTATATAATGTAAAGTACTTGAAAATTTCGAGTACAGAGCGTCATCCAAATAAAAGTATTCGCGAGTACTTGTTACTGAAACCTTTGGGTACTCAGTACAATTACGAATACAATTTATTCGAGTACTGCTTAGCTCTGACTGTTACTAGCTTGTTTTGCTTGTTTTCCCTATTTTCCTACTTACCCCTATTTACCCCCCTCCCCAACCTTACAACGGAATAATCTCAAAATATAACATTCGTTCCAGATGTCGTTATAGTACATAAGTGTACTAAATTTCAAGTAATGCCTCAATTTTATTTTATCAACCCCTTTATTAATGTAGTGGGGTGGTGGGGGCGTGGCAAATATTTAAGACCTGAATTTCTAGTATATACACCAAATCTTAAAGTTTATGTAGTCTTATCAGCTTGTTTTACTTATTTGCCCCTGTTTAACGCACAACCCTTCACCGGAATAAGCTTAAAATATCTACTTATTTTCCTACTTACCCCTATTTACTCCCCAAAATTTCAATAGAATCATCTCAAGAATCTCGATATAATATATACATGTACCAAATTTCAAGTCAATATCTTAAATAGTTTCACAGAAAATGGTCGCAAAAAAAAGTTATACATCGATAGACATTTCTTTTTGCTCAAATTTAAAATCTCGATAAAATTTCATGATATTCTAAATCCATTTCAACAATTTTTTTATGGTAATATGCTTCCACTTCACTACGTAGATGTGGGATTAACATTTACAGATCATTTCCCTACATTACAATACCCTCCACACTGAAATCCAACAATGGCACGTCAACGAAATTCTGCATTGAATCTTGATCACTCGGCCTTATTGGAAATGTTTCTGAAGATGGTGAATTTTTCCTTTTTTTTTTCGAAGGATGAAGTACATATTATTTACTATATTAGTTTGTGAACTATGTTACAAAATAATACCTTAATTCCCTGTGTGTGCTTTTAAGAAACAGGCATTTTAAAATAAATACGCATTTTCACAGTGAATTATGCTGATTCAACAAAATTTTGATGTGAACTTCTCAGCAGGAAGATTTTCCGATCTAAAAGTTCCTGATATCTTCCATATCCAACGAATATGAATTACATCCATGCAATCAATCTCACAACTTTTTACCGTCGAAATTACGGTTTTATTTTAATTTGGCTTGAAAACAATTTCATCGAAGTTAAAGTCGATTTGAGAAACAAATTGTCGTAACTTAGTAGTCTTATTTGTGCCTAAATCCTTTAGTGAAGGTCTTTATTTCTTATTTATCTCTTTAGTGACCGTATTTTATTCAGTTTCCTAAATAAACGAGAAAGAGGTAAAGGGGAATGATTACTGGCGTCCATCAGTTTCTTTTATATGATAGGAAAAACAAATAAAAGAGAAAATTAATTTGTTAAGACGAAAAAGTAACGAAAATAAGCCAACATTATACTCTTCGCCGATCTACTGCACTTTTTATATAGTTGTTGCACATTCTATAGGATACTGTTCACATTTTTTTTGTAAATAATAATAGTTTTAGACATTTCTATTTTAATTACAATACATAATTTTTTTTAATTAATAACTTTTTTATTTATTGATAGACTTTGTTCAAAAATAGGGTTCTTCCTCTAGCTTACAGTAACTTACTGTGCAAATTTCAATACAAACGGACTTTTAGTTCTTAAGTTATCATGCTTGCAAGAAACGTGACGGATGGACAGACATACGGACGGACAGACAGACGGACGGACGGACGGGCATTTTGAAAGTTGTTCAGAATTCAATCACCAACACAGTGATATGAAAATTTTTTCTCTACGTGCAATACTACCGGTTTTAGAAATGTGCGGATCGAATGCAATATACCTACTCTTTGTTTTGTATTTGCGAAGAGTATTTTAATAAGAGAGATTAACCTATTCAGTGTGTCAATTTACTAGACGTTATACATAATAACTGACTATCGCAGATACAACAATATTTTAACTAATAGTGTTGTGCAAGTTGAATTTATGCTATTTTATTCGTTTATAATTTTTGTTTGTTTATACAACTCTATAACTAATATATACTTATGTGGTGGGTTTATTATTCTTAACATTAATTGAATAAATTCAAATAATATTATATTGTATTTATTATTTACCGGCACGGTAGCTCAGCCGTCTAATCGTGTTAGTGGCAAGCGCATTCTTTATCGGATTTTGCAAACAGCAGAAAAAATAACTATCTATAACTAAAAGAAAAACTTTGTATAAAAATATTAATTAAATCTTTGCATTCTTTCGATAACCTAAATTCTGATTATGCTAGCAAATTAAAATCCTAAAATGAATTTGTCTAATTTCTTATTTGACAATTCTCATTCTAACACTAGCATCCACACAGTCCCCTACGGCCATGCAGATTAACCTAGTATCTACATAACCCCCTACGATCATGAAGATTCAGTTAAAAATGAGAAAAAAGGCCTAAAATGAATTTATTTTAGGATTTTAATTTGCTAGCATAGCCAGAATTCAGGTTATCGAAAGAATGCAAAGATTTCATTAATATTTTTACCCAAAGTTTTTCTTTTAGTTATAGATAGTTATTTTTTCTGCTGTTTGCAAAATCCTATAAAGAATATGTTTCAATACAATTATAAGCAAACAAATAATAATTCATTTTTAAACTGACAAGCTTGATGTGTAATGAATATTCTGCGTTTTTTTCATATATTTAACCAATTTAACCTAAAAAAAACCGTATAATATTTCGACCTACCTACCACATTAAAATACGTATAGACTCTCTGTGATTGTCTTACTAGGCAGTCGCACAAGGCATGGCTTGCAAGGTCTATACCTGCGCCGATCAAGGGTGCTCGCAACGAGCCGTCTTTTGATATGGATGTAATTGAAATTTTGTTAGACCCTAAAGGGGATATTAAAATGGAGGAACCTTATAGACGCATAAGGTAATAGTTAATTAATTATATATCGGTAAATACCATCTAACGTTTAAAAATATTGTTTTAGGTTTTTTACATAACATAACAAATTTCCTTTTATCGTCGAAGTGATCTCAACGTTACACTTTTGCTTCATGAAAAATTACCTAGGTTCAGCTTTTCTTAATTAATAATTAAACTCTACAACACTACGTTTCTCTTTATTACGGAATTTTTCGCATCTTTAAGATTTTACTACTAAGCAAATAATTCCAAGTCAGCATAATGGAGGTCCCAAACATCAAACTACATAATATTTAAATCCGTATTCATCCTAGGACAGGAGCGCACTTAGGAATTTCTCTCATCAGGATTTTTAAAACAAAATAAGTACTTTTGATTATTACCTCATATAAAAGGGATTATTTTCACTTATGTAGTTTTTGCTTTATGAAAGCAAGGTTTTGATTCATAAAACCAAGTATCATAAGTTTTAAATTTTAGATTCAAGTGTCTTTTGTAAGATTTTGTTTTTTATTGGTTGTAATATATTAATTCACAGTTAAGTTTTATCTTGATTCGTTGTTGTAAATATTTCATCGTAGTATGCACTTTTGTTTGGTTATATATGGTAATAGTCGTGGTGCATTTTGTTGTAACGAGTGTATATAAAGTTTATGAATTTTGCGATACTGTTACGAGACTTACTTCTTGTAATATAGTTACTTTGTCTCTCGTAAAAGTCTCAAGTTTACCTTGAAGTTAGGTAATGGTAAAGCCATGGGGCATTTCGTTGTAATATATGTTTTGAGTATTGAGATACCGTTACGAGACGTTTTTTTTTTTTTGGTAATATAGTTATTTTGTCTCTCGTAAAATTCTCAACTTTACCTCGAGGTTAGGTAATGGTAAAGCCCCAGGCCTTATATTGTAATATATGATTTTTAGTATTGAGGTAAAGTTACGAGGCGTATCTTTTGTAATATATTTTTGGTTCTCGTAAAAGCCTCAAATTTACTTTGCTGTTGATCAAATTGTAATATAGTGTATCTTGTAATATAGTTTCTTTTGTACATATTTCTGTTGGTAATTTGCTATACAGTATTGCTGATGCTGTGATAGTTCATTCCATTTTGTAATATAATATCTTGTAATATAGTTTATTGTATATATGTAATACCTTCTGTTTATCTTTATCTTTATTTTTCCTTGATTATACTCAGTAATCATGGCGCCCAAGCCTTGAACTCACTGCCCTTCTGCTCTCCGTATCTTTACTGAGCTAGACAGGTTAAACCAGTGACGCAAATCACGTCGCTCGTAGGGTGGCCCACACAAGAACAACTTGGGCATATTATAACACCGTAACACTTGATCAACGTCTCAAAAAGTAGCTTGATCAACGCGTTAACTCTTTCTTAGCTACATTGTTTATTTTCCAAATTGTTCTTTCAAATAATTAATACTCAATTAAACCCATAATCCTTTGTACCACGGCATTATCTAAGTAGCCTAACATCGCTAGGCAGCCAGATTTTACTGGAAATGGATTTTTGCTCGGAAAACGTTCGTGCATCACCATATCAAAATATTAATACCATTAACTTGTACTATTGATGATGTAATTTAGTATCATATAACTTATTGTACCTCACTAAAACTGATGAAACGAGTTTACTTTAAGTTTTATACGTACTCATGTCGTTTAGTACCATCCGGCTCCTCTATCCACGGCTGCGCGCCGTGGATGTCTCGCTGGCTGCGAGTACAAGTGCAAGAATATTCGGTCTCGTTTACAATTTAACAAAATCTGCTCTGTACTTTTATAGTATTGTGCAAGATTATTAAAATGCGAACAATTTATGATATTTACTATACAATTAAAATGAACTGTTACGCCCAAACATTTAGTAAAAGCATTTCTTCTAATTTCTAATGCAATTTTCAGCTATCATGTTCACTCCGTAGGTATAAATGCAAAAACATGACTATAATTTACATAAATGTAAAAGTCAATGATTGGACTTAAAAAATATGAAATACCATATAAAGGGTATTTACAAACTATTAAATTTGATAAACTATCAACCAAATCACGGTGCGGCGGCCCCAAACTGAACATCTGTTATCAATTGGTTTAATAATATTGAATTTCCACAATGAACCAGATTTAGATTGTTTTAATTCAATTTGACTCACCCCGATTCAGGTTTGAGGCGATGCCGATCAAGTTCAGTGGGTGTACAAATTAAACTTTAATAAGGTGATTAGTGGATTAAATCGATAAGTTCTCCAGACTAATCTCGCAGGAAATACCTGGGTTTCCATACTTACGCCTTCCTTCTAAGTTGATGACTGTAAAGCACGAACCTGAATGTGGCCATTTTCGGTAACTGCATAATTATATGCATATACAATATAATTATATATTATTTATATATTTAGAACGTAGGATGCTTTATTTCTTGAATTTGCTAGCGACTCCCGCTGAAGCCATGTTCGTGGTTTTTTAATTAAAGCTACTGTTTAAGATATTTGAAAATACCAACTTCTTTTTCTTAAATCATTACTTTCAAGGCAATTAGTTCTGAAACAAATTTCGAAGTGAACAAAGGGACAACTTGGATGGTCCACTTTCTCTCAGCGAATTTAATTTCACTCTTTATTTTATTATTTATTAGGAATCTTAGGATTTTTTATTACACGATATTTTTATCCCTTTTCTGGGTGATAGTACCTACTTTTTGTTTTGTGCTATTTCTTATTAAATAATACTATAAATATAGTGTGTCGCAGATAATGTCAATGCACCTTTTTATTTCCTTTATTTCTAAATGTAAATGAATGATTTCTGGTACAACAATAGAGTTTAATAAATTGATTTTTTGAGGGATTTAGCTTAAGCAAAGTGTCTAAATGAGGCCTACTACGACCGTTTGAAAAAGGCTTCGCGTCGAAGATATCGAAAAAAGTTATTTGAAAATTTTCTAATATTGGTCATTATTTTCACTAGTGTGCCATGGAAACAGAAAACAATTGCATTCTGAATCAATGATCATAATAATATGTTACTTGAAGACAGTTTTCAACAGTTCGCACTTTAGCAGTAAAATAAAAAATGCCTGGTGAATGTTTAACATTACAAGAATTAATTCAGGCAATAAAACTATTTGGAGACAACTTACGAACTGACAAGTTTCCCAAGAGTTTAACACACGCCATCCATTCGGCGGCTTCTTCAAAAAGCAACGGTAGCCACTGTGAACAGATTGTTTAACGTTACTGGTTGCGTAGTAAAACAAAATTACAGGAAACCCAAAACTGAAAAGACAAAAATATTTTGGCCCAAAACAGTGAAAATCCAGCCAGTCTAAGGAGTTTGCCATTATGATTTTTATAACAAAATTATGTTTACTGACAAGGACACATTCACTACCAATTGCAGATACTGGACTATAGTACATCCTCATTGCAAAAAGCAATATTCACAATAGATCAACTTGTGACGCACAATTATTGGGGAGCGATTAGGTATTTCCGCACAATTTTGAACGCAGCTCGATTGGTAATTTCCTTTGTTAATAACTTGTTGGATGCAATTGAAAGTTTTCTACTAGAAGGCAGTTACAATGTATTTCCAATTAGATGAAGCATTTATTCATAATTCTAAAATTATTAGACGTACGTTTTCAATGGCGCTGCTTACAAAGCGAGGCTCTAAAATCATAACGAAATTGGTGCCAGAATAATCGAAGCCAACAATCAAATCAGCACTGCCGAATTAAGAATAGTTGCCGTAAATAATCGATAGCGCATTGGAAAGTACATGCAGATGGATGGTAGGTTAGTGGAAGAAGAATATACATCCGACAGAATTTAATTTATTTAAATAAATTATATCAAATTACCTTTACTATAACGCTATCATCCCCTTGATTCCATGACACCCTAGTGAAAATAATGACCAAAAGAAATACAAATAAAGCTTGGATTCAGCACAAAATAACTAATTTGCGAATTATGCGCTAAAAATCTTTGGATGGGTTAATAATTTGATTTTGAGCAATTTTTTCAAATAAATGGTTCAATGTATGGAACAGGATTAATTGCGTAATCACTATTTCTAGAAAATAGACTCATGTATCCTAACATGCTTGGGTAGTTTTCATTTGCGCGGCATATGATAATATTCATAATTTTTTTGATAAGTTTTTGAATTGTTTCTAACAACGTAAAACATTTATTATCAAGCCAAATAATATGCCCAATTTCCTCATAAAATATATACAATTATTTAAAGTATGTGGTTTAAATTTCAGAAGAATCCTTATATTTTCATCATTGATTTCGTCAATTTACTGGACAGCATAGTAGTGTAAAATAAATATCTCTCGATAATTCCAGGACCAGTTGTATGCAATAAATAGACCCAACTTATCGTTCAGAACTCTCACTCTGATATATTCTTTAGTTAATAAGATGCAAGATATTTAGGAGGATCTGAAATAAAAATCTTTATCATCGTAATTTCTTCTTGGTAAGTAACTGGAAAATAACATACGTTCTGAAATAGGACGCTAATTAATTATGTATTTGTGTATAATAACACTTACATACACTTCACTCTCTCTGAATGTTAAGCCAATATTTACTTACTCAGCAAATGCATTGAGAGTTATATAACCATAAAGGCACCCTCGCTGACTGAATTTTGAATTGAATTTACTCAACTTACCTTCATGTCCGATTTCCATACATAAATTTCGACGTACATGAATAACTAAATCTTATTATCCAAGCGTACTTCTTTTGGAAAGTATTTCTTGAATACTGTAATATGAAAACTCGAGCATATTATTATATAATATTATTAATTTTACAGATGTACACATGTACTTGTATTGGAAACCGAATTTTTATAACATAATTTATCAGAGAATAGAAACATACGGTGCTAGAAGAAATGTCGATATAAAATTCTTCAAAACCTCTCTCACAGAATATTCGAAAACGATAACGTAGACCTACTCCCTTAATATAACTGACAATAATATATGCAAGCATTATCAGTTTATTAAATAATTTACGTTGAATGAATTTGTCTATTTTAAACATGTAAGACCATACAGTTTTCTAGTATTTTTCGTATGCATATACTACAGATAATATGATTATTTTAAGGGCTGTGATTCTTTCAACAAATACATAGATAATTTAAAGGGATTTGAATTGTTTTGTTTGTGTTATAACTTTTTACATGAATTTCTTTGTAAATCTGGTAAAGGTCTTCTGGAGGAGACCTTAATCTTAGGTATGATGCTATATTTGCAGTAGTATCAATAAACGCCAAAACATTTGACCACAACAATATCGGTATCATCAGGAGATGATTGAAACTGGTAGTATTCTAGTGTTGAGTGTTTTGGTGTTTGAGAAAACTACCTCAGAGGTAGCGTCACATCGAAGGATCGCCACTAAATTTCAGAATTATTGAATACAGGAAAAGCAATAACGTACATTGCAATAACAACGAATAAAACTTTGGCTTTCTTGATATGTACACATTTTTAGACTGACTTTGTATATACCCAGCATTGAGGAACACTTTACGAACTATTTGATTTTCAGCTCTACAGGCGAGTTTTAACTCATAGATATTCTTCATTAGAAGGCAAGGTCCTTAATTATCTGAATGCCTACGATTTGAGTTTAAAGTTGCGAGTAAGCACTCCGACTGTTGCTAATATTGTGACCACTTTATGACGCCAGTTCTCTATAAACGTTTTGTGGATAAGAATTTTTCTACATAGAATCTGAATTCTTCGCATTAGACTGTAATAATCTCACAGGGCATTTGGATCCTAGGAAGAAAATGTTCTGTCTGTCTGTCGATATGTCTGTAATTTCTTTGTGCGCACGTTCTCCCGCACGGTTTAAGATATTTGCTGAAAATTTTGTACATGTATGTATTATAACAAGATGTGGAACTGGACTGTTTTTTGAACATGTATAGAGGAAAATAAGTAAAGCAAGCTGGTGAGTGTGCAAATATTTGGAATTTGGTGTATATTCTAGAAGCCAAGGCGTCAGACACTTTTATAATATCTTCCATCACCCCATTCCCATACCTCCCTTACTACATTATTAAAGAGGTTGAGGAAATAAAATTGAGATATAGGGGATATAGGGGAAAATACGTATATGCTAGAAACCAAAGCCTCAATTCTTTTATGGAATCTGCCTCAAATGTTATTCAAAATCTATGATCAATAATTTCCACATACTAGAGTGTAAATATGGTCAAGATGTTTTCCTTTAAAGAGACTTGGATGGAAATTCTGGATGTGGAAGGAGTGATTCCTTAGGCAGCGTTAATTTTTAAAGTGGCATGGTAACGCAGCGACCTAAAGCGTGTGAATAACGGGCACGCTTGATCACACTGTCCCGTGTGTACTGGGATTGATTCCCAGCTGCGATACTGGTAATGCCGGTGGGTAATGGATGTTATCTGCGTCTTTTATCAAATGTTTAGCACCCGTCTGAACAGTCTTAGCTTTGGATTTAGAGGTTGTCTATTATGTGCGATGTGTTTATGTTTTACCAGTATCGCCAGCGTCTTCGTCAAATTTAAAATTCCTAAATTCAAGGAATTTAGGAATTGTATTTTTATACAAAACAGCTGCGTCACAATTAAAGCTTTCAAAGTAATATCTACCGGTATGAATTTTTAAAGCAACAATAGCCTTGAAATTAATAGCACTTCTTTTGAAGAATAATACTGAAACAAATTATTATATTAAGGACGGTAACAGAGCGGCCTCCGATTCCAAATCTTTTGTTTTGTCTGTTTTGTTTCATAATAATAATTTTGCTTCTGTCGTGTTCTAATTATAATTGCCTTCATCTCGCTGGTGCTGATACGGATGCAAAGAGTACGGCTTTTTCAGCTGTGCCGTTGTGGATTAAATAAATACATGAATATTAAATCGCAATCTCTTTGAGGAAAATCCAGATTTTGACAAAAACTTGTCTTGTTGCATTTTACACGACAAAGGAAATTTTCCAACACTTCAGAGGATTTAATCAAGATTGTATCTCAAGACAGTTAATTCTTCATGTCACAGAATATTTCAAGATATATGCTGTGTATGCTTTGAGATTCGATATAAATAAAATTCTTTTACATGGTATATTGATCATACGTATGTTATTTTATAATCTAAAAGAGACAATATTGTTGATAACATTAAATAATAAGTAATATGTAATATATACAGTGTGTGCTATTTAATACCGTTATTGTGGAAAGCGTTGCCCGAATATTTTTTTTTCCTTTAATCTTGGGACGTAGTACTCGATGCGCTCTATTTGGCCGTTTTAAGAAAATTTTAATTTTCACATTTTCGTGGCCTACTAACTAAGGTCCCTAAATACAAATAGGTAAAAGATTCGAGATCGACTGTTAGGCGTTCTTTAATCGGCTTTAGCTCTATACCTCATACATGGTGTTTGTTAATTAATCGCCAAATATAAAATTTCACTCTTCCACTGGACAATTATTAAAGTCTGTTATGAACTAATGAAACAAAAGTTGAAAAAGTAGTGTCTTTAATAACATGAATAACATTAAATGATTACAGTAGTCAACACTTTAAAAAGGAATGAATAACAATCAAACGACTGGAGAAAATCGGAAGTCGGGGTTAACAAACACGGATGGAAATAAAAATATATCAAAGTATTTCAAATTTTTGTGTTTTCAATATAGCCACCTTCACACAATATGCATTTTCATAAAGCTGTTTCAAATTTTGACGGGTCCTCATTATTTGTTGTGGAGTTATTTCCCCGCAGTCTCGTTCAACTCTTTCTCTTAATTCGTCAACATTTTGTGGACTTTCACCGTTTAATTTTTGTTTGAAAAACGCTGGACCCACTATACGATTATTCAAGATGTCATTAATTCTTTGTGAATATTGCCTCTATAAATTCACCACCCAGTGTGGGTTCTCTGAAACATAAACTTTCCCTGTTCCAAGAAGACCTTCGTGTGATCGATTGGTTCACGATCTAGATTTCTTCTATTGAATTTTTCAGCAGCTTCCATCATAGACAGCACCAACTAAACGAATAATCTGTATTCTCTAAATTTGCGATTCTGAAAATACTTAGAAATCGTTAATTCTTTGCTTTTTCATTAAATACATGTTGTGAACGCTCGATTGATAAACGATATCTGTCAACAATATTGACTTGGCAACACAACAAAGAAGAAAATAAAATAAGATCTCTTCAAAGCTTACAGTGTAGAAGAATTCACATATTGGGGTAGGTAACAGATATCGAGACACTGAATTTTGCAGAATTCACTGAAATTATTCGTTTAGTTGGAAATCTGGTAGGTCATTGAAGAAAATTTTTGAATAATTTATTCGAGAAATCCCTAGATCGTGTCCCGTTCAATGAACTTGAAAATAAATTGAGTACGATTTCCAATCATTGTAGATTCAGAATGATATTTAAAAGCGTTTCTCACTTCGTTCTCGTGGGCTGGCTAGCAAGAATCGGTCATGTAGCGACTGTATAAAATAAGAATGAACATGATTCTTGAAACGTTTCGGTGCAACCTACTTCAGTAGTTGCAATACTCATTGCAAATACAACACGGCACATTTCTAAAACCAGTAAAATCGCTCGTAGATAAAGAAATTTCACATCACTGGTGATCGAATTCTGAACAACTTTCAAAATGTCCGTCCCTCAGTCTGTCTGTCCGTTCGTCCGTCACATTTCTTGTAAGCATGATAACTTAAGAATGAGAAGTCCGATAGTGTTGGGATAGTAAAGTAGTGTTAGTTAGAACTTACTCCATATTTGTCTACTCTACCTAAAATTACAAATGATCGGGATATTAGAACTAATGAGATTCGTCCGTATGTGGGGTAGTTTTTATGCCCCCCAATAGGGGTAGGTGTGATTTTCAACCTTATTAAGAATATTGGGTGGATGCCGTACCTGATTTATATATTTGGCACAATGAGCTACAGATATTTGACCCTTTCCGAATTTAAATAGCACCCACTTGTATCATGTGGGCATAGACACCTCTAAAGGTAGTGTCTAGTCCTGTCTCGGTGGTTGGATCAAATTTATTCCATATTTGTCCACCATGCCTAAAACAAAAGCCTGCATTTCTTCCTCGTTTAGAAACTTATGAGATTCTCCTTCGTCGGTGGCGGTAGGGGTAGTTTTAACCCTCCATAGAGGTCAGCCTCAACCCTTTGAGAGTAATGGTTGGTTGTTGCACCAGCGCACAGTGGGGCCAATTACATCAAAAGTTGGCAGAAATTCGATAAAACTAAAGTCGTCAGAGCGGACTAATTTTTGGAGGAATTGATAGCCCATAAGTCGAATATACAAAATCTAGTTTATTTGACGCTATTTATTGTAAGCGGTACACGCCATGCCAGTCTAAACTTGTGCTTAGTGGAGATTAAAAGTTATAAAAATCAATCACCGCGTGCGAGTGGTAGTTTGTTTTATTAATTTCTCAATGAGGTTTCTACAAATTAATTTTTTCTCAGCATGGTTGCTTTACCTACAGGTAAGGTGACAAGTAGTTGCTATATTTGTTACTATACTAGTATTATTTAATTTATACGAATTTATATAAACGGACCTGTTTCGTACGACACAATTTTATGACATTTCTGTAAATCCTTATTGTTTTAAAGTGTGCCTGAATCTGCCTGAACTGTGATATATACATAAAGTTATTCGGAATAGTGTGTACTTGAAGGGTAGTAAATAAAAACTTGCTTATATTTGCGGCATTTTAAAATATCACTGCATATTCACGTGACATACTCACGATACGAATGTTTAAATACTATTTAAATTTTACTTCCACATTCACGAAGTAAGAAAAATTTCAATTTATTTTTGCTTAAATAGGTTTAAAATGCCGTGAAACGTCGAGAAAATAAATTTAAGCAATAAAAAAAGTATTTATGTCTGTCTGTAACTTTTTTTGTTGGCACGATTACTCGGAAACGGTTAAACATATTGACTTGAAATTTGGTACACGTATGTGGTATAACATGAATTGGAACTGGATTATATTTTGATGTCATTTCATTGGCGGGTTGGGGTGGTACAGGGGGGGTAAATAGGTGTAAATAAGTAAAACAAGCTAGTAAGAGTAGTACATCAACTTAGGATTTATGTTTGTTAAAAAAAAACGGGATTTTTTTTTTACAAAAGTGAATGAGAAATCTGGATGTGGAAGTAGTGATTCCTTAGGCAGCAGTTTTATTTAATTTTTTTTTCTTTCTACAGGAAGTTGCTCAACTGACCTTTTTCTATCAAGAAGATATCTTTTCGACAAAATTAGAGAGTGCGGTGATTCAAATTTAGGTAAACAAATCGCTTACTTGAATAAATTCATCAGAACTCGCACAAAGTGCCCAGAACATAAAGTTCGCAATCTGCACAAGCGAATTTATAATTTTGTGTGCGATTTTAATATAAGGTGGAAGAAAGTTAGTAGGAGCACCCAACTATTAGTTGTTAGAATTAGTACAAGAGTATTATAAAAGTATATTGTTTAAATTCTTAAGAAAACAATTAGCGTAATTTATATATAATAGCCGATTTATTTTCCCAATTGTAGTAGGATATAACTAACATAAACTAATTTAGTATTTCTGTACCCTTGAGAAGGGCCTAATACGCCGAACCATGTGTAAAAATCTTAACAATATTGTTTTGAAATTGAAAAAGGTAATTTTGAAATTTTAAATGCACATCTTTCTGTATATTCATAATATATAAATAGTGTTTTACAATCAGCCAATCACAGAATCGATTCAATAAATTAAAGTTTATGGTTTAATTAATCAAATGTAAATAAAAATGAACAAAAATAATTTCTGCCAACTTTTCATGTAATTGGCCCCACTGTGCAGCGTCAGATATTTTACAATAAGAGATACAAAAAGTTGGCCTTTTTACATGTTATTGACACTCACCTGCGTCTCTGAGTTTTAGGAGTAGTATCCACCCCAAATAAGGGCGGATTTTGGTTCAATTTATAGAAATAGCTTACTGTGGCCCGAATATTTTCTACTCTATATTACAAAACATGTACCATTTTTCGCACTTCATCAAGAGTTACTACATTATATCTATCATTTTACACCATTTTCAGGGATGGTTGACTAAAAAAAAATGACACGATAGATCTTTTTTGACTACTGATTCGAATTCAGCGTTGAAAAATGCACCAAATCCAAATATTTTGGTTTGTTGCACAGAACATCTTTTTTTGTGTGTGGCTGTTATTATTTTTTTTTCTTTTGTAATTAAAGAAAAATATGTTTGAAGCTAATAACTACGAAGAGTATTGTGTAGAATGTGCAACAATTATATATAAACAGTGTAGTAAATTGGCGAAGAGTATAATGGTTAGCTTGTTTGTTTATTTACAAGAACATCACAAAATCCAGCAAGGGAAAATTCCAACAAAACGAAATTTTATTTTTGGGTTACGTTGAGAAATGTAATAATTTTTAATGAATGCCTGGGTACGTGATGTGCCTTTAAGTTTAAGTGGAATGAGTACTTTACCATTTTAGTAAACGTAACAGACTATTATACAGGTCCAGTCGAAATGTGGAAAATGTTAAAATTTGGCAATTGAGTAACAAACGCCCTATAAGGGGTATCGACCGAAAATTTTGCATAAGGCTATTTGAGACATGTGCGAATCGATTACGTTACAACTTTTTCGATAAAAAAAATCCTAACAGTCGATTTCGAAATTTTAACCCATTTAGGACACCCTAGGAAGAAGTAGGTACATCAAGTACTACGTCCCAAAAAAGCAAATAATTAAATCGGGCAACTCGTTCCACAATGACAGGATGTTGCGGTAGTATATAGTACACACTGTATAATAAAAACTAAGTGGGCCTTAATACACACTTATAACACACTCTAATTTGCAAAAAAAAAATAGTCATAGAAGTTTTTCCGTAACCCTTCGAGTAACGAAGGTTTATATATTTCGCATTTTATTACTATATTTTACTGGTAATATAAAGAACCGCTGCCAAAGGAATCACTACTTCCACATCCAGATTTTCCATCCAAGTCACATTAAAGGAAACATCTTGACTAGATTTGACCTCTAGTATGTGGAAATTATTGGTCATAGAATTTTAATAATATTTGGAGCAGATATCACAAAAAAGTTTGAGGCGTTGGTTTCTACCATATACGTTAACAATGAAGATTTTAGTTTACTCTACTTATTTTCCCCTATTCACAACCTACCACGTCCCACCCTTTCAATGAAATCATCTCAATCAGGTGTCATTACAATACATACGTGTACTAACTTTCAAGTAAATATCTCAATTTTATGTTATCAAATCCATTAATAATGGAGCGGAGATGATGGGGTTTGAAAAATATTAGAAAGAAATCCGATGCCTTGATTTCTAGTAAATACACCAAATTCCACATTTCTGTACTCTTACCAGCTTGATTTACTTATTTTCCCCAATTTACTTCTATTTAACCCTCAACCCTTCTACGGAATCATCTCAAAATATAATCTAGTTCCAGATGTCGCTATAATACATACGTGTCCCAAATTTCAAGTGAATATCTCAATTTTATTTTATCAACCCATTTAATAATGGATTTAGGGTGGTGGGGGGTTGAAAAATATTACTAAAAAATCTGATGCCTTGGCTTCTAGGACATACACCGAATTTCCGTACTCTTACCAGCTTGCTTTACTTATTTTTCTCTATTTACCACCAATTACCACCACTCCTTCAACGCAATCATGTCAAAATATAATCCAGTTTAAGATATCGTTTTAGGTATAACAAATTTCAAGTGAAAATCGAAATTTAATTCTATCAACTCTTTAATAAGAGATTGGGGGTGGTGGGGGATGGAAAATAATATAAAAAACCCGAGGCCATCGCTTCTAGTATATACACCAAATACCAAATTTTTATACACTTGCTTTACTTATTTTCCCCTATCTACCACTATTTAACCCCCAACCCTTCAACGGAATCATCTCAAAATATAATCAAGATCCAGATGTCGTTATAATATATACTGGTACCAAATTTCAAGTGAATATTTCAATTTTATTTTAACAACCCGTTTAATAATGGTGTAGGGGTGGTGGGGGGTTGAAAAATATTATAAAAAATCTTAATCTTTAGCTTCTAGTACATAAAACGAATTTCAAGTTTCTGTACTCTTACCAGCTTGCTTTATTTATTTTCCCCTATTTACCCCTAGTTAACCCCCCAACCCTTCAAAGGAAGCTTCTCAAAATATAATCTAGTTCGAGATGTCGTTATAATACATACGTATACCAAATTTCAAGTGAATATTTCAATTTTATTTTATCAACCCCTTTAATAATGGAGTAGGTGCTGGGGGTTGAAAAATATTATTAAAAAATCTGAAGCTTTGGCTACAGTATATACACCGAACTTCAAGTTTCTGTATTCGTACCAACTTGCTTTATTTATTTTCCCCTATTTACCCCTTTTTAACCCCCAACTCTTCAATGGAATCATATGCCGTTATAATACATACGTGTACCAAATTTTAAATGAGTATCTCTACTTTATTTTATCAACCCCTTTAATAATGGACTAGGGGCGGTGGGGGATTGAAAAATATTATTAAAAAATCTGAGGCCTTGGCTTGTAATACATACATCAAATTTCAAGTTTCTGTACTCTTACCAGCTTGCTTTACATATTTCCACATATTTATCCCTATTTAACCCCCAACCCTTCACCGGATATCTTCAAAAAACAATCCAGTTCCAGATGTCGTTATAATATATGACTATACAAAATTTCAAGTCAATATCTTAAACTGTTCATGAGAAAGCGTGCGGACAAAATAAAAGTTACAGACAGCGACAGACAGACAGACCGACAGACAGACAGAACTTTTTTTTCTTCGCTCAAATTTAAAATCTCGACGTTTCATGACATTCTAAAACTACTTCAAAAAAATAAATTTATAATTTTTTACGATTACTATACTTCCAATCCACTACGTGGATGCGGAAGTAAAATAACATCAAAACTTAATTATTACGATATTGTTCTAACTCATTTAGACTTATAAATCTTCAACAATACTATTTGATACGGAAGATAATTTAATATTTACTTTCTAGACTTTCTAGAAAAATACACTGGCTGATTTGTTATAATGTATACCATTTAACGTCTTATTATAGGATTATAGTTCTCTTCATATACTTAAGACACATAAATAGTGTCGGCGTCTTTGACTTTGCGGTAAAGATCAAATACCCCGACATTTTTTATTTGCTTTAAACACATGAAGAGAACTATACTTACCTCCACTTTCCTTTGAAATATGGAAGATAGAAGGTACATGTGATAAGAAATCCAATAAGAACTGAAATACGATTACTCAGTTTTACCTATACATCGAAGATAGCAAGGAAATGCATATCATTAAAAAAAGCATAAAATGTACTCACTTACAATTCAAAACTCGTCTATGACCTACACAAGATATAATATTTATGTATCATACCTATAAAATGATTTACAAATGTATATCTGTAAGAAAGGTACAAAAGGAGAAGTCCATAGGGTATATTCCGAAGCAGTAAAAGCTCCCCAGCTTGGAAAGTACGCATTTGATAGCACACCAACTTAAATATTTATGCGCAAATCAAGAAAATGGCGGTTGTTTCTCAAACAAAGTTACATTTTTCATAGAAATGTATTTCCTGAATAGAAGTCCGGAAAACTTCTACGGATTATTGGCAAGCATAACACCAAAATACGACTCGTTTCGAAAGTGTTAGAAAAAAGTTATTAACGGTTCCGGATGCTCGTAAAGATCGCAGAGGTCTTGGAGCCCTGTCGACACCAGCTGAATGGACCAGGATTTATCCTTGGCCTAGGACTTGCCAAATAAACATTTATCGGAGGGTCCATCCGACCATGAAAGGAGATAAGTCCGCCATATTTCCCCTGCTAGGGGTGGAAGATAAGACTACCGAGTTAGGTGGTCATTAAAGTTGCATTTCCTACTTTTACTTTTAGTTACAGGGGTGAACTGAGCATGCTACGTTTATTAAAGTTTTATTAAACAGGATGTCTACCTTGGCCGGAACATTATTTATGGGAAATGGTCCTATCATATAGCTCCAACCCTCGCCCTGATTAAGAAGATAAATGTACGTACAGGCAAAAACGTCGCCAGGCAACTTCAGAAAGAAATATAGATGACATTTGGTATTTGAACATCGATAAAGGAATACATTAACAATAAAAAAACCGCTGCCCAAGGAATCACTACTTCCACATCCAGATTTTACATCCAAGTCACTTTAAGGGAAACATCTTGACTATTCTTGCATTCTAGTATGTGGAAATTATTGGTCATAGAATTTTAATAATATTTGGGGCAGTTGTCATAGAAAAATTTAAAGCGTTGGTTTCTACCAAATACGTTAGAGTTTCTAGACTCTTATAAGCTTGCTCTACTTACTTGCCTCTATTTATAACTTCCCACATTTAACCTTTTCAACGGAATCCTGTCATTACAATATATATGTGTACTAACTTTTAAGTGAATATCTCAGTTTTATACTATCAACCCCTGTCATAATGGAGTGAAGGTAGTGGGTTGAAAAATACCAGAAAAAAATCTGAGGCCTTGGTTTCTAGTATATACACCAATCCCAAGTCTCTGTACTCTTACCAGCTTGCTTTACTTATTTCTCCCTATGGATGTCTACTTACACTCTCCTCCCCCATTCCATTAATGGAACCATCTCAAAATATATCTAGTTCCAGATGTCGTTATAATACATACGCGTACCAAATTTCAAGTGAATATTTCAATTTCATTTTATTACGTCCTTTAGTAATGGGGAGGAGATGGTGAAGAGAGGGGTTGAAAATATTATAAAAAATCTGAGGCCTTGGCTTCTAGCATATACACCAAATTCCAAGTTACTGTACTCTTAGCAGCTTGCCTCACTTATTTTCCCTTATTTACCCCTATTTAACACCTAACCCTTCAGCGGAATTAGCGGAAAATATAATCTAGTTCCAGATCTCGTCATGACACATATGTGTACCAAATCTCAAGTCAATATGTTAAAGGGTTGCTAAGAAAACTGCGCACAGAAACAGTTACAGACCGACAGATAGACAGAAAAATTTTTTCTTCGCTGAAATTTAAAATCTGGACGTTTTTGACATTCTAAGCCTATTTCAACATTTTTTTTTAAATTTTCTTACGATTACCATACTTCCACTCCACTACGTGGATGTCCAAGTAATAGTATCAATGAGAGTTATTCTGATAATTCATTAATATTATCAGAAAACGTTTAAGCTTCCGACCACATTTAATATTTTTTATTTAATAACTACTGTTTTTAGCAATTCAGTATAACATAAAATTGATAAAAATTTCACAAAAATGTAATATACTCAATTGTTGTTGACCTGCCCCGAAAAGAAAACGTCTCTTTCGGACTTATATACAGAAAACTGTATGAAAGATTGCGGGGACGGTCATTTGACATAAGTTAAATTTTCTATACTTAACTTGTTTCAGCTACATGCTTCTTGCTATTACTTATAGAGTATTTAAAAAAATGCAAATTCATATACAGTGTGCCTGTTTTAAGTGGGCTACTCTATAGGGTGCGCTACTTAAAACTTCCCAGAGTTGCAACTTTCTTACTTTTTAAGCGACGACCGTGTTGGGCACATCCAATTGTAGATATATTAAAGGCCTTTAAACATACAGTAATTGGGAAAAAATGTTTGGGAAAATTGTTAAGAAAGGAAACTAATTTCCTTGAATACTTTTTTACCTCACCCTGTACATGAACTGTGTTAACATTTTCTTATAAACGTTTTAATTATCTTCAATATATATTATTAGTCATATTTTGTGTTTTAGAAAAAAAAATTAAAGACACTTTTTAAGATTCCAAACTGAATTATTTTAAAATAATAATAAGATTGTAAATAATAATTTTATGCTTTATTTGTAAAAGACATAAGTATAAACAATATTTAAAGTGACAAGACAGCAACAAGAAACACAAGAAATAAATATTTTCAAAAACAAGCTTTTATTAAAATGTAATAAATAGGAGACTGCAAAATTTCTAGGGGTAAAATCGTCCTCTTGCTCCTAAGGAGAGAATTTAATGTTTGACCCAAACTGATATGTGCATTAAAATAAAAGCTTGTAATAAGGATATCTATCACAATAAATACTAATTTTCAAAGTTAATTAAACCAGGTAAAAGAAGTCTAGACATTACAGATGTGCATCAGAAACATTGTTCAAAATTTTGTTCATTAACGTGAACACAGTAGCTCATTCTCTTGATTAATTTACCATTAACTGTGCGTAACAGAGTATGACGTAGAATAGAGTTACATCCATTCCTTATTCTATTTTTCACTATTTCAAGAGGTTGTGTTTCAAGAGGTTGTGTTTCATGCACATACACATATCTTAATGGAACCACATATTTCTTCTATCTTGCAGGTAAACTTCTAAATAAGTAGGCAAGTCAGTTCGTAAAAAATCTAGATACATCACGCTGTTTAAGTTAGTTTCAAAAAAATATGAACCTATTAATCTGCCTCCAAGAATACTTACCACACGTTAACTTTATATTTTACTTGAACATTTTTTTGTCGCGTCCATCAACGATTTCTATCACCCCAATAGTGCATGTTGTGTCTATTGACACCGCTGCACCGCTTTCAATAAATGTCGCTTCGCACTCCACAGCATTTTATGAGATAAATATTTGGTAATTTCTTTCAGTATTGACATTTTTCCTACAAAATTTAGTCGCCGTTAACAATCAACTTTTCGAAGTTATTGTACTAGAATAGTTTCTACAATCGTGATATCGTTTATATTTGAAGATTGGTGTAACTGTAATAGAAGAAATATGTGTCCTAGCGCTGATTGCTCTTGTTGAAATGTGTGAATTCTCATTATTTACAGTATTTTCATTTCTCAGAGTTCTTCTTATGGTCGGGAAATCGCCTACCAGGGAATCTTTGGGAATACACTTTGCACGCTTTTCTAGCATTACGCTTGAATTCACCATAAATGAACAAAAACTTTTCTACAGTTGTATACTGAACCATGACGGTTCTTTGCTCGAGTGACGGGCAATTAATATTTAACTGTAAGACAACCCACAAATTGACACATTTGTGATTTTTGTTTCAATATGGGAAATAGTACAGACAAAACAGAATTTCGATATGACATAATAACATAAATTGAAGTTAATTAAAACCTTTATAAGAAAACATTAACATAGTTGATGTACAGGTAGAAAAATATTCAAAGAAATTAAGTTTCTAACACTTTTCTCAAAAATTTTTTTCCAATCACTCTGTAATAAGAAAGTTGCAAATCTAGGAAGTTTTAAGTGGCGCACCTTCTAAATGTTTCCATTGCTATTTAAGATATCAAAATGTTTTCATACCAGGCACATGCCTGTAGCTAATATTAGAAGGGGTATGCTGTGGTAAAATCAAACTGTCCATCCAAGGCTTACTTCGGGACTTACAGGCAAACAAAAGTGCAACTTTTTAACGCCTGTGACTCTACTATTTGACGAATAGAAAATGTTTTCGACCAAGGTTGATTGCAAAAATTAGACGACTTTTACATAGTATCTCTGTTTAAGTAAACGGCCTTAACTTGATTTTCAAACTAAAAGTAAGATTAACATCTAACAACCATTTTTACATCATCTTTACTGACGTGCATTTTATAAATTTGTGAATACAGATCAAGTTTCACCCTCTAACTCTATTTTCATTTTCTTTATGTGATATTGGTGTAACTCCGGAGACATGTTCACGTGTGGGCCAGGGCGTTGGTCGAATGTACTAGTGCTATCTCTGTCTTTATGAGAGCAGCAAATATTCAGTATTATAATATGTATAATTACATAATTATTAACAGGCTTTTATTAGTTTGACCTGTAACTTTGCGTGTGAGAAAATCAACTCAATTTCCACCTACTACCAGATATTGCATTGACTTGAAATTTTGCATGTGTATATAGTTGATATAACAATACGTTTTGTTTAACATGTTTTTATAGAAACATCGAATATGGCAAGTAAGTAAACAATTTAAAATATTAAAAATACGTTTTCAAAATTCAACTGGCTCAAAAAATGCACTAAGAAGAATAAAATAATGTTAATAATAATAAGTATTAAGATAATAAACGTAAAAACCTGGGCGCTCAAATACTTAGAAAAACGCGAAATTTCACTCCTTGCTTTTACGTTATTAACATAATAATAATTATGATTCACATTAATTACTTCTTTTTAGTGTAATTTTAAGTTTCAGCTGGTTTATAAAAGCCACCACACTAAAATCGAGACTTGATCCGATAATTAGTTATTTGACTGACAGTTGTCGACTTACACTGTTTATAATTCTACGCAAAAATTCTATAAGAAAATTTATTTCGATAAAATTATAAGTACCAATTATATTACATACGATGAAACGCTTAAATTAACAACACTGTAAAAAATAAAATTAACTTCACGACATAAAGGCGGTTTTACTTGTACAAAACTACTTATTTCATTTAACGATTATTCCTGACAAATACAGATTCAGAAAGTGTTGCTTTTGGTATTGAATTAAAACGTAAAGAAAGACGGAAACAAATTGAAATGCAGCAGACAGAGCTGCCCGCGCACATGTGGTCTCGCTTGTTCCTATTGCTATTACTAAGCGAACATTTTTCGAATCTGTATAATACCGAACGCAAAACTTTGGCCACAATCACTTTAGCAGTAGGTGAAAAAAGGAGAAAGAATCTCTGTGCACTCAACACGAAGTATTACATTATCTACGTCGAGTAAATTGAAATTTTCATCGATGTCCTTTGTTATACTTGGAATATATATGATATATTATTTAACGATCCGTATATGCTTTTATATAATAAATTTATCACAAAAATTTTAATTATATATTATAATTTATTATTGATATATAGCAGAATTATAAGATATATCAAAAAGTTGTCGAAACCGAGGAGTAGATTATACTTTTATGATTTAAACTCTGAAAATCATAAATTATTGAAAGAAAATTTCAGTTTCTTATACTTTTTCCCCAATAATCTACAAAACTTTTCCATCTCGATAAGAGACATTGCTATGAAAAACGACTCTTTATTTCTCGAAACAACTCCTATTTTGCAACGTAACGTATAAATATTAAAGTCGGGGAAAACTTGCAGATATTTCGTCTCAGGACTCTCTCGAGAGCAAACCAATCGGTTGGCTTTACGTTTCAAAGCAGAAATTCACAGAATTTCCATCACAATATCCCTATATTTGAGGGTATTACATGTAGGGGAGACCACTACTTTCCAATCCAACCGATTATCTTCCATTCTAAGTTCTTTATTCAAACCAGCATTGCCTGTCGAACTCTTTTGGGTATTTGACTTGATGTTATTGTCTCGCAATGTTTTCCTAGGTTTTGTGTTTGAAATTAGCTTTGGTGTTCTGAAAATAATATTTATTGTATTATTTGCATCAAACGCTGCCACGGAAAAATCACCGTGAAATAACAATGTTGTAGACAAACATCTTATCGTGATATAAGTAGGTAGGAAAAAATACGTACACATAATTTGTGTCAGGGAAAGACCGTTTTATTAATGATAAAAATAGACAGTAAGCAAGCACTTCGAAAACTTAAACCGCAATGGTTTAATATATACGTTTGTACACTTGCATGTGACTATCAGCAGTATCTTCTAAGCATCATAGCTTTTACTTGGTTCGAAACTTTGAAAAATAATATTTCCTTTTATAAAAAAAAATTCGCATTTAAATTGGTTCAACATTTTGTACTTTAATAGAGAATATTTATAACTAGTGAATGTGAATAACCAAAACCCAATTCCTATAATACATACTATTCACTACTATTTAGAACACACACAGACTCGTACTTTTATTAAGTATATTACAAGTAAATAGTTTGGAACTTGAATTCAGCATCAATGGGTTTTACTGATGTCAGGTAAAATAAATCCAGATTATGTGTTAACGATTCACATTGATTTAAATTCCAATTTATACACATATGTTTACTTAAGATACATGTAACTTTATAATTCTATTATTTGCATAATTATAAAAATAGTAAAGTATTATGTTAGATAATACTAAATTAGATAAATTCCCAATTTAGAGTTTGTTCTAATTGTAGTTGTTTGGATTGGCTCAGACTCAGACAGCACATGATATCCTGAGGATATCCTATTATAGTCCCATTGTCCCAGATTTGTGATTATCCCATAGACAAATCCCTAGGTACTTCCCGGGATGACCTGACTGGATGTTAATGTCCTGTAAAGTTCCAATTGTGGATATCCGTAGGATATCTGCCCAAAAAAAACCATTTTATTTTAAATTTGTTCTTGATGTATATAACATTTCAAGGTGTAACATAATAAAAGTAAAAATGTATTAATGAAATTTAAAATGTCAAGGAATTATTTTTTAGATATTTTATCACATATTATATGTAATAAACCTATTCTGAGAATAATATCCTACAGATAAATTCAGAATTTGTTAGTAAATTGACTTTTAAGATATAAATGTTATATCTGCAAAATGTCAACACATTTATTTTCATACAACTGAGGTAGGAGAAGCGACTTTTCAGGACTACAATACAAATGGTACAAAATGATACCTAGGAAGTCACCGGTCAGTAACCTAATAACTTAAATAGTCATTAGACTGACTGTAAATTTGCTTTCAAACGATATTAGCAGCTTGGAACTCTACTATATCTTTCAATGCGAAGGAAACTGTTAGCATTTATGCCAAAATAATATTTTTGCTACATATTTTTAAATTTAAATGCCCCAGTAGCTCCAAAAGGTTTACAAGTAGCAAAAATATTATTTCGGAGTGAAATGCTAACAGTTTTTTATGCAATAGTGAATGGAAGACTTAGTAGCATACCAAGTTGTTAACATTGTTTGCTAGCAATTTGTAGTCTGGCTATTACATAAACTACGGCCCTGGAAGCCTACAATGATATCCTATGCATAGCATAAAACAGATCCTTTAGGGATCCCAAGTTAATCCTGAGGTTATACAAAAATTCGTTTGTGGGATACCCTGAGGATACGGCAAGTAATGCCACTTCTGAATCCCAGAGATATCCCTCGCATATTGTGGGATATTCTCAGGATATTATTATATCCCAGCTTTTATATCCCTAGAATGAATGGTCGTAGGATAACCTCGTGCTGTCTGGGGAGTAACTTATAAACTACAATTGTTGCAAAAAAGGATTTCCGAAAGTAACTGAATTTTATATTGGACACGCACGAATAGGATTACAATTAAGTTTAGAGACCATACAACCATTTTTTGTATGAAAGAACTGTATGTTGCGCAACGCTAGTAGTGAACAATGTACGTTTGAAAATAATCATTAGATATACAACATGAAAACCTGTGGTAAATTATATTTTGTATCTATAAAAATTGTTTCTATGATCATTTCAACTTTACTACTTCAAATTTACATCACTTCATGATACGATAATAAATGAGTGTGAATTTGGAAGGTGATTTCTGGTCACTTTTAAAGTCGTCTGGCCAACTCTGCTTTGTACGAGTAATAAATTGTCAAATTTTGTTCATATTAAATATCTAAGGTACAGTTCAGAAATGTTCTTTGGATAAGATAAGACATTTATTGTAACTTTCCAACTTATTTATGTTTTCATTTTACATTCAGTGTTCAAAAAAATGCATGACACAAATTCAGAAGCATTATGTTAAAATAAGAGAAAAGTTGCTATGAATTTGAATTCGTCAGAAACCTACTATACTTGTGAAAAATATACAGAGTATATTTCTCATGCAGCCAACTGTCAAGTAAGAAAACTACTTTTAATGAAAGATATACATGGTGATTATTCTAAGAAATAATTATGGCGGAAATCTCGGAAAGTACTTCCGCATAGTACCCTTATGGGGCTTATTTTATATATTAATTTTTCTGTTGGGCCCCTTTGAATATTTTTTAACTAAAGTTATGTCAGGTTTTTCTTTTAGAAATAGTGACAATTATATTCAAAATATTATTCTCCCTCCTAGTATCTTATTAGATTTTATAGTGACCCTGTATATCAGGTTTCATCCTCGGTAATACGGTGGTACTCATATTTCTTTTTAATATTTTTCAACCTTCCCACCACCTTCACTCCATTAGTAAAGGGGTTGAAAAAATTGATATTCATTTGAAATTTGGCACACGAGGTGTAAATTGGGGAAAATAGGTAGAGCAAACTAATAAGAGTCCAGAAACTTTATTTTTGCATCTATGCTAAAAAACAACGCCTCAATTTTTTTATGACATCTGCCTCAAAAATTATAAAAATTCTATGACCATTTATATCCACATGGTAGAATGCAAATACAGTCAGATGTTTTCCTTTAAAAGACTAGGATTTCTCAGGCAGCGGTTTTTAACTTTTATTCTGGATAACTGTTTTAACGCTATGACTTTCATATGAACTTATATTATGAAAATTAAGTGAAGAATTAGTTATTCAAAGAGGTAAAAATTATTATTAAACTAATAAAATTATAAATAAATTGTCTAATTTGGAAAATAAATTTTATTGGATCACTATTACGAGTTATATTAAGTTTACTAAAGGGCGAAGTAAATAAAGTAAACAAATATAAATCTGACAGCTTAATAGGCTGCGTCTTATTCGTATGCATAACACTGTGTAAACAGGAGGGTGGATAAGACTAAGGGAAGCCGCAAGCGACACCTGCCACAATGCCACCTGCGTCCTTGTACAGAAAGCCAAGCAAATTTTCTCAACACTGGCTCTGTGATATTTCCTAATGAATTATTATATTAATAAAGAACTATCTAAAAGTTATATTCTACTGTATAATATAAAAATGACCGAATATGATGAGTAAGTATCTTTTAAAGTACAAATCTGAATAAAAATTGCTCCTGATTTTCTCTGGACAATTTTAAAATTTAATATATCGTATAAAACTCGTAGCAGTGGCCATAAATTTTCTCAGAGTAGGTTCAAATTCAAAACTGGACCTTTGGACATATTAATATACTATGCGTCATTTTATTCAAATTATCTATTCTCTGCGTGTTCGTTGTCTAAATATTATAAATCTGGTGTATCTTTGGCATCCTTGATTCATATTGTTGTCATGATAATTTTACTTACAATTTTAACTACAGATATAAAGTGACTATGATATGACAATAATAAATATGGGTAATAAATGGAAGTCGGAAGCAATGGTATTCATGAACAACTTCACTAAAAACAAAATAATTACATCTATTTCAAT
Organism: Stenurella melanura; assembly: GCA_963583905.1. Classification (NCBI taxonomy): domain Eukaryota; kingdom Metazoa; phylum Arthropoda; class Insecta; order Coleoptera; family Cerambycidae; genus Stenurella; species Stenurella melanura. Next base: position 59,628,149 of record OY757316.1, on the reverse strand, counting down.
CAAGGCCAAGCAAATTTCTAACCAAGGAATGCGTGAAGTACTTAGGGGCTCACCATGACAAATAAAAGTGACTTTCTTCAAATACATTAACATTAACGAAACTGTAGCATCGACTATTCTATGTCCTGGACTCTGTATCCGCTCTTGGCCAAGAACAGCAGAATAAACATACAAAACAAAAAATGAATCCACATCAGTGTACTGAGACCGGCCCTCACATAATATGCAGCGCCGGTATGATACAGTGCATCGATGAGGACAATTAAAAAACTGCGAGTTCTGGAGCATACATTTATGCACCTTATATCAAATTCATGTAGATACACCAGGCCCGTCGGAAATTATGAGTGAGACAAACAAATATTGAAATCTAAGGAAAATCACCCCCCTCCCCGCTCTTCAAAATGTCTACAGTAATGAATATTTAATTCTAAGGAACATCACCCCCCGCTCTTGAAAAGTTGGACCGAGATAAATATTCAATTGTAAGCAATACTTCTCTCCCGCTCTTTGAAATTTATATTGAAGATTGGTGGGGGTCGTATGTTATTACCCCGGGCCCCGATTTTCTCTCGATGGTCCTGAGATACACCTCCACAGAGATCGCCACGGATGCTCCAACGATTTAACACTAGCGGATTAAATCAAGATTATATCAGAGAAATTTTATCAATTTAAACTTGGTGGCAGACAACATCATGCGCATCAAAGAGCATAATGCATCATTTAGGATAAAACATAAATTACCATATCAGGCTCCGGTCATCTTGCGGCAACTTAATTAGCCAACACCCACCATTCTTACTCACACTAATTCTAACTTTTGTTAGTTTTTTGTTTGTCATTGTACGTTTTCGTCATAGGTTTTCGGTCCTTTTAAATTCATTTCCAGTGTCACGATTTTAGAACGGTTAATGAATATTTTGAAAAAATAATAATTTAAACAGAAAATTATGCGGCATAATTTAAACGCACGCACCCTCACATTGCAGGAAAGTTTTGGTTAGTGTTTTTTCACTGGCCATGAGTTACTACTACTTGTAGAATATGTAACACATATTTTACAATTAGGCTAGGGAAATTAGATCAAATTTGCCGGAATAACTGAATTTTGAAGCACAGCTCGGAGCGAGATGCGGTTTTCGGCATCGTTTTCGGACAAATATTAGGAAAAAAGTCTACATATAGTGAATAAGCCGGTCGAAGAAAATTCCATAGGGGGTGCATAAAATGCATCTAAAGTGCATAATTTTTTGAAAAATTCTAGAAATTGATAGAAAGCCGTGAAAATCTCGTGGGATCGCTTGCTGGGGGGCTTTTGAGGTCGCTGAATCCAAATCTGGCATGGAAACTTACCAGGGATGCTTGGGGGTGGCTCTTCGGGTAAAAAATTCGAAGTGCCCAAAAATCACGGGGAAATCACTTCCCGGGGGCTTTAGAGGTTGCTGAGGCCAAATCTGATATAGAAACTTACCAGGGATGCTCGGTGGTCATCGCAAAGGAAAAAATCTCGCACGTTTTCGATCCTCATGCACCCGTGCATTAGTATAGATATACATTGAAAAATTCCTTTCGTTTCGGAAAAAGCGCGAAGATTATCGCCGACAAATCAGAGAGCCTCGATACCGATCGGGCTCAATATATAAATAGTATTACTATATATTCAGGTAGCGGCAGCTGCGCAGTGTAAGTGGGAGCAGCTGTGTAACGTATTTCAATACTTAAAGAGAGCGTCCCCAGCAGTGCGTTACGCCTATTGCACAATCACCGATTTTGGACGGCCGGTAAAAAGTCGACCGATATTTTACCGGAACATGAAACTTTTCATACAGACCGTTATTTTCGCCTTCACTGGGTTCATCCTATCAATGAAAGAAGAGAAGTTGGATTATTCTACACGTTTGAAGATTTGAGAAATGATGGACATAAATTCTTTAACTATTTTCGCATGTCCATTGCTTCATTTGATGCTGTTTATTCTATTTGATCCATTTCTGATCCATTAAACATTTATCACTTAGAAATATAAATGCATTCGTCATTACAAGATTTAATTTAGAACCGCGTGTTCGTACATCTAGTAATATTAAACACTTTCAGTTATCATGAAATCACCTGGGTCATAGCAACATAACACGAAAATCAGCATTTAGATATAATAAAAGCACAAAATTGAATTACCTTAGAGCAATTCTAATTAATATTCGCGGTTACATAAATTTATTAAGGATTACCCGGGACGGAAACGCAAATGATTGACGACAAAATATGGGATCAAATAATATACAAATTAGCCAGTACGGAGCGAGTTTGTTGAATCTACGTAGTGCAATGAAAGTCCAATTACGATTAATTGATAGGGTGACTATCAAACTGATTGATAAAATAATTAGACAATAACAAGCATTTAATAAATTTTAACTAAGAAGTATTTTGACTACTCGACAAATTCCCTTTGTAGTTTTGAGATAATGAATTAGAATGTACACATTTTATTTAGCCATTTCCATTGAATATAAATTTATAGCATTAAAAGCACCACTGATTTATACGCATACGTTTTTTAAAAACCGAGTTTTAAATTGGACAGTCGCATATAGTTCTCATGATTTACAACAATAGACAGCAAAATATTTTTATACAGGTTCGTATTTAATTTGGATGGAATATCCGAAAATGCATATTTCTCTATTTCATTGTTAATAAATGCAATCAGATTTAAACGTGCCCTTATTAGCAGAATTTTAAAAAAGTGACGCATTTCTAAAAACAAATAACTGTCAATTGCGTGTTCGTGAAATGTTTTCTTAACCGCTTCTCAAGTCACCGAGAGATTCAAATAGGGTTAATAAAAATAATTAAAATTAGAAACTTTGTGTAGATAAATATTTTTTTCATAGATACAAACATTCGGTGCATTACAAAACGTTTTATAAAAATACATACCGGGTGTCCAGAATGCAAAGAATCTATACGCCCGTGCAGCAGATCATGGGAATCCGCTGGTTAGAAGACGGCCAACCACACCCAGAGGCACAAGCAGCTCCAGATCCTCGATAACGGGTAAGTATAACTTAACCGTTTTTCTGTTTCAGCCCGAACTTCAAGCCACGCTACAGGGAGACAATGACCAAAAACACCAAAATCACCCGAGGGGTACCAAGTAACCAACCAACCCTTACCCTAGCTCGTGCCGACCTCTGACACTAAAATAAGCGTCTTTGGCTGAACACAATCCTTGAGCAGTTCACACTTCCTTCCGACGAAATCTGAGCACATGATGCCCATTGGCACCCTGGGCTTCCGACTAGTCAACACCACCCAAACCGCTCCCGGGAGCCGACATGCCAGCGAAGAAAGAAGACCAAGAGAGAAGAGCGCCAGAAGAAACGATCCAGCTGGCAAACTCCAACAGCCAGGACAAGGGGAGGTCTGCTAACATCACCTACACCGTCCACATTTGCGGGCGGGGTAGGCGGAAAAGCAGGCCCACCCATTACGAGGCCGGTCCAGGTCTACAGCGATGATTGGGACAAAGAGCTCAAGCTCGACCCCTAATCATCCGAGACCGACATCTTTAGTCAAGAATATTGGCGTTAACAACGCATTCAAAGCACCTGTCTTCTTTTCCGCAGTAACAAAAATGTGGCAATATGATTATTAAATTTATACCAAAATATCTACAAAATATAAAAAAATTACCTTTGCCCCAGATATTCCTTAGATTTCCCCGAGATTTTCTCGAGATTTCTCTTCTGATGTATACAAGATTTTCTTAACGGTTTGCTGGAAACAAATACATGAGATTTTGGGTTCCGATGGAACAAGTGAGATTCGATGGATAATGATTTCTTGATCAAAGGTCCTTATGGGCCCGATATCCGTTATTCAATATATTCGAAACTATGGAGCAAGGAAGTTTTATTATTGAAAAGAGAAAATTGGCTCTCTAGCTCCGAAAATATCGAATAACGAACTTCACGCCTATACAGACTTTTGATCGGCGAACCATAATCTGTTAAATGCCAGTTAACAATATGCATGAAAAAGTGCTTCTTAAAGTCCTGTTATTGAATACTGAAAATTACCCTTTTGATCATGGAGCCATAATCTGTGGAATGCCGCTTGTTCTCTTAAAATCCACCAGAACTCAAAATCCCATGTAATTGGTGCCGAGACCTACGCGTGACGTGAGACGCGAAGTACAAAAAGTAGAATTTTTATTTTGGAAGTTAGTCTCGTGAGGTACAATAAGTTAAAAAATAATAAAGGTCATCGTGTGGGGTGTCAAATGAAAGCTTATTGAAGCACGCATTCAAAAATATATAATTTGTTTTCTCCATGTAATTTTTTAACACTTTCCAAAAAAACGTTTAAAAATGGCTGGGGAAACAGCTCCAAGTGTTCAGAATAATCTGAAGAAAATCTGGACATTGGGTATGAGGTGTGGATTAACGAAAATTACCGGGATTTTATTGTCTTACATAATGTCGACGATAAGCTTTGCGGTTTGGTGTCATTTGCTTGAAACACGTATAGATTATTATCAATAATAAAACAACAGGTACCTCTAACAGATAAATGTTATTAACAGATAAAATTGTATCAGCATATGTATAAATCTAATAGATTGATATTTAAAAACAACTAATGGTACCGAATAATAATCGAGCAAGTTCAACTTGCACCTGGCCGGTTCTTTTATGCATGATACCAACAAACATTTTTATTCAACAGTAGTGTAATCACAAATACTAATTTACCAAAGATATGAAAGTATAACTATAATATAATTCCACTTGAAGACAAACAATAAAGAGTCGAAATTTTCAGTACTTCTACTCACTGCAAAGTAGGATCATAAATTAATTAAAAACGTAATGCGAACGTAGTTTTTAATAATTTATTGCCGAGGAATATTTTACCCGAAACTGTAACAGTTTTATTTCTGTTCGTCACTTCAAGAATTATACAAAAAATGTTTTTAAATTACAATACAAAAGTCAACTTTTATGAAATGAGATAATAAAATTCATATATAAAATAAATTTTCATTGTGGTATCCTAGAATAATAATAAATATTGACATAGAGGACTGCAAAATACCCTGAAATTTCAATAATAAGTAATGAAACTAAAAAGTGTATCGAAAATTTTAATGTTTTGATTCAACTGTTCCACGCACAGCAAGGTAAGGTAAATACGTACTTACATAGGCTATTAAATAAAAAAGTACAGCTACGGAGGAATTACAAGGCTATATATCAATTTTATAATAATATCATATACAGTGTGACACACTTAAGATAAAGGCATCCCTGTATATAACTAATTACTTCCACATCCACGTAGTGGATTGGAAGTAGGTATAGTAATCCCAAAAAAATTTTCAAAAATTTTTATTCGTGAAATAGGTTTAGAATGTCATGAAACGTCGAGAAATTTGAGCGAAAAAAATTTTTCTGTCTGTCTGTCGGTCTGTCTGTCTGTCTGTAACTTTTTTTTTGTCCGCACGTTTTCTCCGGAACGATTTAAGATATTGACCTGGAATTTTGTACACGTATATATTATAACGAGATCTGGAACTGGATTGTTTTTTGAGGATATCCGGTGAAGGGTTGGGGGTTAAATAGGGGTAAATAGGGGAAAATAAGTAAAGCAAGCTTGTAAGAGTACAGAAACTTGAAATTCGGTGTATGTACTAGAAGTTAAGGCCTCAGATTTTTTAATAATATTTTTCAACCCCCCGCCACCGCTACCCCATTAATGGGGTTGATAAAATAAAGTTGAGATATTCATTTGAAATTTCGTACACGTATGTATTATAACGACGTCTGGAATTAGATTATATTTTGGGATGATTCCATTGAAGGTTGGGGGTTAATTTAGGGTAAATAGGGGAATATAAGTAAAACAAGTTGGTAAGAGTACAGAAACTTGAATAATTTAAACATACAGGAAAAATTATGCTTTTTAATGTTTCAAAAAGTTTTATTAAAACTCTACACGTGTTTCGGCTTATTAGGCCTTTATCAAGAGTACAAGATAATACTAAATTTAAAATGTGTTCCTTACTTATTTATACCTAATGGAAGGTATAAATTATTCAAAGCTTTTAATCTATTTATTACATGCAACTAGTTATATGATTCCTATCCTATGTAAATATACTACAAATAAGTTCTTAATGTTAAATTATTTTTTCTAGAATATTATGACCCATAAATAATGTTTGATCATTAGTTACATTTTTATGCTTTTTGACAGCTTTCATGATCTCAAATTGTTCTAGTAAATCTAACTTCTTTCCTTTATTTTCTGTATGGAGTAATTCGACTTCATTAAAATTAACAAAACGATTATTTTCTATGCAGTGTGTTGACATACCGGTGCTATGTATACCATTCGTTATTGATTTTTTGTGTTCAGCGAGACGATTTTTTAATTTACGACCAGTTTGACCGATATATATAGCATCGCAGTCATTACATTTTAATTGATATACACCTGTTTTTTCTAATAAATCTCTTTTGTCTTTATTATTAACTAACATTTTCCCTAGATTATTTTTATTAACAGAAATAGTTTTACATCCTAGTTTTTTCAGTTTATGACTAATTTTATCACTAATCTTAGGCCTATAATTAATACATTTATATATGTCAGTTCTTTGTGGAGTATCAGCATAAAATTCTTTAAGTAACTTTTTCTTTTGTTTATGTTTTATTAATTTATCTATGAGGTTTTCACTATAACCGTTGTTTCTAGCTATTTCTTTAATAGTGTTCACTTCTTTTATAAAATTATTCTTATTTAAAGGGAAGGTTAGCAGACGGTGGATAAATGAATGGAAAGATGCCATTTTTATTTGTGATGATTGCTTAGAGTTCTTGTGAATGACTGTGTCTGTGCAAGTTGGTTTACGGTAAATGTCAAACTCTAAGCTGTTGTTTCTATTTTTTAAGTTAACATCCAAGAAGTTTAAACCTTCCTCGTTTTCTATTTCTAGAGTGAATTGAATTTTATCGTGAAATGAATTCAGAAGATTTAAGAATTTATTAAGTTGTCTTTCTGTACCTTGCCAAATACAAAACACGTCATCCACATATCTAGTCCAGAAAAATACATTATTTATTAGGTTATTTTCGCAGTTAAACAACTTATTTTCAAAGTCTGACATAAATATTTCAGCTAATAACGGTGATATGGGGGAACCCATAGGTAATCCATCTGTTAATTTATAAATTTCATTATTAAATTGAAAGTAATTTTGACTCGTACAGGTTTTTATTATGATGTTTAATTGATTTTTTAATTCTAAATCAATATCAGATTGATTGATAAGTATTTCTATTATTTCAAATAATGGTTGTAATGGTATGGATGTAAAGAGGCTTTTAACATCAAAGGATACTAATTTTGCGTTGTTCGGAATTTTGAGATTTTTGGTTTTTTCTATGAATTGGAAGGAATTTTTAATGGCATATTTTGATTCAAATTTTGTCAGAGTGGGTAATAAGTTGTTTAATTCTTTACACAATTTATAAGATGGAGCATTTACATAAGATACTACAGGTCTGATGGGAATATCTTCTTTATGAATTTTAGGAAGTCCATAAAATAAGGGGGGTAGGGGGTTCATTGTTCTAAATTTATATGTGTTTTCAGGAGGAATGATTAGTGTGCAATTTTTTAATGTATTTAGTATATCTGCTTGAAATTTATTAGTAGGGTCGTGGTTTAATTTGATTATTTCATTTGAGCTTAAAATTAAAGATATTTTTGTATTATATTCCTCACTAGTTAAAATTGTTATAGTATTTCCTTTGTCGGCTTTACAAAGTATTAAATTATTATCAAGAATTTTATTTTTAATGCTATTAATAATTGATGATTCAAATTTATTACTTTTATTAGTGTCTACCTTATTGAATAAACTTGATATACCCATTTTCTCTTCAATTGGAATATTACTTAAAGAATTCAATGCTAATTCTGTGTTTATTGCTAGTAATTCGACCTCCTGTTTATTATGTAAATTCGGGGAATATTTTAATCCTTTTTCTAATAAACTAATTTCATTCCTGTTAAATTCGATTTCTGTTAGATTTACTAGTCTAGGGTAAAATTTAAAAGTTGAAGTAGAATTATTGCTCGTTGTTTTATTATAACAATTGGAAGAATTTGACTTACTCTTTATTAAATTCTGTAGTTTCTTATATTGCTTGAGATATTGTATTTGGACTAATTCTTGAATTTCTTCTCTAATGATGCGGTCCATATGTTGGAAAAGAAAGTAGTTTTCTTTATAGAGGAGCTCCGTATGTATTAGTTTTAAATGAAGTCCAATATTTTCTCTTCTTATGTACCATTGTTTTCGTTCTAATACTAGCCAAATTTTCAAGGTTTTTTCTACGGCCTGTTTTGCTTCTATTGAACCATGGTTGCAGTATATTTTCATATGCTTCGGTGTAACACTATTTTTTAGACACTCACTTATGAACCAGATATGATTCGAACACTTTTTTAACTTTAGTAAACATCTTCTATAAAACACCGCTAATTTTGCTTTGCTGGCAGTTTTAATACATTGGGTTGATTCTACGGTTGGTTCCTTGTGAAACATTCTTCAATAATTTAAACATACAGGAAAAATTATGCTTTTTAATGTTTCAAAAAGTTTTATTAAAACTCTACACGTGTTTCGGCTTATTAGGCCTTTATCAAGAGTACAAGATAATACTAAATTTAAAATGTGTTCCTTACTTATTTATACCTAATGGAAGGTATAAATTATTCAAAGCTTTTAATCTATTTATTACATGCAACTAGTTATATGATTCCTATCCTATGTAAATATACTACAAATAAGTTCTTAATGTTAAATTATTTTTTCTAGAATATTATGACCCATAAATAATGTTTGATCATTAGTTACATTTTTATGCTTTTTGACAGCTTTCATGATCTCAAATTGTTCTAGTAAATCTAACTTCTTTCCTTTATTTTCTGTATGGAGTAATTCGACTTCATTAAAATTAACAAAACGATTATTTTCTATGCAGTGTGTTGACATACCGGTGCTATGTATACCATTCGTTATTGATTTTTTGTGTTCAGCGAGACGATTTTTTAATTTACGACCAGTTTGACCGATATATATAGCATCGCAGTCATTACATTTTAATTGATATACACCTGTTTTTTCTAATAAATCTCTTTTGTCTTTATTATTAACTAACATTTTCCCTAGATTATTTTTATTAACAGAAATAGTTTTACATCCTAGTTTTTTCAGTTTATGACTAATTTTATCACTAATCTTAGGCCTATAATTAATACATTTATATATGTCAGTTCTTTGTGGAGTATCAGCATAAAATTCTTTAAGTAACTTTTTCTTTTGTTTATGTTTTATTAATTTATCTATGAGGTTTTCACTATAACCGTTGTTTCTAGCTATTTCTTTAATAGTGTTCACTTCTTTTATAAAATTATTCTTATTTAAAGGGAAGGTTAGCAGACGGTGGATAAATGAATGGAAAGATGCCATTTTTATTTGTGATGATTGCTTAGAGTTCTTGTGAATGACTGTGTCTGTGCAAGTTGGTTTACGGTAAATGTCAAACTCTAAGCTGTTGTTTCTATTTTTTAAGTTAACATCCAAGAAGTTTAAACCTTCCTCGTTTTCTATTTCTAGAGTGAATTGAATTTTATCGTGAAATGAATTCAGAAGATTTAAGAATTTATTAAGTTGTCTTTCTGTACCTTGCCAAATACAAAACACGTCATCCACATATCTAGTCCAGAAAAATACATTATTTATTAGGTTATTTTCGCAGTTAAACAACTTATTTTCAAAGTCTGACATAAATATTTCAGCTAATAACGGTGATATGGGGGAACCCATAGGTAATCCATCTGTTAATTTATAAATTTCATTATTAAATTGAAAGTAATTTTGACTCGTACAGGTTTTTATTATGATGTTTAATTGATTTTTTAATTCTAAATCAATATCAGATTGATTGATAAGTATTTCTATTATTTCAAATAATGGTTGTAATGGTATGGATGTAAAGAGGCTTTTAACATCAAAGGATACTAATTTTGCGTTGTTCGGAATTTTGAGATTTTTGGTTTTTTCTATGAATTGGAAGGAATTTTTAATGGCATATTTTGATTCAAATTTTGTCAGAGTGGGTAATAAGTTGTTTAATTCTTTACACAATTTATAAGATGGAGCATTTACATAAGATACTACAGGTCTGATGGGAATATCTTCTTTATGAATTTTAGGAAGTCCATAAAATAAGGGGGGTAGGGGGTTCATTGTTCTAAATTTATATGTGTTTTCAGGAGGAATGATTAGTGTGCAATTTTTTAATGTATTTAGTATATCTGCTTGAAATTTATTAGTAGGGTCGTGGTTTAATTTGATTATTTCATTTGAGCTTAAAATTAAAGATATTTTTGTATTATATTCCTCACTAGTTAAAATTGTTATAGTATTTCCTTTGTCGGCTTTACAAAGTATTAAATTATTATCAAGAATTTTATTTTTAATGCTATTAATAATTGATGATTCAAATTTATTACTTTTATTAGTGTCTACCTTATTGAATAAACTTGATATACCCATTTTCTCTTCAATTGGAATATTACTTAAAGAATTCAATGCTAATTCTGTGTTTATTGCTAGTAATTCGACCTCCTGTTTATTATGTAAATTCGGGGAATATTTTAATCCTTTTTCTAATAAACTAATTTCATTCCTGTTAAATTCGATTTCTGTTAGATTTACTAGTCTAGGGTAAAATTTAAAAGTTGAAGTAGAATTATTGCTCGTTGTTTTATTATAACAATTGGAAGAATTTGACTTACTCTTTATTAAATTCTGTAGTTTCTTATATTGCTTGAGATATTGTATTTGGACTAATTCTTGAATTTCTTCTCTAATGATGCGGTCCATATGTTGGAAAAGAAAGTAGTTTTCTTTATAGAGGAGCTCCGTATGTATTAGTTTTAAATGAAGTCCAATATTTTCTCTTCTTATGTACCATTGTTTTCGTTCTAATACTAGCCAAATTTTCAAGGTTTTTTCTACGGCCTGTTTTGCTTCTATTGAACCATGGTTGCAGTATATTTTCATATGCTTCGGTGTAACACTATTTTTTAAACACTCACTTATGAACCAGATATGATTCGAACACTTTTTTAACTTTAGTAAACATCTTCTATAAAACACCGCTAATTTTGCTTTGCTGGCAGTTTTAATACATTGGGTTGATTCTACGGTTGGTTCCTTGTGAAACATTCTTCAATAATTTAAACATACAGGAAAAATTATGCTTTTTAATGTTTCAAAAAGTTTTATTAAAACTCTACACGTGTTTCGGCTTATTAGGCCTTTATCAAGAGTACAAGATAATACTAAATTTAAAATGTGTTCCTTACTTATTTATACCTAATGGAAGGTATAAATTATTCAAAGCTTTTAATCTATTTATTACATGCAACTAGTTATATGATTCCTATCCTATGTAAATATACTACAAATAAGTTCTTAATGTTAAATTATTTTTTCTAGAATATTATGACCCATAAATAATGTTTGATCATTAGTTACATTTTTATGCTTTTTGACAGCTTTCATGATCTCAAATTGTTCTAGTAAATCTAACTTCGTTCCTTTATTTTCTGTATGGAGTAATTCGACTTCATTAAAATTAACAAAATGATTATTTTCTATGCAGTGTGTTGACATACCGGTGCTATGTATACCATTCGTTATTGATTTTTTGTGTTCAGCGAGACGATTTTTTAATTTACGACCAGTTTGACCGATATATATAGCATCGCAGTCATTACATTTTAATTGATATACACCTGTTTTTTCTAATAAATCTCTTTTGTCTTTATTATTAACTAACATTTTCACTAGATTATTTTTATTAACAGAAATAGTTTTACATCCTAGTTTTTTCAGTTTATGACTAATTTTATCACTAATCTTAGGCCTATAATTAATACATTTATATATGTCAGTTCTTTGTGGAGTATCAGCATAAAATTCTTTAAGTAACTTTTTCTTTTGTTTATGTTTTATTAATTTATCTATGAGGTTTTCACTATAACCGTTGTTTCTAGCTATTTCTTTAATAGTGTTCACTTCTTTTATAAAATTATTCTTATTTAAAGGGAAGGTTAGCAGACGGTGGATAAATGAATGGAAAGATGCCATTTTTATTTGTGATGATTGCTTAGAGTTCTTGTGAATGACTGTGTCTGTGCAAGTTGGTTTACGGTAAATGTCAAACTCTAAGCTGTTGTTTCTATTTTTTAAGTTAGTTTATTAGAAAAAGGATTAAAATATTCCCCGAATTTACATAATAAACAGGAGGTCGAAGTACTAGCAATAAACACAGAATTAGCATTGAATTCTTTAAGTAATATTCCAATTGAAGAGAAAATGGGTATATCAAGTTTATTCAATAAGGTAGACACTAATAAAAGTAATAAATTTGAATCATCAATTATTAATAGCATTAAAAATAAAATTCTTGATAATAATTTAATACTTTGTAAAGCCGACAAAGGAAATACTATAACAATTTTAACTAGTGAGGAATATAATACAAAAATATCTTTAATTTTAAGCTCAAATGAAATAATCAAATTAAACCACGACCCTACTAATAAATTTCAAGCAGATATACTAAATACATTAAAAAATTGCACACTAATCATTCCTCCTGAAAACACATATAAATTTAGAACAATGAACCCCCTACCCCCCTTATTTTATGGACTTCCTAAAATTCATAAAGAAGATATTCCCATCAGACCTGTAGTATCTTATGTAAATGCTCCATCTTATAAATTGTGTAAAGAATTAAACAACTTATTACCCACTCTGACAAAATTTGAATCAAAATATGCCATTAAAAATTCCTTCCAATTCATAGAAAAAACCAAAAATCTCAAAATTCCGAACAACGCAAAATTAGTATCCTTTGATGTTAAAAGCCTCTTTACATCCATACCATTACAACCATTATTTGAAATAATAGAAATACTTATCAATCAATCTGATATTGATTTAGAATTAAAAAATCAATTAAACATCATAATAAAAACCTGTACGAGTCAAAATTACTTTCAATTTAATAATGAAATTTATAAATTAACAGATGGATTACCTATGGGTTCCCCCATATCACCGTTATTAGCTGAAATATTTATGTCAGACTTTGAAAATAAGTTGTTTAACTGCGAAAATAACCTAATAAATAATGTATTTTTCTGGACTAGATATGTGGATGACGTGTTTTGTATTTGGCAAGGTACAGAAAGACAACTTAATAAATTCTTAAATCTTCTGAATTCATTTCACGATAAAATTCAATTCACTCTAGAAATAGAAAACGAGGAAGGTTTAAACTTCTTGGATGTTAACTTAAAAAATAGAAACAACAGCTTAGAGTTTGACATTTACCGTAAACCAACTTGCACAGACACAGTCATTCACAAGAACTCTAAGCAATCATCACAAATAAAAATGGCATCTTTCCATTCATTTATCCACCGTCTGCTAACCTTCCCTTTAAATAAGAATAATTTTATAAAAGAAGTGAACACTATTAAAGAAATAGCTAGAAACAACGGTTATAGTGAAAACCTCATAGATAAATTAATAAAACATAAACAAAAGAAAAAGTTACTTAAAGAATTTTATGCTGATACTCCACAAAGAACTGACATATATAAATGTATTTATTATAGGCCTAAGATTAGTGATAAAATTAGTCATAAACTGAAAAAACTAGGATGTAAAACTATTTCTGTTAATAAAAATAATCTAGGGAAAATGTTAGTTAATAATAAAGACAAAAGAGATTTATTAGAAAAAACAGGTGTATATCAATTAAAATGTAATGACTGCGATGCTATATATATCGGTCAAACTGGTCGTAAATTAAAAAATCGTCTCGCTGAACACAAAAAATCAATAACGAATGGTATACATAGCACCGGTATGTCAACACACTGCATAGAAAATAATCATTTTGTTAATTTTAATGAAGTCGAATTACTCCATACAGAAAATAAAGGAAAGAAGTTAGATTTACTAGAACAATTTGAGATCATGAAAGCTGTCAAAAAGCATAAAAATGTAACTAATGATCAAACATTATTTATGGGTCATAATATTCTAGAAAAAATAATTTAACATTAAGAACTTATTTGTAGTATATTTACATAGGATAGGAATCATATAACTAGTTGCATGTAATAAATAGATTAAAAGCTTTGAATAATTTATACCTTCCATTAGGTATAAATAAGTAAGGAACACATTTTAAATTTAGTATTATCTTGTACTCTTGATAAAGGCCTAATAAGCCGAAACACGTGTAGAGTTTTAATAAAACTTTTTGAAACATTAAAAAGCATAATTTTTCCTGTATGTTTAAATTATTGAAGAATGTTTCACAAGGAACCAACCGTAGAATCAACCCAATGTATTAGAAACTTGAAATTCGGTGTATGTACTAGAAGCCAAAGCGTCAGATTTTTTAATAATATTTTTCAACCCCCACCACCCCTACTCCAATATGAAAAGGGTTGATAAAATTGATAAAGTTAATCAAATTGAGATATTCATTTGAAATTTGATTCACGTATGCATTATAACGACATCTCGAACTAGATTATATTTTGAGATGATTCCGTTGAAGGGTTGGGGGTTAAATAGGGGTAAATAGGGGAAAATAAGTAAAGCAAGCTGGTAAGACTACAGAAACTTGAAATTCGGTGTATGTACTAGAAGTTAAGGCCTCAGATTTTTTTATAATATTTTTCAACCCCCACCACCCCTACCCCATTAATGGGGTTGATAAAACAAAGTTGAGATATTCATTTGAAATTTGGTACACGTATGTATTATAACGACATCTGGAACTAGATTATATTTTGAGATGATTTCGTTGAAGGGTTGGGGGTTAAATAGGGGTAAATAGGGGAAAATAAGTAAAGCAAGCTGGTAAGACTACAGAAACTTGAAATTCGGTGTATGTGCTAGAAGCCAAAGCGTGAGATTTTTTAATAATATTTTTCAACCCCCACCACCCCTACTCCAATATGAAAAGGGTTGATAAAATAAATTGAGATATTCATTTGAAATTTGGCACACGTATGAATTATAACGACATCTGGAACTTGATTATACTTTGAGATGATTCCGTTGAAGGGTTGGGGGTTATTTAGGGGTAAATAGGGGGAAATAAGTAAAGCAAGCTGGTATGAGTACATAAACTTGAAATTCGGTGTATGTACTAGAAGCCAAGGCTTTAGATTTTTTAATAATATATTTCAGCCCCCCACCACCATTATTCAAGGGGCTGATAAAATAAAATTGAAATAATCACATGAAATTTAGTACGCATATGTATTATAACGACATCTGGAACTAAATTATATTTTGAAATGATTCCGTTTAAGGGTTGGCGGTTAAATTGGGGTAAATAGGGGTAAATAGGGGAAAATAAGTAAAGCAAGCTGGTAAGACTACAGAAACTTGAAATTCGGTGTATGTATTAGAAGCTAAGGTCTCAGATTATTTATAATATTTTCAACCCCCACCATCCCTACTTCATTATTAAAAGGGTTGATAAAATAAAATTGAGATATTCAATTGAAATTCAGTACACGTATGAATTATAACGACATCTGGAACTAGATTATACCTTGAGATGATTTCGTTGAAGGGTTGGGGGTTATTTAGGGGTAAATAAGGGGAAATAAGTAAAACAAGTTGGTATGAGTACAGAAACTTGAAATTAGGTGTATGTGCTACCAAGGCCTCAGATTTTTTAATAATATATTTCAGCTCCCACCACCCCTACTCCATTATTCAAGGGGTTGATAAAATAAAATTGACATATTCACATGAAATTTAGTACGCATATGTATTATAACGACATCTGGAACTAGATTATATTTTGAGATGATTCCGTTGAAGGGTTGGGGGTTAAATAGGGGTATATAAGGGAAAATAAGTAAAGCAATCTGGTAAATGTACAGAAATTTGGGATTTGGTGTATATACTAGAAGCGAAGGTCTCAGGTTTTTTACTGGTAATTTCCTTATATATTGGAATGATATTATCCTATGATATCCCTATATTTTGGAATGATTCCGTAGAAGGGTTGGGGTTAATAGGAGTAACTAGGGGAAAATAAGTAAGTAAAGCTGGTAAGAGTAGAGAAATTTGGGATTCGGTGTATATACTAGAAACCAAGGCCTCAGATTTCTTTCTAATATTTTTCAAACTCTACCACCTCCGCTTCATTATTAATGGGATTGTTAACATAAAATTGAGATATTCACTTGAAAGTTAGTACACGTATGTATTTTAGTGACATCTGATTGAGATGACTCCATTGAAGGGGTGGGAGGTGGTAGGTTGTGAATAGTGGAAAATAAGTACGGTAAACTAGAAACTTCATTTTTAACGTATATGGTAGAAACTCTTCAAACTTTTGTATGACATCTGCCCCAAATATTATTAAAATTCTCTGACCAATAATTTCCACATACTACAGTGCAAATATAGTCAAGATGTTTCCTTTAAAGTGACTTGGATGAAGAATCTGGATGTGGAAGTAGTGATTCCTTAGGCAGCGGTTTTTTTAGAAGTAGATATTTAAATTTTGGTATAGGAGAACTTTAGGAGCTGCATTTCTAAGAGTACTCAACTCTAATACCAGGTGTAACCTCATCCTACTGCGACCTCGCGAAGAAGACAGATTCTCAATCTATTGCGTTCCAATGGATATCGAAAAAAGTTACTAGAAAAAGTTCTTCAGAACCTTATTCTAACCTTGGGTACTCAGTTTCGAAAAAAAAAAAAAATCGAATTTTGATTTTTTTGTCACTCTCATTCGAAAGTTCCAATGTTTTATCAGTTTTCACTAGTAAGCCATGAGAACAATAAAAATTGCCAATGTGAGAGAATAAGACAGCCTTGTCTTGAAATATATATACCAGAACTCAGGAGAGTTGGCAACAACAACCGTAAGGGAATTCTACTTGAAGGTGGGCTAGTTAAAAGAGACTACTTATAATAATTTGAATGGCTATTCGAATTTTGTTGAATAAATAATTTATGGTGGCCGTTCTTTAATATTGTCAATTTTAATGGTTTCCATTCCCCCCTCTTGTTTTTTCCTTTAGGTACTGACCAAAAATAGGTATAATATTTGAATACATTAGCTCTGACAATACATAGATGAGCAGACAAATATCATTTAAAAATAGATATGAAACACATCTACTTTCTACCAGACCCTAACGGGAGATTTATTCCCAACATTCCAACCACATAAAATGACCCCGCAGCAGTAGAGGACTTTAGCCGAAGTCTGGTCTCCCCCCACCACTTTTTGTGACCTTGACCTTGACCGTGAACGTGTATGCCGCTATGGCGTGACCTTGAGCTGTAGCCGGTGCGTACCCTTGAAGCCGGGTTGCATTTGACCTTGAAAAGTCCTCATGACCTTGGCCGTGAACGTGGAGGCCGCTCCGTGGCCTTGAGCTGTAGCCGGTGCATGTCCTTGAAGTCGAGTTGCATTTTACCTTGAAAAGTACATTCGTTCTTTAAATAAACGGTAAAGTGGGGCGACTCTTTCCGTTTTGTGACGTAACAACTCTTCTCTATAAAAGAGAATAGGCTATCAGGGCAAATATCATACTTAGTCTGATTCGGCTACAGTTAATAAGTGAGTAGTGCTGTGATCTTGAGTATTCCAAGTGAGTTAAATTCTGTAATATAATTATTTGTCATTCTTTCACTATACATAACCGTTCAAATATGAATACCAATATCAATTTATCAGCCCTTAATGAACGTATAATTGAAGACGTAGAGGTTCTAGAACAAAAACCCATTTCATCATTAACTTTAAATAAGATTTACGTCATAAAGAAAATGATGGTGGTTAATACACGGTTTGGTAAATCGATTTTAGTACATTTGTTTGATGAAGGTTCAAATAATACCTTCAAATCATTTTTACCTAAACGTATTGTAGAACTTTTAAGTGTACCTATTATAGATGAAATAAATTCAGTTGATGGTAAATACGCGTTGATTTATTTAGGTCAGAGTTCTCCCATATATATCGGTGCCAAATCGAGAACACTACTAAAATTCGAACTTATTTTTTAAATATGTTATCGAAGTTTCAAAACATTATCTAGTTAGTAAATAGAATATAGTAAAACAATGGCTGTGGTAGAAATATTACAAAATATAATCTTTTTTAGATTACTCATTATCTCACATCAAATCAGGCTTAGTTCTAGTAGGGTCTTGTCATCAAAGACTTGTACCACAAGTACTTCGATTCAATTTATTTACTTTCCATCAATAGCATCCATGTAAGTAATTTTATAATTAAAAAATATATATATTTCTAAATTTATTTATGTAATTTCCAGCTTTACTACAACCAACAAATATGTGGATGCAATATTCGGCACAAAGGTGGACAAAGGAGGAAGATATTAATTCGGCCATTGATAGACTGTCTTGTAAACTGACTGACCTAAGTTTGCATTCTCTACATTCTATGAACTATGATCTAAGTGTCAACTTCGATCCTGAACTAGTTGAACGTCTTAAGGAAGATTCTGAAAGGTATAATGCCGGTGTTAACCTGTGTGGCAAATTTTCATGTGGTCTCTTAAATTTAGAAGAATTTTGCGAACAATTGGTACAAATAGATTTAAAATGTTTTTTATATGATATAGAAAAATATCTACCTAAAAAAGTAATTTTAAAATGCCAACTCGAGCAATTTGATGAAGAAACTGTAGACAACTCAATTAGTAGTTAACCACTTATTGTTTTTTCATTTTGTATCGAAATATTTATAATAATAAATATGTATATTAAAATGTATTAATTAACTATATCTATTTTATTGTAAGGATAAAATGAAATAAATGAAACGCATTACTTGATCATACTTTTATTTTCCTATTCCTCTGATACATGTATAAAAAAAAAATGTTATTAATACTAAAAGATATTTATTGAAATTTTATATCTAAATCTACAATACATTTATTATGATAATGAACGTTTGCAAGAGCACAATGACTATAATTGGGTTGAATATGTTCCATACATCTTGGTACAGTCAATGATTTTAGACTAGGTATGCAGGGGGAGCTGTCATCTAGGTCTATGATTCGATTCCATCTTAGATGTTCCAATAGAATGTTTTTCTTTAGTCTGCCTTTGCATAAAATTATAACATCCTGTGGTGATATATGACGTTCATAATTATTAGCTATATTTTGACAAAGCCGTAGAAGTATCGTCGGGAATTCTGACAGTTGAATATATCCATCACTCCATTTTACGCCACCGTGATAGTTGTTCTGTAGCCATCGATACTGATTCTGTTCCCCTCGGGTTAGCGATGAAAAAGGATATGGAGGCTTGAAAAGGTAATGTGCTTGCTGATTAGTGTTACAGCACAGCACAGCCAACTCTTTCACTGTAAACATATTTTCTTTATATTGAAACCCTTGTAAGTCAACAATCAAAGTAGGGAACTCGTTACTTGATGACGCCATTATAATAGAAGATTTTTATTTAGCGCCGGCAATTCCAGACTGAACTGAACCATCCAATGCACTATAGCTTAAATATGTATCGTGAAGTATAAGTGCATATACACGAGTTTGTTCGGGGAACTTCGTCTTTCGGGTTTCAAATTCTATCTTTATATCGACAGTAGACGATTTCGTTGCATCTGGTTGGTGAGAACAATCTATGACAAACAGTGGCGATTTTCTGAATTCTGCAAGATCCATCATAGGTTCACCCATATCTTTATCATAGTAACTACGCTGGAAGTTTTCATATGCATAGTAAGCTGCAGAGTCAAGTTTCTTATCCAAATTTAAGTTCCAACGCTCATCAGGAAATACTTCCGCATTTAGATATAGTCGAATATTATTAATATCCGCATGTATAAATTTTGTCACATCTTTGCTTCTATCATCGGAATGACTATTGTTTTGAAATCCAATAATTATGTATCGAGGTCTCTCAAGACTGTTAGTGGTTTTAACGGCCCAGACATCTAAAACAGTATCGCGCAGAGTAGGTAGCTCATAGAGATCCCACATACGGTAAGCCATCTTAACTCTAACATTATTACTACTTTTATTAATTCTGTTTAATAGTTTAAGCTTTTGTCTATCCTCAGGCACAATATGCCTAATCTTCCATTCAATTTTGTTAATTTCTAAATCTGCATCAACTTCCCCAATGTAGGAATCTTTGAAGGAACGAGCTATTATTAAAATTAATTCCTGCTTCACATTTAAAATACCTTTGGTGTAGTCTTCTGCAAAACCCATAAGGTATTTAAGGGGTAGTCTACCACTAAACACATGGCTAGTACTATCTAAAATATCTTGTTTCTGTTCGCTGAGGCCCCAACCAGTAGTTAATAGTGATCGCAGATGTGTTTGCCCATATGATACCATAGTCTTCATTGTGGTAGTGATGCCAGGCTTCCTAACGACGGCCACTTGCTCACCGCCCATTTCATATCTAATCTCTTCAAAGAGGAAAGCTAAAGCATTATTGGATAAATAACACCGCTTGGTAACATCGTTAGGTGTAAATTTCCCTTCTATATAGATGTAACTTTCTGCAATATCGAGTATAAGGTCTTGAAAATTGATAGGGATACGTATTTCATCGGAGTTTCTATAATATGGTGACCCGTACGGCTTGTATGTATGCTCGTGTAAACTGAGAAGTGACTGATCAAACACAGGTTCGTCGAACACTTCGAGTTTTTCACTAGATGTAGTAACTGTCATTATTAGTTAATTTTCTCTGTTTTAATCCAATAGATTGAAGAAATGCACGGTCCTTTGCCGACAATCTATGTCTTAACTGTTTAAGAGGTATACGCTGAATGAATCGGTTTCTACAATCACCCTTCTTTTTATCGTTAAACACTTTATGTCGGTAATGTGCTAATCTTTCCTGATTATATCGAAAACCCATTTCTTTTGCTCGAAATATTAAAATTGTTTTAATTCTAGCTTCACAAAAATCTTTTCACCTCGAAAATTAATTAAATCTCCGTTGTCATCCAATATGCGTACAGTAATGTTGTCGATAAACTGGCGTCCTTCAGGTTTAACAGGCAAATATATGATGTTAGCTGGCTCCCTGGTAAGTTTGAATCCAGGTTCAACATCAATATCAAACTCGAAGAGTGTGTGGGATTTAAGAGCATTCAGATACGCTCCGGAAATGATGTTGCAATCTACACGTATCATTCTTACTTTCATTATATCAATGGGGAGTGTCGATTCGTGAGTCTTGTTTGGTGCTAAATATGTCGGTTCAAATCCCAATAGACTACCAATAGAGTTTGCTTGTGTAAAGTCAATTCCGTATTTTGACCGAATCTCACATTTCATTGTATTGTTGTTTGCTCGCAGTTGAAATAATTTTTCTTTTTCTTCATTTTTGTTAGTTGGCATAACTTTCAGTATTGCATTATATATTTCATCAATTTCATAGACTCCGTACGGTATGTGGATAAATGTGGGAGCTACTTTCGGTGAAGTCCTATAGCAAAAACCATTGTTTGTCTCATCTATATTAAATATAGAATTGTATGAATAAAATCCGGTTAATCCCAGACCATATCGACAGCTCATATCTAGTTCAATCGGGGGATAAAACTCTGCACTGAGCACGCTTGAGCGGCTTGATAAAGTGAAAGTGCGTGACATGACTGATGTTTTTGGAGATTGTGTCTGCCTTTATTGCGATTTGCAGCAGTAGTTGTGTATTAATCTTCTTTTTTTGGGTGGTGATGGAGATAGATTCATATCATTATTTGACGCCACGTTCACCCCGTCCACTTTACAGTAGCAGCAAAATATTTTTCGAGGGGACGGACCATCGTTAACATCAACATTATTTTCGCCTTCAGAAGAATAATGTTCTTGACAGTACTGGTATTTTAAAATATCAATGTCATCCTGAAGATGTTTGGGTAGTTTATCCCACACTAATGCAATTTCATAAGGGGCGCATGCAATCATTACTTCTTTAGGCATATCTGAAAGTTGCTGTTTACTCATCTTCAACAAGCTGCGTAGTCTAGAGAAAGCAATCAATGAGTGGCCCATCCGTTTAATTGCCTCTCGATCCATCGATGGGGTCACAGATGCCATTTGGATAGTTTTATTTAACTTTCGAAGAAAGAAACTTTAAGCACAAATGGCCACACCACACTGTGTTGAAATTTTGTTGACGCTCATAATTGTAGTAGATTTTATCCGTAAACGTTGAACCATTGCGCAAGTACAGAATTAATTCTCTTGGTGGGGGTAAATCGCCAAAACTATCGAAATATGTGACCAAACTACCACGTTTTTTATATGCCACCCAATGTGTTCCCGGGCCATCTATAGTATCCAAATTTATGATGGCGGATTCATTACGATTTGGCCCGGAATTTGGTAAAGTATCGCGCATAAATATACCCCGAAAATATGGCACCTTCATCTTCTCAGCATAATATTTAAGATCGATGTTGGTGAGAGGTTTTCGAGGCAGTGTGTCTAGTAGTTTTTTGAACTTTGTGATTTTAGATAGAGGCCCAATCCCTTACGATATGGTTTCAAATATAGTCCCTTGCCACTTTTCCCAACAGCAATTGCCTCCATATGTCTATTATGGCGGTTTGTTTCTGCCAATTCCTCTCTGCCTTTTTTCACGTCATTTATAGCCTTGGCTAAGCCTACTGCAGAGCCTGCTAAACTACCTAACGCCGATAAACCAGCAAAAATAGGTATTAAGGGTAGAATTCCACCAACTTTCGGAATCGGTATTATGCGAGGTGTACGGATATTGCGTTTTCCTCCAGCTGATCTCATGTGTCGTCGTGCAGCTTGAAGCGCTACTTGCATAACTTTTCTAGTATCCTTAGCTACAGATCGCTTACCACCGGCTTTACGCAGATCATCACGTACCTTGCGTACTATTCCAGCCCCGAATGCTACCTTTCTAACATTATTCTTCCTGCTTTTATTCTTCTTTTTATTTCTTTTTGTAACACGAGATGTGTTTGATTTACATCCCATACCAAGACGTTGTTTTCCCTTCATTATAGTCGTAACCAACCACGCGGCAGCCTTTTCTTTTAAACTTGCCTCTTTGGATTTAACTCGATTCCACGCAGCTTGTTCAAGTTGATAGTCTGCTCTATGTCGGGCTGATAAATCGTTCGAGTTTTGATCGTATGCAATATCGTGCTGCTTGCATGCAGCGTCGAGTTTATTTATACCTGGATCGCCTCGTGCTAATCTTTTTTTTAATTTAGTACCTGGACCACAGTACTGGTAACCGCCGGGTAAATGTAGTTCAAATGGAAACTTATTTATTAGAGAATTAACTACCCCCTTACCGACCTTTAACAGGGTGTCTACTAAATCTTAATCTTAAAATTCCCTGACTTTTCCAGGTTTTCCAGACATTATTTTATCTAAATTCCAGGTTTTTAACTTCTTACATTCGAACAAGTATGAAAATATGTATTCACGTGAAAAAAATATAAACAAATTCTATGAAACGGTTAGAAAAAATTTTTGGTTTTTATTACTGAAACATTTATTTTCTAGAACCCAATTACGAGCTGAATTATTTCTACAAAAATTATCATTGTTTTTTAGTCTTTAAAGAAGTCTCCCTTTTTTTAATCAGAATTACCAACAACAAAATATATAGAAATAGTGAAATAGTACAAATAAAAAATCTATCTATAGTACAGGCAATGAAAGCAAAATATTGTAAAAACCTCGGAAAAATTAATAAAAGGATCATCTCTGGGGTTTTAGTAGGTACTAACCTGTAGAATAGAATGATGCATTCTTTGCACTTCCAAGTTCCGGGAAAATTCAAAAAATTTGGAAACACTTTTTGATTTTCAGTTTCTTTGCTCTAGCGGCTAAAATAATGAAAATAGGGAAACAGGTTTTAAACAAAAGTTGTAGCTCGTCTCTTTCTCTACAAAAAAGGTCTTTACACGTTTTTATCTTACTTAAGCCGTTTAGGGGATAAATCCAGTTTTCCACTTATAGTTTTGAGCCGCTCAGAAATGCGCGTAAAGTGAGAATTCTCCGGGAGTTTCGTACGACCAGACAGATCGATCGATAATTCTTACTATTCAGAGCCGCTAAAAAAATGATGTGGATCTGCTTTAATGTGGAACTAATCACAAAATTCATACAAATTTTTATCATAGAGAAGAAGTATTAGAAGATGGCTTAGCAAACTTTATACAGTTAATTTATTCATATCTTTGAATTTTATGCATCCTCCCTATTTCTCCCGTAACAATGGGTGCTTCTTTACTTCATGAATTCGATTCCACGCACTTTAGTTTATATTTCGTGAAAATCTCATTGAAGAATGTTAAGAAACAAATAAGTTGTATATGTTTTACTGTATAATTGTGCATTTTCTGAACATGTATGAATAATGTAGACAAATTCAAAAAGTACTGCACGCATTTAAAAAACTCTAAAGTCATTCGAAAGAATATATCGTATTGTACTTATAATCCAGAAATTAAGACTGTGCTATTATTAATTAATTAAGATATAGCGAATTAAACTCCAAAATTTGGAGAAGACTGATCAATGAGAAATATACCATCTACTTAGATCGCAAGGCATATTTTTCTAACAAAAGTAATTGCAATAAAATGTAATTGAATTAATATATCATTATATAATAATATATTGGCAAAATAAATTATCATTCTAACGACTCCCGGCAAATATATGAATAAATCTGTGGTTCAGCTGTACAAAGTTTACTAAGCCATCTTCTAACACTTTTTCTCTATGATAAAATTTTTTAAGAATTTTGTGATTAGTTCCACATTAAAGCTGAGACTTTTCGCTACATTTTATGTTATTTTAATTTTTTTGGGGCTCTGAATAGTAAGAATTATCAATCGATGAGCGTGGTCATACGAAACTCCCGGAGAATTCTTATTTTTCGCACATTTCGAAGCGGTCCAAAACCATGAGTGGAAAATTCTATCTTCTATCTTCTAAACCGCTAAGTAAGATAAAAATTAGTAAAGACCATTTTTAGAAAAAGAGACGAGCTACAACTTTTGTTGAAAACTTTTTCTCTATTTATTTTGGCCGCTAAAATAAAAAAAAAAAGAAAATCAAAAAGTTTTTCCAAATTTTTTTGAATTTTCCCGGAACTTGGAAGTGCAAAGAATGCATCATTTCATTCTCTAAGTTATTACCTACTTAAATCCCGGAGATGATCCTTTTATTAATTTTTGTTATGCTAAATGGCTAATTTGTCTGTACTACTATTCATATATTATATTTCAACGCAAACTATATTAGTTATGCAGAAGCAGAACTGCAGACATTACCACAAAGCGGCGCTGCTGATTGCGGCCAGACTATCTGAACTACCATGAACAATCAACTCTGGAACTACTAGCAATAACTAATAACTGGAGAAGTGCGCTCGCGCATTCATATAGCTATATAAAATTTATAGCAAGAAGTGTTCATAATCTTCATATTCGAAACATTTCTAACAGATGATTCAATAGTTTGTATTAATAATTATCTGAATGTACAAATTCCAGGTTATACTGCTTATTTTAACAAATTCCCTGATATTTCCAGGTTTTCCCTGACTAATATAAATTCCCTGACAATTCCAGGTTTTTCAGGTTTTCCAGATTAGTAGACACCCTGTTTAAAAATCGGCTGTTCTTACTTGTGCGCTGCTTGACTAACAACATTTAAATAACAATTGTAATGCATACATCTATTTATATAGTCTTCAACCGTGCTACGATGCGCATTGTGAAGCAGAGCCAGAATTTTTCTATAGAAAATTTAGATGAAAAAGTTGGATGTGGATTGCAAATTGAATCGCGTCATGGGCCATTACTTCCATCAACTGTTCGTGGACTACTTATCGGCCCGAGTAACTGTGGCAAGACGAACTGGATGATATTTTTGCTTACTCACCCCCTTGGATTACATTTTGAAAATGTATACCTATATTCAAAGTCCTTATATCAACCCAAGTATGAGTTCTTACGCACCATACTATCACCGATTAAGGGATTAGGGTTTTATACATTCAGTAATAATGCGGAAATAGTACAACCGTCTGATGCCAAGCTCAATTCTATTTTTATATTCGATGACGTTATATGTGAAAAGCAAGACGTAATTCGTGCATTTTTCTCAATGGGCCGTCATAGAAATGTAGACTGTTTTTATCTCGCACAGACATATTCTCGTATAAATAAACAAATCGTAAGAGACAATAGTAATTTTTTAGCTGTATTCAAACAGGACGAAATGAATTTGCATCACGTTTTCTCTGATCATGTCTCACCAGATGTATCTTTTAAGCAATTTCAAGAAATGTGTGCCCAGTGTTGGAAAGACAAGTATGGTTTTCTTGTAATTGACAAAGATAGAGATGTGAATGAGGGGAGATATAGGAAAGGACTTGATAGTTTCATATATCCATAAAGTATAACAATTAAAGTTTCAATCGACCTGTGGACGGCGTCGGGACTACTTCGTTGAGGCTAGACATTGGAAAAGAAAATGAAAGACCATAGCAATATCGATGGAGACATGGCAAGGGAAGTAAACCTCAAACGGCAACTAGTTGAAGCTACTGATTCTGTACGTAAAAAATTTAATTCACTGAAGAGTAGAAATGTTGAGAGTCAGTTAGCACTTGAGAAGATCTATGAGCCCATAACAAAACCTTTAAAAGTTATGTCATCTGCCTCACAGATAAAATCACATAACCAGACACCACCAACACCGACACAATCTCGAGATAGTAATAAAGCTACGGCCAGTATGTTTAAAGCGACACCTGAAACCAGTAGCGACGATGGCGAGAATAATGCAGCATATTATATGGAAACACCACCAAGATCGTCGTTAATGAGTACCCCAGGCTCAGAAAGATCCATTGGCAGTGTAGAAGAGAAATGTGCTGTAATCAAACAACATCTAGAAAATGTAAAGTCCGGCAACTATAAATATGACACTGTATACGGTGTTCGTCTAGACCCCCATACAGGCAAACTACATATGGGTAATGTCGAGGTGCGGTTTTCTAGTGGGGATATTACGTTGTGGAATGGTAATAAGTCTCTAGGAACGTATTCTGGCAGTCCTAAGTTGTACGATGTAATATTTTTGAAGTACCCATTAGTTCTACGCAGCGATGAAGTATCTCTTTTTGACGAGGAGTATCAAATATATGGCGAAATATTAAAAAAGACGAGAGCAGCATATAAACACTATGATATCAAAAAGGGTTTGAATAAAACTAAATGGAAAAAATTCAGTGACATTATAGAGCCACTAACATCTTCTACAGTAATGACGAGATCCAGAACTGGTTTGGGCTTTCCGCAAATGCCACTTCAGAAAATATACAATAGTAAAGGTGTCGACTATGTTTATTGGAATAAGCCAAAAGAGTTGGTAGATCGTCTACGTCTGCTGTATAGCTCAAAAATGGCAGGTAACAGTGGCGTTAATAATGAAATAATTAGTTTGTTGGAGGAAATGAGAGAAGAAAAAATAATCTATTAACATAATTATAATGGGGAAGTATAATATACTGTGAAATGCTTAAATCAGATCAGATGTAATTAGAAATGCTACCTGGTCACAACACAATTGATAAATTTGGACGCAGAAGAGGCGGCGCTAATAAATCATTAGTCGTGCGTGGTCCACCAGGTCTTGGCTTTAAGCTAACTACAGATAATCACTTCGACATTCAGAATAAACGTTTAAAGAACATTGGAGAACCGGTAGATAGTCAGGATGGGGTAACACGCAACTATGTTGAAGAGCGACTTACTACCTTCTTTGCAGACATCCGCAAGGCTATGGATGAGGCCACTAACTTAATTATCACAGCAATGGAAAAGTATGTTAATGGTCAAGTTTTGTTAGCTGTTGCTACTGCAAAAACTTATGTAAATGAGGAAATTCCGAAAAAAATTGATAAAGGAAATGTACGGGTTGTTGCAGAGATGAAAAAGTATATTAATGAACAAATACGAGCGAATATTGATAATGAACATAAAACAGTGGAAAATTCAATTTCTCAGCAAGCTAGAGAGCTTCAGAAAATAATTGACAAAATTAATAAATTAGAAGAATTAACTTATTAGAAATTAGTCTATCGGCAAACATGTAACAGCTTAGTGTATTCTCTGCACACCCATTCGATCCAATAAGTTAACATGGAAATCAGTGCTACAAAGAAGGCCATTGTGCAGGAACTGCACAGGTTACCCCGAAAAAATTTTCGTAGAAGAAGAACAATCATCAAAGGGTATGCGGATTTATGGCAAATGGATTTGGCTGAAATGCAGCCATATGCGAACCTTAATAAGGGCTATAGATATATCCTCGTAGTGATCGACTGCTATTCAAAATATGTGTGGACAAGACCCCTAAGAAATAAAACGGGTATAGAAATTACGAAGGGTATGAGGAGCATTTTGCAAAAATCAAACTACTCACCTAAGAATCTTCAAAGCGATCAGGGTACGGAATTCTACAACAAAAACTTTTCCACTTTAATGAAAAAGTATGGCATTAATCATTACTCTACATATAGTACGAAAAAAGCAGCAATTGTGGAGAGAGTGATACGAACATTAAAAAATTGGTTATATAAAGAATTCTCAGCCAGAGGTAAATACAAATGGTTCGATATTCTATCCAACGTCACAAAAAAGTACAACAATAAAGTACATCGAACTATTGGCATGAAACCTGCTGACGTTAAACCAACCACATGTTTAAATGTGTATAATCACATTAGGATTGCTTTAAAACCCAAGTTTAAGGTTGGTGACATAGTTCGAATAAGTGCATACAAAGGTGTATTTGAAAAAGGTTATACAATTAATTTTTCAACTGAACTTTTTAAAATTGTGAAAATAAACATAACGAACCCAACAACTTACCAGCTCGAGGACATGCATGGACAACCAATCAAAGGATGTTTTTATGAAATGGAGTTACAAAAAACTAAGTATCCTGACATATATCTAGTGGAGAAGGTTTTAAGAAAGAAAGGGAACAAAATATTTGTCAAATGGCTTGGACTTTCCAATGAACACAACTCTTGGATTGACAAAATGGATGTCGTTTAATTTATTAAATGTAAAATATGCATAATCAATTTATATATTTACTTATGTATCAGTAATATGGAAATAAAATATGTATACTATATTAATGTGTTTTATTTAAACGTATAAAATTCATTATTGAATTGCTTTATTTCACTGTAACAGTATTTAGATTTTATATTTCGTTAAGTTAAAGAGAAGAAAAAAAACGAATTAATATAAATATATTTTATTTTAAGCAAAATATGTAAAAAATACAAATTATTGTAAAAAAAAAAATTCTTCATGAAATCCCACGCCTTAACATTCGAATTTCTCGATTCCAGGACACCAGCATTTTCTATTGTGATGCAACATATCCACATAATAGTGACCGACATTTTCGCACAATAGTTTATTATGTCTACACTGGCTGCATATATTATTCCAGCAATTGCTCCCGAATTTATCACATGCCATACACCGCTGCCTTAATGGATGGTCCACCATGCAAACACCACAAACATCTCTCATTATTCCGAAGTTGCTGCGAGCCAACATTTGAAGACATTTACGACACTGACGTTCCCCAGCTTTTCTTCCTTGGAACCTCTGAATTGACACAGGATTCTCCATTACACAAATTCCACACAAGCCCGTACATGGATTGAAATATTCCTTCGGCCAGGAAACGTAGCAGTTATGACACACCATTTGGTCATTCATTCTAAAAGGATATGCTGCAATGGTTGGTTTTGACTGCCACTCTTTTGGAAAAGGCATTTTTAATACTTCTTAATACTTTACAATATGTGCAGTATGAAAGCAGAATAATAACTGTGCTCCTCATTGTGTTCATTCTCATTTAAGTAGATGCTGAGGGCGCTGACGTCAGAGATGACATGACGTCATCAACTATATATAAACGAGGAGGTGACTCGATTCAGATCAGTTGATTTTCAACACCGAAAGAGAACTCCTCACGTTTACGCGAAGTATACTCTATAGCAATTTTTTATTTTGCAATGGCTGCCCCCCAAAGATTGATGGCAAGTGCTCCCAGAGGATGCGCCAATCTAGACTTTTTAGATTGGCTGTCAGAGGTTGACCTGTTAAACAACCGATGGGACGATGAATTCGACGAAGATGGTGCCGTCGAAGCTGACGCTGATAACCTCGAAGTTGGCGCTGAGGACGTAGAAGTTGTGGAGGTGAGAGATTTGTGGAGCGACAACGAGGAAGAAAGCCACGACGAGGAAGAGAGCCACGACAAGGATGAGAGCCACGATGAGGAAGATCATATTCCCATTGGGGGCGTCGATATCCAAAATCATATCGACGCGGATGATGATGGCATCGAGGATCAAGAAGAGGATGTCCAAAATCATATCGACGCGGACGATGATGGCATCGTGGCAGACGCTTCCGACGATGAGGATCAATTGCAGCATATCCACAAATATCTGCAAAGAGGGGACGCCAGAGGGGAGATATTCTGCACCACCATGGCATACGTAGTTGTGGATGTGAGGGGTGGTGCGGAGTATGAACTTTGCTACTGGTGTTATGTAGGTTACCAAAGACGTGTCGAAACGTCACTTCATCGCCATGTTGACCTACATAGCACCACACGCTTTGCCGATGGTGTCCGGGTATATTGCAAGTGTTGCGGTGATCCACTACACCAAATAAGACCGGTGGAGGTGTGTGTTACTTGTAATGGTAATGTGGATATGTAAATATGTAAATGGTTTAGTGTTAAGTTAGTTTAGTTATGTTTTATTTTATTTTATTTTATTGTAAATATACTTTTTTATTGTAAATACACTTCTTTTTTTTTGTCGTAAATATAATTCTTTTTTTTTTGTAAATAAATATTTCTGTTATATGAAAATGTCGTGTTTTTATTTTACATCTTGTAAAGTCTAAAAAAAATAAGATATAATTTAAAATATCTGTCTATGTGGTGGAAATGCTGCTATGATAAAAATAATCTGTGTATAAGAAACAGTCTACCACCTCACTCTTAATGTACGTTGTGGTGGTTGAATGGCACTAGTATAAAATGAATATGGGGTTGGTATAGGCTAGACTGCTATAGTAAAGCGATATTATGCTACTCAAGTGAAGAAAAATGTACTAATTTCTTATTATGTAAGTCAATTTACCCCACTTTATTTTGCACTTAAAATAGAGAATAATAAACAAATAATTTCTTAGAATCGATATATTTATATTTACATAAAAAAACATTTGTATAAATTATTAATTACAAAAATTAAATATCTTCATCATCCATATATTCATGATCGGATACCTCGTCACTATCATAGTCGTCCACATTTGGAATGGTCTCCAGACTCCAGAGTGACGGTGACCGATCCATCGACCCCATAGGCTCCACTCTACTGTCTCCACAGTCCTCGGTCGTACTATCAGGCACCTGTGGGGTGTCCTCAATATCTTCCAATGATGGTAGCGGTGGTGGTTCCCATCGTAGAAAGAACTCTGCCCAATAATCTGATCCAAGTATCGGATCACTGCTGGACGACACGGTGGGATCTTGAATCTGAGTATTCATGGTGAGAGCTCTCTAATACAGAACTGATAAAGAATAGAGAATTCTCTCAGTTTTAAGTATGTCAGTTTACCCCCACTTTCTCTCCCACGTTTACGATAGTGGTGGCGACGGCAATGTTACCATGAGAAAAATCCGTATATGATGAACCTAGTACCCACAATTCTTGCAAATGTTGGTTATAATATAGAGTGGGGGTCCATTTATATAAGAAACTCCCCTCATCATGTTTCTCAGTTAAACTGCAAAGTTGCAAGAAATGGCTGCTCAAGACAATACAATAAGTTCCAGCGACTGCGCAGAGTCGACAATGCCATTCTGGGAATACGAATACAGAATGGCCATGGAGTACAGAGATAACGGTAAGATGCCAGACAGCAGTACCTGGTCTGTGCCGTTAGTACGCTACTTGGATGATCTAAACCAGGATGGTCCTGATGGTTCAGAATGGTGGAGACCATTGGGAGTTGAGCCACCCAGTAGTCCTAGCTCATCTATAGAGGTAGAGCCGCCTAGCAGATCTAGTTCACCGAGTGAATGGTCACTGAACAGTGGGTCAGAAGACGAAGAAGAAGAAGAAGAAATAGATGTATAACTTTTTATGTTATGTAATAAAAATAAATAAATTTGTAATCTTTCTATTTTTTTTATGAGTTATATAATAAAATATCAGCACAGAAAAAGTATTTTTTATTAACAAATATTTGCTTAAATTACCAAATTATACCATTATAATTTTGAGTTGAGAATAATGTAATCAAAATAAATACAGTAATTAAATATAAAAATATGTAACAGTGCGCCACTGACCGATTGCATTATTGTTATTATTCTGTTATTATTCTACCGACCTCTAAATGTCACCCAACGAAGTAAGTTATTTTTGTAGACATATCATAGGCAACTCTATACAGGAATACAGTTATTATTCTAGCGACCGCTAGATGTCTCACTAAGTAACGTGACGTATGAAAATAAAATAACGTTTACAAACCAATACAATACATTCATAAAAATAAATAATGATACAAAGGTATGTATAATTAATAATAATTGTTAGAACGCGCGCATGTAAATGAAATGGTAAAATAGGTAGTGTAATGAAATGTTACAAAAAAATATGTAAAATAATGTGTACTCTCGCAGGAGTATAGAAATAAAATAACACTATTTGTGTGTAGTAAAATGCACCACACAAAATATATAGAGGTATGTATAATTTTTTTTCTCACGGGAGTATAGAAAAAAAAACAGTATTGGTGTGTTTTTATTATAAATTATTATATTATATTTTATTTTATTTCCAAATATATGTTTACGCTGTTACAAGAAATGAAAGGGAATACTCTTTTTAACATACCATTTATTTACGTTACAACCTAACCTACAGAGAACGAATTATAACTATTTCTAACATTTTTTTAACACAGCTTTCACATTACCAATATTTTTTCAATGACCTTACATTGTTTTTTCACGGCCTTCAACTTTTTTTCAACCTTTGCTTCAGCGACCTCTCGTTCGTCTGCACCTGTTAATAGATCGGTGTAATGCGAAATAGTTTGTTCTTCGGCTTTGATTTTTTCATTTTCTTCCTGTATTTTCTTTTGTGAGGCTTCGATGTTTTGTTTTGCTAAGAGAATGGCTCGCCTGGCGGTATCGTAATTTGTCATCACCAGCGCGGGCGGACGTTTTCTCTGCTCTTTCACGCTTCACTTTTTCCAGTAATTTGCCGAAGTTGCTGAAGATGTCTCTATCATCGATCTGAGAAAAAATCTCGTGTTCTTCATCGGAAGAGTCGCTTAAATTAACAGGCGATGAACGATGAATGCTGTGCTGTGGTCTCGATTTCACGACAGGCTCCTTACCTTTTTTGGATTTTTTCTGCACACTAGGAGTAAGAGGAGCTGGTTCTTCCAAAATGTTTCTAAGGATGCTACGATGATCATCCTTCTTGGATTTCGCCGCCTTACCCTTTTTTGAAGAACGATTATTCCTAGGAGCCGGTCTAGAAATCCTAGAAGGACCTGGTGAATTCTTAGACTTCTTGGGTGGTTGAAATTCATCCCCTGAATCTTCGACAACGTCAGCATTATTCTTTCTGGCGAATGCAGGAAGGGGCAAATCAATCGGCTCTTTGAACTTGCCTTGGTCTTTGACGCCACCGACATTGGGACCCGCGTCCTGAAGTGGCACAGCAGCTTCTTCTACCACATTACGTTCCACCTCATCCAGGATACGATACAACTCCGGATTGTATTCTTCAATCACATCCTGGGACAGGTGGTAATCCACGTCGATGTCGTCAAAAGTAGCACCCACATCGATGTCGTTGAAGTTATTGCTACCGCCACCACCACCACTGTTTGTACGCACGGCGTCCTCCTGTGATGGCCTAAAATTCGACACAAAGGCCATCGCCGTCAGAACATCCAATAAGGGCGAACCAGCTCTCTTCCTGCTACCACCAGCCATCTGCGAACAGCTACTTCCTTCCATTTTTTTTTTAAGTCACTAACAACAACTAACACAAAGCAAAAAGCGTTTAAGTCTTTTAACGACCCGTCAGCACTTAAGGATAGCTGAAGACGAAATGAATCTTGTTAGCATTGTAGAGATGGGTAGTACTCGTATGATTCGTATCATTAGTACGAATCCTTGGAGTGATTCGAATGGTACGAATCCTACAAAAGAAAAAGATTCGTATATTTCGTATCGTCGCGCGTCGTTGTAACCGTATCCGCTTGTACAATCGAGTCAGCTCAACTCTGATTCTTGAAACGAAATACGAATGTAACCGCCGCACCGATACGATTGATACAAATACGGAATTCCGGTACCGGTATTATATTGAGATTCGATGCGATGGGATGATAATTGTTACTGACAGAATTACCAATACCAATCCGGGCGTACATACGAATACTAAACTTTGGTACTGGTATTTTGTGAGACACTTATAGAAACATTTTTTCAACTAATTCCAACTCATTTAAATACATTATTATGCTTTATACTGTACACAACAATAACATATATATTAATATATTATTGTTATTAGAATTTTAAACATTATAAATGAAATAGGCATTTAAAGATAAAACGAAACAAATGCAATGACTATAATATATGATTGTGTACTAGGAAATAAAATTAAACTAAATCTGATATATTCGCGTTACAAAATAAAATAATTATAGGTAGCAATATAACAATAATAATACTAACAAACAAAATAAAATAACAAAAATAGAATACTAAATGATATATATAGTTAACTAGATTGCATGAACCGGGCTGATACAGAGACCAGACCCGATACTGGATATTGACTGAATACTGTGGTGTGGGTACGAATAGTACGAAAAGCCTGCAACCAGTGGCCAGCGGTAGTGATACGAAATATACGAATCTCACGGTACGAATCTTTTCCTGATACCGATTCGTTTGGTACGAATCATTAAAAAGAGTCGAATCGCCCATCTCTATAGCATTGCTGGCGCTTATGTAGAGGAGTTCACCCCCACTACTCCTCCCCACCCATTTTTCTGATTGGTTTAAATTCACCCCCATCGTTAATGTATCTGCACATTTCAAGTCCCCACATCGATATAGTTCTCTTCATATATTTAAAGCAAATAACAAAATGTCAGGGTATTTGATCTTTACCCTAAAGTCAAAGGCGCCTACACTTTTTATGTGCCTTAAGTATATGAAGAGAACTATACCAAACTTCGACTATGCACACTCTCAGTAAGAAAGTGGTGTAATAGCTGAAATCGTTAATAGTATACACTTTACATTATTTGATTACAATTTATTTTGAGAGAAAAGAAACACAACAATTCATGTATAAATTTTATTAACAACCAATAAGAGAACACATGTCATACATTTGCTACAACTGACTAAATACTGTTTTAAATTGATTAAGTGAAATATTGGGGATGAATTTTCCAGTTTAGTAGGACGTTCGCCGATCTTTGCGTTAGTATTAAAAGCATTATATGTTACACACATTCATTGACTTAACTCGGCTATTGCGGCAAGTAAAGCATCTAAATTATCATTATTTTTTTCAACACCTCGTTCGAGACTATTTACGGCTGATATTAGCATCTCGACGTTTTGCTTTGGTTCACTTTGAAAGAATCTTATATCAAAGTGTCCCCAAGGCAAAGTTTTTGTGGTATTTGGAATAACAAAACGCTTATCGTCGTGATGAGAAAGTGCTACTTTATTACGCATCTCCGTATATATATCATGTAAATGACTTCTAAACGTGTTCATTTTTCTAAATATTAAACCCCCTTGTTCCACAACTTTCCTGTAGTCGTCTAATGTCAATTCTTTTTTAATAACCGACTTCTTGACACCTTTTGCTTTTTTTAATTCGTTATTGACGGATTGCACGTAATAGGCTTTGGCTCCCGTACCATAAAAGCTAATTATAGGATCCCCAGGAAACTCATCTTTCATATTTCCGAGCACCGATGGATTTTTTGGAATATTAAATTTGTTTCCTACAGTGTAATTGGACGTATCAAATTTTTCGGGATTTTGTATGATAAAGTCGTAAAAATTGTCAGTCAAAATTTTGATTATTAATGAATCAGTGCCAGTGTACAGCAAGTAAGCATCATTACCGAATTTACTTTTAATAACTTCGTAAAAGAACTCATACAATACAGTCTTTGACAATTCAAGCACGCAAAAGCCAACAAAAATCGCCTTGTTATATAAGACCCTCAATTTACCCATTTCAATGGCCACAAAATCCTCTGAGAAAATTGTGCATGACTTAAAATTTGGCCGAGCTATTAGTGCATTTGCACCTACAGTTTTTTTGATACTTTCCCAGTGAGTCACTAACTTTATATCTTTTCTATTATCTACATTTTCCATTGTTTTTCCAAAAATTGAGTTGTTCATCAACTTATACTGGTCTCTTTCAAACTTATTGGTTGCATTGTTTCGCATTTCTGTATTCAAATCGATGTATTTTTTTAACCACGCCGACTGATTGAATTTAAGCACTCTATGTGTTCTTAACACCATTAAACCATGTTTAATGGCTTGTTTCAGGTTTCTGTAATGTACAACATATCTCTTTTTGTCATTCAAATTTGGAATTAATTTCGAGGATTTTGATTTCGACTCGGGTGGTATAATGCTTTCTACCAAAAAAGGGAGATCTGAGTGCAAATCATGTAATTCTTCCGGGTAATGTATGTCTACTTCAAAAACATACCCGATGGCGCTTTGATCTGAAATGTTGGTAATATCTAAATCGAGAATTTCTCTTTCAGACAACCACTCAAATCCGCTAGATGGCAGCATTTCACACATACTATGGCCATATAGATTCGTGCTGTCGAGATATGTAATAAATGAGGAAGGTTCTGTACAGTCATAATTAGGTAGGAATTTATTGTTTGCAATATGCTTCCTTTCTGAGCACTGACTTATCCCGCCACGTATACCCCTTTTAAAAAAGTGAATCATGTCAATGTCTGTTAATAGCTCAAGTTCTACTTGTGTTAATTTTAACATAGCATCCCATGATAAATCAGGACTAGTGAAGTAATGTGCCGGGTCCAATTTATACTTGTTCAGGCAAATTTCACGAAAATTTTCAAATACGTCACATAAAAGTAGCACGTCTGTGGTTAAATAAATATCTGAATAAGATCCCAAACTGTTACACTCAAACAACCTCCACACATTTTGAGCTCTTTCGTAATCTTCGTCTGATATGTGTGTTTCATTTAGGTTATCATAAAATTCTTCTTTCGAAGGCAAATTTTGATTATTTAGCTTCTCTAAACTATCTACAAAGCTATATGGAAATACGCCTTTCCGCCGCATTAAATTAAATTTTACGTCATCAGCACAAAAGTTTCTAGTCATAGCCATTTGATCGTCTGATAAATTTTCTCCTAAATGCTGTAGTGATGCCGACATAAATTTGAAACTATCAATGAATCGTAATTTTAAAAATTTATTTTTATTTTCTCCCTTGCTGTTAACATAATCATGCATGTAAAGGTGTTTTGTGAAAGATATATATTTCTCCTTGTTTTGTGGTATTACTTCAATTTTATCTTTATGTGCACACAACTCTTTGACAAATAGATGTATGTCATATCCACTCATATTGTGAAATATAACAGGGATAAAATTTGGAATTTTATAATTTAAATTACAGATAGAATGAGCAGCACCGAATCTTATTTTACCAGTTATGTGGCAATGATCTTTCACTTTTACGTCACCTTCTTTAAAGGGTTTCTCACATATACCGCAAACGGTTGCATTGTTAAAATTTTCTATCTCCGATGGTGTTAGAGGAGCCATCGGTGTTACATCTTTCAAATATGTATTATAAATTTCTCTTACATCACATTCTATACGTGATACAAAAACCTTAGCAGCATCAGATCCTCTATATAGCTCAAACTTGGAAAGGGAATTATCAAAAGAACATTTTATGAAATATGCGAAAGAATACGGCTCATGAATGAAGGTCTTGTTAGTGTAAGAGCACTGAGGATTAGGCTCACACGTGTTTATTGGTTTAAGAATTGATTCAAAATCAGCATATACTACGAATGGTACTTGCATTTGCTTTTCAAAATTTTCAAATTTTAATATATTTTCCGGTACCTGTTTTCCATATTTATCAAGCCGAAATTGTGTCGATGGTGTTGTTGTATAAATATGATTACAATCATTTTTCTGATGAAGCATTAACTGACGCTCATTGCTAAAATACAGCAAACATCCGTCACAGAAATATTTTTTATGTCCGTGAGCAGAAATTTGATGTGAAACTAACCCAGATAAATTCTTTATCCAACAATAGTGAGTTTTGGCACAGTCTATTGAACAATGGTGATCTTCATCACATTCCGAGGAAATTAATAACAAATTAACATGAATACGTAATTTTTTCTCAGAGTAACGCAAAGGTCCAACAACATCATACTTTATTCTATTATTCTCAAATTTCTTTTCTAAACCATATACGTTAATCGATATATTATTCAATTCTTCAAATTTAGAAATATCGCGCAATTTAACTGGAAAATCCATACCTGTCAAGTTTAAAACTCTTGAATAATGCGGATAAGATGACATTTCAGATGTATGGCCATTTGCAGGATACAGTGCTGAAGTTACAGCCCAAGCAAAGCAGCATTGATCCTGGTTTTCTATATTCACTACGGCCTTTTTGTTTTCTATGTACTTTGGTAGTTTAATATATGATGAACCACGTAGTGGACTGTACTTATTCACATTTATTTCAACAAATTTTATTTCCTCAAGGGCCCATCCTAAAAATAATATGCAGTTATTAATCATTATTCTACACTTCGATAAATATTTACGTACCGGAATCGCGTTCTTGGAACTCTGTAGTTTGGGCAACCATCATATCCACAAAAGTATCGAGAAAGCTGCCTAAATCCATACCTTGATCCAAAATTTTATTGCAGGTGTTAAATGATTTCATTTCAGACACTTCTTGAGTTTGCAATATGTATCTGGCAAATGTCTCCATGTTTATCTTCACTATTTTGTGAAGCATCAGGACTTCATGCAATAAATCCAATACTTTATGTCTAATTTCGTTGAAAAACATTATATAGTCCAATTTTTCATTTTCACTATGCACTCGGTAACTTATTATTCTATATTGGAAAGCACTTCGGACAATTTCTACGCCATTCATCAAAGGTACACACGAATTTGTTCTATGCTGCAATGTCCTCTTATGAGATTTCATCTGTCTAGCTGTTAGAGTCACATTACAGCTGTAACACGTTTGCAGATTTGTAGATGTCGAAGAAGTTGAATCTAATTTTGGTTGTTTTGCCACAGGCCCATTATCATTTCTATTTTTACATGACTGTCTCTGATGACGTCGCATATTATCACCTCGCGTAAAACTAGCACCGCAAGTACACGTATACATCTTGGATACTTTACTGAAGGAATCTAACTTTAAGAATGATAATACAGAGACTCCTCTCGCTCTTTTATAGCGTTCTGCTACGCCACAAAGCCTTCCCCCTCTTCAATTACAAACATACCTTTCGAGGTCAAATGGAGTGGTGCAAGTCGAACTCAACAACTGCCAACGACCTTTCAAGGTCAAGCTTTACAACAGTACTTTTCAAGGTAAAATGCAACTCGACTTCAAGGACACGCACCGGCTACAGCTCAAGGCCACGGAGCGGCCTCCACGTTCACGGCCAAGGTCATGAGGGCTTCTCAAGGTCAAATGCAACCCGGTTTCAAGGGTACGCACCGGCTACGGCTCAAGGTCACGCCATAGCGGCATACACGTTCACGGTCAAGGTCAAGGTCACAAAAAGTGGTGGGGGGAGACCAGAGTTCGGCTAAAGTCCTCTACTCGCAGCATTAGCACTGGGAAAATCATTTCGGTGGAATTTTCTTCAAACTTTGGGAATGGGTAATTCAAGGGCTTCCGAACAAAAAATATTAATAAATATTAATTTGGGGTAGCTCGACGAAATAGAACGAAATATTGCGTTAGTTTTGCATCTCCATCCATAAAACGGACCTCTTTTAACTTTCCTTTCTTCTTCTTATTGTTATTTGTATTGCTATTGTTGATGTCAGTGTTGATGTTGCTATTGTCAAAAGTACAACTCTTGAGGAAGAAAATAAGCCCAACCACGTTACGCTACGACATCCCTAAACTGTTTTGAAAAAAGTGTTTTAATAAACAAATGCTTTTTTGCAAAAATTATACAAGTACACATTTCCAAAAAAAAAAACTCATTCTACGCAGCAAAACCTATAATCTATCAAAGTTTGTTACATCTACGTTCATTATTTTTAAGTTAATTAAGAGACAGGGTTTTTAGCAGTATTTTGCATTTTTATTAAAACCATTAACTGATTCTA
Organism: Stenurella melanura; assembly: GCA_963583905.1. NCBI lineage: Eukaryota > Metazoa > Arthropoda > Insecta > Coleoptera > Cerambycidae > Stenurella > Stenurella melanura. The sequence continues at coordinate 59,587,355 of OY757316.1, read as the reverse complement.
ATGCGGTTGGGCTCATTTTCTAGCTATTTTTAATATCTACAACTTCCTCGGACGTATTTTCGTAAAACCTAAAGATAAAGAACCCCACACAACTCTTATGGAAGTTGGTTCCCGGTCAAATTGGCTGAAAATTTAGTATGGTATACTTTAGGTCATTCTGATCAAAAGTCTCCATGGTCACAGTGCCCAGAAATGGATAGTTATCGAGCCTATAATAAGTAGAAATTGTGCTAAAAAAATGCAATTTTTTTCCTTTTATATTTATTTATTTCTCATATATTTAAAATATATATAGCCATGAACAACATATGCATATTCTACAATGAAGCTTTCATGTACCGGGTATCCAAAAAGTCTGGACACGATCTATTATTTCCAGGAGAGTAAGTTTTCGTGAAAAAAGTTTCAGACAAAAGTTGTTTGGTTTTGGGAATAACATCTTTTGAACACCAAACCACTTCTATAATCTGTCGAATACTACTTGTTCCATCAAAATTCACTGAAACCCAAATTCTCATGTATTTGTTGCGGAGTCATTTTTTATTGTGTTTCTTATTATACACTTTGCAAATACAAAACGAAGAGTATATTGCATTCGATCCGCAAATTTCTAAAACCGGTAATATTGCTCGTAGAGAAAAAATGTTCGTATCACTGTGTTGGTGATCGAATTCTCAACAACTTTCAAAATAACCGTTCGTCTGTCTGTCCGTCCGTCAGGTTTCTTGTAAGCACGATAACTTAAGAACGAAAAGTTCGACTATATTGAAACTTGGATAGTAAGTTAGTGTTAGCTAGAGGAAGAACCCTATTATTTATAACACAATCGATCAATAAATAAAAAAGTTATAAATTTTTAAAATTTGAAAAAAAATGTTTTCTTTTGTAATTAAACAAAAAATGAATATTATTTGCAACAAAAAAACTGCGAAGAGTCTCCTATAGGATATGCAAAAATTATACATCCAGTTTAATAATTTATTTACCTTAAGATTGTGAATGTGGGGTTGAAAAAATATAAAATAACTTTTTTGAATAAGGAAAACGTTTGCAATATCGATTTCATTCTTTATTCCTAACTTTTAGGAAGTAGCATATTTATTCTACATCACACTTTTATCTGTTTTTGGATGTGGCAAATATAATTTATATTTTTAAGAGTTTCTGTTTCGAGACTTAAGAGAATTCTGTTTTTATGTTGTGTAATATATGCTAACCTCGTCTAATATTTCAGTATTTCCAGCGGCTCGGATCTTCGAGTTATATTGAAAAGGCCCGCTTCGAAGGTAACGAAGAAAACTTCTTAGGAAACTCGTAGATGGAAAAGTTTCAGAGTATAATCCGTTAGGGGTGCACAGAAGACAAGCAAACCACATCAGTTTCCGCAATTAGCTGCTAACTTGTGTGTGTTTCATATTACAAACTTTACGACGCCGCGCGTTTAAAGTTTTTGCCAAAAACCGAGGTCGCTTTATAAATTATCGAGAAATTAACGTCGATTTTACAACGTACCAGCGTTTTTGGTAGGTGATTTATTGTCTTTTTGTATATAACAACTAAAACATTTGAAACAGATTTAAGATACTGACAAATAGGAAACCACAACAAACAAGGTATGCCTCAAAATATGCTGAAAACTCAAATACAAATTTTTGATAACACATATGCATTAAACTTGATATAAATTATAAACTATTCTAAAAACCTTTTCTCAACATAATTCAAGTCAGATAATAAAATAACATGTCATTATTTAAATATGGCAGTCGGATGTGAAAGATTTCAATATTTCTTCCGTTATAGAAAATCTGCAACTTTGAATACTATTATTTTAATAATAATAATTTATTATTTGATATTTAATATGCATAACATAATTATTCATATGCATAATAAAATATTAATTTCGAACTGAGTAACGTCGTCGTGTTTAAAAAGTGGCTTACGCTCGCCGCTAAAGAACACAATGTTTTTCTGTCTCATTTATGAACCCACTTTAATATTCAATAATCAAGGAAGGTGGCACTGATACATATTTAGGAAACTATAATGAATTAAATGCTAATAAAAAATACTAATTATCACATGAACATATTTTGTACATAAATGTTGTAAACCGTTAAAATCTTTTTTAGGTTTATATTTTTCTAGCTTTAAAAACAGCTCCGACACGAAATTCGAATATTCAGTGCCAGGTGCAAAAATAGTTACAGTGATAGTAAAAGACATGTTTCTATAATCTGTAAGTTTACGTTGCATTATTAGTATAAATAAGTAGGATTATATTAAACAAATCGAGTTTTTCATTTTCTGTTAGGGTTTAGAACATTTTAACAATTTTAAATATGTATAGTTTTCTCATAGGTTTTCTCTCTGGATATTATTTTACTTTTATGTTGAATTTATGTTTTCTTTCTTATTTTGTCATTCTATTTAGGATGGTATAAGGATTTAACTTTTAATATTAGTATATTATTTTATACAAGAATGGTTTTGCTTTCATCGCAGCTTGCAATTCTAAACGGATTCATTTGAATTTTTTTAAATATTTCAAATTTTCACCATCACTATGGAAGGTGGATGTATTTTTTATACAAATCACATTATCCGTGGAAGAAACTTTAGTTGTAAATAGAATATTAACTGCCGTAATTTCAAAACGAATACAGCTTAACGACGATGTGAAATGCATAAAAAATAATTCAGAACTAACACAAGAATTCACATAAAATGTATAAAAACAACACTGCTTATGAAGCTACACTAGCTGCTTCTACTAGTAAAAATTGACAACAACAAAATAGGTTCAACTGACATTAACAAAAGTTGTATTCTTTATGGAGAAATAGTAAACGTAAATATTGAAAACAAAAAAACAAATAATATACGACACCGTATAGCTGACCAATGAAGATGCGGCGTCGTGAAACCCTTGAATTAAAAAAGTATTATTACATTTGATCGACATATCTCTAAAACCGTGAATATCGCTTGTAGAGAATGTACTAGCTTTTTTTACAGAATTTTGTATATTGACCCCTTAGCGTTACTAAATCAAGAGATGCAGCTCTGTTGGTGTCCGTTCCAGGTTCTTGGACTTTTTGCTCCATGTTGGTAGTGTCCTCAACAAAGGATTACAAAAACTCCTACTCTAGGATTATTCATAGAATAAGCGAAGTTCCCAATAGTGCGATATCTCTTGCACTTGCGCTCGTTTGACCAGACAGTTGTTGTAGACTCCGGGCATGGCCCTTCATAACAATTCCGGGGGCTCTTACAATTACTGGCACCACTGAGATCTTTGCATTCCACATTCTCTTTACTTCTATTTGGAGGTTATTATACTTGCTCAACTTTCCAACTTAAGCATCACATTGATGTCATTCCGGATGGACACGTCGATCTTCAAACAGGATTTCTACTTTTTACTATGTATTACGATATCTGGTCGATTAGCGAAATTCTTCTGTCAGTACTAATAGGAACCACATAACCCGCGTAAATGTGACGTCAGCGATCCTGCACTGCTACTATTAAGCTTTTCGTCTACGATTTCAAGCCAAAGCTACCCAATCATTTCGTATGCATCTCTGTCTATTGCTAGTTGGTCGAAGTCGCAAAAGAACTGTATATGGATAAGTTTTGCACAGAGTACTTCTACTTTCTCTTTTAGACGCTGATTGCAATTTTTCTCTCGGCGTCGCATCATCAGTAGTTGTTTCGGTTCCTCGATATGCCTCTCATTTTTTATGCGCTTCCTATTGGATGACAAGACGAGTTCTTCTTCTTACTGCTACCCTCGCATACCAAAGGGAAGTATCATATTTAATTAGACACGTAAATTTGTCCTTCCTCTGTTAGATATACGCAAGCAGTCCTACGATAAAGGTGTCATAAGAAAATTCCAGATAATTCACGGTTGCCGCCGTCCTTTCTCTTGACGTATAACTTGTGCATATCTGTTTTCAGATAATAAATTTCGCACACTGCGCATTGTTAGATTTTCTTGCTTCCTGTCCATTCTTGATGGTAATCAACAATTTCAAAACTGCTACAGGGATAGTAATAGTGTTTATTCCTGCAGCTTTCTTGATTGCGTTTATAGTGCTGTAAACTAAGACAAAAAAAGGGCTTAACTTCAGAATTCTTTGTAACAGAGCGGACTTGTTTCCATTCTCTTCTAAATTGTATCCATAAAATATGATAAAATCTTCGTCCTAAAAAGTGTCGCTGTAATACTTATTAAACAAAATAGGTGTGATATTATGGTTTTTCGCGAATAACTTTTAAATTTTAATCTTATCGAAAAAAACTGTTTACGCCAATCTAAAGTTAAAGTTTTCTGGTACGATAAAAAATGTAGGCTCCAGATCTTTTTGTTTAACACACGAAAATGGAACGCAGCGACACGTACGACGCGCGAAGCGTGAAGCCCTACCATTTCTACAATTTTTAAGATAAAAACCTGGAACTTTCACATCTTACTCTTTAAGTAATTTATAAAAGGATAAGATTGATAGGAGTGCTAAATAATTTTTTTAATAAAAGTTATACACGTTTGTGTTACCCCTAGTTTCAAGAATTTTGGAGAAAGAAAAATGTTTCATCAATTTTCATAAAATAAAAAGGCTTAATTTAATTTTTAAGGCAAATCTGATTAAAGCATCTTAAAGTACACATTTCAAGCTTTAAAAATCGCACATACAAAAATCTAGTAATGCGATTTAAACCAGAGTAATAGCTGGTTAAAGTTAGTTATACATATCAAATATTACCACTTTCTCAAAATTTTGAAATTTTGGAAGTGCAGAGCTTCAAAAATAAATTTTTGAAATTATTTTCACGCATCAGATCCTTTTATACATTACTTCAAGAATAATATGTGATAGTTTCAGGTTTTTATCTTAAAAATTGTAGAAATGGTAGAGTTTCTACCGATTCCATTGGAAATCTCTTTATGTTCCGACTTCATATATATATATATATATATATATATATATATATATTGCTGTGTATCCACACTGTGGAACACTACCTAAGTATCGTGTTTGAAATCATAAATAAAATTCACAAATTTGTATGTATTTTAGAAAATAACCATAACAGTTTTACTTTAACGGATCATACAGAAGCAGGAGTATCTGTGGTTTATTTAATTGATTCAAGTTCACTTATTCTCAGCGAGTAGGGTGCAGAGAATGAAACTTGATATTGAACACGAACAAAATATTTAAATAAACATAAAATGAAGTTATTTTAGTTTAACAAGGTTATTCTAAATAGTATATAATAATAAAACATGAACTTATAGAGAATCACAATCTCATTTAAAATGAGTTAGAATGAAATTGGAAAACAAAAAAGTAAATTTATAAAATCTGACATTTATGTCAAAACTTAGTTCTGAAAATCATATTTTGTGTAGAAACACTGTAAATCTACACAAAATGAATATTGAATGAAAGACTATTATCAGTATTTGCATTGCAGGGTGATTATTTTAGAAATAGTAAGTCCATATATTACAAAACACTGAATGACATTTTAAGTTTTCAGATATTTTCAAATATCATTGCAGAAAGGTGTTTTGTAAATGATATTTCACATCATGCAGAAAGAAAGGACTAATAGTATGATGTTAAATGTTTGTTGGCGTATCAATTTCTTGTTTTAGTTTATAATATCAGTATGAAAAACTGCAGTATGTTTTTAACTACTAGCATTTTGTGTTTATCATTGCTATTCATCTAAATGTATGAATTAGTATTCATTTGAGATTGGAATTGTTAATTGTAGTTATAAGTAGATTTTAAAAAGTATATGTAATATGTCAATATATTTCGAGTAATTACAATTATTCACTTAATCCTGAAAAGTAGAATAAGAAATTCATCAGGAAAATTAAAGAATTAAAAACAGTATTCAATTAATGTAAAGAACAAACAAAACTGAATAGTTTAAATTTTAAATTAAAATTAAATTTTGAAATATTAGATCAAAATAGAAAAAAACAATTGAAATATTGGAAATTAACCCATTGAAACGACTAAAAATAACAAATCAGTTGATCACACACCGCTGAACAGCGAGCTGCGAAATATATTCATCCAAGAATAAATATTAAATTGAAAAGAGAAGAAAAGTGGTGAATAAGTTGAAGGTTACAATCCAGATATATTGATATCAAGAAAAATTTGTAAAGTATATTAAATATAAAGTGAGTAAACTTTAAAAGTATTAAGAAGTAGATTATCCGGAAAGCAGATTTAGAAGTATTTGTTAATCCAGTTAACAAATTTATATGGTGAAGAAATTTCAAACGTCAATCAAGTGATAGAAATATTTCAAGGAAATCAGTTGAAAATAAATTGGAGGTTATAAACAAACGTCAATCCAGAAAAGAAGAAGAAGAAGAAGCCTTGAGAGGTTTAAAAAGTCAGTCAAGTGACATTATATTTCAAGGATCATAATAACCAGCTAGAGGTTACAATATAACATTACTCGAGTCGAAAGAAAGACAAGGTAAAGCTTTACAATATCAGAAATCCATGGTACATATTTATTTTAAATAAAGGCCATATTTATCATTTTAGTTAAGTTAGTTTTTGTTATTTAAATTTGTTAATTACATTCCAAGTTCAAATCTGTTAATAAATTAATACTTTGTTCGTTCAATACTGAGTTTGATTTATTTAGATTGTTATCTTGATCGATGAGCATTTATTGAACCGACTTCGTTGGACCCTGAGTAAGAGTCATTCTATAGATTGTAGATGGTCATGCTAATGGTGTTTTATAGTCTATAATATTAACAGCTTTTAAGAAACTGTTTGGCGCTCAATAAAATCATTTCAATTTACTTTCAAAAAGTAATTTCGAACGTATAAAAAATAAAATAGATATCAGAATATAGAACATTTATGGCTTGTTAACGTGGAGCGATCAGGAAAGCGATTGAATAAATACAACTTGAGAATAGTTTATCATTTCAAGCATACATTTGAAAGATAATAGAACAAATAACTTATTTTGATAGTTTTGACAACAAGGCATTGTCAAATTAAAAACATATAATTTATATGAGGTTAAAGTCAGGTAAGACAACCATGAATCAAGAAGAAACTACACCAGGTACATCCACAGTTCCACAAACACAAGTAGGTGACACAAACACACAACCAGACACAAACATGTTCCAGAAACTCATGGAAATGATGGGTGGAATGAAGGTAGACATGAATCAAAATAACCAGAGACTTGAAGAAAACATTTGCAACATAAATGTACAAATGGTACAAAATAACCAAACTTTGGAAGCAAACATGAAACAAAATAACCAAACTTTGGAAGCAAACATGAATCAAAATAACCAAACTTTAAAAGAAGACATTAGTCAAAATAACCAGCGACTAGAAGAAAAAATTGGAAACATAAATACGCAAATTGGCAACATAAATGTACAAATGGGTCAAAGTATGCAAAAGCTGGAAGAAAGCAATACAGAAGTAAGAAACAAAATTGAAAATTTAGAGAGTAAATGGGAGAGAATGGGAGAATCAATCAATGAAGAAATAAGTGTTAAGGTGAATGAGGCAGCAAAAGAAATAAGAGAGGAAGTAGTAACAATGTTTGAAGATGGAATGATTGCAGTAGATAACAGAATGCAGAAACAAGAAGATAAATACGATAAAAAAATAAAAGAACAGGATAGCAAGATAGAACAGAACACGAAGTTGTTGAAGGATACCACACGTACACAATTGACACAATTACCCACACATACTTACACATGCAACAAAACACCATTTTATTTTAACGGAGATAACCGCATACACCCTAAAATTTTCATTTCACGTTTGAAACAACACATGGAAACACAACACGTAAATGCAAACCTAAAAGCAAACATACAAGACATGTTAAAGGGAGAAGCGGAAATCTGGTATTCAGTTATAATGGACAGGTTTGAGACTATAGAGGAATTTGAAACTCTAGTCTTAAAACAATATTGGAGTGATTACACTCAGTTGAAAATAAGACAAGACCTATTTAATGGTAACTATGTAGAAAATAAAGGTATTTCTAGGGAAAATTATGTACTTAGAAAAGTAGGTATACAATATTAGACATCTAGAACCAAAATTCACAGAAAGTGAAATGGTCAGATATTTAGCTAGGCATTTTTCAGGGGATATCCAGAATGTTATTATTACGCAAAGAATTGCAAAGTTAGATGATTTGATTGATTATTTAAGAGAATTAGATGATTATCATCAGAGTTTTGATAGGAAGGCTAGTCAGAATAGGGAAAATAATAGTAGATATTATAACAAGTGGGGTTATGATCAGAATAAGAATGAAAGTGATAGAAGAGAAAGACAAGGTTATGGTCAACGTCAATATGACAATGACAGAAAGGAGCAAGGGGGTTATGGTCAATATGATAGGAAGGAAAAGCAGGGTTATGAGAAACGTCAATATGACAATGATAGAAATGAAAAGCAGGGTTATGAGAAACGTCAATATGACAATGATAGGAATGAAAAGCAGGGTTATGAGAAAAATCAATATGACAATGATAGAAAGGAACGAGGAGGTTATGGTCAATATAAATATGACAATTATAGGAATGAAAAGCAGGGTTTTGAGAAACGTCATTATGATAATGATTGCAGAGAGAGAGGGGGTTATGTTAAAAACAATGAGTCATACGCACAAGTGGCTAATATCAATATTCAAAGGGGAAATAGAGTAGATGAAAACACGCACTCTAATATAAATAAAACAACAGCACAAGTAAATGATAGAAATAGAAATCAGGATTTTTAGATAAAGTTGTTTTAAATGTAGGTAATAATTGTAAAAAAATAGGCGACTGTATAGAAAATGATGTTATATTGGGAGACGACATCTTATCAGGAAAAAAGGCAAATATTGTATTAGGAGAAAGAATCCTAAAAATAGAAGGTGGAAGAATACCTTTCTGTAGTGTTAATGAATTTAATGGCAAAGGTGCCGAAATAGTTAATGAATTGAATGGCAAAGGTGCCGAAATAGTTAATGAATTGAATGGCAATGATGCCGAAATAATTAATGTATCAAATGGCATAGAGTCCAATAATGATAATGAATTTTGCGGTGAGCATATAGTGGGAACCACATGTGTTCAAATAAATAATGATAAGAAGCCTGAAACCTTTCTGATAAGTCGTTACTCCAAATATGATAGAATTTTTAAAAATTTGTCTCAAAAATACAAAAATTCAATTGATTATAAACCTACAATAGCAAAGGGCTATGCGCAACAACTTGAAGTAGGTAATATTTTAAATGAAAACGAAAATGTTTTAAACTATAATAATGAAGTATCATTACCGGGAAGTTGTCACATGGGGATAAATTATCCATATGATCCAGGATAGATTACTCTTAAGTTATCCAAATGATCCTGAGTAGATCAGTTTTAAATTGTAAATAAACTTTGACAGTGTGAATGTCACATCATGTTGTTAAAACTAACAAAATTTTCACATGTCAAAATTCTATTAGTTTAGGGGGTTTTATGCTGTGTATCCACACTGTGGAACACTACCTAAGTATCGTGTTTGAAATCATAAATAAAATTCACAAATTTGTATGTATTTTAGAAAATAACCATAACAGTTTTACTTTAACGGATCATACAGAAGCAGGAGTATCTGTGGTTTATTTAATTGATTCAAGTTCACTTATTCTCAGCGAGTAGGGTGCAGAGAATGAAACTTGATATTGAACACGAACAAAATATTTAAATAAACATAAAATGAAGTTATTTTAGTTTAACAAGGTTATTCTAAATAGTATATAATAATAAAACATGAACTTATAGAGAATCACAATCTCATTTAAAATGAGTTAGAATGAAATTGGAAAACAAAAAAGTAAATTTATAAAATCTGACATTTATGTCAAAACTTAGTTCTGAAAATCATATTTTGTGTAGAAACACTGTAAATCTACACAAAATGAATATTGAATGAAAGACTATTATCAGTATTTGCATTGCAGGGTGATTATTTTAGAAATAGTAAGTCCATATATTACAAAACACTGAATGACATTTTAAGTTTTCAGATATTTTCAAATATCATTGCAGAAAGGTGTTTTGTAAATGATATTTCACATCATGCAGAAAGAAAGGACTAATAGTATGATGTTAAATGTTTGTTGGCGTATCAATTTCTTGTTTTAGTTTATAATATCAGTATGAAAAACTGCAGTATGTTTTTAACTACTAGCATTTTGTGTTTATCATTGCTATTCATCTAAATGTATGAATTAGTATTCATTTGAGATTGGAATTGTTAATTGTAGTTATAAGTAGATTTTAAAAAGTATATGTAATATGTCAATATATTTCGAGTAATTACAATTATTCACTTAATCCTGAAAAGTAGAATAAGAAATTCATCAGGAAAATTAAAGAATTAAAAACAGTATTCAATTAATGTAAAGAACAAACAAAACTGAATAGTTTAAATTTTAAATTAAAATTAAATTTTGAAATATTAGATCAAAATAGAAAAAAACAATTGAAATATTGGAAATTAACCCATTGAAACGACTAAAAATAACAAATCAGTTGATCACACACCGCTGAACAGCGAGCTGCGAAATATATTCATCCAAGAATAAATATTAAATTGAAAAGAGAAGAAAAGTGGTGAATAAGTTGAAGGTTACAATCCAGATATATTGATATCAAGAAAAATTTGTAAAGTATATTAAATATAAAGTGAGTAAACTTTAAAAGTATTAAGAAGTAGATTATCCGGAAAGCAGATTTAGAAGTATTTGTTAATCCAGTTAACAAATTTATATGGTGAAGAAATTTCAAACGTCAATCAAGTGATAGAAATATTTCAAGGAAATCAGTTGAAAATAAATTGGAGGTTATAAACAAACGTCAATCCAGAAAAGAAGAAGAAGAAGAAGCCTTGAGAGGTTTAAAAAGTCAGTCAAGTGACATTATATTTCAAGGATCATAATAACCAGCTAGAGGTTACAATATAACATTACTCGAGTCGAAAGAAAGACAAGGTAAAGCTTTACAATATCAGAAATCCATGGTACATATTTATTTTAAATAAAGGCCATATTTATCATTTTAGTTAAGTTAGTTTTTGTTATTTAAATTTGTTAATTACATTCCAAGTTCAAATCTGTTAATAAATTAATACTTTGTTCGTTCAATACTGAGTTTGATTTATTTAGATTGTTATCTTGATCGATGAGCATTTATTGAACCGACTTCGTTGGACCCTGAGTAAGAGTCATTCTATAGATTGTAGATGGTCATGCTAATGGTGTTTTATAGTCTATAATATTAACAGCTTTTAAGAAACTGTTTGGCGCTCAATAAAATCATTTCAATTTACTTTCAAAAAGTAATTTCGAACGTATAAAAAATAAAATAGATATCAGAATATAGAACATTTAATATATATATATATATATATATATATATATATATATATATATATATATATATATATATATATATATATATATATATATATATATATATATATATATATATATATATATATATATATTGACATGATATTTGCCACACGAACAGACAGACACTGTATAAATAATATCAACAAAAAATAAATTAAAATAAAAAAATTTTAAACATAATGCTATATGCGAATTAATTTATTATACTATAGAAACGAGCACTCGAGGCATGATGTATCGAGCAGACTCCAGAATGTAATTACAACTAAGCCTGAACTGTAAATGAGAACAGAGTAGCAGGATTCAAGTATTTAGAATTATAATTATAATTGTAAGTTTGAAAACATGATTTTAAACATTAATTGTATTTTACCTTATCATAATGGACTTTTAAATAAAGAAACGTGATTGTAAAAACGCCCATATACAGCCAGAACAGTACTGAAGCATCCATGGTGTCCAAAAACATTATCTAGTTTCATCTTCTTGAAGACCCATGCAAAAGCTCAGCGACTGGGCTATAATAAAAATAAATTTTGTTAAAATATTTTGAATTAAGAACTTAAAAGCTACCTAGCTAGTGTAAACATGAACTTTTAATCATTTAAAAGGTAATTATGTAATTAGAATACAAACACAATAGGTGTAATCCACTTTAGAAACAGTATTACTCAAATGTCAAAATAGAGACTCGTCTATTGAAAATATTACTACTAGAGCACATCGTAATAGCTCCAAATGGTATAAAATATGTAAAGACTCATGTAAACTATACTCACATTGTGTGTGCCCATAATTTAAAGGACTATTGTAAGGCACACGATGTTATTTGAGAATGACCATAGCGTAGCTCGACGGTTATTATAAAAACCATAATATAAATGAACTTTACCAATGAAATATATGGTTGCAGTGAAACAGGACTCACTATACTTCATTTACATTGCATTATGTTCCATTAATTTGTTCATCTAGGAGGTATGAGATGGTGTTGAAAAGTACCCGCTACCCCTAGAACACAAAATGTTATCTATATGAATTTAAAATGTTTGTAACAATGTTTATTGTGTGTATAATTAGTAATACAAAGCTCGTTTACGACCTGGAAACCAAACTTTGTATGTAAAATAGAATTTAAGAAAAATATTGTATAAATTTCAGCAATTTTGAAATTTCATTGATACTAAATAAAACATAGAGTGTGGCATATGGAAATGTTCAGAATTTAATGCAGATTAATAAGTTAATAGTAAAATCCAGCTTTAGAACTCCTACACAAAAATAAGTGCAAATACAGAATTCAATAAAATAATTTTAATAATCAAGCAATCTAATCATGTCAAAAACGTCAAATTAGGCCAATTAAAAAGCTTGAATTTTTAAAACAGTCACCCATTAGAGTTCGTAGAGACAACATCTAGAATTGTTGATCCAGAAAATTATAACCTTAAAAAAATTTAAATAAACAAATAATAACCAAAAGTGCCAAGAAAGTTTAAGTAGAGCCGTTTGTACTCAAGTTTAAGAGTAGACAAATAATTTAAATGCATATTTAGCAAGAAGTGATAATTAATAATATACAATTTACAAAGTTCCTGAAATTTAAATTTTTAAATGTTTTGAGAAGGTAAACAAAATTTTAATTGAAAGTATTTCATATGTTGTAAACATCCTAAGAGAAAAATTAAGTGCTACGAAAGGTAACAGTACCTACCTTTTAAAATAAAGTGTTTTCGGTATTAAAAATAAGTGTTTCGTCCAGTAAATTAATCAAGAAAGCAAAATTCATATCACAGGCCACTAAAGTGAAGCTCCAAACGTCAACGATTTGCCAGGGATCGCAGATAAGAAGTAAGACTGCCGGCAGCGCCACGAGTGCGAGTGAAATGTCGAACTAATCGAGCAGCGACAATAAACCCATGGTAAATATTTTCTTAAAAATTGCAATTTTCATAAATAAAAGGCCATATTAATTTTATTTTAGTAATTAGGTCATACAACGTGTGTATTTGTGTATTTTTTCAGTATAGGTTTCCAGGAAGGAGTTTTATAAATAAATATTTGTTTCTTGTTATTTTGAACTCTGGCTTTCATTTACCTTTACAGACTGTATGCACTAATGCTAATTTGAGCAAATTTGAACCGACTTGAGCCCTGGAGAGTCTGTCTGTCCAAATTAAGGGACTAGACATCATGCTACAAAGTTACTGTTTTGTGTAGTATAGTAAATTTGACATATTGCTGTGCAAGCGATTTGTCTGGCGCCCAAGAATATAATTATTTTCAAAACATTCACATGTATAACAAACACAAAATATCGTAACAAATGGCGCCCAACGCGGTGCCAGTTTTGTAATCTAGCATTATCAAAATCACAAATTAATAATTTGTCAGAATTATAAAATTTATAATATTTCAGGAAACAGAAAAGCCAGAGTTTGTGTTGATATAAGGTATACAGTGTGTCAGTCAAATAATAAGGGAATATTTGTTTATTTTTGGTATAAAATTTTTATTAGTACCACAACTGGTAATTGTCCATCGTAACATATGAAACTTAGGAAAGGTAAAGAAATAAGCATGGACCAAGAACAAGCATCGGCTGGTACATCAAACACACAATCAGAGGGGGATACAAATACACAACCTGACTTGTTCCGGAAAATAATGGACATGATGTCAGGCATGAATAAAACATTGGAAAATAACAGCCAGAAATTGGAAGAGAAACTGGAAGAAAACAATCAAAAACTAGAAGAAAATTTAAATAGAAGAATAGAAGAAAACAACAAAAATTTAGAAGAAAATTTAAATAAAAAGGCAGAAGAAAACATAAGAAGAATAGAAGAAAACAACAAAAATTTAGAAGAAAATTTAAATAAAAAGGCAGAAGAAAACAACAGAAATTTGGAAGAAAATTTAAATATAAAAGCAGAAGAAAACATGCGAAGAATGGAAGAAAATATTAGCAGGAAAATAGAAGAGAAAATGCGAAGAATGGAAGGAAGTCAAACCGAACTGCGAGATAAATTTGAAAGTCTTGAGAACAAATGGGAAAGAATTGGAGAAATGATGAGTGAAGAAATTAGAACAAAAACGAATGAAGTTACCCAGGAAATTAGACAAGAAGTCAGGGTAGAAGTAGAAAGTTTGATAGATGATGGTATAACAGAGATGGATAAGAGGATTAAGAAACATGGAGAGGAATATAATTCCAAATTAAAAGAACAGGAAAGTAAGATTGAAAAGAATACGCGGCTATTACAAGAAAGGAATCAAGGTCAAACATCAACACATACGTACACATGCTCGAAAACACCTTTCTATTTCTTTGGGGACAATAGAACACATCCCAAAATATTCATCACACACTTACGACAACACATGGACACATTACCCAGCCATGTGAGTTTAAAGTCAAATATCCAAAACATGCTTAAGGGGGAAGCAGAATTGTGGTACCAGACGGTCGAGGACAAATTTTCGAATATTGACGAATTTGAAACCTTGGTACTCAAACAATATTGGAGCCAGTACACACAACAAAAAATAAGACAAAACCTCTTCAATGGTAAATTCAATGAAAAATTAGGAATAACTAGGGAGACTTACGTGTTGAGAAAAGTCTATAACATAAAGCACTTAGAACCTAAGTTCACAGAGGGGGAAATAGTTAAATATCTTGCAAGACATTTCTCCAACGATATACAGAATGTTATAATCACCCAAAGGATTGTATTGTTGGATGATCTCATTGAATATTTGAGGGAGATCGATGATTATCGACAAAATACTTATAATTATGATCAATCAAATCGCGACCAATTTAATCAGAATTTTAGATATAGGGGGAATAGTTCTAACTACTTTGATAAGAGAAACAATAATTATGAAACGAACAAAAATATGAGAAATAATGACAAAGGTACAGATGGGGCAAACGACAGGTTTAACAATTATTCTAATAATAATAATCGTAGGGAACAAAGGTTTCCAAATGCGACAAATTTTAACAGATATCGGGAATATGATAATTCCAGGGAAAATATAAACAATCAGGGGATAGATCGTAAACATGTAAGATGGGAAGGTGATAAACGAGATACGAGATCGTATGCTCGAGTGACAAATACAAATATTAATAGGAATACGAGGGAAAAACAAAACTCTCAATCCGACTTTGATAAAATAGAAACGACTGCGCAAGTCAATACTAGGGATAGACAGGATTTTTGAATAACCAAATTTTAAACGTAGCTCATAAGTATATGCATATAAAAGAGTTCATTGGACACGAGAATGGTAACGAAATACAAAACGCAAAGATAAGCCAATTGCCAATAGTTCAAATTAAAATAAACAATCATGTTTTGCATGCTTTAGTCGATACAGGATCGCAAATTAGTCTGCTTGATAAGGATATTTATAACAAATACTTAAATCAAATTAAATGCATAAGGGTATCAAAGATAAAGTTGGTTAATGCCAACGGAAAAAAGTTCGCGGAATGTGACAAGGTGTTGAATAGTAATTTTGTAATCAATAATCAAACTTTTAAAGGGGATTTCGTAATTGTAGCAAACCTGAATTATAATGTGATAATCGGGGAAGATATCTTATCAATTATAAGGGCAAAAATAGACTTGGGTGAGAAAATGTTGTTCGTCGAAGGTGAAAGTTCACCGATATATAATTTAAATAAATTGAAGGGCAAGGGTCCCGAGGGTAATAATTATTTAAAGGGCAAGAGTCCCTATATTGTTGAAGGCAAATGTGCCAATATGGAGTATTTAAATGGCAAAAAGCCAAATAATATGTATGAATGCTGCGGTAAACATACGATGGAAAGGTCCACGTATGAAATAAATACGAGTTTTATTAAGCCCAATGAATTAAGGAGTTGTTTAACTGAGAAAAACAAAAAAGATGAAAGATTGCTACAAAAACATGATACCAGAATAAATAGTGAACCCTGTATAAAAAAAGGTTACATGGATAAGTTAAAAATAGAAGAAAGTAAACATTTTAAAAATATTATAAACCCTATGCAGTTCAAACATAAAAATAAAACACAATACAAACTAATCTATACTAACAATATAAATAATACAATCATTGTATCCTTAAATAATAAGAATTTAAATAACAAATTAAAATTGCAGCTAAGTAATATGCAACCAATTGTAAATGTGATGTTTATAGGGGGGGGGGCAGCAAAAGGCTACTTGAAATTAAAAAGAAACGCTGGAAGTCAAAAGGAAAAAAGCAAAATAATATGTATGATTACGGTAAGAATACGGGGGCATTAACCACGTACGTTATGAATACTGATTACATAGAATCTGATAAGTTAACCATAAATTGTCCGAATGAACATGAGAAATTTACACAAACTTTATTACAAAAATATATTACATTAGTGAACTATGAACCTAGAGTAGCGAAAGACTACGTACAAAAAGATATAACGATAAGGGGGGGAGCATTTAGTACAATTAAAAAGATGTTCTAATTTTTAAATATTATGAAGAGTTACTAACAGAACTAAACGATAAAAGGGAATGTTAATACCTAAAATTTATACCTTTTGAACTTTAAATAAATAAAATATTACTTATAAGCTAAATAAGCAGTTACATGTGGCAATCACACGTCATGTTGTGTAACTAACAAAAATTTTCATAAATTAAAATTTTATTATAGTTAAAGGGGGAAATATGACATGATATTTGCCACACGAACAGACAGACACTGTATAAATAATATCAACAAAAAATAAATTAAAATAAAAAAATTTTAAACATAATGCTATATGCGAATTAATTTATTATACTATAGAAACGAGCACTCGAGGCATGATGTATCGAGCAGACTCCAGAATGTAATTACAACTAAGCCTGAACTGTAAATGAGAACAGAGTAGCAGGATTCAAGTATTTAGAATTATAATTATAATTGTAAGTTTGAAAACATGATTTTAAACATTAATTGTATTTTACCTTATCATAATGGACTTTTAAATAAAGAAACGTGATTGTAAAAACGCCCATATACAGCCAGAACAGTACTGAAGCATCCATGGTGTCCAAAAACATTATCTAGTTTCATCTTCTTGAAGACCCATGCAAAAGCTCAGCGACTGGGCTATAATAAAAATAAATTTTGTTAAAATATTTTGAATTAAGAACTTAAAAGCTACCTAGCTAGTGTAAACATGAACTTTTAATCATTTAAAAGGTAATTATGTAATTAGAATACAAACACAATAGGTGTAATCCACTTTAGAAACAGTATTACTCAAATGTCAAAATAGAGACTCGTCTATTGAAAATATTACTACTAGAGCACATCGTAATAGCTCCAAATGGTATAAAATATGTAAAGACTCATGTAAACTATACTCACATTGTGTGTGCCCATAATTTAAAGGACTATTGTAAGGCACACGATGTTATTTGAGAATGACCATAGCGTAGCTCGACGGTTATTATAAAAACCATAATATAAATGAACTTTACCAATGAAATATATGGTTGCAGTGAAACAGGACTCACTATACTTCATTTACATTGCATTATGTTCCATTAATTTGTTCATCTAGGAGGTATGAGATGGTGTTGAAAAGTACCCGCTACCCCTAGAACACAAAATGTTATCTATATGAATTTAAAATGTTTGTAACAATGTTTATTGTGTGTATAATTAGTAATACAAAGCTCGTTTACGACCTGGAAACCAAACTTTGTATGTAAAATAGAATTTAAGAAAAATATTGTATAAATTTCAGCAATTTTGAAATTTCATTGATACTAAATAAAACATAGAGTGTGGCATATGGAAATGTTCAGAATTTAATGCAGATTAATAAGTTAATAGTAAAATCCAGCTTTAGAACTCCTACACAAAAATAAGTGCAAATACAGAATTCAATAAAATAATTTTAATAATCAAGCAATCTAATCATGTCAAAAACGTCAAATTAGGCCAATTAAAAAGCTTGAATTTTTAAAACAGTCACCCATTAGAGTTCGTAGAGACAACATCTAGAATTGTTGATCCAGAAAATTATAACCTTAAAAAAATTTAAATAAACAAATAATAACCAAAAGTGCCAAGAAAGTTTAAGTAGAGCCGTTTGTACTCAAGTTTAAGAGTAGACAAATAATTTAAATGCATATTTAGCAAGAAGTGATAATTAATAATATACAATTTACAAAGTTCCTGAAATTTAAATTTTTAAATGTTTTGAGAAGGTAAACAAAATTTTAATTGAAAGTATTTCATATGTTGTAAACATCCTAAGAGAAAAATTAAGTGCTACGAAAGGTAACAGTACCTACCTTTTAAAATAAAGTGTTTTCGGTATTAAAAATAAGTGTTTCGTCCAGTAAATTAATCAAGAAAGCAAAATTCATATCACAGGCCACTAAAGTGAAGCTCCAAACGTCAACGATTTGCCAGGGATCGCAGATAAGAAGTAAGACTGCCGGCAGCGCCACGAGTGCGAGTGAAATGTCGAACTAATCGAGCAGCGACAATAAACCCATGGTAAATATTTTCTTAAAAATTGCAATTTTCATAAATAAAAGGCCATATTAATTTTATTTTAGTAATTAGGTCATACAACGTGTGTATTTGTGTATTTTTTCAGTATAGGTTTCCAGGAAGGAGTTTTATAAATAAATATTTGTTTCTTGTTATTTTGAACTCTGGCTTTCATTTACCTTTACAGACTGTATGCACTAATGCTAATTTGAGCAAATTTGAACCGACTTGAGCCCTGGAGAGTCTGTCTGTCCAAATTAAGGGACTAGACATCATGCTACAAAGTTACTGTTTTGTGTAGTATAGTAAATTTGACATATTGCTGTGCAAGCGATTTGTCTGGCGCCCAAGAATATAATTATTTTCAAAACATTCACATGTATAACAAACACAAAATATCGTAACAAAATATATATATATATATATATATATATATATATATATATATATATATATATATATACTATTTCTACATACATTCATATTTATATTCAGAAATATGATAATCCAATAGCCGCATGTTTCATCCTTATTTTAAGCTTCGTTGAGCTCAATTTCATTAATTAGTTCAAAAGTTATAACAAAAGTGTAGCGCGTTCGAGATCGCGCACGCTTTACGCGCCGTACTCAAGGGTCGCTGCGTTCCATTTTCGTACGTTAAACAAAAGGATCTCGAGCCTACATTTTTGATCGTACAAAAAACTTAATTTACGTTTTTGATGTGAAATTTACGTACTTTCGATTGGCGTGAGCAGTTTTTTTCGAGAAAATTAAATTTTAAAATCTGTTCGCGAAAAACAGTAATATTATACCTATTATGTTTAATAACTATTGCAGCGGCACTGTTTAGGAAGAAGACTTTTTATCATATAAGTATTATGAATACAATATAGAAGAGAATGGAAAAAAGTTCATCCTGTTACAAAGGATTCCGCGATCCCTTATTTTAGTGCACTATTAGCTCGGTATTAAGAGTTTTCCCAATGCATGTTATTAAAAGCTTTTATTTAATTTGCAATGTTAGTGTGTTAGTTTGTTTAGGTCAAATCTTGTAACCAGTTCCTCTTATCCTACGGAATTGAAATTGTACACGTTGATTCAGGGTCGATGACAATGCTTTTTTATGATATATATGATTCTACACCCAGGATGTACAGTGTGGTCGATTAAGTGTGCAACAAATGGATTTTTTTTTTAAGTTGCACAACCAATGTTTAAATACCACTAAAAGTTATTGTATGTCCGATAACCATTTCAGGTGCATTTAGAATGGCTTCAAGTTAAATAGTACACAGCGTAGGGCAAAAATTGTCTAAAAAAATTATATAAAAAAAATGTTTCTTAAGAAAAAGCTTTTATTTTAAGAAACTGTACTAAAAAGTAAAAAATACATATTTTTAAATTCATACACCTGGAATCCAAAAGCTTTGGGGGCGGTCAATTGAGCAAAGTAACTATGCAATAGTGCTATATGACCGCCCCCAAATCTTTTGGCTTCCAGGTGTATGAATTTAAAAAAAAATATGTTTTGCTTTTTAGTACAGTTTTATAAAATAAAAGCTTTATCTTAAAAACATTGTTTTTATATATATATATTTTATAATTACAATCACATGGATACTGGACACAGAGCTTGGTAATAAATAATAATTATAATCTTCGACGATTTGCTCCACTTTTTAAATAATTGTTGCACATTATATAGGATACTCTTCGCAGTTTTTTTTGAAAATAATGTTAGTTTTAGACAATTTTTGTGGAAATTTGCAAAACAAGAAAATTGTTTCTTTTTAACCTTAAATAAGTAATGACTTTTTTATTTACTGATTGATTTTATTCAAAAAGAATACGGTTCTTCCTCTAACGCTAACACCAACTTACTGTCTAAGTTTAAATGCAATCGAATATTTCGTTCTTAAGTTATCGTGCTTACAAGAAACGTGACGAACGGATATTTTGAACGTTGCGTTGTTCAGAATTCGATCACCAACAGAGTGATATGAAACTTTTTGCTCTGCGAACGATATTACCGGTTTTAGAAATGTGCCGATCAAATGCAATATACTATTCGTTTTGTATTTGCGAAGAGTATAATAAGGTTGCTTTAAGCGAGTGATAGTGAAATTTTATTTCACAATATTTAATGACAATATTCTTAAAGGCGGTTCAGTCTTTTTTAATTGTTTTAATTTTTTTAGTATTTTCTTATTTAGCTTCTATATAGTAATAGAAAATATAAGTCGCTTTCAATTTTTAAGCATTAGTCAACATTAGACACCGAATCTGATCCTGAAATTCATATCTATCAAATTTCGTATAAACTTCCAAAGCATGTGCAATTAAGGTAGCCATATTGAATTCGCGCTTTCGAATGCTTAACTTCTGACATCAGATTCGGTATCAGATACTCCCAAATTACCTAACTACCAACTTTAATGCAATTCCGACGAAATTTGAATTTTGTATGTTTTTTGAGAATCTGGCCCATTACTGCACTAGTTGCGGTGGTTGATGGTGCCATTGCTGAGCAATACTACCCTACAATTTCTTTTTAATACTAGCGTAATAACCAAATTCGAGATTAAAAGAACCTTCATTTCCAATCGCTGTTAATCTTACATTAGGCGTAGCTTAGAATTGAGCACCTCCTATTTTATTTTTTTCTTAAAGTCGGATAAAAAGTACAATATTTTTTATA
The DNA here is from genome assembly GCA_963583905.1 of Stenurella melanura. Classification (NCBI taxonomy): domain Eukaryota; kingdom Metazoa; phylum Arthropoda; class Insecta; order Coleoptera; family Cerambycidae; genus Stenurella; species Stenurella melanura. The sequence continues at coordinate 59,565,610 of OY757316.1, read as the reverse complement.
TCGGTGCGAAACTATAAGCAAAATATATTAGTTAAAAATGAGCCCTTTATAATAATTCCTCACTCATAAAATATGTAAAAACTCGTACTGACTCTTAGGCATCACCCCCTGTTACTTGAACACTCGGTACGGTTGTCGCACCGTCAAATAAACAATGGCACTATTTAATTATGAAACACACAACAAACACCCTTTTCGCATTTACACTTCATTTATTCTATACTAACCCGTCAACTGACAGAAAACTTGCACCTGGTATTTGGTTTACTAAAGCGAAAAATGTCTTGGTGTCATAATGGCTAGCAATGCACATAGAGCAGTTTATTTTTGCGATTTTATTCCGTCTCTGACATTAGAATACATTGATTTCTTTCCTGATTATTATACTCGGATGGTTCAAAAATCATACGTTATAATTGGTACATTTACCATGAAATCGACATTAGTTTTTTTCTCATAGATTAACGCGAATTATAGGGTGCTTGTACAGTGGAGCAAGTGTTTAATTTATTCATGGAGACGGGTATTAGAACTGTTAATTTACTAACTTGTATTTCAAACGATACATCGTATCTATTAATTTATAACTCTCCCAAAGGGAATATGATAATTTGGATAAACAGTGATACATCGACGCGATGTTTAGGTTCGAGAAGTGTGAAGCGTTGAAAAACACAGTTTTACTTCCACATCCTCGTAAGTGGCGTGTACCAAATACTCTCTCGGCCTTCTTTCTCATAACCCGCTGAAAAAAAGCTCTTTTTGCCGCGAGACACGCCCCCCCCCTGCACTTACACCATAAATGGATATTTACCTGTGAAACGGTTAATATAAATAAAAGTTCATTGCGCAGATTTCTGGGAAACATGAAACCATCCTATGGACGCAAACGGACAGGAGGCGGTGCATACTGCTAGATTCACAAATAGAAGACTTATAAAAAGAATAAATAAGGTCATAATGATAGATGAAATCTAAAAAAAGCATCCGATGATGACAGATGGAAATTTAAAAGAGGCATGGAAACTGAAAATAAACATCTCACAAATACTTCCCATCCTATATTCCTACTCCTTGCGTCATGTAGCTCTCGCTGCTGACAACAAGCATGTTCCATGTCCAACCCAGCTGCATAGCCCGTCCGGCGGTATATAAAACATCCGAAGTTCGGTTCCGGTACGCGGTTTGACCGCCCGTTAGGCGTGTTCAGCGGACGACCAGGCTGCGAGTTGGAACGAACCTCCAGACTGGACGCACGGAATCGGCAGTAATACTCACCTTACGCTGGCAAATAAATCAATCAATCAAAAATATCGAAAATTCCAACAAAATTGCAGATATCTACATTTACTTTGTATAGTCTTTAAGCAAAGCATCCAATTTAATTAAAATAATTTTGTTTCTGTATTTTTATTTGATGTTTTCTTTACTTAACTGATACAAGTTTAACAATAAATGTTACTATTGCGTCATTTGAAAATTCGAATTACACCTTGGTGTTTTGGAAATAGTCACAAGGGTCAAAATTCTGAGCGGTTTATTAAATGACGGCAGTTTACTCACAGAAAGTTTAGTAGTTAATCTTAAGAAACCTCATCGTAAGAGTATATGACAAATTATTATAGACTAATAAACTTGGGTACTTCTGTAAAAATATTTCAATATTTAATGAAAGAAACCTATGCGGCAAATGGATCAGACAGATGTTGTTGGTTTTTGGATGCTTTTTTATTACAACAAAATGTCTCATAAAGTTGTTAAATAAAAATGGTTAAAAAGGAACACTAAAAAATAACCAACAAACTGTTATGATTGACATAATGAAAAGTCTTCAAAGTTTTGACAACTTAAAGCTAATATATTTACGAAACGTTAATAGCTATCAATTTCAATTATTATTTAATAATTTAATTTCAATTTATATTTTTTTAAAGAAGTGTTCAGAAATCAACTTCTGTCTGACCTATTTGGCGCAGAAGTTTCATGAAATTATTTAATATTTTTACAGAAGTAGTGAAATACCCAATAAAGAGCAAAACAACTTTAATTAAGTTTAAAAATCTATGGTACTTACACATTTTCTGAGAGAAGACCAATAGTGTCCTTACCTGGAAAAAAATTAAATTGTTCATTGTTCATGTTCAAAAATGTTTGAAAAAAAATGATATTGCAAAGATATAATTCTAAATAATCTGAGTTACAAAGTGTTTATTAAAAATGTAGACTGTGGTATGGGTGTCACATTTCTAGGCCGTGTATTAGAACTACGCAAAGGTGGCATTTGTAACTAAGTGCGGTCCTTGAGGTCCACACGGCCAACTTCCCAGCATGATATGAATATCAATAATAATAATAACCCAGAAAAGTAGGTATTTTTTTAGTTACTTTCATTCGATTTTCTTGATATGAATATTTTGGGTGTAATGTTCCAAATAATTTTAGAAAGGCTCTATAAAAATATTTGATATTTTAAAGTATCGATTGCCACCAGGACAAATTAGATCGGCTAAATCTTTTTCAAGAAATCCTAAATCAACTTTTGTTTAAACAAAAAAAACGGCTGCTGGATCTATATTGATGAAATTTCTTTCAGTACATATCGTTGATTGAACATACGCTTCGATTGTCATCACAACTAAGTTGATATTATTTCTTAATCGCAAGAGAAAAGTGCCCACTACGTACACATAAGTACACGCACGCACGCACGCACATCTTCCCTATAGCTTAGGTTAAAATATTATTTGGTCCTTGAAATATTTAAGTATAAACAATGCAATAGGAAAAGATGTTAGTTTAAATGTAATTATTTATATTTTTACCTCTGTTAAATTAAGAATCGTTAATACTAAAAAGTGTTATATTTCGCTAAACAAACCTTTATTTATTCTTTAGGAAGCTATCTCATAAAGAAAATGACACTGATAACTAGTGGTAGGCAAACATCATTTCGTATTAAATGTACACATTGGAAAACATGTCTGTCATTTGAGTTTATTGATAGGCAAACATAATTATATCATGTAACATTATATCCTCCGATAAGTTGTCTGGTTGTAGCGTATCTCGTTATATACAGACTAGAAATAAAATAGGAGCAACATAAGCCTTGCAAAATAAAGGTATATTGTCAGGAATTTAAAAGTTATTAAAATTTTAACTTCCTTTTCCTATATTGTCAGTGATTGCTATTCTGTAATTATATTGATCTGAAAATTAGTATTTTATATAAGTGTAAATAAATGCAAAAAATTACCAAGCGAGATTTCTCTAGATATTTAAGTTGCATATTATGTAAATTACGAAAATTAGTGAAACAAGTTTAGTGAAAGTTCTACAACCCTGTCCTAAAATCCTAAAAAAAAATATTATACACTATCACTGACAGTAAAAATGTAAATGTAAAGTAAATGTAAGTAAATGTAAATACTTGCAAAATTTGTTTGATGCTAGGGGTATGCGTAGTAGATAAAATATGTAGTTGGTAGAGGTTGGTGTAAGGAGGCTTAAAATACCATCAAGAAATGATCGATTTGTTGTCTCATCCACCAGATTTGTTCGGAATAAAAGAAATCATCTCCAAAATCGATTAATATTAACACATGTCTCCGATATTATGAATATTCCTATGAATTTTGCATGAGAAAAAATGTTTTCCTAAATATGCGAGGGAATCGTGAAAATATAGTGAAATGAAAATTATACACACTTTTCAAAATTCTACAGAGAATACGAACTAGTGATTTCTTTCTAAATTAAACTCTCATAAGCAGAGTTCGGGAAGTTCATCTCAGTGCCAGAAATGGATCTCATATATACGTAATATTATATTATAAACATTTACTGAAACAATCAGAAAAACGACGAAGTGGTGAAATATTTATTATTGCCAGCTACATTGCATTTTTGGTAATAAATTTAACTTAAAAACGGTAATAATTCTTACAATTTCTAATTGAACACCCACTTTCTTGTTCTGTTCAATGTGTGGAGTGTTTATTTCATTTTATGTTAATACGTATAACCTACTTTTATTGGAAATCTGCTACATTTGTGAAACGTACTGACAATTACCTAAAAACATAGTTGATTTTTTATATTTGCAGTGCTAAAGGCATTCGACCCCGGCCGAGTGTTAATAATAAACTACAGTTTACGAAGGTACTTTTATGTTCTTTACGGCTTTATCTCCTTTAATTATATGACGCCGCCGAAATTGTGAAACATTTCAAAATCGCTTTTCACCTACACTCTGGCAATTATTGGCTTTTACGTCAACATTTAATAAAGGGAAAGGGTAGACCATCCCAGATCGCAGTTTTGCAAACCGTACTATAAATCTCTCCATATGTACGTACGTACGTATCTACAAACTTGGTGTGAAATTATACAGAGTCGGCGGTATACAAAAATATCTAATGCTTCTCCGGCTGCAATAGACTTGTGGATTCGCGATTTCCCAGAACTGCAGTTTGATGGAACAGATCTTTATTGTGGTAGTTGCAACGAAACAATTTCTTGGACATCTAAAACAAATGTTAAAAAATATATTTCCTCACAAAATCATATTAGTGCTAGTGGCTCTACTGATAGAGACAGTCAACGCAGTTTTAATTTAGATTTAGTGGAAGTGATGTAACATACCGTGGTCAAAACTAGATAATCCACTTTTTAGACAATTTTTGGAAAACTGTATTAGTGGCAAATATAACAACGTTCAGGTGCCGTCGGATACGACACTGAGAAGAAAATATTTATCAACGGAGTGTGATAAAATGACAAAAAAATTACTTCTGAGCATACTGGGAAATACATCTGGGTTAGTACGGACGAAAGCACCAATACTTGTGGTGAGAAGGTAGCAAATGTTTTAGTGGGTGCATTGGAGGAAAATTGTTCCGTGCGTGCACACTTAATTGCCTCTACAGTTGTAGAAACGACAAATTGTCGCATTATAGTGAAAGCCGTCAATTCAAATCTACAAAAGTTATGAGGTGACGAATATGTAAAAAATAAGGACAAGGCTTTATTATTTCTTACTGATGGAGTGAATTATATGAAAGCTACAGGACGAATTATAAAGGAAACATATCGCAATATGCTGCATGTAACATGTCTAGCACATGGACTCCATAGAATTGTTAAAACTATTAGAGGATGCTACGCTAATGTTGATAACTTAATATCTAGTCTAAAGAAAGTTTTCCTGAAAGCACCACAGCGTGTACGGTTATTTAAAGAAATATTTCCAAATACACCATTACCTCCAGCGCCCATTATAACACAGTAGGGAACTTGCCTAGAGGCGGCATCATACTATTTTTGCCATTTTGAACACGTCAAACTAGTAGTACTGCAGTAGTAATCCAGATGACGCAGTTATGAAAAATACACATGTGTGTTTTAGTTCGATGTTACATCCTCCATTACCTCATCTTCGAGTGAGTGTTTATAATAACCTGACCATATTAACTTTCCCTAAAAAAAGTACAAGGTAAGATAAATTGTATCATACTTGTATAAAAATCTTTCCGCGCCGGCAGAACCAACCCTGACTTTTACGACACCGAGATAAAATTCCCGATCTCTGCTTATAAGACTTTCATAGGGTTCCAAAAAGGATCCCATAGGGGTCAGACGAGAGTATCGCTCATTTGCGATGTTTGTTACTCTCTGCTTGCTCGAACTAGTTTCATTTCGAACAACGAGGTGCAACAGTAGGCAGCTTTCAGCGAGAACCTGATGATGGCAGATGAGATTTTGCCGAAACCATGGCTCCCACAGGAGCCTATCAACTACGCGGGAAAGCACCCGGGAGCACACCAACACTACATTTAACATCCGTGAAACCCGATTTCGGCTTCGGATTTCATCGGTTGATGATCGAATCCAAAAGATGCACAGTAGGTATTGCTGTGCCCCATTTCACCCTTCACTATGGGCCTCTATAGGACTTGACATCTTCATCTCTGGGGCCCATAACAGGTGCTAACTAGTGTTATATAAACTATCGCACTTTCGTCAGGTCTTCCATCCGTGCATCCATCCCGGAATTTTTTTATTTTTAAGTACATATAGCCATCTAGTGCCGTGAATCCAGATTTCAACAGCATATTGTACTACCGAAAAAAAATTTGTTACAGCAGTAAGTTTGTATTTTTTTTAAAGCTGAGAGCACTCAGGGATCGAACCGTGGACCTCGAGATTCGTAGGCTGACGCATTTAAAGCATATTTATTGGATTATTCTATTTTCATACACGTCGAACTGTGTTATATATTTACAAGCGTATCATGTATATTAGTTTACAATAATGTACGTATATACGCCGTCGGTACAATTACATATCAAGCGATACGGACGTAGTGACCGGTGTTATGGCATGAAATTACCACAAACAGTTTGACATCGGTAGTCTAATATAAAGAGAAACAATTATCCAGGAGCTGATGTTGATTGTATTATTCTGACAATACAAAAGTATTGTTAGAAGACTAGAAATTAATTAAAGACTAAAGTGATAGCGACGATGTTGAGTAAAGTGTCATTTGTGTTTTTTAGAATGCAAGAAAAGTGCATAAAAAACCAGTTTTAAGTAAGGTTGACTGACGCCTACACCATGTCGTTAGCGCTTCATTTGAACAGTTGTTTATGAAATTCTGAGTGATTATAAACGTGTAAAAAAGCGTGCTCTGGTGTAGCTTTATTTATTTGCTAAAATTGTGAGATATAATCAAGAGACACGGTAGTGTCTCGCGCCAAGTTCACTCCAACATCCCCCACGCCCACAGAAATAATAAGCGAGCACGCGTGTAAATTTAGAGGAACAATATCATAAAAAAGTAATGAAATGCGCACAAAAACAGATTCTCTGTAAAAATATAGCGCCAAGTATACCCTGCCTAAAATAATATCTTTCCTCTCTACAAAAACATAAAATGTGATCTCTCCAAAAATATTTGAAATCAATTAAAATCCGGTATCTATAAAAAAAAATGTACGAAATTTTTTTTTCAAATTAAAAAAAAAAACGCGTTTCACTAAGAGGCAAAATGCTGTTTGGATTTACCAGTGCCAGTTAAGTCAATCTTATACAAATTTCTCCGTCAAGTTGATAAAACCTCTAACTGCAATATATTACTTCCGATTAACAATATGTATGTATATAAATAGATACCGGACTTTGATTTTAAATATTTTTGTAGAGATTCGCATTTTGTCATTTGATGTTTTTGTAGAAAGGAAAGATATTTTTTTGGACAGTATACCTACTTGGCGCTATTTCTTACAGAGAATCTATTTTTGTGGGCATATCTAATACCAAAATAATATTTTTATATAATTATGGGAGCAGAAACAAAATACATGTTTTTAATATTAAAACAGTATATTTTTTTAATCACAGTTCATTAACCAAAATCTAAATATAGAAGGTATTCAATGTACTGTTACTACGTCTAATTATACCGTTATACACGAATCTGGGCTCTACAGACACTCATTCTGTGGGACTTGACGGGACTTCTGTTAGGTACAGGATGAGGTAGGATTCATAGCTTCATTGGGAACCCAAGAAAACAAAAACTTACTTTACAGTTATTACATTTTTTATTCAAAAAACTTCTGCCTAAGGAGTCACTACTTCCACATTCATATTTCACATCCAAAAATCTTAAAACGAAAACATCTTGATGCTACGTTTGTGTTCCAGTGTGTGGAAATAATTGTATCCAGATTTTAATGACACAATATTTGAAACCGTCTATCTTAAGGTGGTAATGGTGGTGACTGATGACAAACATTTTTTAAGAACATTTTATTCGCGTACATACTATATCACAATTTTATTTTGTTAACCCTTTTAATAAAAGAATGGGCGTGGGTAAAGTCATAGAATTTTACCAGCTTGCTTTACTCATTTACCCCCATTCACCTCCCACCATTCAACAAAATAAGTTCATAATATGATCTAGTCTCAGATCCCGTTATAATCATATGTGTGCCAAATTTCAAGTTTGATACGTGGTATTAAACCACTTAGTGAGACTCCAAAATTAAACATCTTAACAAACCACGGCTAGCATTCCCTTTCGGAAATTGATCCCAGGCGTGAGCTCCTCAGTTCATACAGACGAACTGGTTGCCTGTTTTTCAGCAATAGGGGTAACCTAAGTAACAATATATTAGTACAGTCAAGATCTTAATTAAGGAACAAGTCAGCCGAAGTTATAACAACGGTATCTATTTCACTAACTGACAAAATTTCATTCATTGAACAAAGTTAAAAAAAATAATGACAAATATTTATCGTTACCTGCAAGAGATGGACCCGCTTAAATCCAATTTAGTTTGGTAAATGCACCAAATGCAATATTGCGCATAGTTTATAAGAAAATCCAAGTTAAATTTTTTTTACAATTATTACGATAAGTTCATACTCTTACGTTTATGAACAAACTAAAAAAATATTTGATCAGCCATTCTGTATTAACATAATAATCCAACTAAAGTTTTAATATACAATTCTACAGGTTACCAATTTTACACGTCAATTTAGAAAAAAAATTATATAAACATATGTAAAGAAATATACAGACTGCAAGCCTTTAACAGATTGGAAAGGTGCGTTGATTCGATTTCTAGCTTCTTTAGGATGGGATCAACCAAATTCAATTTCAAGTATATTCATTAAGATCCATACAATTACGCCATCCTTCTTCAGAATAACTTCGAAAATTAACGTCATTCTCCTTCGGTATAACTTCAAAATTTATTTATTTCTTTTAATTGGATAGTCTTTACTACACCTCCCAGAATAAGTTAAACTCGTGGTCTGCCTGACGAATCAAACATGAGTAGCCATAATCCAGCAAAATGCTGTACAATATGTTCTTCCGAACTAAAATGAATCTTTTATAGCCTGAGTTCTTTAATATTTGTAAGCCACTTATGGACAATTCTGGCAATTATACCTCGCGAAAGTTGCCAAAATGAGAACGAGAAGACACCCGAAACAGTGGGATCGAATTTCCGATAACACACCTTCGGTATTCCGTGACAATAGTCTGTAAGAGCATGTTTCTAATTTAAAAATCCTTTCCGCGAGACGCAACTCAAACAAATTCAGTATAAAAGCGCCATATATTTTCGCGCGCCTGTAAATCCACTTTCTTTTTCGATCAAGTCCCCTTTATTCTGAGCTATTCTATTGTTCCCAGCCGGTCTCGTGTCGTCCTTAATCCTGGACGGATTCCTTTTCAACTCCGGCAAAACCCTCACCTACTTATAGCTGTAACGGTTCCGAAATTTTCATTTGTTTGTAAATGTTATGGAAATATAACATATAGGTGTAGTGGATGTTATGGAAATGTAACGTAATAAATTACTCAGAAAATTACAGTTTTGCAAGAGTTCTTTTTGTTTCACACTTAAGTGAAATACTACGGTTTCTGTTAGGGCTATTTATTTAACCATTTCCTGGAACCAAATACTATATAGCTGAAAATAAATTTCTATGCGAATCGCCAAAGCCCCTTAATTCAATAAATAGCTATTTAACTAAAACAGCATTTTTGTTAAATAGCTGCATATACTTCAATGAAAAAATATGATTTTGGGTATTTTCCAGACGATCATTATACCGTTGATTTAATTCTGACAGGGCTAGCATTCCAATACAGCCAACCAATAATATAATTATGAAATTATAATTATACATTTTTATTTGACAGATAACACTGAGAGACCTCCTTTACGACAACCCCTCTGTGAGTTTTAATGACACCTTAACCTCTTTAGCCCTAACTAGAAAACACTTTATTGAGTGGAAAACGACATTATAAATAAAACAGTCGTTTCCTCTCGACTAGAAGAAGTATTTTATTGGATAAAACATGGGGACATGGAGTTTTCCATATAAACATTAGACGGAGTCCTGAAGAATCCGTTAGACAAAACCGTCTGTATTTGGCAATTTTACTTTATAAAGTATTTCATTTGGATGGCCACACTATATTTTTTTTTTCGCGAAAGAAGCATGTCAGCGTGTTCTTCTTAGCAATAGTGTCAACTACATTCCAAATAATATTCTCTTCTGCCGCTTATAGATTAATTATTATTTTTTTTAGATAACACCCTAACATCAACTACCTGCAAATAATATTTTTTCCATCAAACAATTTTTTAGAGATAGCGCTAGCAGACAGACGGAAGGACAGGCCGGAATTGAAAGACCTTAATTCTCGTAATGTACATAATCTGCGCCATGATAATCCAAATGAATAACAAAGAGTATTTTGTTTACGACTACAATACTTCTTTTCTCTAAGTGAGTGAAGTAAAAATATAATCTAAAACAATTCACTAAATTACTGACTAATAATACAAATACGTACATCAAAACCATAGTATAGAAATCAAAACCATATCTTAACAGCATTAAAGTCGACCATCTAATTCTAATAGTAAGGCATTATTTTATAGACTGCAGCAGCTTTATCAATTTCTTTATTAACTGTATAATTATAACTTCACGAAAAGGTCCCTCAGGTTGCTCTTAATAGCTAAAAAATTAACAGGATTACCTTCTTCGTGGAGTCAACGGCTGGTAACAGTTTCTTGTTAGTTGAAAAAGATCAATTATGTTCAAATAAATACCCAGGGTTTCCCTTATAAACAAGTTCTACCAGGAAAAATAATTCCCAACGAATTTCTTACAAGTTAACAAATCAACGTTTTTACATTCCTCCAATGTAGAACATGCGACATTATTTATTTCATTAATTTAACATTTGATTGAAGAAATCGTAACAATCCTCTTAAACGATATAATTCGCTTCCTAACTGGTTCTTCCCTTATCGTAAATCCTTATAGGCCAAGCAAATGGGTAGGTTAAATCGCAAAATGTGTCCGGAGGGAGATCTCTACGGGAAAAGTTGTATTGAGCTGAGATGTAAAAAAAAGGCCTAATATACTACTAGCCCCACCCTTTCCTTAAGGGCAGAAAAAGGATGAAATAGTTTATTTTTGCGTATAAATCGAGAACGATGGGAGATATGGAAAAAGGTTTCAGATAAAAATTGTAGAGCTTAAAATTTTACATAAAAAAGGTCATATGCGTTTATACCGTATTTCTGATGGTTTGGCTGTAAAACCTGTATGACGCTTAGGGGCTGAATGGATGGTTAAAAAAAATCGTAAAAAATCGAAAAGTTGATATTTTTCATTATTTATTTTTTGAATCTCCTTAAAAAAATCCTCAACTATCTTTACAGAGATAAAGTATCTTTGTCAACTTGTTTATATAAAAGTTATGAACATCTGAATTTTTAAATTGACGATTATTCAGGGTTAAACGTGGCGAAAAATATTTTTTTAAGCAACACTGTCTTCTTAGTGAAATTTCCTCACAAAAAGCCCTTTGCCGTTTTTTTTATCTCACATACCAACGTTGATATCTAAATAAAATTACCATAATTCCTACAATTTTTATTTCACTCGACGCCACTGCTATATAGTCTAAGAGCTACTGGCCTCGGCAACCCATTGTCACAATGCTGGAAATATGTTAAAATGTTAGGTTAGATCTCCCCCGATATTTATTTATTCACTTCTACAAACTTTTGACTTACGGACCTCAAATAGAGTAGCGGCAACAGAAATACTTTACACACTAGAGGTCAAGAGTTCAAATCCTGTGTAGCAACAAAAATATTTTTTGCTTTTTTTTTTAATTTTTCGACCCAAATCTCTTGCTCGAATATTATATTACGTATATCTCACGTCCATAAATGTTTCTTTGCCATAAAATTTTGTATTAGTGACAGAAAGTGTATTCGATTAATGAAGTATTTTTGAAATCTGCAATTATACATTGAAAAAGGTAAGAAAAGTTCATACATTATTTTCATTTTACGTTTACTCACACTGAAAAAAAAATATATAATAAAATAAATTCAATATCTCAAACAATCAAAAATGAAACCAGGATTTTTCAAAAACTCGGCATATTGACATTATATCTAGTAGTCAATGAGGCTGAAAATATGTATTACTTAATAATTCCGGGAAGCGGTAACTTTTCATCAAAAGTTACCAACAATAGTCCTTGAGTGTCATTTGTTATTGAACAAAATAGTTGCCAAATACCAGTTTTTGTCAAATATCTATTAAAATATTTTATTCTTAAAAAAACTAATAGCGCTGTTCGAAGTACGGGCAATTTTACATAAAAAATGTATATGAAGTTATTTTTTACAATGAAAAATGTAGGCTTCAGATTGCACGAGAATGGAACGTGGCGATGCGTAAGGCGCGCGAAGCGAGCGCTGTCTCGGGCGCGCTGCACCAAATTTGTTGTAACTTTTGAACTAATTGAGCTCAACAAGATCTACATAAAAAAGGAACATATTATAGAGTAGTATTATTATGAGAAGATGCTCGGGGCGGAGCTAACGTGCGCGAATATTTTTACCAGTGGCACATCATCTGGGGTAGAAGGATATATAATAATTGTAATCAAATTTTCGAGGTCGAAGAGCTGTGTAATGTAGAATATTAAAGCTTGTCACACTCTGGTGTTTACGATGAAGACATTCTTCACTGAAAGTAAGGTTATATCACTTATTCAATCAGAAACGGCGAACACAACAAGTATATCGCAGCACAGATCCTGTGACAGCAGATTGACGGTGCCACTGGCTTCGACGTCAAATATGACGCAATTTGCTCTCATTGGCCTAGAACAATGGAAGCACACAAACTCGTTTCTGCGCATTATTGTTTGCGAGCATCTTCTCATAATAATACTACTCTACTTACAATTAAAAAATAGAATGTATGTAGGAATAGTACGTATATGAAATCGAAACATAAAGAGATTTCCGATGAAATCTGTACTTAGAAACTCTACCATTTCTACACTGTTTAAGATAAGAAAGAACCCCATATTACTCTTGAAGTAATGTATAAAAGATCCGGTGAGTGAAAAAAATACCAAAAATTTATTTTTGAAGATGTACACTTCCGAAATTTCAAAATTTTGAGAAAATGATAAAATTTGATATGTATAACTAACTTTAACCATCTATTACTCTGGTTTCAATTACGTTATCGGATTTCTGTGGGCGATTTTAGAAGCTTGTAGTGTGTACTTTACGATACTTCAAAGAAATTTACCTTAAAAATTAAATTAACCCTCTTAATTTTAAGAGAGAAAAAAAAGTTATTTTGTTCCAAAATTCGTGAAAGATAAACGTTAATAACCTTAAAAAATATATATTTAGCATACCTAATTATAGCGATTTCTTATACATTACTTCAAGCGTAATATGTGAAAGTTCCAGGTTCTTATCTTAAAAATTGTAGAAATGGTAGAGCTTATACCGATTTCATCGGAAATCTCTTTATGTTCCGACCTCCATATACCTACATGTTCTATTCCTACATACATTCGTTTTTTTATTTGAAAATATAATAATCCAATAGTGACTTATTGGAGTGAAAAGGGACATTGATGTGTATAATTTTGTAACACAAAAATTATATCATCATCAGGAGTATATATCTAAGTTTTGGACTTCCAAAGCCTATTGCGTTTTTTTTAAAACAATTTTGTTTTTTGAACAGCGTTTACTTAGGTAAAAGAGGTGAATATCTCCGGTTCTAGGGGTCCGATCGGAACAAACAAAAAATCAAAATCTTCTCAATTAAAATTTCAAGAAATCTGCGTTAGTTTTGGGTCATTTGAGTATGTATATATCATGCAAAATTAAATAAACCGGCTAAAAAGCTTTTTTTCATTTTAACGCCAAGGGACGTCAAGTATTACGATCGGCTTCAAACTTTCAGAAAATGTACCTTTTGTTGACAACTAAATTTTTTCGGCCATTTTGAAATTTTTTTATCAGAAAAGAAAGAGAATTGCGACAACTTTAATTTAAAATAAAGATAATTTTCGTCTATATGAACTCGAGATAGTTAACTCTTAGCATCTTGTAAAACCATAAATAGCAATAAATACACATACACACACATACACATAGAAATAGCCCGGGAAGCAGCGACAGTTTCCGTGAGCTATTTTTTTCCCAAAGAGAGTTTAGATAGTATCTATAATGACGGTGCAATTCTACCAAACTCTTACTGGTGCATACATGAGTGAAAAATTAAACATGTAAAAAAATACATGGACGAAAATTTCGTTTTTCGAATTGTCACAAATTGTCAAAAAATGACGATGCGCCTTCGCTTCTGTCGGCCTCAATTTTCGATTTTCACCTCGCGACTCACGTTGTACGGTCATTGCCGACCTTCTCCTCGCTATGGAGACATAGAACGGGTCTCCGTTCGCCGTATTTATTCAGTTCTTACGTTTGAAAAATTGACTTGCGGTCGTGCTAATCGGCGACTATTTTTAAGTGGTTTCACGAGTTCGATCCTTCCCGGGGATACTTTTTTGTTTTTTTTTCGTTATCAATTTTCTTGCAGATATTTTTTATTCTATAATAGCTATTCACTCCGATCTATTGCATTTCTCGATTAAAAATCAGAAATTTCCTTAGCGAAACAAATAATGTAATGGAGTAAATAAAAGGTTATCAACAGATCTATAAAAATACTGTATGTTCATTAATACTAATGAGGAATATAATTGTCGTAATTTGACTACGTATTGCCGTTTTTGCAACGTCTACCAAAGATGTAACCCTATAGCGGAGGTAGAATGTGATTCTTAATAGAAAAAGTGCAGATTAATATTTCGCGGCGGAAAATGCAAAACCTCCGAGAAATGCAATAGAACGGAGCGAATAGCAATTATAGAATCAAAAATATCCGCCAAAAAATTGAAAGCGAAAAAAAAAGTATCCCCGGGCGGGATTCGAACTCGGGAAACCACTTAAAAATAGTCACTGATTACCATGACAGCAAGTCAATTTTTCAAACATAAGAACTGAACAAATAGGTACGGTGATATTGGAGACCCGTTCTTTGTCTCGATGGCGAGGAGAAGGTCGGCAATGACCATACAACATGAATCGCGAGGTGAAAATCGAAAATTGGGGTCGGCAGAAGCGAAGGAGAATCGTCATTTTTTGACAATTCGAAAAACGATATTTTCGTCTATTTATTTTTTTGCAACATATTGTTTAATTCTTTACTCATTTACGCACCACTAAGAGTTTGATAGAATTGCACCTTCATTGTAGATACTATCTAAACTCTCTTTGGAAAAAAATCTAGCTTTATAGGAAAATCTGTCGCTGCCTCCCGGGCTAAAACAGAGTTGTCTCTGAACAGAACAAATATTTGACATTAGCCAAGAAAAATAAGGTTATAATATTATAAAGAGAAGTTAGCAGAAAAATTCCCCTAAATACATACTTTAACTACTAACTATTAACTTAAGTAAGCCCGAAACAATTGAACGCGGTGCAACAAAACAAGAGGTAATCTCGATATATAAATTTAAAAAAAGCTATTCAGGATAATTTAGAACAATAAAATGTAAATGCTTGAAAACACAGTTTTTATAAGTTTAAAATGTTTTTTGGACGTTTCGTATGAAGTAAATATGTTTTAAAATGATATAGTTCAAATATTAGCCATTTGTTAATTAACAATAATTGGCCAAAATACTAAAAGTAAAATATGAATGTATAAACTCTATAAGCTGTAAACAATTCTTCTTCAAACATGTTTTGTCTTAAAATACCTATTACATTACCAATTACTTTACGCCTGATTTAATATAGATGTTTGTTTGCTTCATTAAAACTCCGACAAGCAATTAGTTTTATGAAACTTACTGATTTCAAAGCATATTAGATTTTTAGCCCAGCATTAACAACCACCTCAAATTAATTTCATGAATCAATGATAAAATCACAACATTTCCTTAATTTCTATAAAACTTGATCCTCCTAACTTGAACTTAACAGCTATAAAGTTTTATTGAAGGCTTGACAAATACCTTAAGTCAATCATAAGCCAATAGAGACTAAACGATAATTTAGGTCTAATGTAAGTTCTTGAAGGCCTCTTTAAAACTTTCTTTAAGACAAAATAACTGTCTTTAAGCGCAATTGGCATTTAATAAATCTAGCATGAATCAGTGGTTTATGAGGTGGCCATTACAAAATACTGATAAAACCTAAATAAATCTAAAAAGCATTTAAATTGTTACTTAGCAAGTTACACCTTTCTTCTCCACCCCTCTCGCCTGAATGGAGCCCATAAATGCGAGTCCAAAAATTACTATTTTTTTTTCAACACATTAAATAGTTAGTTTCTCCACCGATTTTTGCCTTTCTGACCTGCTGAATGTGTTGACAAATAAAAATCATTTTTTGACCCGTATTTAAGGACCCCCTAGATGCGAGTGGGGGCAGAAAGGGGTAACTTTTATGTATGTCATTTCTTATGCCCGAAGGTCTATGCCATTCTTAACGTTCTCCATCGAGAACTTTCCATCTTCTAGATGATTTGTGAAATTTTAAATTTTTCCTTGATTCTGAGTCTAAAATGGCCTTGTAACTTTTTTTATACAATAGGAAAATTGTAACTTTTTGTACATGGTCTCAAATACTTATAACAAAGGTTTTGCCGCAAAGTAGAAGTGGTATTCATTCGGTTGGATCATGGCCAATTTTTAAATTTGCCGCGATTTTTACTTTACCAGCAAAAAATTGTAACTCTTTTCATCAACTCAAAATTGTACAGACTATCGTATACCGCAGTTCCTAGCAGGTATTCATTCCGTTTAAAAATATTTATTATTCCATGGCCCCGGGCCCTAATTCAAACCATTTTGGGGACTCATGACCCGGCCTACGGTGATTGGTTTATACTACTACATTCCTCAGTACACCACAATTGTTAGCAGGTATTCAAAATAAGTCAATTTTGCCCTTCAACTGAGCTCAAAATTTGTTTAAAAATGTATGCACAGTTGTATTAGGAACGTAACTGTATTGACAGACAAAAATAGTGGTGCCTAAACGAAGGCAGAAAAAAAACATTTTTTTAAAGATTATTAGATCAGCTTTAAGTTCACCATTTGAGGTCTCCAGGTAATAAACTTTGTGCAATTCTATTTTATAGAATTCTTTCTCATTCCAAGATACTCATACATTTGTTTCTAAGATGATCTCTAAATATATAATCAATTATTGTAATTTAAAATATATTCCACATTGTAAGATTTTTTTGTAAAGTTCAACTTTTCTCATTCAAAACATTTCTGCTTATATAATTAAAGTATGAATTACATCTTGTTCGTGCTTTCAATGTGAATTTTTATAGTTAAAAAATATATTTTTCAGTAAATTTTGAATGAAAATGCTAATAGCGTTTTTTCACAAGCCTATTTCTGGGTCACTTAACACAGTTCTTATCTTGCATTATCTCATTTTCAAAACATCACCTAACCTGTATCGTCGGAATCGGGACAGAATTACGCCTTGCTACGCTTACGCTATATTTTAAGTGATATTAGGGAGATTTTAGGCGACTTAAATTTGCTAATACGTTAAGCGTAAAAGGGTACACTGAGCATGCGCATTAGCTCGAAAATAAGGTTCTTTGGTATATCTTGACACGTTTTGAGTTTTCCAAGCCTTTATTACTTTCTTGACGTTACCTAAACAATGTAAACATATATAATCCTACTTTTCGTTTAGTTTGAAAAATTTAGTTTAAATATCAAAAAGTCAAATTATGTTCACACCTTGACAAAAATACCAACGTTGCCAAGGATTGATTTTCACGCAATAATTTCATTAGAGATTACGAACACAATTAAAAATATCTAAAAGGTGAATTAAACAGAGCCAGGAGTCATATATTTTAAATTCAAGTATTATTCATATATTAAATTTATAAATAGATGTGAATGTTCTCTACCGAGCAACGTTGTAAAACATTATACGTTGCTAAGCGAACGTTGCTCTAGCGCAAATACTGTAAAACTATCGGTTAATAAGGTATTCGGTTATTTTTTAACGACTGCGCATGTGCAGTATAACGAATCAAGCATAATGTTCATACATAAAGGACCTAAAATCTATCTATTCTTCCGAATTTTCCGGTTATTAACGTACAGTGAGGTTAATGAAACAAAAAACAAATCAATGTCGCAAAATGTCAAATAATGCTTTTTTCACTTCTGTCGGCTCGAATTTTCGATGTCTCCCATGTAATTCATGATGCCGTGAAAATGCCAATTTCGATCACTCGATATCGACATTCGGGAGCCTTCCTGCTGGTGCATTTATTTAGTTACGTCCATTTAAAAATTTCATGTTTTGCATTTTCCGACGAGAGTATTGGAAATTTCAAATTCATCCCGGCCATAGCACATCGCGTTAAGCGACGACTTTCACAGAGGATTTCTCGGTTCGAATCCTGTACAGGTATAATTTTTTTTGTCTTGAACTTTATTAAATTAATTTTGAACTTTTTGGCGGATATTTATTATTCTAAAATCATCGCATTTATGCGATTAACGTTTAAAAACTATAAAAAAGTAGAAATAATTCATGTCTAAGTTAATGAATTTGTTCACGACTTCAGAGGCGTATATCACTATATTCGAGACCATTATTTTTCTACTTGTTGAATATAAATGAATTAACTAAAAAAAAAAAAAAAACAGCTTGTTACAAATCTGTCATGCAGATTAACAGTTTTTGCCTGTAGAAAGGCACCAACCGATATGTATGCTAATCGTATTTTCGTAATTACCGAGTGGTAATTAATCGATAAAGAAACAATCAGCTTGTTACAAATCTGTCTTCTACAGTGAAATATCTCACAGGTTAACAGTTTCTGCTTCTGGAAACCCACCAACCGATATGCATCTCAATCATATTTTTGTACTCATTGTGGGACAAGTAATCGATAAAAAATATCAGCTCTATACAAAAACTTCCACCAACCATAAAAAGCATGTCGACTTTCAAGAGTCATCTAGTGAAGTTCCCACCAGCAAATGGTCTCTTATCACTTTTTTGTCTGCCAGCTCTAAGGAACAGGATTAATAATGTTTTTAGCTTTTACAAATATGTTAGGTGATTGCACGCTGGCTCCCTATTTGATATCTGAAAATGCAACTTTGTAGAAGTAAAAACTAAATATCAACTTATACAGCAACCACTTTCACAAATTCAAGAGTGCTCACTGCACACCCCATCGACATCCTTTCGCCACACCGGCCATTCCTTCTTTGGGAAGCCTTAAACTAACATCTTGGCATATTTCCAGCCTTGTGAAAATGGGTATGTTGTCGAGGCCAGTAGCTCTTAGACTATATTCCAGTGCCGTCGAGTGAAATAAAAATTGTAGGAATTATAGTAATTTTATTTAGATATCAACGTTGGTATGTGAGATAAAAAAAAACGGTAAAGGACTTTTTGTAAGGAAATTTCACGAAGAAGACAGTGTTGCTTAAAAAAATATTTTTCGCTACGTTTAACCCTGAATAATCGTCAATTTAAAAATTCAGATGTTCATAACTTTTATATAAACAAGTTGACAAAGATACTTTATCTCTGTAAAGATAGTTGAGGATTTTCCTAAGGAGATTCAAAAAATAAATAATGAAAAATATCAACTTTTCGATTTTTTACGGTTTTTTTTAACACTCCATTCAGCCCCTAAGCGTCATACAGGTTTTACAGCCAAACCATCAGAAATACGGTATAAACGCATATGACCTTTTTTATGTAAAATTTTAAGCTCTACAATTTTTATCTGAAACCTTTTTCCATATCTCCCATCGTTCTCGATTTATACGCAAAAATAAACTATTTCATCCTTTTTCTGCCCTTAAGGAAAGGGTGGGGCTAGTAGTATATTAGGGCTTTTTTTTACATCTCAGCTCAATACAACTTTTCCCGTAGAGATCTCCCTCCGGACACATTTTGCGATTTAACCTATCCATTTGCTTGGCCTATTAATATAATAAATCTATTAAATCTATTGTACGCATACGAAGCCAATTTGTGGGGCCCTTCTTAGTTTTCCTAACGTAGTCTGTGGCAGAATTGAATCCTGAACCTCGTACTTTCATCGCCTAGTCTCTCCGCTTGAGGTTTTGTTCTCGAATTAGCTGCGAATAAGCACATAGACAAACCGGGAAATTAAATCTCATCTGGTCCAGCGACTTTAAACCTAGTTACATATAAACCGCTAAATAGCCGGAGGAAGGTGAGGCTTTAACTTGGCAAAAGATCCCAGAGCTGGATTAAGACATGGCCAGGAGTAAGACGACAAGAAAATGGAATTATATTGAAAAATAAAGATGTGTTCCCCTGTATTGGCTAACAAGTAGAAAATTTAGGAAGCTATATTATATACCAGATGTCACAGTACATTGCCATGAGGGGGTGGATTTACCTACTTTTAAATGTTAATGGCTCCTCTGTCATATCACATTTTTGTATTTTTGGTAACCTACTCAATACACAAAAACTCGTGTGTCACAACAATTGCAAGGACATTTCGAACAGTTAGGATGATTGCACGCAAAAAACTCAAAGCGTGGTTCACCGTTACGCTAAAAACTGTCAGAAATCAGATAATTGAGGTTTGGCGCCAATACTGGGAAAATCTCTTCGAGGGCGTCGATCCTGAGTCAGACGATGACTGACAGCTGGATTACGATCGCGAACCTTTAATACTGAAATCAGAAGACATATACAAATCAAAAACTGGCAATACAACTGAAGCCGACAATATTACGGTTGACGCGCTTAAGTTAGTTAGCGAAAATAGAATGGATATACCTTCACAGAATATGCCAAAAATATGAGAAATAGAAATCTGGTCCGATGATTAGAAAACGTCAATCTTCGTACCACTGCATAAGAAGGAACCGACAAAGGATAACTATAAATTGCTGGCATTAAATTCACACGCTAGTATTTATAGTACACTATATTACTCAACCCAGACCTTAGCATTATCTGTCTTTGCACATACCTCCTGAGCAAGCTGCCTTTGTTAAGAAACACGGGACTAGAGTACAAGTACTGAATTTACGTCAACTTACTGAGAAGGAAAGGGAATAGTATGTGCCAAGTTATATCCTTTGTTTCTTGGACTGCAGTATGATATTGGACAATGTGGAATAATAATATGGAATGGAATAAATTATATTATTAGTCGACTGTACGAGGAGAACTCTGCTTTTTCCATCAATCCTCATGAACATCTATTGGGAATATGTGGTGCGACGTGTGTTGGAGGATTGGCTGAGTGAGTAGTCATGGGAGGCACTAAGGTCTCCAATTTAAGGTTCATTCATGATACCACTTTGGTTGTAGCGAGCAAGAATGTGTTCATGCATTTACTGGGCAACTTACAAAGAATAAGCCCTGTGTATGGTTTGAGTGTAAATTACAACAAAATAAAAACCGCTGCCTAAGGAATCACTACTTCCACATCCAGATTTTTCATCCAAATCGCTTTAAACTAAACATCTTGACTAGATTTGCACTCTAGTATGTAGAAATTATTGATCATAGAATTTTAATAATATTTGGAGCAGATGTCATAGAAAAATTTGAGGCCTTGGTTTCTACCATATACGTTAAAAATTAAGTTTTTAGTTTACCCCACTTATTTTCCCCTATTCATAACCTACCACGTCTCACCCCTTCAATGGAATCATCTCAATCAGATGTCATTACAATACATACGTGAAGTAACTTTCAAATAAATATCTCAATTTTATGTTATCAAACCCATAAATAATAGAGCGGAGATAGTGTTTGAAAAATATTAGAAAGCAATATGAGGCCTTGATTTCTAGTATATACACCCAATCCCACATTTCTGTAGTCTTACCAGCTTAATTTACTTATTTTCCCCTAATTACTCCTATTTAACCCTCAAACCTTCAACGGAATTACCTAGTTCCAGATGTTGTTATAATACATACGTGTCCCAAATTTCAGGTGAATATCTCAATTTCATTTTATCAACCCCTTTAATAATGGATTAAGTGTGGTGGGGGGTTGAAAAATATTACTAAAATATCTGAGGCCTTGGCTTCTAGGACATATACCGAATTTCAAGTTTCTGTACTTTTCGCAAATGTTTCCCTATTTACCAATTACCCCCACTCGTTCAACGCAATCATGTCAAAATATAATCTAAGATATCGTTCTACGTGTAACAAATTTGAAGTGAAAATCTAAATTTAATTTTATCAACTCGTTTAATAAGGGAGTGGGGGTGTGGTGGACGATGGAAAATGTTATAAAAAAACCTGAGGCCATCGCTTCTAGTATATACTCTTACCAGCTTGCTTTACTTATTTTTCCCTATTTAACTCCCAACCCTTCAACGGAAGCTTCTCAAAATATAATCTAGTTCCAGATGTCGATATATACATACGTGTAGCAAATTTCAAGTGAATATTTCAATTTTATTTTATCAACCCCCTTAATAATGGAGTAGGGGTGGTGGAGGCTTCAAAAATATTATAAAAAAAATCTGAGTCTTTAGCTTCTAGTACATACACCGAATTTCTAGTTTCTGTACTCTTACCAACTTGCTTTACTTATATTCCTATATATACCCCTATTTAACCCCCAACCCTTCAACGGAATCATCTCAAAATGTAATCCAGATAATTCCAGATGTCGTTATAGTACATACGTGTACCAAATTTCAAATGAATATCTCAATTTTATTTTATCAACCCCTTTAATAATGGAGTAGGGGAGTTGAAAAATATCATAACAAAATTTCAGGCTTTGGCTTCTAGGATATCCACCTAATTTGAAGTTTCTGTATTCGTACCAGCTTGCTTTACTTATTTTCCCCCATTAACCCTTATTTAACCCCCAACCCTGCAACGGAATCATCTCAAAATATAATCCAGTTAAAGATGCCGTTGTAATACATACGTGTACCAAATTTCAAATGATTATCCCAATTTTATTTTATCAACCCCTTTTATAATGGACTAGGGGTAGTTGGGGGTTGAAAAATATTATAAAACAATCTGAGGCCTTGGCTTGTAGTACATACATCAAATTTCAAGTTTCTGTACTCTTACCAGCTTGCTTTACATATTTCCCCATATTTACCCCTATTTACTCCCCAACCCTTCATCGGATATCTTCAAAAAACAATCCAGTTCTAGATCTCGTTATAATATAACGTGTACAAAATTTCAAGTCAATATCTTAAACCGTTCCGGAGAAAGCGTGCGGACAAAAAAAAGTTACAGACAGACCGACAGACAGACAGAATTTTTTTTTTTTTTCGCTTAAATTTAAAATCTCGACGTTTCATGACATTCTAAACCTATTTCAAGAAAAAAAAATTTTTGAATTTTTTTTTACGATTACTATACTTCCAGTCCACTACGTGGATGTGGATGTAATAAAAAAATGATTGTAGACCGAGCAAATGGAAACCATCCAGGCGTATTAAGGATAGGTAGTTGTGAGGTACTAAACAAAATAGTTTACCTGGAAGCCCTTACAGACAACACCGAAAACTGCGAAAAATACAAATGGCAAGATCGGCAACTTCCTAGTTAAATGAAATTTGGCGTAACAGAAATATCACAGAGATTATATACTCGCTAACGCTCTAGTTTTCTCTATCTTTTTAACGCCTCTGAAACGTGGACCGTTAGGGACGCAGATAAACGGCGTATTGATGCTTTCAAAATGTGAGTTTTAAGAGGTTTGTTGCAATTTAATTGGGCGGCCCATTGCACTAACATAACAGCTCGATTCTTCAAGAAATACGCACCCTGAAGCGACTCTTCAAAACGAAGGAGCTAATGGGAAAGTGTTTTGGTGAGGCCGTGCGCCTAACAAACAGCCGCTATATATTGCGTGAGGCTGTCGGACATGTTATACAGCAGCGGGAGGCCAAGTAATCACATAATCATGTGAAACACAAAACGTCTGGTAAGATATTTATAAGACGTTGTGAATAAGAAGTCTATAAAATTATAAACCAACTAATAAGGAACATATCTTATAGTTTGGACGTACCTCATAATTTCAAATTTAGCACCATACAAAGATATGATTGTCAGAGCCACTAATGTATTTTATATATACCAAAAACATTCAGTAAAGATATAAAATAGAGGTAGCTTACCAAAAAGTAAGTTATAAATATCTATTTGAAAATTAATAGCTTTACTTAGACGCCATTTCAATTGAAACTCAAAACTTTTATTGTATCTTATTTTACCTAAAAATAGCGCATACATGTTTAGCAAATACGTAGAAATCCTCTGCAAAACCCAAATGAATGCAACGGGAAATAAACTTATTCTATTTTAGATGCGACAAATGTTTCATCGGCGAAGTGACTTACTTTATCTATTTATTCTAACTTTTTTTTGTTAATCAAAATAAAACTTTTATAGTAACAAAATAAATTAAAATTAGCATCAACGTAACATTATCTACTAAACACCTTACTATTATGTAACAAAATATTTCACAATTCAAATTTAACACATAATGTACGAAAATATTTAAAAAATTATTTATATAAAATGGTAGTGTCATTTGCCATTAAGGTAAAAGCGCCAGTACTTGACTCAGTACTTGCAGTTGACATTTACGACCAAATGTCAAATGAATAAGCTTTGCATGTACACGTACATGCATGCATGTACATTCAATAAAAATTTAAAACTGTTTTCAATGTGCTTGAGCAACATATTAATCTTTAAGCTCGTCGCCATCTCTGTACCTTCAAAGAATTTTTCTAAGTCTTGTAATTATTTCTATAAATTATAGTTCAATTTTTGTACCAAAACTTTATTCATTGATTTGAACATGGAGATAAAGGAACGAGAGCTATGCGACCCACCTCTTTATACATTTCTAATCGCCCAAGTTAGCTCGTTAGCTTCTAATAATAAAAGAAACTGACAAATTGGACGATGTGGAAAGCAAAGAGGTCGTATAGCTGCGGTTCCTTTTATTTCCGCGTTCCAATCAGTGAATGAAGTTGTAGACAGTTGCTGTGGTACAAACTAAGTGAATTGTGATTTACAGACATTAATACAAGACAGAAAAATGCCTTGAAGGTACAGAGATGTTGACGAGCTTAAAGATTCAGGTGATTCTCAAGCTGAGAAAGGCGTTGAATTTTTGTCCGGTAAAGGCTTAGGATTATGATCTGAACATCATAATCCTAAGGTCAGAGAATCGATTCATATAGAATTTCTAAAACACTGGAAAAAAAAACTATAGCCGAGTTTTCTTCTCAGCACATTAAATATTAAATTGATTTTATGCGCCCTTTGTAAAATAAAGATTTTTTTGATCTCTTTGTTGTCGTTAATTTTCTGCAAAATTATTTCTTCGGTCCGAAAAAAAATTCATATCGTTGTACTAGCGAACGAATTCTGAACAATTTTCGAAATGTACAACCGTCTGTCCGTCCGTTACGTTTATTGTAAGCACGATATCTTAAGAAAGAAAAGTCCAACTGTATTGAAATTTGGACGGCAAATTAGTGTCGTCTAAATTCAGAGCTGTTGGTTTTGAACAAAATTTATCAGTAAATAAAAAAGTTATTAATTACTCAAATTTCGAAAAAAAATTGTTTGCTTTGTACTTAATTAACCAAAAATATGAAATGCTCAAAACATTATTTACAAAACACTGCAACGAGTATCCCATAGAATGTGCAATAATTATATAAAAAGTTCAATAAATCTACTCCGTATGTCCACTCTAGTTCCTTCGACATTTAAGAAGTTTCTGGAAACAACTGGTAAGGAAAGAAGAAGAAAAAATACTAAGCTTGGTGATTTACAAAGCATATCAGAAATTCTATGAAAGAAGTAACAGGAAAAAAAACAAACTTTCGAAATGTGAAAAAACTGCAGGGAGGCAAAAAAGAAAAATTTGATAGGAAGTGATATAGAACTCAGAAAGAGAAAATATTAACTTTAAAGAAAGCAAACTAAACCTGAGGAAATGAAAGAAAAATGTTTTGTCTGCACTCGATAGTGATAGCAATAATGAGGACTGGATTGTGTCTGGTAGTGATATTGATAGTTTGAATGAGAATTTCGATTTGGAATGCACATCAGATTTGAAAATGCAACAGATCACAATCCAACAGAAGACGAAGATTTTGAATATAAAGAAGGAAAGAGTTAGTTCTCGTATAATTTCTTGGCAAAAGAACGCTACAAGTACGTTTACATTATTTAGAAAAATTATAATACGTATATTTGAGAATGGATAGTTATGACCTTAAACGATTGCAATGTTTAGACCTAATGAAAGAGACGTTAGCATTATAAACACAAACAATATTACTAGGAACGTCCCAATATCTAAAATCTGCAAATTTTATCTAGAGATCGAATACGACACGAATTTATTAATCCTCTCGCGACTGGGGTGCCGCCCCCCGACGCCTCCAACCCCAGGCCGTCCACAACAGGGGACTTCAATCAATTAGTCTTTGAAATGAATAAGTTAAGTTCACTAATTAACTTAGGAGAAACTATAAGAGCTACCTCCCATCTCAATAACATGCTTGAATCAGCTGGCGGTCCATTGGGCAAATTAACCATTTTACAAGATTTCATTGAAAACGATTTGCCAAAATATAACATCAATGGTTAAGGTTTGCCTATGGAACGAAAACGCATTAAGAAACAAGGTGCGAGAACGTTGCTATTACCTTCTACCAGAGAAAATTGATATTATGCGTATAACAAAGACAAAATTAAAACCTGAAAATAACCTTAGAATTCCTATGTTTCAGGTATAAGGAGCTGACAGAACGAGAAATAGGGGGGACAGTATACCACTCCTACCTCTGCCTTACTATCAAGACTGATGTGGATAACGTCTCCATCGAATTAGAGGACAGCTCATTCCTAACTACGGTGTATAACTCACCGGTGTGCCATTTAACTAGTAAGATACGATCTAACCAATTATCCAAAATTAATCATAGCGGGTGACTTAAATGCCAAACATGTGTCCTGGTATAATAATAGGAATAATAGAAATGGTACTACAGTACTTACATGAATTCGCGCATTTGGAAGGTATCTCTATACAAGCCCCAGAACCTCCCATCCACTTTCCTCTAAACAGCTCCACTCCTTCAATATAAGATCTAGTTCTTTCTAAAAATATTTCTTATCCTATAAATCCCATATCTCTTCCCCAACTGTCATCTGATCACAACTCTGTTGTCACTCTCTGTCATTTCTCCCTTCCAGACAACAGATGAAACGAAATTTTGAGGCATATTTATAACTCCAAAAAATACCAACTGAAACGATTTCAGAAAAATAATAAAAGGTAAACTTACAAATCAATAATATAAATTCACCAAGTGAAATGTATGACGAAGTCACACGAGTTACAGAGATCATTATTAAAGAAAAAGATAAAACTACAGAGCTTATAAAAACTAAACTCTGCACTGAAATCATTCCAGAATATATGCAATGAACAATTACATTCAAAAACAGGTTAAGACGTAGATGGCAGGTGAGTAGACGAAACATAGAGCGAGCCAGGACGCTCGATGTACAGGAAACAATAAAAACTAGGCTTTCCAAACACAAGGAGGAAGCCTGGAATGAAAAAATACAGACATTGTCAGTCCGGAACAACTCCCTGTGACCTATGTCTCGTTTACTTAAAAGGCTATATTCAACAATACCTACGCTAATTAACAACGACATTAATTACAACTCTAATTATAAAAAACCGGAAATTCTTTTCAAATTCAAACACCACGACGCCAAATGCCTCAGACTTTCAAATCAACGTGACGCACGCAACTGAACAGATACCGGACATAGAACCCTTCTAAGCAAACAAAATTCCTAAATGCTCTACTAATCTTACAGAAATTAAATCCATCCTAAAAACATTCCCTAACCAAAAAGCTCCCGGTCCAGGCACAATCCCCAATATCCTAACGAAAAATTTACAAGAAATGCTATCTGTTAACCTACCTAATTATACCCCTCCTAAAACCAAATAAACCACCCCATAACCCCGCAAGCTACAGGCCTATATGATTGCTAAATACCCTCCGAAATTAACCGAGAGAGTATTCTTAAGAATATTAATGAAATTGGTAAACAAGAAGCATCTTATTCCGGCCCAACAATTTGGTTTTAGGAAGGGTCACAGTAGAAATATAGCACTATGCAGTACAGGACATATTACATGCGTATAAAAAAAGAATTGTACTTTTCTAGTACTATTAGATATACAAATAGCCATACAACAGTGTTTGGCATACCGGCTTAATTTTCAAGTTACACAATATTTTAAAACTTTATATATAGTCACATTCATTAAGAATTACATAAGCGCCTGCACTGTAAATGTTAATTGTAATCTTGCACATAAACGAATATCGGCGGGTGTCCCACAAGGGGCGATCCTCTTCCCTCTCCTATACAACCTGTATACCTCGGATATTCCTCCTCACCCTACCACAAATTTCCTTCTATATGCAGATGACACCGTACTGTATGAGCGGTCGTTTTATGCACAAATGGCCGCACATAAGGTTCGGTACCATCTGTATAAGATCTTGGAGTTTTTTACCAAATGGAAAATTAAAATTAACGACGAGAAACACAGGCAAATAACAAAGTGATCGAGGAGCGCAACTCGGTCAAGTATTTGGGGGGTAACCCTAGATAAGTGGCAGAGTTTCGTTGCTCATATCACACAAACACTTAACAGGGCGTAAGCGACGATTAACAAATTATACCAATTACTCAACCGGCATAACATAGCAGACTCTCTACTAATAACAAACTTAATGTATAAAGTTGTCCTTAGGCCTATCATGACATACGCATGTATGACATGAAACTTAATCTCAAAAACGCAATGTCAACGCCTACAGACAACTCAAAACAAACTCCTACGACTTTTTTCAAATGCCTGTAGATAGATGCATGCCGATTGCAAAATTGCATCAAAATACTAACATTGCCATGATACGCGATTACATGGATGAGATTTCTCAGATATTTTTCACTACTAAAATTCAGCAATCGGCACTGACAGCAGACTTAACAAACGTAACTACGCCACGACGCGACGACGGTACCATACACGCTCATAGACTACTACACTGGAGACTTCCCGTCTATTTCAATAGACGATGACAATGACGACAGACGGACAAACCACAAAACAGAAAAAAATCATTATCCTTCCGTTTCCGCCCCGGAATGGCCGTCATCATACAAACTTACAACAAATACACATGGCACACCACTAGAAAAATACATAATCCGCTAAACCTAATTTTTTATTCGATGCACCCATTATCTCCAGAAGGTTTTTGTCTCTATCCTGTGCATCTGAAATATTATATCTAAGATTATTCAGATAATATCTAATTTTCTGGGTATTTTCTCAATCTTCTCTTGAAGAACATAGTAAGGCGAGTGCACATACGGATGGGAGTGTGCAGTAAACAATGATCAACACGAAGCATTCTTACCAAGTCCCTTGGTCAGAAATCGATCCTGTATATTATTTTTGCACTGTATAATGCATAAATATAGATTTTCTTTTTTCATAATTGTACACTAACGAAACAAATAAAATACTTAGTTTTAAGGAATGCAATATTAATAAACTGGAAAATGGTACTTGACATCGTAACGACGGTGTTATAGCCCTTATCTGCATTAATTTGGTCAATAAAGTTAAAGTCGATTCGACGTTGGAATCTAACTTATGTTAGAGTGAACTAATTTAATAATTTACTAATAATAATCAAGTTGGTCGGTCACCACATAGCAGACGACAGAGGTCAAAATAAAGAATGTTTATGTATGGAAAAGATTATTACAACACACAACTAAAAGTAAAATAATATAACCCTAGTCAAACTATTTATCGAGATGCATATATTGCATATGCATAGTGTTTTATGTTTTACTTGGGATAACGTAAAAATACTGATAATGCCCAAATGTATGCAATTTAATATGCAAGTTTCAACTATTTGGTGAGTTCGGAATTTATACAGCGCATCAAAAATAATGTACATTTAAACAAAAATTATTAATATTTAAATAAGGTTAGCTGGCTTAATTTGTGAAATTTGTTTAATTTTGTCATATTTTTGCATTATGAACCTCAGTTATAGAAAGAGCTGTTTTAAATACGTTATTAAGTATTTTGCCGAAAATAGAAGCAATTTTTTTATATGACATTTATAAGCAATTATGACGTGTGGTCAGCAAAACTTTAACTTAACAGTCTTTTTGAGACATTTAGTACAAGTTCTTGTATTAGATATTATTTGTCATCTTAGTAAGATTATTAAAGTCTAACTTACACATTTTATTAAATTGTCCCTATTTATTGTGTTTTCTTCGTCACTTGTACCTCACACTATCGTTGAACTTGTAGATAAAGGCCTATAATTGAAAATAAAACAATATATCTACTAAATACACAATTTTATTTATTGTCACCAGGTTCAACATTTATAATATACATAACTCAGAGGACATTTATAACTATAATTATTCAACACATTCATAAACAGGGTCTGAATATTGTTTTTAATCCATCTTCACAGTTTTAAAATGTTTAACAATCCCTCACAGGGTGGATTTCTAACACCACATAATATACTTTGAAACAACGCACTCGATCGGAAGATGACAACTGTACTTTTGAGCTACCTTTCTTAATTTATAAACTTCATTAGATATGATATGAGAAAGGATACTTTGCTTTCTATCACTAATTTATTGTAACTTATACGTTACTGCAGTTTTGACACAATATCGTGTCATTTTCAAACGTTGATTCAAAATGTTGATTAAACATTTGAAAATGGCACGTTAATGTGCCGAAACTAAAGTAACTTGTATGTTAGAATAAATTAGTGATAGAGAACAAAATATAGTGTCATTCTCATATCATAATGATTAACTATCATAAAGCAACGGCTTCCATAATCGATTTCTTCGTTAGATATCTTTATGCAACCTGCAACTTTTCTCCGCTAAGGTCCTCCTGGAGTATTCCTCATTTAAAACAGTTGCTTCCGTTACATTTTTTTTTTGTCTATCGCCACCAGCGTCTTCTCGCAAATAAAGTTTAAACCCAGGAAATATTTATCAAAAATATAATAAACCAATTGTTATAAAGTGTTACTTCCCTTACTATGAATTATTTGCTCCAGCAGCAGTAAAATTATCACAAGCACTTTTAGTTTCACATCTGGGTTTTAAGTGGTATCCCATATTGATAGATGATACACAACTTGAAGGAATATCCTGGTTTTGTAATACTGCAGTTTTTCCTACAATATAAGCTAACATTAAAAATTAAAAATTCAAAATGGTGGCGTCCACATGGCGGACCCGCTTTATTATTAATAGTCTGACTCGACTGAAAGTTGGTAGATGATGAAGTTAATCAAGGTCGCCAATTAAAAAACTTAAACATTCAAAATGGCGGCGACAACCTGGCGGACTAGCCATTTATAGTCTGATTCGACTGAAAATTAGTAGCTGGAGGTAATTGAGATCGCCAATTAAAAATTTTAGATCAACACACAAAAATTCAAAATGGAGGCGTCAACATGGCTGACAATCTTGATCATTTATAGTCTGACTCGACTGAAAATTGGTAGCTGAAGGTAATCAAGGTTGCCAATTAAAAATTTGAGATGAAAACCTAAAAATTCAAAATGGCGGCGTCAACATAGCTGACCATCTTTATCATTTATAGTCTGACTCGACTAAAAATTTGTAGCTGAAGGTAATGAAGGTCGCCAATTATAAATCTGAGATCAAAACTTAAAAATTCAAAATGGCGGACCATATTTATCATTTATAGACTGACTCGACTGAAAATTAGTAGCTGCAGGTAATTAATATCGCCAATAAAAAAATTTTAGATCAAAACTTAGAAATTCAAAATGGCGGCGTCAACATGGCGGTCCATCTTTATCATTTACAGTCTGACTCGACTGAAAATTGGTAGCTGAAGATAATCCGATCACCAATTAAAAATCTCAGATTAAAACTTAAAAATTCAAAATGGCGGCATTAACATTTCGGACCATCTTCATCATTTAGAATCTGACTCGACTGAAAATCGGTAGTGGACGGTAATTAAGATCGCTAATTAAAAATTTTATCTCAAAACTTAAGAATTCAAAATGGCGGCGTTAGCACAACGGACCATCTTTATCATTTATAGTCTGACTTGACTGAAAATCGGTAGCTGAAAGTAATTAAGGTCGCCAATTAAAAACTTGAAATCAAAACTTAAAAATTGAAAGTCGCGGCGCCAACATGGCGGACCAGCTTTACCATTTATAGTCTGACTCGACTCAAAATTGGTAGCTGAAAGTAATCAAGGTCGCCAATTAATAGTTTGAGATCAAAACTTAAAAATTCAAAATGTTGGTGTCAACATGGCGGACCAGCTTCATCATTTATAATCTTGACTAAAAATCAGCAGCTGAAGGTAAACAAGGTCGCCAATTACTAACATGACCTAGAAACGCAAAAATTTTAAATATCAGCGTCAATATATGGTTGACAAATATTATCAAATTGGTCCTACATTATTATAAATAATAAATTGAAAATCAGAAATTCAAAACGGAAACGCCCATATGACAGATTTGTTCTGTCTTTTATCGTTCGATTCAACTGAAAGTCAGTGCCGGAAAGTTATTGAGGAAACAGATTACAAATATGTAATTAAAACTCAAAAATTCACAACAGCAACGTCAATACATTAAATTTTATATAAGCCCTATGCAAGGCTCACAAATAAAATTGCCACTAATTCCACGCGTTCACTTGTTAAAAATCAAATTCTTACATTAACATATAAAAACCACTAATACAATACTTGGAATATCCACGTAAAGCTATTTATTTTTATTACTTGTAGTCGGTTGGCCTCCTTTAACCTACATTGGATCTGTCAAATCACGTGCATGCGACCTAGCTTCTATCTGCTCTGTTTTATAAACTTGGTTTAATGAACCATGTCTCATTCAGGGAAAGCTTATTACGTTGGCTGTTCAACATCGGCCAATTGAGGGCTAACGTGGTAAGGCCCTTAGCTCTACCACGTCTGCAAATTACAGAGGTGTAACCAGTAACTATACGGACAATGACTAGTTATCAACCAACGTCTAAGACACGTTAATCGAAAGTTAGTAAATAGGTTTACGAAGTTACAATGACGTCGTCTCGTGGACTTGGTGACTTATGGGTTTAAGTCATCGTCCGACCGCATTTTGAACTAATGTTGACGTAATTACTGCCAGAACAGTTGGATGCTGAAAGAGTGTCATTTGGGGGGGCGTTAGCAAGTCTGATCCTTGTGCATTTTGCGATCTTTCTGGTACCAAATTTAGATCAAGGGGCATGGACAACTATACATTTTGCACCTATATTACATGCCAAATCTCATATTCGCAGCTGAAGGTATTGTCCACGAGGGCTCTAAGGTATAATATCTTCTTTATTACTTCATAATCACCAATTCTTGACATGTCTAGGTACTTTTCATTGGCTCGGCTTACAATCATAATTTCATTTTGTCATACTTTACACTTAAACATTAATTAGAGTTTATTACTTGAAGGTTGTCCAGCACGATCATCTTTCCTTGCTGCAATTAAATTAGTATCATCTGCAAATCTCAAGATGGAAATTTTAGTTCCGCCTATAACTGCTCCAGTATGACAGAACCCCGACAGACGTCGCGTCGCATCACGTGTTAAAAAAACACAGATCCACTTATACTCTGGTATCCTTGGTCAGATACGCTCAAGAAATTAAAATCTGCTGTCTTAGCTTACGTCATATATTTTAATTATGGTTTAGAGGTACGAAGCGAGACAATATTCTAATAAACAATATTTACAGCAAAGGCAAAAAAAGTAATACAAATACAATGAGAATACGCGACTGAGAAAGCTTTGCAATATCAATATCGAAAGATCTAAACTGACATTTTGATCGCATCGTAAATTGCACGGGCGAACAGTGACATTCCTTGACATTTGGTGAATTTCAATACGGTAGTGGAAACATCATAATCATTATAAAAAATATAGGCTAAGACAGTAGTACTTAATTCTATGACCATGTTTACCAAAGATAATTTTTCATATCATGTTACCATAAAGTAAAATTAAGTTTTATTTCATTTTGAACATTAAAAATATTACTACTTAAAGTAATATTCTTTCACCGTAATCTTCTATCTTCTTACAATGGTTTAACTTTCTTACTAGAATGACATCATTTTCATCTTTAGCAATCAATGACGTCCAGTATTTGCAAAATTTCCTCCTTTGATTAGTTCTTCGCCAACAGACAGACAAAACGACGAAATTCAAAAAGCATAATCCTCCTCATCTACGTTATATATTTTGTTATGGTCAGAGATTATTTTCATAATTTTTTTCTTTTTGAACTTTTCAATAAAAGTATGTCAAATTTGTTTGGCAATAGTCTCAGTCCATGTCTAGCATTATTTCCATACGTCAAATAGTTTATTTTCTTTCGCACCAACAGACAGAATAGTGTTACTTTAATTTCAATTCAATAATTTTCATAACCTAAATTCGGTGAAACCTTCGAAGTTGGTTCTTCGTAGTTTCTTTCTATAATGATAATACGACCCCCTTTAGCCCTGCAGGCTCTGAAAGAGCTTGGTGCGAAACAGGCTACACATTTAGAAACACACCTGATATTCAATATACTGGGTTTAATTCCTTGTTCTGGAAGAATCCCAATGCCACAGCCTGGAATCAAACTCGGGACTCCTGGGTCAGAGTAAACTGTGCTTATCCTCACCCAAGCAGTACATATAAACAAAAGTGCTTACTTATCCAAATTGAAA
This sequence comes from Stenurella melanura, assembly GCA_963583905.1. Classification (NCBI taxonomy): domain Eukaryota; kingdom Metazoa; phylum Arthropoda; class Insecta; order Coleoptera; family Cerambycidae; genus Stenurella; species Stenurella melanura. Next base: position 59,530,703 of record OY757316.1, on the reverse strand, counting down.
GATTTTGTCAATACAGATCTGACAATAATTTTAATTCCAGGCAATCTTTTTCCCATCGTAGGTAATTAAAAACATTCAATGATATATTTTGCACAATAACTCAATCGTCATAAAAATTTATTTGCTTTATATCATGTTGATGAAAGTGTTAGTAATTGTCTGCAATCCGCACCGAAAACTGTGCAACAATTTTTAATCTTTTTAAGTGCTCAAAGCATATGTTTAATAACGTAAAAATATCCTTAATATTTACGTATCTCTGAAAGCATTCTTATATAAATAACATGCTGTGATTTAAATATCACTGTGTATTTATATACGTCGTTCTGTTTGATACATTCTCATTTTTCAATATATGCGACGCATATGAAACGTTATTAAACCTCCCCTTTTCACATTTGCGAATTCCGTACATGTTTCATTAATTTCTTTTCCTCGCACACACAAATCGCTCCCGACAAGGATTTACTTTTATTGGCAAAGCGTTAATTGCACTTGCACAGGGCTGAAGGGCAGTTTGCAAATAAAAACCGTTACATTGCAATATTTTCTTACAGGGGAATTGTGAAACAGAGATGAAGCACAACATTTTCTGTAATAAGAATGTTACCAATCTAAAATATTTTTGAGATATTTGAAAGTAAGAAATTTCAAGGCATTTTAATTGTATAAAATTTACAAATTTAATGACATGCTACACTCTATAAATTCACTTCGTCGCTTTTATTTCAGTTCCTATAAGTTATATTGTGCTTTAAGCAATTTAACAGTAATAGAAATTTAAAAAACAATAAAACTAAACAAACACAAGATATGTATATTAGGGTGGAGCGAAAAAATCAAAGTATGAATTTCTTAATCTAATGGTGCGCAAAAGTTGTCTATGTTATTTGCTAGTATTTAGATTTTTTTCTTTTTAATTTCGAAATGTTTTTCTGCCTCCCCAATGGTCTTACCTTTTTAGAGAAGTCTGATATTTAAGTACTTATTATATATATTATTTTATGGCCAAAAGATCCAGTAAATGGATCTAATACCACGCAAAACTAACTTGATAAATTACTCATTAACTGTGTAAAATATCTTTGAAGTTTGATAATTCCATTTACCTCCACAAATCCACAAAATGTATACGCTTCCATGTAGTTTAAAACAAAATCTCATCCCTCTGGTAAAAACGGCGCAAAGCACCATTGGCACATCATTCAGCTGTCTCACTACCTGAACAAATAATTGACAGGTGTTGATGCTGTAACTCAAAGAAATGGATTCTTCGGTCACCACGAAAATTCTATTTAGCACGATATCGGATTATCGGGTCCAAATTTGAGAATTTCTGAATTCTGAAAGGAAGGAGTTCATCCATATTTGCGGCATCCTCTAAGAAGGTTAGAATGGTCAAAATGTCTCCTCTACATTTTGAGGCAAACGACTACTTTGAGCTTATCAACTGGCAAGAACGTGAGCTAACAGGACCACATCTATTCCCTCCCGGATTTCCAATGAAGACCTACCTACGAGAACTTATTAGCCACTCTGACCTGCTTGTAGTAAATTTTGGCAAGTATACTTGTCACACACAGTGTGTTGAGCGATGTGTGAAACTAGTTACAGAAGCTCCTACAGCAGTTTGTGGCGCCGATGCAAAAGATGGTTTCATAAGATGCGAGTTGATTCCAGGAAAACCATGCCTTACTTTAATATCAAATAAGAATACGTCGTGAATAAGTAACAAATTTTAAGAAAACCTAGTAGTTAGTACTCTAAAGTGTTTATTTACCACAGTTGTTTGTATAACTTGTATCAGAATCTTCAATGTTTAATACATTATAATATTCCTTCTTGCAAATCAGGTTTTTTTTAATAAGGATTCCTTGACCTGTGTTAAGATCAAACGTATAGAACCTTATTTTAGAACAATTTGAATATGGTAAGTATTGTATATTTTAGTGCCAAACTACGAAATGGATACTTGGCGTAATATTTAAAAAACGTTATAATTAGTAAACGTTCAAGGTCATTGGGGAGACAGATAGGGTTGACGTATAATTACCAACATTTGTCACAACACTATGTAGTACAAAGCGAAGCTTTTCTGCAATATTAGATTGACATCTCTCTAATGGGATATTTTTTTAATGTTTTTTATAGCATTTCCGTAAATATTAAATATTTCAAAAATTCAAAGTCACTGGGGAGGCAGATGATGTTGACCGATTTCGACTAACTTTCACCATTATACTAAGAAGTGCATTAGACAACTTATTTGTGGTACTATATTTTGAAATCGAAAAAAAAATGTTTTTTTAAGTGTCTTTCATTCCACCCTAATGTATATAAAGTATATTCATTACCAAGTAGCAACGCGGGTAAATAATGGTCAGGGTGTAATACGCACGTGATTCAACAATGCCTGCATTGCTATTGGACACAACTATCAATAAACTATTTGAAGCGACCAACACGACGACGCGCGACGGGCGAATATTTTTAAAGGTTATATTCAGCTGAATGTGTATGCTGTTCGCTGAGTTGCATTACATTTTATTGTACTGCTGAGTGTTCTTTAAACATTACCATATAGGTTTATTA